>CM021100.1:382912503-383016502 GCA_007115665.2 Sequoiadendron giganteum | reverse complement strand
TTTCTAGATTTATGGTGCTCACAATTTAAATACCTAGATGATAGAAATTAAATTTTGATAAGGATGTATAAAAACCAATTTTTAAAAGTCATATTTTTTACCATACCATGCACATGTACGGACACCACTTTTTGACCCAAATAAAAGTATTTTGCTAATTCCTTTTGGGGAAAGAGAGTTAACAACATGAAGATTGATGAGGATTTTTTTTGTAATTTTTTTTATTGAATTTCAATTGGCCTTAATTTTTGTTTTTAAAAATCAACGTGTACGGACTGTTAGTGTAATTAATATTTACTTACACTTGCATAACTTTACTTAGGTTGAGCTATTTTTAGGTCAACATTAGGGTTGCATACTTTGCTTATATAAAGCAAATCATCTCATTGTAACATTGAATTCCTGAATATATCATTTTGCACATTGACATGCAAAGCTCTGCTTTTTTATGTTTTCTCTTCTATGGAAGGTGTTTAGGTTTGCATGTCTGATCTAGGGTTTCTAACATGGTATCAGAGCCTTGACATGCAGCCCCTTCTCAAATTCTGGAGAAAACCATTGCAGATTTCATTCGGGGTTCCTCAAGGATTTCATGCCTTGAGCTCATCTATGTGGCATTTTGGATCAGATCAGGCTTCACCATTGGATTTAGAGCACTGGAAAAAGTCAGGTTTGGCTTTCATTTTGCAGATTTTGGCCATGATTTGCCAGATCTATGAGGGTTTCAAGTTGGGTGTTTTTTTGCAAGCTCTGGAGGTTGCCATTTTTTCAGAGCATCTTGGAGCAAAATGGACACCACCATTACATTTGCAGCGGCCAAAAACCTTAAGATCACCTTTCGTTTCATCAATTTTGGTGAAGTTGATCCGGAAGGCAAAAAAATTTTGCCAAGGAAGCCGTACAGCCTCCCTGGCACGCTTCACGAGGCACGGATTTCAAAAAAAATTTAAAAAAGGGCTCATCTCGGGATTTGTGCTAGCGCTCACAGTGCAGTCGACCCGCCACCGGGTGGCCACCCAGCAGCCACCATGGCCGGTGGCTCCCCCACCCAGCTCCATCGGCCAGACCAGCCCCTGCAAGCTCAAAATGAATAGGCACAGGTCGTATGGGGGATCGAGCGCTATGTGCCCAGCCCCTGGCTGCTTCCTGCACAACCCGCCAGTCATATGGGTGACTAGGGGCTCTGCCCCATCCCCCTGTCTGCCAGCCCCTGGTCGCATGCAGGACCAGGGGCCCATTTTTTTTTAGCCCCTTGGGCTGCCTACAGGCCTTATTGGCCTTTTTGGAGCACTTTCATGAAATCGGGTATAACTTTTGCGTACGGTGTCTGTTTTTTGAAAACGAGATACCATTGGAAAGCTGATTCCGGCACCGATATATTCAACATTTTATTTTTTCTAGATTTTGTTTCAGATTTATTTTGCAGGTCCTTGAACTCAAAACTTGTGTTTTTCACTCTGAAGGGCATATCTTTTGACTCAGTAATCATTTTTTCACCATTCTTGTGGCATTGGAAAGCTGGTTCAGTCCTCTACATAGATCTGAGGTCTTTTTATATTTTCTATTTATGCATGTTTAGGCATTCTCTCCTTTTGCATTCATTGGGGATTGTAATAAATGAACTGATATAAAGTTTCATCGGGGGGGTTTCTTGCATAATAATCTTCATCATGTTTTGATGGCAACTCGCATGGGTTGTAATCTGGTTTCTTAGTTTCTTTTGGCCACATTTTTTTCTTAGCTTAACACATATCAGATTCATATCGGTTCACACTTTAGATTGAGAGCCTATGGTTAATGATCCGCATCGGATCCATCTCAGTTTGAAGGCCACTACATTTGTGGTTAATGTTCCAAAGTCTTTATGGTACTTTTTCCCATGGAAGAGTTTCAGTCTTAGTTTGGCATCGGCATCGAGATTCACGGCTTCCAAATTCTGTCATCATCATATCATCTACTGTTGCTCTATGGATTCCAGGGTTGTTCCAGTTTGGTGTTTTCGAGTGTTCCATGGCATCGGGTCTACTGTCACATTATGATGATTCCGATATGGTTTCTTATAGACAGAAGTATCTTTCCTTGCTTGCTAGATTGCGGTTCCAATGTTACTCCATAGTGTTCTTCCAATGCTTCTTTGCAGTAGTCATCTCATTGTAGGGGGGGTTGTCCCACTGGGTTTTCCTTCTCTACCTCATTATTGCATTTGTGCATGGGTACCTGATCAAGCCTAGTTGTCAGGACCCATTCATGCTTTCTTGCATTCATCTTAGTTTTAGGTGCATGCTTATTTAGTCTCCCTAATTGCACTTATGGGGGGGTGTTAGTGTAATTAATATTTACTTACACTTGCATAACTTTACTTAGGTTGAGCTATTTTTAGGTCAACATTAGAGTTGCATACTTTTCTTATATAAAGCAAATCATCTTATTGTAACATTGAATTCCTGAATATATCATTTTGCACATTGACATGCAAAGCTCTATTTTTTTATGTTTTCTCTTCTGTGGAAGGTGTTTAGGTTTGCATGTCTGATCTAGGGTTTCTAACACAGACAACATAACTAGACCTAAACTAAACATTTTTTTAATCTTTTTTTTTCTTATGTATAGAATTTTCCGAATATTGATGCAACACAATTTTTTTACAAGAATCTTAACCAAAAAAAAGTTATCAAAAAACAAAAAAAGCTTGATATTTCAAGTTTAAGGTCCTAGTTTGCTTAGAAATTAATTAAAAATAACAAATATAATATATTTAATAAAAATTATATATTTGGAAAGTAGACATCATGTTCTCTAATGGTTTTTAATTTCATAGATTGATTCAGAAAAAAAAGTCCATCAACCATATTGCCAAAGTTGGACATTCTTCTTCAATCTTCCCTAGCTTTTAGTTGTAGGTCAAAGGCTAAGGGTCGGGTTTCCAAGCATTTCCTGAGCTTAAAACCAAGGTTGCATGTGGGTTGGAGATTCAAATTTTTAATAATGTGTACGCGTACACGTTATCTATTTACCCATTGGGTAAAGGAAATGCATACACATTATATAACACGTACGCATTCCTAAAATAGAATGTGTATGCATTTCTCATTTAACCATTTTTTCCAATTTGAAAAATACTTATAGAGAAACGTTTTTCTACAACATTCCTTTTCTGCAGTATGGTCTAAAAGTGCCATTTTCTGCATTTTTTATTGCAATGTTGTCTTGTGCAATCTCTTAACAAGGTATATTCTATTCAAATTGTTGGAAGAGACAAGTTCAAGTGTGATTTTATAAAGTGGAATCAAGTACAAGAACATTTTACAAGAAGATTTGGAAAAAGAGAACTTTTGGATGTATTCATGATGTTTTTGTACTTCAAAGTTTATAGAAAAAATGATCTTCATACTAACTTTTATTTTAATATTTGAAAGAGATGGAAATTTGAAAATAGGTTAACAATCATTTATTTCATTATCAAAGAGGGTTTGGTAACTTTGAGATCAAATCAAAGGAAAAAAAAATGTAGAAAGTTAATGACATCAGAAAAAATTCAAGAAAATAAAGAAATGGAGGCACAAAGAAAAAGGGATAGAAGAGAAAGGATTCGTCAAATGAAAAAATTGGAAGCATCTAGCTCCATGAATGTTGAAGAGGAAACCATGAAGGATGAGATGAATGTAGATGATGCAAATGTGGAGATGGTGAATATGGAAGAAAGTGCAATTATGGAGACAAACCCGACTATGCCTTTAACTTCAATTTTGAATGATATGGAAATAGAACCTATGCAAACAACTTCATATATGTCTTAAAATCCACCTCCCAATGATATGGAAAATTCACCTATTCAAACAATTTATCCAGGTATGTTTTCAAACCCAAGTTTTGATAATATTGATCTTAGTTATTTAGAGGAAGTTGCATACACCATTGATGGTGTCAATAATTCTAGGGTTGAAACAATAGAAAAACAAAAAATGATGAAATATCTTATAAGAATTCAAATGAGAATGAAATCCCTCATATTGATGAAAATGGAGAATGAAATCCCTTTTATGTTTGAAAATGAAAATGAAAACCCTTGCCTGAATGAAAATGAAACCCCTTGTATGGATGAAAATGAAAATGTTCTTTTTAAAATTGAAAAAGATGTACTAGATAACCTTCATGGTAAAGTTTCTTGGAGACAAATGAGAAATTATGGAAATAGAATATATATTTTTTTTTTGATAGAAATAAATTAGGATTTCAATGTCAGATCATAGTGCAATTGATGAGAATGTCGAAAATGAGAAATGTGATGAAAAAATTAGGCATTTTTGTAAAACCAAAAGAGAAAGATGATTCGATAAAACAAGTCATATTTAGTGTTGCTAATGCTATTAATTTTATATGTAAGAAGAAAATTTTATCTAAAGATAAGAATGTATCTCATCATGCAATAACAATTGCTCTAGTTAATAAAGTAACTTCAAATAAAAGAATGTTAAGTAAGATTAGTAAATGTATAAAAGTAAATCCTAAAACTTTGATAAGAGTTGGTAAAAGAAGAGAAAGTATTGAAAAGGATCCAATTAATCAATGTTGGAAATTTAGTGGTAGACTTCCAAGATCAGACATGAAATTAACTAATGAAATCTAATCTTTAATCAAAAAATATTGGCATGATAATACAAGAGTATCACCTAACATTAGAGATGTCTTAAAATTAAGGGTGAGTTCCAAAATTTGTGAACCTCATCCAAACCATCTCTTAGATATGACTCAAACTGAATTATATTAAAAAAAATTAGATGATTCAATCATACCATTTAATATTAGCATAAGTCAAAGATCATTCGAAAAGTGTAAACCTTGGTATGTTAGAATTAATAAACAATGAATCTCTTGTTGTAGTAAGACTCATGTACAATTTTGTTATTATTATTATATTTTTCAATCTATACGTTGTACTTTGCATGCTAACCAAATTATGTAGGACGTTTGTGGTATTAATATGCCACCTGAAACAATCAAATATTTTATAGCAGGTTTGATTTGTGAACCCTCTAATGGAAACATATTTTATTTAAAAGCATGTATTTCTAGAGAATGTGATAGATGTGGTAAATTTTCATTGTTAGGAGAATGTATGCATGAAATTAGTTTAGATGATTTTGGACAACAATTAGTGGATGTAAAAAAATTCTAAAATGTTGACTATTCTTTAAAAGATGGAAAATTTGGAAAACGTTGTGAGCTAATTGTGGAAAAATTTAGTGTGCATGCATTTATTAAAGAATTTAAAGATAATATTGTACCTAAATATTTTAAACACTCTCAATATCCTCATTGGCTTGATAATAAATTTTGTTATGTAAAAACACATTCCCAATTGGAACTATATTGTCAATTGTTGATTTTGCTGAAACTTATACTCTTGCTCCACAAGAATAAATTCAATCAAAATATTATAATTCAATGCAAGTAGCTATATTTGTTCATGTTTTTTATAGACATGCAGATGATAGTAGAGAAGATAATAGAAAAATTTTAAGAGTACCATTTTATGTAAGTGATAATAGATTACATTAATTTGAGTTTGTTCAATATTGTTTTGATATATTTTATAAAAAATTAAAAGCGATAGGAATTCAAATGAGAGAACATCTCATATGGTCAGATGATTGCATGGGTCAATTCAAAAATTCTAGAATGTTTTATTGGTTATGTAGAGTTCATAAGGAAAATAATATCCATCACATGTGGAATTTTTTTGAAGCTGGAGATGGTAAAGGAGAACATGATGGAGTAAGTGCATGTGTGAAAAGATCTCTTGCTAGAGAGCAATTAAAATTTGATGATGTGAAATTTAGAGATGCATGTGCAATTGTAGATTGGTGCAATACTAAATTATCTACAAGAACAAATGAGAGCTGAATAATTTGATGCTTCTTTTGGTTAGTTGAAGAAAATGATATTTTTTGTCGGCAAGATTGTGAAACAATTAATCGATCTGCAAAATGGCATTCATTTAAGATTTTGAATGAAAACACATGGACAATATGGACAAGGTCCAGCTTGCATGCTTTTGTCAATTTTGTATTGCAGGTGATTAGGATGCATGTGAAAATATGGAATTGGTCAAACAATGGCAACAAAGAGCCTTAATAGCTACATTGACACATGCTCAACATGGAATGACAATTGAAGATAATCAAGTGTTTGCATCAAATGATTATGATCATTTTTTGGATCTTGTACAAGAAGTTATATTAAATTGAATTGAATTTTATATGTATGCACATGTGTTTATATGTGAATTAAATATTATTCACTCTTTATTATATTTTTTATTTATTTTTGCAAGACATGTGTATGTTGTTGTTGCACCCTTGGGGAATGAAGAGGAGATGAAATATTGGTTAGCTAGATGTGTTGAGAGAAAACATAAGTTGGTACATCCTAGAGTGGATGATGACAACTTTGAGTATCCAACTGGTTTGGTGGTTGTTGTTGGCACTTGGATTCAAAAATATTTGATAAGAAAGAATGACTTGGTTGCATTTGAAGATTATAAAAGATACAAGAATATTATACATTATTCACATTTTATTTTGGCAACCAATATAAAACTAGTTAGATATCAAGGGAGGCTTGCTAATAAAACTAGTGTTATGGACACTTTCAATGGATGATCATGAGACAATCATAGATAAATTACAAAAAAGAGAGGATGCAAATGGTACACTAGAGTATAGAAATATTGGTAAGTATATAGTTGTATATATATTTAATTGATGGTCGATATGTAGTTAAAAATTTATCACATATACATGTCTATATATATATATATATATTCCTTTAGTCATTTCCTAATTAAATTTTTATATCATTTTATGTTTCAAGTCTCCCAAAACTAGATGCATTATAAAAAAGAGAGGACATGCATATATATTACAATGGAATTCAAATCTAGAGACAGGTAACTATATATAGTTCTAGATACATTTAATTGATATTATAAATACAAAACTAAATAATTCATTGTCATTTTATAAAAAAATTATAATTGATTTCATATCCCCTTAATCCATTCTCTTAGAACACCTTAATTCATCCTCTTATGTACCATTAATCCATCCCCTTAATTCTCTCTATTAATTCCCATTAATCCATCCTCTTAGGACCCCTTAATCCATATCCTCATATATCTAACCTTAATCCATCCTCTTGAATCCCCTTAAGTCATTCTCTCAATACCCCTCAAGCCATCCTCTTAGGACCCCTTAAGCCATATCCTCATATATCTACCCTTAACCCATCCTCTTGCATCCCATTAAGTCACTCTCTCAACACCCCTTAAGCCATCCTCTTAGGACCCCTTAAGCCATATCCTCTTATCTACCCTTAATCCATCATCTTCCATCCCCTTAATTCATCTCCTAGGATTTAGGTCTTAGGGTTAAGGGTTTAGAATCTTCATATCCTAGGGTTCATGAGATGCTTATAATAACAAATCTATATGGGTTTTAAGGGTTTAGGGTTTATCTCCTAGGATTTAGGCCTTAGGGTTTGATAGGAATTTCATTTTAAGTGATGAGAGCTGAGGTCTTAGGGTTTCGAAGTTACCCATCGTAACTTTGAATTATCGACTTTTGTAAACCCTCTTGTTATGTTCTAGTAGTGACTTATTATGGGGGGCAACCGGTTACTTAAGTGAGGTTTTATCCCTCTCGGGTCATGCTTTACTGGCCCCATTTCACCTGATTCGCCGATCTTTTTACCAAGACGACTTATGTTCTATATCGTCGGGAGTTTCGATGTGGGTCCCACTTGGATGCTTTACCTAAAGTATGTTGAACCGTCCGATCGCTAGTTTGGATCTGGGCCGCTTCCCGCTAACCTCGCAGGTTTTCCTGTTGGCGTCACCAAAGTGGTGCGAGGTTCGCGAGATGTCGCTATTTGGCATAAACGGATGTGTGGGTTTTCTTCTTCAGGTGTTGGCAATGACGTGTGATTGTCTTTTCACTGGAAATGGTCATTAATAACAGGCTTAATTATGGTTTCTCGCACACATCACATGAGCGGAGTAAATATTCTGAAGGGTGTTGTGAGGTTTGCGAGGATGTGACATGTGGCTTTTCTTCTTCTGCCAATAGGGCTATGTGGGTCCCACTATGCGGTTCGGATTTGTTGCTTTTGAAGTATTTTTATTGGATGTGTCTTCCCAGGCGTCAAGGTGGATTGTCAGTATCCATTGACTTGATCTCAACCCTCCGTTTTGTCAAGTGTGTTCCGAATTGGCGGTTCAATTTCAATGAGGGGGTGTGTCACTTGTCTGCGTGGCATATATTTCCTAGTTGTTGCTCATGTCATCAATGGCACGGGTTTTTTCCTTCTCCAGAGGATCTCCACCTAATTCTCTCCAGCGTGCGAATAGTGCCATCCTACTGAGAGTATTCATGGTTATCTCTATCACTAATTCTTTGAGTGCTTGAATTGCTTTCAAGCAATTGTACCCTGCATGTTGGGGCCATTCTATAAATGCTGACTAAGTTGTGTGCAATTAACATTGCATCTTTTTATGTCTATGTGCAGGAAGGTTTCTTCTCCTATGTGTTGTAGAGCTCTGCTTCTTTTATTGATAAATCAATTAAATGTAGGAGTGCAAGGCTGGGATCCCAAGGGTTGCCAGTCATGATGGAGCCTCTTACACCCATATCACCCAGGGGTGCTACAAGAAATACTGAAAAGAAGCCAGTGCACTTTTCATCCCCGGTGATCATTTCGGATTCAGATGAATCTGATACCGACTCGGACTACAGGTGTTACTTGGCCACTTTAACTGAACTCATGGGAGTAAATGAGGAGGCCATGGTAGTTGAACCGATACTGCATTGGCACCGGGTCCGGTTGTTAGGGGTTGTGCTGGCAAGGCTGGTCGTGAGGAGGAGGTTTTGTCACTGTCTCAGGTGCGGACTCAAAGCAGTCGCATGTACCGGGGCCGTGTTTTCTCTTGATGGTGACTAGTGGTGGGTTAGTTGGACGTGTTTGGTCCTGCTTTTTTTTTTCTCCTGTGGACATGGATGTGTGTGTGCTTTGCACAAAATTTTGTTCTTCAAATGGTTACTGTGTAATCATTTTTTATTCCTTCAATCATACACGATGTTATCGAATGATAAGGAATGTGAATTTCAATTTCACATTGAGTTGAAATTCAATTTTGTGTCCAAGGCTTTGGAATCTGTACAAATAGTTTTAAGGTTGAAGGATTATGAACATATAGTTCAGGAAATCATCCCGAGTAGGGATTTGTATATAGTTAGTATGCTATGCTTTTTTAATTACTTATATCGAAACAAATCTACAAAATTAAGATGGTTTACTATGTGTGTGCCATGGATTATGAATGGAGTTATCAAGGGTTTCTCTTTTCAGTTTCAACAATTAATTGAAAGTGTAGTTAGTTTTCTTTCTTTAACTTAAGAAGTTAATCAAATGCTTGAAGACTCAATTACATGTTCATGGTTGAATATGCTCAGGATCGCAAAGAATTATTGTCTTGATGTATTGAAGTATCTCATGATAGTAATGCTATATGAAGATAAGTTCACAGTATCAGAATTATACTCTGTATGACTCTGTTGCCCGGTGGATGAGGCACTAAACAATGTTTATAGCCTTCTCTTTGGTATAAGACTATAAGCTCTAAGTATGGTAACCCAAATACTGAACATAAACACATATTAAAAATTTGTCTTCCATCGGGAGGTATTTCCTTATTGTTAGTGGGACAATTTCGTTGCTCTCCGGTGCCAGTAATTATTCTCTGGTCTGCCAATACCAAGAATGGTGACTATTCCCTTGAGTGTGTAGGGATTGCGATCTGTATGCAGAAGGTGTTTTGATCAGTTATATGGCTTTCTTATGAACACATGTAGGTTTACCCACCTTGGTCCTACAGAGCCAAAAGTGTAGGAAAGAATCAGTTCCTAAATGACTCTCGTTAGTTGGCCACTAGTTGTTGTAGTCATCCTTGATAGGGGTTGGCTACCTCTTAGAGAACTGCATTGTCTATGTGGGAAAAAACACCAACAGAATGGAGACTCTGCTGGGGATGAACTCAGAAGCTCTGGTTGCAGATGGTCTTGTTATAGAGTCATATTAAATGATATGTTGTTTTGAATTTACACAGTGAATGTTTTCAAACTAAGCGAAAGGAGGTAGTTCAAATTAACCTTGATAAATCTTATGATCTATGGTTTCTTATAAGAAAAGGATTCAGGAGTTCTAGAGTTATTCATTGAAGGATGATTTTATTTGGGAGAACTTGTGAAAAATTTAAAGAAAAATAAGAGTGATAGAAGGACCATCAAGGAACCATAGAGGTCGGAGGTGCTTATCCAGAGTCTGTTGTCAAAAAATAAAGATAAGTATTAGACTTCCATGGTAATATATTATGATTGTGGAAGATATTGTTGATGTTATGGTGTGACTCTGTAATGGGTAATGAAACCCATAATCTGACAGAACCTAGAAAATAGGTTTTCAAAGGCTTTGAAATACTGTCCTCTGAAAGGAGGTGGCAACTTTGTCTGAAGAACCAGTGAATAAATGAAGAAATAGTCCCAGATTTGTGCTATTTACAGTCTGGAAAAGAGGTTGATACATGTTGCAAAAAACTACCAAGTATTTCACCAAAACTAAAACAGTTCACTACTTCTAATGATAATGGGTGTTTTGATTAAGGATAAAATGGTTCCAAATTTATATGTCAAGCATATACAAGGGAACAATGATTGGTTTTACCATACCTCTAGTAATACAATATGTAAAGGATTTATGAAACACATTTGTATTGCATAAAATCTTGGAAAGCAAGGAATACTTTTGTCAGTCATTAATAAACTCCGGGTTGAGCTAATAAGTGATATGCTTGATAATTGTATGCTAATGAGTAGTCTCCCATGTGTAAGGTCAAACATAAATATGCTAGAAGAGCAAGCTATATTAAGTCCTTTGGGGAGTTTTGTAACTCAAAGGTATATGCCTTTTATGTTTAGTGGTATCAGTAATTACCCTAATTCAATTCCTAAGAAAATTAGGAAGTATTTACCTCAATATACAGGGCATGTTGCAAAATCGGCTTCAAAGCATTTACAACATTTTGTAGATGTAATGGGTGATTATGAAATTGATCATGAGGATGTTGTCATGAAACTATTTGTGCAATCCTTAAAAGGTGATGCTAGGGACTGGTTTTCCTATATGCCTACCTTTTCTGTTAACTCATGGAATCAGTTGGTGATTGCTTTTATGGAACAATTCAGTGAAAGAGTCAATCCCAACACATTGAGAAAAGGATTTATGGGAATTCACATACAAGAGGATGAATTAGTCCCACATTTTAATCTCAGGTTTTCAAGAGCTTTAAGGGAAATCCCTAAAGAAATAAGACCAAATGAGGTTGAAAGCTTGGTAGTGTATCTAGGTGCTTTCAACAAGAGGATGAGTTTTTTATTAAGGAATAAAGAACCTACTACTCTGTCTCAAGCATACCAGCTAGCTATGGAAATTGAAAATAATATGAAATTCTCAATGATGAAGAGGTGTTTGGCTGTAAGTATTGATTACCCTAGCCTAACCAATGCTAGTAGAATGTCAGAGCTGGCTATTCAAAAAATTGATGATAAAATTCTTGCTAGAATTGTTATAAGTCCGGGAATGTAGTTTGATGATAATGAGATCCAAGTTGAAACCCAGTCCAATTTAAGTGAAGATGATCAGGTTTCTTGTGTATCAAAACTGTATGATATGAAAAGGCAAGAGAAGGAATCATCATATGAGTTTTTTTTTAGATTTTTGAGAATCTTAATACAAATCCCTATAGATCAAAGGCCTAATGATTATGAGTGCATTGATTTGTTTTGTGAACTATATGAATCAGGATTGAGTTCCTTACTAGAGGAATTGAAACCTGCTAATTTGGCTCAAGTGATTCAATGGATAGAGATTGAAGAGTCGGCCAGGAATGCATCGACACAAAATAAAGGTGGTGCTCATTCATTGTAGGATGTTTGCTTAGGTAATGACGAAAAATGAGAGGCAAAATGATGTAGGATTGTATGAGACACCTATTGTGTTTCCTAATCCTAATTGTGATTCACATATCACTAAAATTTTGTTGCAGGCTAGTGATTATGATTTTAAAGGTAATGTTTGCAGTACTGAGAATGCAACAGAAATGTCATTTTTACTAGATTTTTGTGGGGATGAAGAGTCTCATGTTTGTTCCCAAGTGAAAGAACAATTGTCAAATAATGTATATCTGGAGTGTACCTCAGATATATTAGCATTGGAACATGGAAGTTGTAAAAATGTTGAACAGTCCAAGGATATTGATACATGTGATCAGAAGAATACAATTGGAGGTAGTCAGTATTGTGATGAATACATTGGCCTTATGGTCTTTCCTGACTATGTATGTAAAGTGGAGATGGAGGTGTTACTGCCCTTTGGCATTGATGTAGTCAGTAAGGATTTTTTAGAGTTTCCTGAATTATTCACTTATGAATCAACATATTCAACAGATAGTGTTGAGTACAATGAAGCCAGTATGTATTGCTCTATCTTTTCTAATCAAAGTGAAGTTGATGCTTTTAAACCTGTCTCTGAGGGTTTTTATATTGAGATGAAAGAAGAGGTACAAGAAAGGATGTGTATGGAGTGGCTGAAGATGAATGTGTTTGTGCATTCCATGAAGAATGATGTAGCCAATATTGCTAACTTCTATAATGCCCTGGTGTACTCCCAATTGACTGATTTCATAGAATGACAACTAAACTCAAATAGGAAATTCCAAGAGAAAATTTCCTCGTGCTATGTATCATCTGAGTTAGGTAATGGAAATAAGGGTACTTTGCATACTGTTCTATATGACAACTTTCAGTTTAATGTGCAACTTGATGATACTAGAATGGATGAGGTTATAGACCAAGTAAGTTATGAATGCTTCCATTTCCTAGTACAGTTAGACCAGCATCCTATGAAATATGACCAGGACCAGGATGAGATGAAGTATTGTCAGGGTCATATTTTGCTCTTAAAATGGTGGGGCAAAGCATTGGTTAGACCAGTTTAGGGGCAGAGAGTGGATAGCCACCATAGCAGTCTCAAATGTGTTAGTTATCCCATGCACTACGAAACATCAAATGGTGAATGTTGCAAGCTTTTTTTCTGTCAGGAAACAAAAAGTTTTGTTTTTGATAGAGGTAAACCTTGATTTCTCTTGTTTGGTAGCCTAGGGCTACCATGTTTGTATACACAGGTCCAATTGACAGAACAAGGCAATGTCTATGTTGGAAGGCTTGTGCAATTCGATAATCCGGTCTGCGAAAACAGAGGTTTTGGATTCTTTCTATGCCCACAAGGGGCATACATCCCCAGTCGGAGCCACTGATGGGAATTTCATTTTAAGTGATGAGAGCTAAGGTCTTAGGGTTTTGAAGTTACCCATCATAACTTTGAATTATCGACTTTTGTAAACCCTCTTGTTATGTTCTAGTGGTGACTTATTACGGGGGCCAACCGATTACTTAAGTGAGGTTTTATCCCTCTCAGGTCGTGCTTTACTGGCCTCATTTCACCTAATTCGCTGGTCTTTTTACCAAGACAACTTATGTTCTATACCACTGGGAGTTTCGGTGTGGGTCCCACTTGGATGTTTTACCTGAAGTCTACTGAACCGTCTGATCACTAGTTTGGATCTGGGCCGCTTCCCGCCGACCTCGTAGGTTTTCCTACTAGCATCACCAAAGTGGTGCGAGGTTCACGAGATGTCACCATCTGGCGTAAACGGATATGTGGGTTTTCTTCCTGAGGTGTTGGCAGTGATGTGTGACCATCTTTTCACTAGCAATGGTCATTAATAACAAGCTTAATTATGGTTTCTCGCACACCTCACACGAGCGGAGTAAATATTTCGAAGGGTGTTGCGAGGTCTGTGAGGACGTGACATGTGGCTTTTCTTCTTCTGCCAATAGGGCTATGTGGGTTCCACTGTGCAGTTCAGAACTGTTGCTTTTGATGGTTTTTCATTGGATGTGTTTTCCCAGGTGTCGAGGTGGATTGTCAGTATCCATTGACTTGATCTCAACCCTCTGTTTTGTCAAGTGTGTTCTGAATTGGCGATTTAATTTCAATGAGGGGGTGTGTCATTTGTCTGCATGGCATATATTGCCTGGTTGTTGCTCATGTCATCAATGGCATAGGTTTTTTCCTTCTCTAGAGGATCTCCACCTGATTCTCTCTGGTGTGCGAACAGTGCCATCCTATTGAGAGTATCCATGGTTATCTCAGTCACTAATTGTTCGAGTGCTTGAATTGCTTTCAAGCAATTGTACCTTGCATGTTGGGGCCATTCTATAAATGTTGACTAAGTTGTGTGCAATTAACATTGCATCTTTTTATGTCTATGTGCAGGAAGGTTTCTTCTCCTGTGTGTTGCAGCGCTCTGTTTCTTTTATGGATAAATCAATTAAACGTAGGAGTGCAAGGCTGGGATCCCGAGGGTTGCCAGTCATGATGGAGCCTCTTACACCCATATCGCCCAGGGGTGCTACAAGAAATATTGAAAAGAAGGCAGTGCACTTTTCATCCCCGGTGATCATTTCGGATTCAGATGAATCTGATATCAACTCGGACTACAGGTGTTACTTGGCCACTTTAACTGAACTCATGGGAGTAAATGAGGAGGCCATGGCAGTTGAACTGATAACTGCATTGGCACCGGGTCTGGTTGTTAGGGGTCATCTTGGCAAGGCTAGTCGTGAGGAGGAGGTTTTGTCACTACCTCAGGCATAGACTCGAAGCGTTCACCTGTACCGGGGCCGTGTTTTCTCTTGATGGTGACCAGTGGTGGGTTAGTTGGACGTGTTTGCTCCTACTTTTTTTTTTCTCCTGTGGACGTGGATGTGTGTGTGCTTTGCACAAAATTTTGTTCTTCGAATGGTTACTGTGTAACCATTTTTTGATTCCTTTGATCATACACGATGTTATCGAATGATAAGGAATGTGAATTTGAATTTCACATTGAGTTGAAATTCAATTTTGCATTGACAATGTAGCCTAATGCTTGTTGCTCTCTTGATATAAAAAGGAGATTTCACGGCTCATTGTAGGGTCATATTTTTGTGTCCAAGGCTTTGGAATATGTACAGATAGTTTTAAGGTTGAAGGTTTATGAACATATAGTTTAGGAAATCATCTCGAGTAGGGATTTGTATACAGTTAGTATGCTATGATTTTTTAATTACTGATATCGAAACAAATCTACAAAATTAAGATGGTTTACTCTCCTGTGTGTGTGCCATGGATTATGAATGGAGTTATCAAGGAGTTCTCTTTTTAGTTTCAACAATTAATTGAAAGTTTAGTTAGTTTTCTTGCTTTAACTTAAGAAGTTAATCAAATGCTTGAAGAGTCAATTACATGTTCATGGTTGTATATGCTCAAGATTGCGAAGAACTATTGTCTTAATGTATTGAAGTATCTCATGATAGTAATGCTATATGAAGATAAGTTCACAGTATCAGAATTATAGTTTGTATGACTCCGTTGCCCGGTGGATGAGGCACTGAACAATTTTTATAGCCTTCTCTTTGGTATAAGATTGTAAGCTCTAAGTATGGTAACCCAAATACTGAACATAAACACATATTAAAACTTTGTCTTCCCTCGGGAGGTATTTCCTTATTGTTAGTGGGACAATTCCGTTGCTCTCTAGTGCCAATAATTATTCT
This sequence comes from Sequoiadendron giganteum, assembly GCA_007115665.2. Classification (NCBI taxonomy): domain Eukaryota; kingdom Viridiplantae; phylum Streptophyta; class Pinopsida; order Cupressales; family Cupressaceae; genus Sequoiadendron; species Sequoiadendron giganteum. The sequence continues at coordinate 383,000,735 of CM021100.1, read as the reverse complement.
CTGGTCTACCAATACCAAGAATGGTGACTATTTCCTTGAGTGTGTAGGGATTGTGATCTGTATGCAGAAGGTGTTTTGATCAGTTATATGGCTTTCTTATGAGCACATGTAGGTTTACCCACCTTGGTCCTACAGAGACAAAAGTGTAGGAGAGAATCAGTTCCTAACTGACTCTCGTTAGTTGGCCACTAGTTGTTGCAGTCATCCTTCATAGGGGTTGGCTACCTCTTAGAGAACTGCACTGTCTATGTGGGAAAAAACACCAATAGGGTTAAGGGTTTAGGATCTTCATATCATGGGAATCATGAGATGCTTAGAATAAAAAATCTATATGGGTTTTAAGGGTTTAGGGTTCATCTCCTAGAAATTAGTTCTTAGGGTTAAGGGTTTAGGATCTTCATATCCTAGGGTTCATGAGATGAGATTATAATAGAAAATATATATGGGTTTTAAGGGTTTCATGTTCATCTCCTAGGATTTAGGTCTTAGGTTTTAAGCTTTATGGTTTCTAGGGTACATGAGATGCTTAGAATAACAAATCTATATGGGTTAATGGAATAAGGTTCATATCCTAGGTTTTAGGTCCTATGGTTTAGGGTTTAGGGTTTCTAGGGTTCATGAGGTGCTTAGAATAACAAATCTATATGGGTTAATGGTTTAGGGTTCATCTCCTAAGCTTTAGGTCCTGTCATTTAGGGTTTAGGGTTTCTAGGGTTCATGAGATGCTTAGAATAAAAAATCTATATGGGTTAATGATCTAGGGTTCATCTCCTAGGCTTTAGGTCATATGGTTTAGGGTTTAGGGTTTCTAGGATTCATGAGATTCTTAGAATAATAAATCTATATGGGTTAATGGTTTAGGTTTCATCTCCTAGGCATTAGGTTCTATGGTTTAGGGTTTAGGTTTTTAAGGGTTAATGAGATGCTTAGAATAACAAATCTATAGGGGCTAACGGTTTTGGGTTCATCTCCTAAGCTTTAGGTCCTATCATTTAGGGCTTAGGGTTTCTAGTTTTCATGACATGCTTAGAATAATAAATATATATGGGTTAATGGTTTAGGGTTCATCTCCTAGGGTTTAGGTCCCATTGTTTATAGTTTAGGGTTTCTAGGGTTCATGAGATGCTTAGAATAAAAAATCTATAAGGGTTAATGGTTTATGGTTCATCTTCTAGGCTTTAGGTCATATGGTTGAGGGTTTAGGGTTTCTAGGGTTCATGAGATCCTTAGAATAACAAATCTATATGTGTTAATGGTTTAGGGTTCACCTCCTAAGCTTTAGGTCCTATCATTCAGGGTTTATGGTTTATAGGGTTCATGAAATGATTAGAATAACAAATCTATATGGGTTAATGGTTGAGGGTTCATCTCCTAGTCTTTAGGTCCTATGGTTTAGGGTGTATGTTTTTTGTGGTTTATGAGATGCTTAGAATAACAAATCTATATGGGTTAATGGTTTAGGGTTCATCTCCTCAGCTTTAGGTCCTATGGTTTAGGGTTTAAGGTTTCTAGGGTTCATGACATGCTTAGAATAACAAATATATATGGGATAATGGTTGAGGGTTCATCTCCTAAGCTTTAGGTCCTATCATTTATGGTTTAGGTTTTCTAGGGATCACGAGATGTTTAGAATAAAAAATCTATATGGGTTAATGGTTTAGGGTTCATCTCCTAGGTTTTAGGTCCTATTGTTTAGGGTTTAGGGTTTCTATGGTTTATGAGATGCTTAGAATAACAAATATATATGGTTTAATGATTTAGGGTTCATCTCTTTGGATTTAGGTCCCATGGTTTAGGGTTTAGGGTTTCTAGGGTTCATAAGACGCTTAGAATAACAAATCTATATGGGTTTTAAGGTTTTAGCATTCATCTCCTAGGATTTAGGTCTTAGGGTTAAGGGTTTAGGATCTCCATATCCTAGGGTTCAAGAGATGCTTAGAATAAAAAATATATGGGTTTGAATGGTTTTGGGTTCGTCTCCTAGGATTTAGGTCTTAAGATTTAAGGTTTAGGGTTTCTAGGGTTCATGAGATGCTTAGAATAATAAATCTATATGGGTTAATGTTTTAGGGTTCATCTCCTAGGATTTAGGTCCTATGGTTTAGGGTTTAGGGTTTAGGTTTTATAGGGTTCATGAGATGCTTAGAATAACAAATCTATATGGGTTAATGGTTTAGGTTTCATATCCTAAGATTTAGGTATTATCAGTTAGGGTTTATGGTTTCTAGGGTTCATGAGATTCTTAGAATAACAAATCTATATGGTTTAATGGTTTAGGGTTCATCTCCTAGGCTTTACGTCATATGGTTTAGTGTTTAAGTTTTCTAGGGTTCATGAGATTATTAATCCCTTTAAGTCATCCCTTTAATTCATTCTATCAACTCCCCTTAATCCACCCTCTTACATCCCTTTAAGTCATTTTATCAACTCACCTTAATCCACCCTCTTGCATCCCCTTAAGCCATCCTCTTAAAGGACCCTGAAGTCATATCCTCTTACATCCCCTTAATCCACCCTCTTGCATCCCTTAAGTCATTCTCATAATTATCCTTAATACATCCTCTTAGGACCTGTTAATCCATAGCCTAGGGTTCATGACATGCATCCCCTTAATCCACCCTCTTGCATCCCTTTAAGTCATTCTCTTAACTCCATTTAATCCACCCTCTTTCATCCTTTTAATTCATTCTATTAACTCCCTTTAATCCACCCTCTTGCATCCTCTTAAGTCATTCTCTTAACTCCCCTTAAGGAATTTTGTTATGATATCCTCTTAGTTTGCCTTAATCCATCCTATGGCAAACATCACTTGAATTTGTAAGTAATTTATAAGATCCAATTTTCTAACTTTGACTATATATTTTTCTTTTCTCACATGATTTATTTTTTCATTTTCTCAACTCCCCTTAATCCACCTCTTACATCCCTTTAATTCATTCTATCAACTCCCCTTAATCCACCCTCTTGTATCCACTTAAGTCATCCTCTTAAAATACCCTTAAGTCATATCCTCTTGCATCCCCTTTATCCACCCTCTTGCATCCCTTAACTCACTCTCATAATTCTCCTTAAGCCTTCCTCTTAGGACGGGTTAAGCCATATCCTAGGGTTCATGACATGCATCCCCTTCATCCACCCTCTTGCATCCCTTTAGGTCATTATCTTAACTCCCCTTTATCCACCCTCTTGTGTCCCTTTAAATCATTCTTTTAACTCCCCTTAATCCACCCTCTTTCATCCACATAAGTCATTCTCTTAACTCCCCTTAAGGAATTCTCTTAGGACCCCTTAAGCCATATCCTCTTAGGTCCCCTTAATCCATCCTATGGAAAACATCACTTGAATTTGTAAGGAATTTATAAGATCCAATTTTATAACTTTTGTTATATATTTTTATTTTCTCGCATGAATTATTTAGTTAAATGACTCATAAAAACTATAGTTACTTTACTTACATTACTTATTATTGTAGGTTCTCATCAAGTTAGTCTACTGGATGTGATTTTCATTCTTTCTTTTTTTTTTCAAGAGACTATGTAAATATCAATTTGTGGTCTTTACCTAAAAGCTATTAAGCTTTAATTGTACCTACATGTACATATATGTTTCATCATGTTTTATAGTTGTATTAAACATCAATATACATTATAATATGTTTGTTCGATGTATGAACTTCAATACTTATTAGTCACTTTTCAAATATCTTGTTCCAATTTTATCTTATAGAAATCATGTCTTGTGTTTACCACATTTTATATAATTTTTCAATTGTATAGATCATACATTTTATACATACAAGGAGATAGATTTTTGTTTAGTGATTCAAATATTTTCTAGAAATGGAAAATAGTTAAAATTACTTGCCCTTAATTTATTATGAATATGACCTAAACTATTTAAGGAAATTATTAATTTGTCACTTAACCATGTGATAAATTATTGAAATTTAAGAGTTAATAATTTTAAGACATTTCTAAACTTAATTCAACAATGGCATGTAAATATATATGAAAATTGATTCTAGATAAGAATTTATATAGTGGAGATTACTTGAAAATTAGATAAAATATATAAACATACATGAGTGTATATAATCATCAAAATGAACATAACTTGATCATAATTGAGTGTATATATAATCATCATATTAAATTCAACTACTATAAATAAACACAAACATGATCATATTAATCGATATAATGTATGTGAAATGGTCCATGAAATAACATGTTCAAAATGTATATGTCAAGTCCAAAACATATTTAAATAAAACTAGAGATCTATAGTCCATAAAATTTAAAACCATCAAACTATCAGGGTGATCAGTCAAATGAAGTCTCCTTTTTTCTCCACGTGCACTAGATGTACCTGTATCATGTTGTAAAAGAGTACAAGAAACTTGAAATTAGATTTAAAGTTATTTAGAAAATTTGATATAATCTAACATATAAACTTGAAAATATAAACTTGATAAAAATAAATTTAATTAAATCTAGTAAATACAATATAAATTATTTTTAGTATGCATAAATTACCGTATGATCATGTGAATCTACTAGCACATTTTGTTAAATGAGTAGCATTAACTATCAAGAAGGTCCAAAATCTTGATCTACTATATCCTGCATATTCATATAAAGCAAAAAATATGTTAGAACCTCAAATATATATATTTAAAAGGTCCCTAAAAATTGTATAGGAGATTTAGTAAATTTTACAACCTCGAATGATATGACCTCATGATCATGCACTTGAGATTTCCCATGCATAAATTTTGATGATGCCTTAGGTGCACTCGCCATGGGTCTCATATGAAATCCCTGCATATAGATACAAAAATGCATAGATCATTCACACATCTACATACAAATTCAAATTAAATTAGATCTATGATGTGTATTTAATTTAAACTTAAGAAACTTTTGAAAGCACACACCTAAGTTGATGATGACTAAAGAGCACTCACCAAAACTTGTGGTTGGTCGGTACTCGGTACGCATGACCTCTCTGCATCTAGATACAATATATCATCTCACACATGTGTACAAATTCAAATTAAATTAGATCTATAATGTGTATTTAATTTAAACTTAATAAAATTTTGAAAGAAAGCCCCTAAGCCGATGATGACTCATGAGCACACACCACAACTTGTGGTTGGTCGGTACTCAATATAACATGATCTCATTGCATCTAGATACAATATATCATTTCACACATGTGTACAAATTCAAATTAAACTAGATATCTCCACATAAATTAAAATATATATTGGTTTGTTCCTGACCAAAAGGTGAGCCCAATTCTACAACACTTAAAATATAGACATGATCATATTGAGATTCAGGAATTGTGTGATCATGCATCTACACTAAACACTTCTTGATGTTATTATTTATAATAATTTTTTTACATTTCAAACAAATTATTTAAATGTGCCTAAGTTCAAAATATGAACATACCTGTGTAGGATGACCCTCAGAATATAGTAAATCCATATACGACTCCATCCTAGATACATGTGGGTCACCTGAAGTGGATGTCTGAGTATGCACATAGCCTAAGCCTCCATGATTTCTATTGCCCACTTCATCTACCACATGTGTAGTCTGATGAGTGAGATGTCCTGAAAGCGAACTCAATGCTCCTAATGTTGACAACATCGACTGTTGTTGAAATGTAGTGGGAACAGCAAGAGAAGGAGGAGCAACAATATGAGAAATCATAGCATATCACTGAGGATTGACACGTGCTCCAAATCTATGTTGGGGAATGCCATGCCCAACTCCCTAAAATGACCTCATATCAAAATAGTTGGGTTTTAAACCCAACTCAAACTCAGCCCATAACAGTCTCAAAAAGTATAGAGGAACCTCACAATTACCATGTGGTGGAGTATCAAACACCATCCACCATCTATCCCAAAAATTTGCAGCTATTTTTTGGTGCCTACACCATTTAATTGAAATTCATTTTTTGTTGGGTGGAATTGGTGGGTGATCCCACATACCAGTTTACAATTTTTGGCCAAACTTGACACTGAAATAATTTTTTCTAACTAAATCTTCACTTTCGGGCACCTATAGCAGCTAAACCATGAGGAATTTGAAGATGATGCAAATTAGTGATTTGTGAAATTTTGTCTCTAGATTCTAAATATATTTTTAAATAAAAAATTAGAGTCATATTGCACTTATTTTTCCATCTCCTCTGAAAACTTTTTTTTTCTTCAATAAACAACATTTTTAAGGAGTGACACTCACCGTATACAACATATTTTTTTTTTTTTCAAATTTAGATTTGTAACTATGATATTTAGTGCTTCTGATTGGTCTCATAGTGTTTTATTGAATTTTTTTTCTTAATCAAGTTTTGAACTCAAACCAATTACAATTCACACATAGGCAGACTGTATACAATGTAAGCTTTTTTGTATGTATCGAAATTTTAAAAAAAAATGTTGGATCAAGGACTTCAATATCTGGTGCACTCATATTTTGCAAACAAAAATTGATAATCTGTTATTTTTCCACATGTGTCGAATAAAGAACTTGATTTTTGGTGAAAAACCTATGTTTAATAAAACTAAAAAAACAAATACATAATAAGACCAAAACATATTAAAATTATATTTGTTGGATAGCTCATTATGAGGAATACCATCATCCAGTTGGGTTTGTGAAGTCTCCTCCATTTTCATCCTCAACCTGAGCTTTGAAGCACAAAATTCTAGACTTTTTTGGTGCCTGAGGGAGAGAAGGGGGGAAAAGGGGGGTTCGAGCAAACCAAGGGGGTTCGCTCGAACCAGGGTTCAAGCGAACCCCCTTTCCACAAGCCACTTCTTTTTAATTTTTTCCGAGAATGATCGGCCCTATCATTAAATGGGTTCACTCAAACCAGGGTTCTAGTGAACCCTCTTTTTGGTTCGCTCAAAACAATAAGTTTACTTGAACCCCCAAAACCATTTTTTTCGCATGGGATCATTTTTTGCTACTTTTCCTTCCTCACTCGAATTATAAACCACTTTTGTGAGTTTACCCTAGTTTGTTTGTTTGGAGGCTAAAAAAATGTTGGAAAATGGCTTGTTTGGTAATTTTAAGGTCATGAATATCTTTATAGGACAATCCATCTAAATAGAATTGTCTCCTTTCTTCTCTCCATTGATGGAACCTATCTAGGTCCACATCAATAGATCAAACAGAATCAACAACAGTTTGCATCGAAGATGTAAATCATGTAAGATGAGGGGGATGTTAGGCTTTTTTTATTAAATCTATTTTTCCTTGAATCACATTAAGGTTTTCTCTAATGCTCTCTCTTAACTAAGCCTGATCTACTATAGGGTGTGGGGGGTTAGGAGGTGGAGAGTGTGTAGGTGTTGGGTTTTGTTGTGGCGGTAGATCTAGATGTATGGTATCTTCAAGTTGTGCATTAGGTATAAAATCCTCTATCTTAAATTCAAGCTCCATGTGAACAATTAAATTGCAACTGCATATTAAACAATTAAAAAATATATATCAACAAACTAATTAAATAATGTACACAATTTAAAAATATATGGGCTAGAGAGGAGGAAGAACTTGAGCAAGGGGAAAAATTAAATTCAAAATTCATCGAGGAAAGAGTTGAACCAAAAAAATAGATGAAAGTTGAGATTCAGGATATATTTGATCCAAACAAGGAGGAAGACCAAAAAAATTGCATCCATCAAATTGGAGGTAAAAATATATTGGTTGAAAATATAAATTCAAATTATGATAATCATATATATTTCAGTCTAACATTGTTGAAGATCAAGATGGGAAAAACAATTTGCAAGAAAATATATAACTAGGAGATGAAAAGTTTCCTTCTTAGAAGTTTTAGTAGAAGAGCTTGATGATTCCAAAAATGAAGAAAGAATGTCTACCTTGGACAACCCTAAGATGGAAGCTTGTAGTCACAAGAATGAAGGTATTGAGGTTGTTTTAACCATACCTCTAATGGAAAATATGGATGAACATGTTTTTTGCAGCCCAAGGTATGATTTGATTTATACTACTATGTCTCTACAAGATTTCTATCATTTTAGAAAATGTTCTAAAATGGAAGATAGGAACAAGGATGTGATTTGCAACATAGATAATATGAGTCCATTAATCTCAAGTCAATATTATCTTTGTATATGGGATCCAAGTGATAGTCTACCCATATTTGATATAAATCAGTTTTCTATAGTTTTGACTTATTCATGCATGGTGGTATGGGACCCTGGTTCCTTTTCCAATCCATCACAGAGGGGTAACATTCAAAATTTTTTAAAGGATGAAATAATTGATGGGTTTTATATCTTAGTCACAAATAGAATATCCATTCTATGTACATGGATAGATAAAGGTTTGATTATAACTTTGAACAAGGGTAAAGACTTCTATATTAAGGGTCTATGAGCAGCAATGTTTTCAAGGTTGAAATATTTTTGGGTGATAGACCTTTCATACTTAACAAGGATCCATATTCTTGACATGCATTGGAATGCAATACTTGTGGAAATTGACATTTTTGTGGAGGTAATCAACTCATGTTTTGTTGTTTACATTTCTGATTTCTCACATCAATGTGCAAAAGAGTATGGTAATATAGAAGAATTTAAGTGGGCAGCAATTTTTTTGTTGATTAAGAGTATGCAAGTTCTGATTTTCGTTGATGGACATCATAGATCTTTATTCACCAATTCACTACTTCTAAATCAGAAAAAGGGATTTTCCAAATATATGCTTCTAGGTTCATCTTTAGAGTGTATGATCCAACATTCCATTGGCTAGAAACACTCTAACTTTGTCATATATTTTGATTTGGAAATATGCTACTCTCAGTCATCCATTTGTAGGAAGCATGTGAAGTACAAGATCTTGCCTTACTATTTGATTTTGCAATTTATGGAGAATTGGGTGAGAAATTTTGATTTCGTTGGTTATGATAATATTTCAACTTCCAATAAGGGTTGAGAATTTTATTTCAAAAATTTTGATAGATATATTTATTTATATCAAAAACAAGAGTTCTTTAAGAAGGCACTTTTTGGGAGATTGGCATCACACTCTTTACTCACAGTTTTGGTGCTCAAAGCATGCTCAAAGGGATTTCTCAAGAGGAGTGGGAAGAAGATGAAAAGGTAACTAATTCTTTATATGAAGCTAATATTTCAACTTTCTCACATAGATCTACTATACTTTATGGTGCTACAAGAAAGATAATTAATTGGATCTCAATAAAAAGATGGGAATTTGAAGAACTTGATTACATGAAGTTCAAAATTTCAGAGGATAGCTTTGTAAGGTATGACAAAAGGTTTAAAATTGGTCTTTCTTTGAACATACTCAAACATCAATCAACTATTGATAGTCATGTGAAGGATTATTTTGGATGGAGGATTTATTTGTTTTGGTATTATGTGTTTGATGAGCTACAAAAATGGGAATATCAAAAGATGGTGATAGATGGCTTTTTCAGAAAGATTGTTTCTTGGAATTCTCTAGTCTTCCATAGAGGTCAAAGTATTTTTCCTGTGTTACATTTTTTTGATGATGCATTTATCTCTAACATTCTAAATAGATTTGTGAAGGAAGCCAAGGGTGATCCCACAATAGTGGTTTACAATTTTTGGCCAAACTGGACACTGCAATTATTATTTTTAACTAAATCTTCATATTCGGGCACCTATAGCGACTAAACCGTGAGGAATTTGAAGATGATGCAAACTAGAGTCTCATCACATTTTTTCCGTAGATTCTAAAAATAGTTTTTTCAAAAAAATTGGAATCAGATTGCACTTTTTTTTCCATCTCCCACGAAAACTAGTTTTTTTCATAAAACAACATCTTAAAAAAGTGACGCTCACCGTATACAACATAATTTTTTTTGTATGAAGGATAAAATTCTAATTTTTTTGAATTTAGATTTGCAACTACGATATCTAGCACTTTCATTTGGTCTCATAGTTTTTTATTGAATATTTTTTCCTTAATCAAGTTTCAAAGTCAAACCAATTGTAATTCAAACATAGGTGGACTATATACAACATAACTATTTTTGTATAAATCAAAATTCAATTTATTTATTTTTAATGGATCAAGGACATTAATACCCACCCTCAACATATTTTAAAAAAAAATATTTTGATAATCTGCTATTTTTCCACATGTGCAGACTAGAGATTTTAATTTTCAGTGAAAAACCTATGTTTAATAAAACTAAAAAATAAAATACATAATAAAAGAAAACCATATTAAAATTATATTCGACGGATAGCTCATTCTGAGGACTATTATTATCTAGTTGGGTTTCCAAAGTTTTCTGCATTTTCATTTTCAAACTGACCTTTGAAAGACAATTTTTTACAAAAAAAATTGATTTTTTGGGGAGATAGGGGAAAAGGGTGTTCGGCTGAACATAGGTTCGGCCAAACATTTTAAAGAGGTTCGGCTGAACCTCTTTAAAATAATAAACGAAACTATTTTAAAGGGGTTCATTCGAACCACACAAAATTGGTTCGGCCAAACCCCCTTAGTATACATCCGAAAGTCAAACAACTTTTCCAGGGTTTGTTTGCATTTTTCTGAGCTGCTGTGTAAATGGCAGCGACCCTCGTGCTTCCAGGCCTGTCAGCTGAAAAAGAAATTTCACAGGTAAAAAAATGATGAATATTTTGAGAATGTTTGTTATTGTTGCATTTTTTTTTACTGTTGTAAGTTTTTTCAAGTTTTTGTGACAGATTTTTTGCATTTTGGAGGAAAATTTGTTGTTAGTTTAAATCAATCATTTGTATTTTGAAGAATAAAACAGGACAAAAAGAAAAAACAAAGATCAACGAAAATTTTCAAAAAATAAAGAAGAAAATAGATGCAAACAAAACTTGACAAATTATCATAGAAGGAAACAAGGTACGTGTTTATTTCTTCTCTTTCTCGTCAAATATGGGTAAATTTATTTATTTAAAATTTAGAGGGTTTATCATATGTAGCAACAAGGAAAAATTCATCAAATAATTGATATATAAGAAAATTGAAGGTTCCTCATTTCAATTTTTTGGAAATGAAAACTCAAATGCACATCATCAATGAGTTCTATAAAACTAAAATCTGCAAGTTATCACTAGATTTTATGAATCCTTATACTAAATATTTTACTAGTTTTGATCTACAATATATTTTCTTTATTTGTATTTTTTGTAGCACCCAATTTTGCATCTATCTATGTTTATTTCCTTCTTTAAATTCTTATATTTATTTCATTCAATTGTGCATCATCAATTATATAGATATGGTAGAAACACCATCTTTCACCAGTATTTCCTCCTCTATCTTGGTATATCCCTTTGTATCAATACATGAAAATCAATAGTAGGGAAATCATTAAGTATAACCAAACTGGATAAAAGAAGATGACACAAGATAATTCAACAAAAGAGAATTTCTAAACTCATCTAAAAAACCTAAATAGTGATAATTAGTTGAGAAGGTGTGGATAGCTCAAACACCCCACAAACACACAAAAATTGGTAAAAATTATAAGTATTATAATAAATAGAATCATATTAAAGTTAACAATAAATATTTTTAGATTAGGATAGATTTAACAACAAGTACAATGAATATACACATAAAACATACATTAACTACATAAGTTTATATGTGAGGAACATATAATGTAGAAGTATGTATCTAAAATAATATTTTCTAAATTTTCTAACACATAATCTAACATAGAATTAGAATATTCTTCATAACAATGAAATAATTCATAAAGAAATAAACATATTGATAGTAAAAAGAAAAATGTATTGAATTTGATTACCTAAATAAAAAGCTGAAAGTTTTAATTAAATTTATTCCTAAATAAGATTAATAACACAAAAATACTATCCAAAATAGATAAATCAACAAGTGTAAATGGTCTTATCTAAATTGGTTTCACCTATATAAAAAATATCAGTTTATACAAAAAATTGAAAGTCTATAAAATAAGAATAAAATACACAACCAATAACAAGAAACTAAATAGTAGAATAACACATAAATTTTGTAAAATAAATTAAATGATATAAAATGGTCATAATGTTATTTAAACTGAGCTCTAAGATAATATAATTATGATAGATAGGAAAAGACACAAACCCTTCATATGAAGAGATTTCCAAGAATACATGTAGCTAGTGCCACAAAGGGAAAGGGGTGAATTTTGGATATCTTACCAATATTGTCAAATCCCTAATTTGCTATTTTTACCTCCACAAATAATCAAATAAAAAGACATTAGATTAATATGGTTGCACTCTTATCCTATATGCATCTAGAACTAAGATGAGTATAACATAAAAAATATATATAATCTATAGCAATAAGTGCATCCCTTAGATATATGAAAAAAGAAAATTTGAGAAGATGGATCGATAAGCATTTCCAAGAGAGATATGAATCTATAAGAAGAAATATGAAAATTTGTGATTATGATATTTTCTTAGGTAGCTTCCTCAATGAATATAGCCATCTAAATATGTCATCTTCTTCTACATCTCTTTATTTTTCTATCTTCTTGTCATAATCTTAATCTATATTCATATTCAAAGATATATGCACTATCTAGCCCTCCATGTATAAAATGTTAATTCTTCTTTTTGGGAGTCAAAGATTTCATTACATTCTACATGAACCAATTTGAGATTAAACAAAATTTTAAAATCACCAAAGAGTCCTTTTGAATCTCAAACACTGCAAAATTTATTTTTCCTTTAAACCCAATAGGTTGACCTTTATATTAGATACCATGTGCTAATGAAAATTTTGGATCTTCTCCCTCATCTAGTACTATATCATAGGAAGTATCATGTAAATTTGGTTTCCCAAGCTCCTCCCAATTTATTTTAAGAATAATTTTAACATTTAAGTTCCCAAGTTTATTAATATATTTTTCATCCATAAAAATGAGTTCTATATGGTTGTGCCCATTTAAAAATATTAAGATGTGAAAGAGATGCATTTTTTTGTAATTATCATGTTCTTAGAATTAATGTCTATTCTAACATGTTCCAAGCCAAAAATTAAAATATGAGTGTTGAAATTTATATATATTTGTTGTTTTATAACTTAAAAATTAGATTTTGTTCAGTATTAATTGATAGGGATTGAAGGTTGAGACACAAATCCTAACGATCTCTCCTAATGGAACCTCCATGCCTTATCTAGAAGAAAAATAAAATATTTAAATTTACTAGATCATCTTGAATATCTACTTAGGTACAAAGAGGCTCATAGACTTAGCACACTATCTAATATTTTTGTCCCGGTTTTTTATCTTTTTTTTTCTGTTTTCTTTATTTCTAGATTAGAGTTTTTATTGTTTGTGCTACTAATCTGTTTGTTTTAGCATGTGTCCAGTTGGGATTAGCTAAATGTTATTTTAATTGATTTTTTTTTTTACAACTTGCATTTTACATGCATTGGTTAAAAAAGAAGAGACATGCAAATGCATATGGGTTAAAAAGAACAACAAACTTTGTTTTTCATTGGGTTTAAAATTAACTCTTAGATAGAAAACACTACAAACGGTTAAAATTAACCCCTTTTCTTGACAAACACTACAAATGGATAAAATGAACCTTGTGCATTCTCTGTTTGTTCACATTTTGATTTTGGTTTAAAAATAACACCATGCGAGTGTGATCTGAAATATTCATGTGCTCTCTCTTTGTTTTTAAACAAAGATCAATTGAACTATGAATATTTTGGTTCACTTTTGTTAAGCCTTAGATCTTGGGCCTTCTTTGGTGGGAAAAAGTACTCACCCCAAAGCGACTCAAACTGGGAATGCACTAAAGCCAAGCGATGCCCAACCGGTATATAAATTCAAATGTTAAGGAAAGCTTAGCATTACAGAACTTCCTGCGAACCAACAATTGAAGCCCCAGTACCCTTGTGGTGTGTTGAAACCTGCAGACCCTAACCTCTGTAGACTGGGATGATAATGCCTCTTGCGTGGCCTTCTAAATGGGTGCTTGAAATAAATCCTTTGTTTTAGAAAACCACAAACCTTCTATTCTTTGGTGCAGCAACGGTCATTGCCAAGGCACCTGCACCTATGCAATTCTTAGTAGAAATGATCAATCTTCCATGGGAGTTTCATGGAGATTGGAAGCTTGGTTGCCCTGAGAAGTGAGTGCAATGTAAGGCGGAGCCCGTGGGGCCAAGCTTCTAAAATTCATTCACTAAGGATATGCGGTTCGTGGGATCCATAAGAATATTGTCCTTGCAGCCTTAGGATTTTTTTTGTAAATGTCTTCTATGTGGTTGATTTTCATTGTTTACAACACCATGTGTTTGCCAACTATTTTCAGACAACATGAAAAAATGAACATCATCCTCCAAATCTAAATCAACAAAGTCAAACTGAAATAAATTCCTTGCAATCTGCTTGAAATTTTGTCAAATCACTTCCTACAATGCATTTTCCATCATGAACCACATTTGTCAAATCAAGTCCTCAATTTTGCACACTTTGGGATAGGAAAACTTTCCTTGATTTGTCAAACCATTGTCTAAAAAAGTAAATTGTCATTGGACCAAATCAAACAAGCCCTTAGTCATTATCCTCTTGTGAGCTATTTCCAACTCATAAGTCTAGTGTGGAAATCTCACCTTGTCATTCTGTCATCTTGTCCTTCAAACCAGTCTTTTGACAATCCAAATTGAGACATTGGCCAAACTTTGATTGGTTAGTAAGCCTTTCCTAGGAATCATTTGACATAAGGCTCTCATTTTTCATTTTACCACTTCACATTTGACGTTCCTTTTATCCTCATTACCACTTTGCATAGTCTTAGTCTCATTTCATCCACCACCATGTCTTCAAGTCACTTTGACATACTTTCTAGTCAAATTGAATGCCAATTTATTAGTAATGGTCAAGCACAACTGGCTAGGGACTTCAAAACACTATACATCCAATCCAAGTCCAAATTTACAACCCCTAGCCCTCCATCCATATATCCATCTTACCAACAATCCAGGAGTCCTGGTCCTCTATCCATCTACTATCAAGAGTCCCCTAACACCACCCATGACACTCAATCACAAAAACCTTCCATTAGTCATAGCCACCCTAACCTTGACAAGGGAAACCAACCTTCCACATCATATCCTAGTCCTTCATTCATGTCATATCCTAGTCCTCCAATCATGTCATATCCTAATCCTCCATCCATGTCATATCCTAGTCCTCCATCCACGTCATATCCTTGCATCGTAGCCAATTTTGGACCTAGAGTTGCATTTGACCTCTTGCATTCTTAACTTATCACATCATATCATACCATTTTCATATATCCCATCTTAGAATCATATCTTTTTTATTGCATCCTAGTCCCTACATATTCCTACTCTTGCATACATAGATCATATCACATAGTCCTTGTATACATATATATCATTTCACCTAGTTCTTGCATGTACAACCCCTTGCATATATCAAGATCATATCGTGCCTAAGTTCCAAGTTGCATACATTCCATGAATTTAGTCCTTTGAATATTCATCATTGATCAAATAGAACCCTTAGCTCTTGCACAAGTTCCACTACTCTTCATAGGTCTCAAAACCAATACATTTTTTATCTATCACCCACATCACTTAAGGTTTATCATGGACTTTCAAGCTAGGGAAAATACCATTATCCTTGCTTGTCTATGGAAATACTTTTGGAGTCCATAATCTCCTTCATACCCTCTCTTTATCATTGGTCCCTTGTGTTTATCTATTATAACACAAGTCAAGCCTTGCATCGTAACCAAATTTGGACCTAGAGTTCCATTTGACCTCTTGCATTCTTAACTTATCACATCATATCATACCATTTTCATATATCCCATCTTAGAATCATATCCTTTTCATTTCATCCTAGTCCTTACATATTCCTACTCTTGCATACATATATCATATCACATAGTCCTTGTATACATATATATCATTTTGCCTAGTTCTTGTATGTACAACCCCTTGCATATATCAAGATCATATCATGCCTAAGTTCCAAGTTTTATACATTCCATGAATTTAGTCCTTTGCATATTCATCATTGATCAAATAGAACCCTTAGCTCTTGCACAAGTTCCACTACTCTTCATAGGTCTCAAAACCAATCCATTTTTTATCTATCGCCTACATCACTTAAGGTTTATCATGGACTTTCAAGTTAGGTAAAATACCATTATCCTTGCTTGTCTAGGGAAATCCTTTTGGAGTCCATCATCTCTTGCATACCCTCTCCTGATCATTGTTCCCTTGTTTTTATCCATCATAACACAATTCAAGCCTTGCATCGTAGCCAAATTTGGACCTAGAGTTGCATTTGACCTCTTGCATTCTTAACTTATCACATCATATCATACCATTTTCATATATCCCATCTTAGAATCATATCCTTTTCATTGCATCCTAGTCCTTACATATTCCTACTCTTGCATACATATATCATATCACATAGTCCTTGTATACATATATATCATTTCACCTAGTTCTTGCATGTACAACCCCTTGCATATATCAAGATCATATCGTGCCTAAGTTCCAAGTTGCATACATTCCATGAATTTAGTCCTTTGCATATTCATCATTGATCAAATAGAACCCTTAGCTCTTGTACAAGTTCCACTACTCTTCATAGGTCTCAAAACCAATCCATTTTTTATCTATCGCCCACATCACTTAAGGTTTATCATGGACTTTCAAGCTAGGGAAAATACCATTATCCTTGCTTGTCTAAGGAAATCCTTTTGGATTCATCATCTCCTACATACCCTCTCTTGATCATTGGTCCCTTGTTTTTATCCATCATAACACTAGTCAAGCCTTGCATCGTAGCCAAATTTGGACCTAGAGTTTTATTTGACCTCTTGCATTCTTAACTTATCACATCATATCATACCATTTTCATATATCCCATCTTAGAATCATATCCTTTTCATTGCATCCTAGTCCTTACATATTCCTACTCTTGCATACATAGATCATATCACATATTCCTTGTATACATATATATCATTTCACCTAGTTCTTGTATGTACAACCCCTTGCATATATCAAGATCATATCGTGACTAAGTTCCAAGTTGCATACATTCCATGAATTTAGTCCTTTGAATATTCATAATTGATCAAATAGAACCCTTAGCTCTTGCACAAGTTCCACTACTCTTCATATGTCTCAAAACCAATCCATTTTTTATCTATCGCCCACATCACTTAAGGTTTATCATGGACTTTCAAGTTAGGGAAAATACCATTATCCTTGCTTGTCTAGGGAAATCCTTTTGGATTCCATCATCTCCTACATACCCTCTCTTGATCATTGGTCCCTTGTGTTTATCCATCATAACACAAGTCAAGCCTTGCATCATAGCCAAATTTGGACCTAGAGTTGCATTTGCCCTCTTGCATTCTTGACTTATCACATCATATCATACCATTTTCATATATCCCATCTTAGAATCATATCCTTTTCATTACATCCTAGTCCTTACATATTCCTACTGTTGCATACATAGATCATATCACATAGTCCTTGTATACATATATATCATTTCACCTAGTTCTTGTATGTACAACCCCTTGCATATATCAAGATCTATCATGCCTAAGTTCCAAGTTGCATACATTCCATGAATTTAGTCCTTTGCATATTCATCATTGATCAAATAGAACCCTTAGCTCTTGCACAAGTTCCACTACTCTTCATAGGTTTCAAAACCAATCCATTTTTATCTATCGCCCACATCACTTAATGTTTATCATGGACTTTCAAGTTAGGGAAAATACCATTATCCTTGCTTGTCTAGGGAAATCCTTTTGGAGTCCATCATCTCTTGCATACCCTCTCTTGATCATTGGTCCCTTTTGTTTATCCATCATATCACAAGTCAAGCCTTGCATCGTAACCAAATTTGGATCTAGAGTTGCATTTGACCTCTTGCATTCTTAGCTTATCACATCATATATCATACCATTTTAATATATCATACCATTTTCATATATCCCATCTTTGAATCATATCCTTTTAAAATGCATTTTTTCCATGGAATTCTTAAGTTCAAGAATCTTTGATTTCATTTGATTTCATATGTTGAACTCCACTTATATATCATCATCTCTCACTTTCTTTGCACAATATTTTTTGACATGTACAAATGGCTCAACAAGCAGGAAGTTCTCAAGTAGAAGTCGAGCCCAATCTAGATATTGGACCAAATGAATCAGTTGAAGAACACATGGACCTTGAAGATAGGGAGGAGGCCCGAGTTCAAACAATGCATGTTGGAGAGGGGTCGGGATCACTTCCTTCTACACCAATGGATGAGCATATAAAGTAGCTGAAATAGTGGGGAAACAAATTTTTTATAGAAATTTAGATCATTTACTTGAAATGGATATGGAGAAACTGAAATGTTATGCAAACCAACCTAAAAATATGAGTAAGAGGTGAATGACTAAATCTATAAATAGAATAATCTATGATCATTTCAATAATCTTGAAACACTTGAAAAAACCCAATTGTTATCACGTTTACTTCTTCATGATGAGCTAAAAGAGTCATTACAATTGTTGGGTGTACATTCTGCGTCGAATAAGAGGAAACACATGAGACTGCAAAAAGATATTGTTGAAAATGTTAAAAAAGGTTTAGATTCCATTGGGAAAGGATCTCGATCAGTGGATAGAACCATTGCAAGAAAGGTGATTTTGACATCTGTTTTAAATAAAGAAATATCCAGAAAAAGAAAAATGTCAGCACCTTCCACTGAATTTGGTTATAGTAGAACCACACTAATAAAATATGAGAAAAAGAGAAAGGTTTTAGATGATAGTTCTGAAGGCAATTGGGAAATTATGTGTAGAGCTCCCCGTTTTTACAGGATTGAAGATGCTATTAGGAACTTGATCTCAAGTTTTTGGAATGATCAGACCCGTTCGTCATCAAATACTAGAGATGTTATGAGGCACAAGATTGGACCTAGTATTTATGAAGAACATATTAAACATTGGCTAGACATAACATAGCTTGAGATGTATATGAACTTTTGTAATATGTATCCTCATATAAAGATTGGGCAAACAATGTTTGAAAGGTTAAAGCCATACTATGTGAAGATAAACAAGTTTTTTGAAACTTGTTGTTGTCATTATCACATTGAATTTGATCTGTACTATCAGGTGTTTTGAAAGATGAGAGAAGAAAGATATGGCTTTCAAAAGGCACCTCCTAAATAGGTAAGTTTGTTCATAAAGGATCTATTATGTGATCATGAAAATGGACTTCAAATAAAATGCATAAAAGGACTCTGTGAAACATGTGGAAAATTGGCTAACTTTCCTTCAACAAATGAAAATGCTGACCTAACAAAGACATTAAATTGCAAAAGTTACAAGTATGTAAAGTTTCAAACAAATTTTGGGAAAGAATCCATAAGGTTAAACTATGTAGAAGAGGAGATACCTATTGGGAAATTTATGAAAGATTTTCAAAAATTGATACAACCATACATACAGCATTCCTTTTATGCTAAGTGGAAAGCACATCAATTTCAAACATTAAGAGATACTTTCCCACTTGGAACAGTTCTATCAGTAGTTTACTTTGCAGAAAATTACTCTTTTGTACATCAAAAAGAGATTCAATCAGAATATTACTTTTCAAAGCATGTCACTATTATGGTTCATGTGTGTTATCGACATGTACAATTGGAATTGGATGTTGTTGAGAGTATAGATGAACAACGAGCCATCAAGAAATAATATCTTTTTTATATTAGTGATGATAAAGAGCATGACACACTTTTTGTACAACATTGTTTTACAAAATGTTATTTTGAGAATTTGAGAAGCAGGGGTGTAAAATTTGAAAAACATTTTGTATGGTCAAATGGATGTGCGGCACAATTCAAATCATCACAGCCATTTTATACACTTTCTAGATATCATAAAATTTACAACATACCACATGTTTGGAGTTTCTTTGAGAGTGGGAATGGAAAGGGTGAGCATGATGGGGCAGGAGCTTGCATCAAACATTCTTTAAGAAAGCATCAAATGAGTTATTCAGAATATCTTATAGACGATGCACATGATGTTGTTGAATGGTGCAAGAAACACTTTGCATCAAATGAGGTCAGCACATCTTCAAGAACAAACCAAAACATTCCACATAGAGTGTTTTGGGAGATATCGAGTATGTGTAAATTACATTTTAAAAAAATAAAATTTATTTAAATTTAAAATTTACACATATATATATACACACATGTTCAAGTTCACATAAGTTTTTTGCAATTACATTTATCTAGGTGTGGATAGAAGATCGATGCATGGATGCAAGAGGGTAGAAAAAACAAGATCTTTGCATTGTGTTATGAGTTTAGATAGTCACCCTGGATGGACATTATACACGAGGGATTACTCTTGTTTCTGCACTGAGTGCATTGCGGGAAACTCTCATGCATGCAAAAATGAAGAACTTGAATATGTTAGTAAATGGGATATGGTGCCACTATTTGTTTCAAAAAAATATGATGAAAATGAGGATGAAAGATTTCAAGACATTCCTTTGATTTCAATTGATTATGACCATATTTTAGGATTGGTTAGAAAAGGTACATGTGTAAGTTTTCAATAATTTAAATATTATATAAATTTAATGATCTTTAACTTGTCTAGAGACAATTCTAATTTTTTTAGAATTTTATTGTGTAAATTTGGTGTACAGGAGATGTTTTTGTAGTTATAGCAGAGCCTGGAAACATAGAAGGTGTTAGCTATTATTTATTGTGTTGCACAGAAGAGAGGAATAAGCTAACACGACCTGAAACAAATGATGGGATTTTATTTCCCACAGGGGAGTTTGAATTTAAAATTATATATATACATTGTGTACATGTGTACATTACCTTAAAAACATTAAATATATATTGTACAAACCTTGAGCACACGAATGTTGTACACATGCACATGTAGTAACTCAGGTTCATGTTTACCGTGCAGGTTCTATTGTTGTGCAAGGGATATATCTAAAACAAGTCAAATTTGTTCAACATTGGATTCATTTTGTGGACTATCAAGTTGATAACAAGGTATATCAATATAGTCACCTTATAATTTCTACTATCCTACATCTTAATGCAATTCCACATGCACGTGGACGAAAAAAATGGAGACTAGATAGTGATGACCATCAAAAAAAAATACAAGTTATTCAAGAGTGGGTTAAACCAGAATGTTTGAGTTAGATTATATCCATGATTTTCAAGTTCACTTGTACATGTACATACATGTTCAAGATGAGAACTTATATTAACTTGTTTGAACTCTGAATTGTTTTAGTTACTTATAATATATGTTGATGACAAGTGTTTTAAATTTGTTTGGACACAAATTAGGGGTTGAAATACATTGAGAACCTTAAATTGAGTAGATATTTCTAATTATATATTTGTTCCATGGAATTCAAGTACTTGTTATGTACATAATGTGCAAACATTGTCATAAAAAAATTCATTGGAAGAGTGATGGTGGGAGTAGAAGAAAATTTAGTGTTAGTTTCAATGATCCCCCAGATCTAGCATCTCAACAAAAAGGACAATTGGCACACAAGGAGATGTTATGACCACATCTCAAGATGTTTCTTCTCCTATACATCCAAGAAAAATCATTGATTCATTAGTCCATGTCTTCTATATATATAAAGTGAATGTTGTCTCAATCTTCTTTTTTGTTATTGAAAAAGAAACCTAACATATTAATAATTGTGTGTTGTAGAATGTTGTACCAAACAAAAAAATCCCAAAAGTGTCTTGTAGAATGTTTATGCTTCGTGTTGGTTGGTGAATAGTGAAAATGTGCACAATTCTCCTCATTGTGCATGTATTTAAGTTTATTGAATATATGGTTGCCCCATAAGTACTATTGTTTCTTCAAGTTTCTTGTTTGGTGACTATCTATTTTTGAGATTTTTCAATGATGATCCAAACCTATACCAAATATTATTAGCTAGAGACTACTCCTTTAAGCCACTTTTTGATTGGTTGCATTTGGATGGAGGTCACAATTTGAGATGTTCAAAGACTTTTAGATACCTAGACCATAATATTTTTAGTGACCATTAGAGATGAAAGAGATTGATGGTCAAACTTTGAGTTGATCATCTTTGGTTGGAGGGAAACTACACTCATGATTGGGAGTGCAAATTCCCCATTTTTTAAAAATTCCCTTACACAACAACAAATGATCATCCATTAGAGAGTGACATATAATAATATGTCATATACATTTATGCTTAAATTAAATTGAGGAATACAATGATTTGATTGGTTAACTTATGGTTGTATTGGAAGCATTAAGTCATATTTTTCTTTAGGATTAACACCTTTTTTTCCAAAGTTATATTTGTACCTTCATTGGTTTGAGATCTTTTGGCAGTAGGATTTTTTACCATCCATAGATGTATTCATGTATAGTTGTGTACAACATTTATTTCATGATTTTAGGGTTACTTGGTTACATACATATCTAAGTTGAAATATTGCATTTTTTGCATTGAGAATATGTGGTTACATCTTTCTTTACAATAGATCTTGATACATATCTTCTATCTTACTTTTTAATCTTGAAAAATTCCACAATAAATAATTTTAATGCATTTCTAACCATCCAATTAATAAAATTCCGAACAAAAACCTATACTTCAAAACTTCAACTACACATCCAAAACATCATTATTTTCACACCAATCACTCTAAATCAACCTTCATAGTATATAGCTGTCACATAATTCTTGATCATTAAATTTTCCTTTTTAATCTATCAATTTCCTTTATGGGATTTACCCTTCCCCAAATTAGGCATAATCCTCTTCCATTTATCCTAGTAAAACCTTGGAAAAAGGGAACAATGTTGTATGTTAATTCATAGCTAATATTTTATTTCTTTGATATATTTTTTTAATCTTTTTATATATCTTTTAACCCATATCATGCCTACTCAAGGTCACCATGATAAAAAATATATCATGGTGTGCTTTGACTAGTGTACATTGGGGCATGGTATGTTATTTATATATGATTTATTTGATTTTTGTTTCCTCACAAAAGCCACCAAGGTGAAATTCCTTATGATTTGTAGGGGCCTAATCTTTCTATCTATAGTTCATTCTCTCATAGTATCCACCTAGGTCAAAGACTTTGTGTCTATTGGTTGTCCTATCTTAGACCCATTAAGAAAATAAAATGTCTTATTGATTACTAGGGATTCCTCTTGTTTATTATTTTATTATAAGTTATTACATGCATTGGATACATTTTAACCTCAATCCTACATAATTTGGTGCATAAAATCTACTACTATATTAAGATAAAGTTGATCTTCACATGTCAACATAACTAAGTATTCAAAAACAATCAATCACATTTTTCACCTAATTTTACTTTTCTTAAATCCTTTTCTACATTCCTCCTCTTCTTTTCTTCCATCATCTTCTATATTTCATATGAAATTTTCCTCATAATTCTTTTTTTGAGAGCTAACTTGTGTATTTTTTACACAAATAATCTCTTGAGTCCAATCATCATCAACCACCTAATATGAGGCATATCATTATTTTTTTCATCTCTTTTAATCCATTCTTCTTAAGTTCTTTTTTTTGAAACAATGTTATTTTGAACATCATCTTGTAAGACACTAAAATAATTTTGTCGAACCACTATTATTATTTTATCATATACCATAATTAAGATCCATTATTATTCATTATCGTCCATTAATACTTTATTACAATTTAGTGAATTAATTCCTATTATTGTGCTTAAATGATGCATTTTATAATCATTATTGTACATATTTAAATGCTTATATGAGTATATGGTTCTATTTTTATATGATTAAATGATTATATTATTAAAATATTATATGCCTACATGTTGAGATTATATTTAATCCCCATGTACTATTGTTTCTCTTTTCTCGCAATTTCTTACACCCTATGAATGCAACCAATTTTTGAGAGGGAATATTCTATCACTAAGGTTTTCCTAGTTAGATATATAAATAGTTGCAAGTGCTTATAGAGGTCCATCTTATGAAAAAATATACATAGAAGGAAAATATTCAAGATCATATATATCCAAGGCATGTGTGTGCAAAATATTTATTATGATCAACATGTGAATGAACTTAATAATAAAGTGGCATTCATTTCCTAAAATTTTACTCTAGAGAGATCAAATGTATATATCATATAAGGAAATGTAAGTTGTAAGAGATCATCAAATAAGAAAATGTATGTATATTGAATATAAGCAAATGTATACATATATCATATAAACATGTAAACATTTCGATATTGATCAATGTATGAACATGTAACATGTTATAAGAAAAGTGCCAAATGTATGTATATATCATAGAAGCAAATGTAAGTTAGAGATCATCAAATGTGGAATACTAAAGATCATCATATAATCATCATATAAGGAAATGTCAAATGTACAAAAAGTCATCATATATAGAAAATGTAAGTTAGAGATAACATAAATGTCAAATACTAGAAAGATCGTCATATAAGCAAATACATGTAGTAACGATCATAAATCTAATGCAGGGCCTAATACGAATGTGTTAGGATTTCAATGGCAGATATCTAAAAGCTAAATGCAGATTTTATCAAATAAACAAGAAATAAAAACACACAGAGAATTTAACATGGTTCACCCAATGTGGGCTACATCCACCAAACCGCAGCCATCCAATGATTTCATTAACCAGTGTAAAACCCTATTACAATATCATGAATAATCGCCTATTTCTTATCATACTGTAACTCTATCCCAAACCCTTTATAAATTAGGGTTTTACAAAATCGGGTTTTTTCCCTTTTTATGATTTTTCCCTTTTTCGGTAATTTTGCGAAAAAGCAGGACAAAAAATTTTCTCGGGGGCTACCGCCCCCGAACCCCCGCCTGGGGTCCAGCCCGGCCCCGAACCCCGGCGAGGATACATGAAGAGTGTACAGTATAGAATGATTAGTCGCCACATACCAACAATCTCCCACTTGGAGACTGAACCTGGATGACACCGCTGCACTTACAGCTCCCACTAGAAATAATCACCTTGGACCCTACTGCTTTGTTATACTTTAATTCAACCTTGAAGGCCAACCAAAGCTGAAGAGGAGCTCAAGTTCTCCCTTATCACTACCTTAGTAAACATATCCACTGGATTTACATCTGTATGTATCTTTGCCAACTTTACCTGTCCATCCTCCATCACTGACCGGATGAAATGATACCTCAACTGTATGTGTTTGGTTTTAGAGTGCAAGGCAGAATTCTTTGCAAGATGTATAGCACTCTGGCTATCTGTAAACAAGTAATGTTCAGCCTGTTGTTTTCCCAACTCTTCCATGAAAAGTTGCATCCATATCATCTCTTTTGCTGCCTCTGTTGCAACCACATACTCTGCCTCTATGGTGGATAAAGCAACCACCTTTTGCAATCAAGATACCCAACTTACTGTTGTCCCACCAATAGTAAATACATAACCTGTGGTACTCCGCCTGGTATCAATATCCCCTGCTAGATCTGAGTCAACATAGCCTTTTAAATCTATATTAGAGCCCTCAAAACATAAATGTTTATCTGGTGTACCTCTCAAATACCTGAGAATCCATTTCACTGCATTCCAATGCTCAATTCCTGGATTACTCATATACCGGCTAACAACTCCTACAACATGTGCAATATCTGGTCTCGTGCATACCATGGCATACATTAAACTACCTACAGCTGAAGCATATGGTACCTTGGACATTTTTTCTTCCTCCTCTTGTGTCTTTGGACACATATCCTTAGTCAATTTTACATGACTGGGCAAAGGTGTGCTGACAGCTTTTGCATTCTCCATATGAAATCTTTGCAACACCTTTTTAACATAATCAACCTGAGATAAAAACAATTTCCTGTTTTTCCTATCTCTTGTAATCTTCATACCAAGGATTTGTTTTGCTGCCCCCAAATCCTTCATAGCAAATGAATTTGCTAACTGTTGTTTTAACTCCTTTATGTGATCCATGTTAGACCCCGCTACAAGCATATCATCAACATATAAACATAAAATAATGTAGCTATCTTCACCTAGCATCTTAAAATAAACACAATGGTCTGAATTACACTTGTGTAACCTTGTTCAGCCATAAAACTATCAAATTTAAGATACCATTGTCGAGGTGCTTGCTTCAAGCCATATAAGCTTTTCTTCAATTTGCACACTAGTTTCTCCTTACCTTTGACCTCAAATCCTTGTGGTTGTTCCATATAAATTTCCTCTTCCAAATCACCATGGAGAAAGGAAGTTTTAACATCAAGCTGTTCTAAATGCAAATCTTCAACAGCCACAATACTTAACACAGTACGAATAGAGGTCATTTTAACAACTGGAGAAAATATTTCATCAAAATCAATACCCTGTTTCTGTGCAAATCCCTTTACAACTAATCTGGATTTAAATCTTTTCTTACCTCCATCCTCCTCTTTCATCCTATAAACCCATTTGTTTGCTAAAGCCTTTTTACCTGCAGGCAACTTGCATAATTCCCAAGTCTGATTTTTCAGCAAGGAGTCCATTTCTTCTTCCATTCCATGCTCCCACTGAACCTTGGTATCCACCTGCATAGCTTCATGATAACATTCTGGTTCACCAGCATCAGTTAATAGAATAGAGTACAAAGAGGGAGAAAATCTTTCTGGAGGTCTACTTAACCTTGAAGATCACCTAACATTCACTGGAGTTTGTGGTATTTCTTGTTGCTGCTGTTGCGAAGCATGAGGAACCACTGGAACATTGGTGTTTGTAATATCATCCAGCACTACATAATCCTGTTCTTTCTTCTCATGCTGCTGCAATAGATCTTTGTACAACACTTTCTCATTGAATATGACATCCCTGCTTCTCACAATTTTCTTATTTTCAAAATCCCAAAGCCTATAACCAAATTCATCAATGCCATATCCAACAAATATACATTTCCTTGATTTTGCATCAAGCTTGGTTCTATTTTCATAATCTACATGTGCAAATGCTTCACAACCGAAGGTTTTCAGAAAAGAATAACTCACCTTCTTACCTTTCCATGCTTCCTCTGGAATACCACAACCCAAAGGATTAGATGGACCTCTATTAATTAAATAAACAGCAGTGTTTACAGCCTCTACCCACATGTTTAAAGGCAACCCAGCATGCAATCTCATAGTCCGTGCACGCTCCATTATTGTTCTATTCATGCGCTCAGCCACTCCATTTTCTTGTGGAGTCCTTGGAACCGTTTTCTGCCTACGAATACCATTAGAGGAACAATAATCTTCAAACTCTTTGCTGCAATACTCACCACCATTATCAGATCTGAGACATTTCAACTTTTTACCTGTCTCATTCTCAACCAAGCTTCTCCATTTTTTAAATGTTTCAAATACATCAGATTTCTGCCTAATGAAATAAATCCATACCTTCCTAGTTGCATCATCAATGAATGTGACATAATAATGAGAGCCACCGAGAGAAGATACCTGAGCTGGTCCCCATACATCCATATGCACAAGCTCCAATTTCTCATCTTTCTTTTGTTTCCCATCCTTGAGAAAACTAACTCTCTTTTGTTTTCCATAAACACAACTTTCACAGAAATCCATATTAACACATTTTAGACCTGGTAAAACATTCTTTGAATGAAGTACTTTCATACCTTTTGCACTCATATGCCCAAGTCTGTTATGCCATAGTGCTGATTCAGAATTCGCAGCAACTATCTGATTTTCTTCCTGCTGAACTGCAGCAACTGTTCCTGAACATTGATTTTTATCTGCAATAGCTAAAGTAGAAGGAACAGTATGACCTGTACAAAGATATAAGGTGCCTACTTTCGCACCTTTTGCTACTACTAAGGCACCTTTTGTAACCTTCCAATTTTTATCACTAAATGTAACAACACAACCTTCATCATCTAGTTGCCCTGCAGAAATTAAATTTCTTTTTAGCTTTGGAACGTGCCTTACCTCATGTAGTAGCCAATGATTCCCATTCTGCAACTTGATCTTGATTCTTCCCTTTCCAACAATCTGACAGGGTTCATTATCTCCCAAATAAACCAGCCCAAAATCCCCTTGGACATAATCAAGAAAATAATTTCTATGGGGCGTAGCATGAAATGAAGCCCCTGAATCTAACACCCAAGAATCATCAGCATTATCAAGAGAAAGAATCAAAGCATCCTCATCAGATTTATTACTTACCACATTTGCCTCTTTATTTCCTTCTTGTTTGTCTCCTTCTTTATTTTTCCGAGACCAACAATCTTTCTTTACATGCCCTGGCTTACCACAGTACCAACAATCCCTCTTGTCTCTAGATTGGGACCTTCTATCCCTTGATTTTCCTTGTGACTTCCCACGACTCCCAAAATTGTTTCGTCTCTCATTTGTTCTGCCCTTGCTTTCTGCATTCAAAACACTGCCTGATGTGGATGTTCCACTTGAGCTTTTGCTACGAATTTCCTCGCTCAAAATAACACCAACAACATCATCAAATTTCAATGTATTTGAACCAGAAATAGAATTGCTAACCACCATTACCAAGCTATTCCAGCTTTCAGGCAAAGAACACAAAATCAAAAGAGCCCTAACTTCTTCATCAAAGTTAACTTTTACAGAAGTTAATTGACTGGTAACCATATTAAATTCATTCAAATGATCAGTAACTGATCCACCTTCTACAATTTTCATATTAAATAAATGCTTCATAAGAAATACCTTATTCGAAGTGAAAGGTTTTTCATATAACTTTGCTAGGGTTTCCATCAACTCTAGAGTTGTCTTTACTGTTGTAATATTGAACGCCACCGATTGTGCCAAGCATAAGCGAATACTACCAAGTGCCTTTCTGTCCAAAATATCCCAGTCCTCATCCGTCATTGCTGTGGGTTTCTTGGTTTTCCCTTCCAATGGCCACCACAAATCCTTCTGACAGAGATAATCCTCCATCTGCATCTTCCATAACTGATAGTTCTGCCCGTTGAACTTATCAACCTTCAACTTACCCTCATCTACCATTTCTCCCACTTAACCATGATACTCCCACTCAATCGTGAGACTTTCCTGCAAATGATAATCGAAAGCAACCCACTCTGATACCACTTGTTAGGATTTCAATGGCAGATATCTAAAAGCTAAATGCAGATTTTATCAAATAAACCAGAAATAAAAACACATAGAAAATAACACAAAGAATTTAACGTGGTTCACCCAATGTGGGCTACATCCACCAAACCGTAGCCATCCAATGATTTCATTAACCAGTGTAAAACCCTATTACAATATTGCGAATAATCGCCTATTTCTTATCATACTGTAACTCTATCCCAAACCCTTTATAAATTAGGGTTTTACAAAATCGGGTTTTTTCCCTTTTTATGTTTTTTCCCTTTTTCGATAATTTCACGAAAAAGTAGGACAAAAAATTTTCTCGGGGGCTACCACCCCCAAACCCCAACAAGGATACATGAAGAGTGTACAGTATAGAATGATCAATCACCACATACCAACAGAATGTCGACTCCTAGTCGAATGACCATCTAAATGAGAACGGTCCTGCTCTGATGGATGTGCTGAGCCCTGCAAATAAAATGGTGTACAAAATGTGTTAAATACATATAATTTATATTAAATATGTATCTAGATCTATGCATACATATTCATGTACATATACACATCTATATATTAAAATTTAAAAATCACATGTCCACTAGCATCAGATTCATCCATAGAGTCACGTCGATGTGCACGATCTGGAACAAGGCTAGGAATGACATTAGGTATGTCCACCTACAAATATATAAATTCATATATATCAGTACATGAATATCTAGTTATTAAAACTAAAATTTAAAAATAATTATAAAGGAATTGAAACATGCACATGCACACATACATGCACATCATCGGATATCAGATGACCTGAGTCTTCTGAAACGGCCGCCTCCACCATATCAACTATACAATCAAGCGACAAACCAATATCTACATCCATCTGATCTATTTCATGTCGCGCTAGAAATGATGAGTGGAGAGGACTATGTAGGTGAGATGGCATCGACGATAATGAACTGACACCAACCAACATCTTAGTAAAACCCATAGTTTGTGCAACTATCGAATGATCAGATGGTGGATCTTGACATGCACTAGTGTTGGGTTGAGATTGATGGGATCCTATAAGTGAATGACCTCCACATGCCAAATGATATCTAACATGCTCTATATTGATCCCATAGTCTGATGCAATGAAGGCATATGCCTCCAAGAGTTCCTCAGCCAAACAATGCAGAGTCTTGCATGCCATATCTCCTATAAGTGCCTCAAGCTCTGTGGGAGTAGGGATGCTTGTTGCTGTGAAAGGATCCATGGTGGTCCACTGTGCTGAAGATGGCATGGGTCAAGGACATCTAGACATCAAATACTGACCTACACGATTAGCAGATATCCTAGTGGTGGCAACTACAATGTCACCTACAATATCAATTGCTTCCTTTTGGGAAGCAATGACAACCTCATCTGATATGGGGGCTAGAGCTGGGGTGAGCGCAGACCTCTCACCAACCAATACCCTAAACATTGGGGTCGGTCTATCTACTCGATGATAAGTGGTTCTGTCAGCAATCCTACCACACCCCTGACCAACATATGGTGGAATGTCTAGGTAGTTGACTTTGAGGCCCAAATGGACCTCAACATACAACTGTTGAACAAAATATAATGGAATCTGGTCATTGTTTGGGTATTGACCATGTGCTGTGAGAAATTGTGGGTAGTTCAATGAGGCCATAGTAGGATCGACACATCTAGTGACCTAGTATCCCCTAACCTTACATGCACTTTGATAAAATGGAAAACAATTGGTTTTTATCATTTCTTTGGTCACACTATCCTGTATTTGTTTAAGTGGAACCTCACCATGTACTTCTTCCCGCATGCGGGAAAGAATAGTAGCTACTCTATCTGGAGAAAATACAGTAGTCCTCTCAAGTTCATCTCTTAGTTTTTCAAGACTATGCAATATTGACATGCATGGTTCAGAATATATCCTTGGGTTTGCACCTTGCGCTAATGAGCCTTTCAATTTATTAATCTCATTAGTGGTATTTGCAAACAAAGATTTTGGAGGTGGAACATCTGCATTATCCATTTTATGAATGTATGTATGTGTACCTAAAGGAGCAATGAGACCTTAGTTTAAATAATATATCTAGATATAAGGAATAGAAATCTAAAACAGTTCTAATAATTTATATACTCATCAATAATATTTCCATACCATTAACAAAAAACATGTTCAACATCTATCATAGTTTTTAATAATCAAAACATTCACATTACTAGATTGCATAAAAAACATAATCTAAAACAATTCTAAAATTTAAATTTACAAGTGTGCGTGTGGACTCTAGCACAAAATGTGTCATTAAAGATTGTTTAAAAAACATTGATAAAGGTTGCATCTAAGATTTATTTCCTACAACTAGTAATAAAGGGAAAACATCATTACTTAACATTGGTGGTCATGTAAAATCAATTTATTCATTATTGAAGGCACAAATAAGAGAAGAAATGAGACAAATGATAAGCTTGTAAATATGATTTCTAAACTATTGAAGGACAACATTAGTGCTTCCCAAAGAAAATACACTTCATGAAAATATAATCATTTGAAATTGGATGGAAGAATCTTAATGCTTAAATCTATGATCTAATACATTCTAATCTATATGATGTCATGTTTATTGATCCTCTTGAAGATCTCTCAAGATTTAGATAAAACAATAAAGAAATTATTATGGGGTGGTTCGAATGAAAGTAAGTGTATTCCTCTTATTAAATGGGACACTATATGTCTTCCCAAAGGTCTTGATGGCTCATGAACTAAAGTCTTATCAAAATGGAAATAAATGATTAATTACCTATTTAGAATAATATGAATGTAAATATATCATAGAAGATATCTAGGGTGGTTATATGCTTGATTATTTGAACCATGTGGATTATCCAAGTGGCTTATAGTGGACTTGGAATAATTTTGATTTGGCTCCCATTCCACATAAAATCAAAAGGATTTTAACATGGATGAATTTCACAAGTAAAAAAATTATATACCACATAGGACAATTATTTAATATTATATAAACTATTTAGCCATAATAAAAATAAAAATGTTGAACATGAAAGGGAAAATGTTGCAAAATGTTATGAAACACATATTGAAAAGAGTAACATCATAGAAAAATAAGAATTCAAATTTAGAAATATTTTTGAATAATGTAGAAATGAACCCCATGATATTAAAATTATACTCCATGATCCAATTGTTGATAATATTAATAAAATTGATAACACACATAAAAAAATGAAAGTCATTGTATCTCCAAGTTACTTAAGAAAAGAGAGGACCTTTCCGAATAAGAATGATATCCCATATTCAAAATTTTCTAATGAGCTTGATAAAATTGTAATAATTCTTGGAACCCAAAAATGGTTACTTAAAATTGATGAGAACATAAGATAAAGTCTTAAATTAAAGAGATCATCATGAACCATTCAATTTTGAGCTTCAAAAATTTTAAATGAATACTTTTGTAAAATTACTAAAGTTGTAAAAAATAAGACCTTTACAAAATAAATTAAATATTTAGGCAATCAAAATTTCTAATTAAAATAAAATTATTATTAAAATATTTTTTAATTCTCTCAATTCTATTAGGATTACTAGTAAGTAGAAAGATAAAAGAGCTAGTTGTAGAGTAGTAAAAACCTCAATAGTAAGAAATAAATTAAGAAAGGTTTGATTAATGAGGCAAACTCATCTTCACTTAAGCATAAATTGTAAAATATTGTGAAAAGCACTAGCAATAAGATCAAGACTAGATAGTCCTATTGAAAATGGTACTTGAGATTTTAATGGTAGGATTCCATGAATTCATAAAAAGCTAATTAATAACACAAATGATGAAATTGAATGATTTTGGCACTTTAACTCTAGAGTATCACTCAATGTAAAGGATGTTTTAAAATAAAAAATTGGTGATCAAGACCACACACCACATATTAAACATTAATTGACATGTAGCCAAACAAAATTGTGTAAAATATCTTGAAAAATATATTCATTTAAAACTATCACAAAGGGAATTTGAATCTTGTAAGCCTTTTTATTGTATGCCTCTTAAAATTTATAATACATATTGTAAATACAACATTTAGTTTTTATCTATCATGAACTATTATGTAATATTAATTATACTTTGTATACTAACCAAATTTTACAAGAGTGTGGTACAATTAAAATACCAAATTTATCCAAGGACTTATTAGATTTATTTTAATGTGTTAGATACAATGATTGTAGTTTTTGTAAAAATATGTTTAAATGAGAAGCCTTTACAATGCGCTGGGTTATCAAAGTTTATATCATGTACCCATGATGGAAGAAAAATGATCTGGGAAATAAAATGTTTGAGAAAAAGAGATATGAGATAGTAAAATACAATTTGAAGAGTGGAGGTGAAGATTCTAGATGTGAGTTGGTCACAAGAGAAGCACTGCTAATTTTATTTCTTTGTGGAGACATATGATATAGTTCTTAAGGTGGCATCTAATATAATTTATATAATTTTAAGTAGTGATTCTTAATCTTCCTATATATTTTTTGTAATAAATGTTAAGTTGTAGTTGATGTCAATTTTATTTTATTTAACGTTTTTTAATATTTAAATGTAGGTGTTTTGGAGAATTT
Organism: Sequoiadendron giganteum; assembly: GCA_007115665.2. NCBI lineage: Eukaryota > Viridiplantae > Streptophyta > Pinopsida > Cupressales > Cupressaceae > Sequoiadendron > Sequoiadendron giganteum. Next base: position 382,966,833 of record CM021100.1, on the reverse strand, counting down.
AAATATATTGTATATGAGGATTGTGATCAAGAGGTTAAATAATTTATCTTTCATCATGGATACTTTCAATATAATTTGGATACAATTTAAAAACATCTATTAAATCAACATTTTGAGGAGATATTATATTTTTTTTATTTAATTTTAAAAAATTGTGTTTCTTGGAAATTTTAAAATTTGGTAATGATGTTACCAAAATATCTATGAAATATGTATGTGAATTAAATTTGTTCTATTGAGGCCTTGATAAATAAATGGTATTCTTGTATTATCAATATTTGATGTTTAAAATTTTGGTCAAGCTATATTTGATTGATAAGGTTGTGAGAAGATCTTTCTTATGCTTGAATACAAAAATGGATTGTATACCTTCCTTGTTTAACTCTCTTTTCCTTCTTTGTCCATTGGAATTGCATATGGAATTTGTTCATGTGATTTTATGGCTATTTGATTGGCGTGTCCCATCCACTTTGTTTGTGGTTTTCTTATGGGCACTATTGCATTACTATTCAATCAAATCAGGTTATCAAATGGAAAATTTAATATTAAATTCCTTAGGTTGGCTTTCTAGATTGTGTTGGGGAAATCATGCCTCCCAAAAGCTAGTGCATTTTCCTTAGATGAAATTTCACATGAGAATACTTATAGGATATAGACAAGTCACACATTTGTCTTTACATATCTATCTCTAAGGTTTCTACTATGCATGTCTACTAAATAATATTCCAATCACCTATTACTCAACCATTCATATTCTTCTAAGTTCTATAATTAGCATTTTTGTGAGTTAGAATGGTCTAATTCCCTCTCACAATATCTCTTATCTCTATTTATCAATTGAGAATTTATGCTTATCATTTAATTCCACTTGGGATAGAATATGGAAGGCTAGCCCATTTAAGATGAGTTAGAATTTATGGAAAGAAATAAATTGATGAATATTTAATGATAGGGACATCCCATTTAATTATTTACAAAATAAAATTGAAATCATCATTTATGAGAATATTTCAACCAAATTTAGAATGGTTTCACATAGAGCAATTGAGTTCACTAGCTAGGACAATAGGATGACAAATAACTAGTTAGGTTTTAGTCTCCTATTGGGTTTCTCCTATTGCTTGAGTAGGGTGGGTATGATGGAAATCAGATGGTTGGAACCTCACTTTGGAAGATAATAAATAAATGTGGATGGGGCTTGCAAAGGTAATTGAACTCCAATTTGGGTTGCTTCTATAATAAAAAATGACAAAGGTAATCTCCTTTGAGTTGTATCTAAGATACTCCACCCATCCACACATAATGAGGTTGAGTTAGATGACTTATTTGAGGGGATAATATTGTACCAACATATCATTAAAGTTGTGGGTATTGAAGGAAAACCCTAAATTCTAATTAATTTTTCTCTTTTAGAAGATCACCAATTATAGGCTTAGCTCAAAGTTACAAAAAAATATTGTTATTTTTGGATTGTATGAGGCCCTTCTTGATTAGAAAAATATGAAAAGAGGCCAATATACATAGGTGTAATACATGATCCAAAACACACATGATCTATCAAAATGATATGTGAAGTAAGTGAAATATTTTTTTGGATCAATCAAAGTGTATATGTAAATCACTTTTTTCAATGTGAAAACATATTCATATTTATATGCTATATTTTTCAACCAAGCAAAAAATTTATGAAATAGACTTTACTTCATTACCTAGACCAATTATAGAGTTAAAAATTATTGTATAATTGGTGTTTCATCTATCAACTTTGCACTAGATCTAAATTATATTTCATCTAAATTCTCATGCATCCTAATAAGTTCCATATATATTGAACACCACTCTTTTTATGCATCCTAATTAGCCAATAAAATATATGTAAATTTTAAACTTTTGATGCACAATTATTTGACTATATGTAATATGCTAACCAAATATGATGCTCCTACTACTTCCATATATAATCTAAAATTAACCTTGCATAACTCTCTAGAATAAGTGCATGATCATCACTAGTTTAAAATAATACCAAGTTTCAAGGTCTTTCTATCTCTCTTTGTATTTTTGGTTGGATTAGTGAATGTTATATGTACATAAATATTTCAATTTGAGTGGAGTTATAGTATTGTGATTCAATTTCTTAACTACATGAAGTTCTACATTTTCCCTTTTTTCTCCAAATTCTTCTTAAATCCATACCTTGAATAAATGTTTCATGATCTAATTAAATTGGAAAAGATGATATATCTTCATCTATGGAGTTCAATTTCTTAGTTTCATGAAGTTGTATCATTTATTATCTTTTCTTTGAATTCTCAACTTCATACTCTTTTGATATTTGAGTCTTTGATTATTTTCTTGGTGTTATGTTGAATTATGTACCAATCAAATACAATTATTCAAAATAATCAAAAAAAAATTATTTTCAATTATCAAAAACAAATTAAAAACATGGAATCAATTATTCAAATTATTAAAAATATAGTATAACAAGAAAGTTAGATTAGAAACCAACTTTGGTATAACAAAAATTATGGTTAAGACATGGTGATTAGATGATGATGGAAAAAATGGGGGTTTTGGAATAGGGTATGGATACCCATCAAAGCATTTAAGAAAAAATGGGGCTTTTCGAATAGTGTATGGATACCCATCAAAGCATTTAAATTCAACAGCAAATCGTTTAACTATGTGAATGGATTTGTTGAAAATGCTTTAGAAACTTTCAAACAAATGCAATTCATGCCACAAATTTTGCACCAAAATGAGCTATGGAATAGTGCAACCAACCTGAGAGGACATGTTGGAGGGTGATGGAGGTTGCTCGAAGGTGAAGGTGTTTGTGGGCCGTGTTTGTGCAAGTGTTTCTTCACCGGTTCACCGCACGCACTGCCATGTTCGTCGGTCGTCTTTGTCATTGTTCGCTGAACTCTGTTGGTGAAAATGACAGGGTGTTTTATTTTTAAATCTCTATTAAGGGGGTTCGACTGAACCCTAGTTCGATCAAACCCCTTTATTTTAATATTTTCGCTCATATGTCAATGGGGTTTGAGCGAACATAGGGTTCGGTCGAACCCGGTGGTTCGACCGAACTAATATAATGGTTCAGACGAACGCTTTGGTTTGCCCGAACCCCTTCACTTTGTGTAGAGGGAAAAATCAAATTTTCCCTTCCTCCACAAAAGTGTTCACCACTTATGTGGGTTCACCCCCAAGTATAAGCCAATGAATAACTCCCAATAGTTCATCATCTTCCTACAAAATGAGTTGTTGTTTATATTTTGGGTACTTAGAGTACCATGGAATTATTATTGCTGCTGTATGGTCACTCTATTGCTGCATTTTGGATCCTATAGACCAGCCCAAGAGGGTGAAAAATAATTCTCTTAGATTGAGGTCATGTTTGGGTCTTTGGTTATGCATTTTCATGATATGAATCTCAACAATGTAGATGTGAATGGAAGAAATTTCTCAAAGGGATGCATTTTTTGTGGTATAAGATACAATGGCTATTATAAAGTCTTGTTAGCATCAAAAATAATATTGACAACATTATCAATTGTATCAGAAGTCTCAAGTACAAGTTGCTTATTGATAGCACATTTCTTGCTAGAGAATTTAAGCACTATTTATAATGTAGATAGAGCTTGCTTTGGAAGTGTTTCATGGTGGAGATATTCAAGAACATCAGTAAATCACTTGATTTATTAGAAGATGCAATAATATTATTTTCTATTAACATTTTGAATATTCAACTGAGTGATCAGTGTATGCTAGCTAGAGGACTCAAGGAGTTCATAGATTACCATCAGAAGGACTTGTGGTTTGCAATATCAATGTTCAATTTTTTGTGTAGTATTTGGTGTTGTTATATGATGATTTTTTTTGTTATTCATGTTTTCTATTACTATTCCAAATCAGATCCTAAAGTTGCATCAAGTAACCTTCTAGTAGAGGGAAAGTTTGAAGTAGTTTGTGATGGACCCTATACGGAATGTCCCCATAACTCCAAGCTAAAAGACATGATTGATTTTGAGTTGTTTATTCACTTTAATGAAGGGATTATTTTATGTTTAAACCCTCTTATAGGATACAATAATCAGATTTATATATTTTAGAAAGATTGCATGAGCTTTTGGTCTAGTTTCCTTGTTGACCGTGTACATATATAGTTCCAAAAAGGAGTTGAAAAGAGAAGGTTATTGATTAAAAAATATGGAAGGAATACTACAAGACCCTAGGTGATATGGAATAAGAGGTTAAAAAATCCATACCATCTTAATAATATTCTAGATCAAAGGTATTCTTTCTCACAAATTTTTAGTATGCTTGAGATGAAGATTCAATTTCACACAAGCACAAGATTACACTCTATTTTGCAAAATGAAATGTTTGGTCATTTTGAACATCATTTTTTTAGAGATTCATTATTACAATTTCTTGAGGACAAGCAATTTTTAGAAGGGATGACTTTCCATGTCCCTTTTTCAATTTTTTTAAAAAATAACCATTTACTAAAAATAGTAAGTTGGTAGGCCCAAAATAGAAAATCAGGAGCTCTCGATAGATTTGAAATTAAAATTATATTTGGTGACTTGGTCATGAATAGGATATTATTTTATAACCAAATATATTTTATATTCATATTTATCTCTACTTGGGCATGGGATCTTCTTCTTGCTTGTTTTCGGCATTTAGTGGCTTGTGACAAGCTGGGATAAGTGGTGGCTTGCATTGAACTGGAATAAATCAATGGACACTTGGAACCAGAGGTTACATGCATTACATGCAAAGGGTAATCTCTCCTTGGTCGTGATTTTTGGGTTCCTAACTTATAAATTGAATATTTTTCAATAAAACATGAATTTGGGCTTCATTTTGGAGGATTCTTGTTGCAGATTTTGGTTGAGTGTTTTCTCTTCTTCAGAGAGTGGTAAACCGATGAAGAAAATATCTCTAAGGGTAGTAAACCAAGGGAATTGAGGCTCAAGGATAGTGGTTTCAAGGGTCATCAAGTGTAATTTCATCCAGAGATTGTCATTGTGTTGAATGCTCTTCAGTTGGGTATTTTATATTAGTTTATTTGCAAGATTTTGGTGTAGTTTGGAGTGCATAATGTGGATTTTTGTGTTTCAGATTGTATTTCTATTGTGAGAAAAATATTTTTATGATATTAAAGTATTCATATATGTAAAAAAAAATTGGAATTTTTTTATGAAGATTGGGGTGAGTTTGTGTGAAGATTACATAAATTTCGGTTGAGTTTTGGGATTCCAATTGAGGATCTCTTTGGGTATTTTTCTGTAGCTGTATTTTTCTGTTACCATATTTTTATTTCATAAAATTTATGTAATTTTCATGGTATTATCAGTTTTATATCATTCTACAATATTTGTGCATATTTCTATGTTATTTGAGAACATTTTGGTGAAGTTTTTATCCTACCTGATTTGCATCTATTTTCAATTTAGTAGAAAAAAAGATCTCCAGACTTATTAGATTTGTTGTTTTTGTTCATTGATATTATCTTATGTATTTATCAAAAAAAATTATGTAGTTCCATGTGGAGATATATAATAAATCATTTGGCTTCAGTTGCACATTATACGATTTCCATCTAGTGCATGTTGGTTTTTATTTCAGGTTAACCGATTTGTCCAACATCAAGTTTGATAAAAATTAATATTTTTGGATTCGAGATAATTTATTTTATATTATTAATCAGATTTGAGGTTTATTTTAATTTAGGACATTACAGTTTCCCACATTATCAAAACCACGAATAGACAACTCAGCTTGTTGAATTTTATTCTTGTCCATTGCTATTTTATCTAAACGATTTACACTGCAACATTGAGTGCCAATCTGTTTTCATCAATGGTATGTTTAATTCCCAACTTATTAGTACCATTTTTTATACTAGCCACTATCATCAAAGCGTTAGTTTTTTTTCTTCTTTCCAAAGGGGGTAATTCACTCTGATGAAATATAATGTCCAAATTAGGTGAATTCATATTCTCAATCATAGTTGCCACATCATTTGGTTATACAATAGGAGGGATGAGAGCTTGTTGCAAATAATTTTGAAACATTTCATGGTAAAGGGGTGATTCTTGAATCAAATCCCAAAGGGATATATTAGAGGGAGTTTTACAAAGTTGTCCCACAAGATCGTATTATTTACCACTACACTATTGGATATTATGTGTGGGTGGGAGGTATGGTTGAGGCAATGGGATAAATGTCTGATTTTTTCTTGGTTGTTGATTTTTTATAGTGTTATATGTGTGATCTATTGTATGATAACTTGGTTGTTGTGAAAAATTTCTATTAGTGACTTGTCTTGCAAAATTTAAGATATGGCTAGGAGGTTTTGGTTGGTGTTGTGGTGGTCATATGATAAGAAGTAGCTTAGGAGATGACTTGGGAGGTCCAATAATTAGAGGAGGATTAGGAGGTCCAATAATCAAGGGAGATCTAATGGTCAATTGTGCATTCAAAACCTCAGTGGATTGGAATTCATGTTTATGTTCCTCTAACAAGGAGGGATCTAATGTAACCTTATCATATTCATCTAAGGAATCCACATTAACGTTGTTTGAAAGAAATGTATTAATGGTATCATCCGCTTGTGCCATAATAGATTCCTTAGTTGGAGAGGTTTTAGGAGAGAAGCAAACAAGATTCTCATGACACTCGATGGTTGAATCTTATAACACCAAGACACCTTCATCACAAGTAGGAGACGTTTTAGGAGAAGAACAACTAGTATTTTCATGATTATCCAATATTGTATTCTCTTTCTCTAATCTAACCTCAATCATAGGAGGGGTAATGGCAGAGGGATCGATGAAAAACAAGAAAAGAGGGAAAATGACTTCATATTTGTATTCTTGTAATAAAAATTTATTAGAGTACTCAAAAAGATCTGAAAATAGAACAGGAAGTATGATAACAAGAAAATTTTGTAATGAGAACATGATGTAACAAATGTCCTACAGATCTAAAATGCGATCTTTTTCCCAATTTTCAACAAATCAAGCAAAATGACACTTTTATTGCACATATAATAACTATTTTTTTAAATTTCAAAGTATAGATTTACTATCAAAAGTAAAGGAAAATATAGAGACAAAAATTCATGTAAAAGTTTGTCAAGATACATATATAGGGATAGGTTCACCCATGGGCGAATGAGTCCTTGTAGAGGGGTTTTAAAAATTAAATCCTTATATTCTGAGTTGTTTATGTTGACTGCTTCTGGTTGTAGGATGTCTCCATTGTGAAAAATTTTCCAAAATATTTTGAATAATTTGAATACAAATTGATGACAAAAAGTGAATAAAATGATAACTTTTTTAATGCAATTTTGACTGAATTTTCTGATGTAAATGACTGAAAGACACTTTTTAATGAAACTAATATGAAAAATGTATGCAATATTTTTTAATTTTTATGGTTTTGAATGACTCAAAATGCGAATTTTAAATCCTAAATGGGATGCAAAAAAGAGCATGCAAGACCTCGACCTAGAGTTCTAAGGATCTCAAAATCAAAAAATATGATGTATAATGACGGGTTCACAAAAATGAAACATAGAAAAGAGGAGAATCATCATGAAAAGGTGTGAAAAGGATGTTGTAGGTGTTTCCACCTAGGTCCACACACACTTTCCTAGTTTCATTATAAAGAGAGAAGATCACAAAAGGATAGGATTGGCTTTCAACATTAAGGTGAGTCAACCCTATTTTAGATCTTGGATCTCTACTTTCTTATGAAAAAAATTATTGATTTGCAATATTTTAGCATTATTTAATGTGCATAAACTAAGTGAATTGTATGACCTAACACTTGAAATTCAAAGTTATATTATAATAGAAACAAAAATGATAGTTTTCAGATGAATTTGGGACGTGCAGAGAATGGTAAACCTACTCAAAAAAGTGGATTTTGAGACTCCTACAAGGACACATTCACCCAAGGGTGAATGGGTCTTTTATAGGGGTTTTTCCTCAACTTATAGGATCCTCTGGTGTAAGATATGAGCTTCAGATTGATACATTTCTTATTGTCAAAATGTCAAAAATAAATTATGAATCTGATTTTCTATATATTGACAACAATGTTAACAACAAATGTAACATTTCCAAATTTATCCTTCAAGATATTTTGCCTTAGTAAAATCCCATGTTTGGTAATTAAACCTTGATAACAAAATAATGATAAAATGAAGGAATTGATGAATGAACACTTTCTTTTACAACTCACAAAAACCTTAATGGTTTTCCTTACAAGACTAAAGTCAAACATATCAATCTAAGGCTTGGATCTTGAATGAATTGGCATGATTTATTTATTTATTTGATGCTTGAATGCTTGAAACCTACATCACAATATTAGATCCAAAACATGACAGGATCATACATGAAATTTGACATGACGATATGATCTTGATTTCTTTTGTATATGACTAATAATGTTTATCTTTAATGCTTTTGAAAATAATTTTTTCTCTTGTCAAGTCTCCAAAAAGTGTGTTAGATTTGAATTGATAAAATAACTATGTATTTATAGGTGTTTATCTAATTTCCAAAAAATTAGATTCCAAAATCCGACACTTGAAACTTGAATTTGAATCATTAAAATGCCACAAAAAACATATTAAAAATTGGGTCCTCAAACTTAAAGAGGGCCCATTCGCCCTTGGACGAATGGGTCCTAGGACCTAAGTCTAGGACACTCAATTTCCAATGTGATTTAATTAATGTTGGAAATTATTTAATATAGGTTTCCCTTTCGGAAAACAAGAATAATAAGGCTTTGGAATACATCACCCGGTCAATTAGAGGCATAATGAAGTCCAATTAATAATGAGGATGCAAACATAGTGTGAAATTGTAACTTAGGTATGCAATTTCCAACACTACAATATGGTTAGCAAATTATGTTATATGTTGAAGACCATATGGAAATTTGATAGGACTATTGTTCCTACAAAATACATTGCACGATAGTCATAGAGAATACAATTCTAGTTAGGTTTCCCTTAATCTAGATAATGAGATCATAAGACATCAAGATTTTTATGACATATTAAGACATTTAAAAATATTAATAATATTTTGATATGCGAGCCCCCCTTGGAATGATATGTGCTACACAAAGGATCATAAGTCATTCTAAGGAGAATAAAGACATAGAGAAGGAGATAGATACATTGTGTCATGACATACATAGTGATATGTATCCATGGAATGTTATCATGTGAGGGATAACACATAGAATCCATAATGTCAAGAAAAAATAGTGATAAAGAGATTGAAAGAATAGGGGGGTCTAAGTATTCTAGGTCAGAACTAATCATAAATGTATATAAATTATATTTACTATATTAATTATCATCACCCCCAAAATATATTGGAAAGAGAAGAAGAGCATATGAAGACAAACAAAAATATGGGTCCACATGGAAGAGGACTAAATGCTTTGATGCTTTGCATCATACCTGATGTGAATAGAAAATTAATTTACAACAATAGAAGAATGATGAAACATATAGAATAATTTATAACATATTTTATCCCCTATATCCAATTACCTACAAGGGTATCAATCATCATCTAGGGGAGAGCAGAAAACAAACAAACAAGTACGAGTGAACACAAAGAAAACATGAAAATTTAATCTAAAGATATGAAGAGGTACTACTTGAGTCAAAAAACTCTAACAATTCATCTTGATCCCAATCTAGATCCTTTTAAGGGGAGGGAGGATGATCTTGTAGAGGGAGGATAATGAGATCAATGTTGAGTGACTCACCTACAACAAGAGCCAAGGAGGAGGCTGCCTAAACTTCCTTACAAAGGATCTCCTACAAGGATAATGTTATTTATCTAACAAATATGGATGGTAAACTCATAATATCATCTAACGAGTCCCACATACACTTCTCCAAAGTGGAGTGATGTGAATGAGTAGAAGTAGGCTCAAAAATTGGAGTCATTACCAACCTCTAGAAGAGGGACAATGAAAAATTCCATAGAAGAAGGAGAATCCTCCACCCCAAGAACAAAGAAAATCAAACAAGAAAGAGGTGGAGAAGATGAAGAATACTTTGTATTACCATCCTTCAGAATGAGGTCATGCTCTAATTTACAGTTAAGAGGAGGATGTGAAACCCTCATGTTAGAAGTAGAAGGAGCAATAGTAGATAGGGCATTTGTGTGAAGCATATCCATAGGCTCAGAGAAAGGAGGAAGTCTAGGTAAAGAAGTGACCAATAAAGGATCTAAAGAAGGACTAATGAACACTTGCACCCACTTAGAGTAAGGTTCATCAAGATCCATTGAGGAAACCAGATGAAAAATTGAAGCAATAAAAAAAAGGAACAAAAATAGAAATAATAGAATTAGAGACAATTTAGAAGAAACACATACAATAGGCTAACCCTCAATTTTCTGCAAGGTATCACACTCCATTCACAATTTCTTTCAATTGAACTTACACTCATGGGAAAGTTGTTTTTCACACTTATACATACCAATAAAAAAAACTTGAGAAGACTCTAATGTCTCCTGCTCAAATAGAGGAGAAATATTCATGGCCATTACCAGTGAAGAATAGGATTTTTAGGGGGAAGAGGAGGTGCCACAAAATCCAAAATTTGAGTTTTGATTCTGAGCTCCTTTCCTTTATCTGCTTTAGAAGAATGTGGAGGAGCATGAGGAGGCCTTAGGGGCTAAGACACAAGAGCAACATGAGAAGGACTAACTTTGGTTTCATTATTCCCCTTACCATACAAATTAGGGTGAGGGATTGTAGGTGAAACCAAGAATTAGAAAATATGAGGCTTAGATTTCAACAACGTGGACACCTTTCCCTTTTTGTGCTAGGCATAGTAGAAGGAACAAAGTACACCATTAGAAGTTTTGAAACCTCAAAAGAAGAAAGACTATTTGTGGGAACGATCTTATTTGTAGCCCTCAAGGAGAAAGGCACATAAGACATAGCACATTATTTCCCACTACAGTCTAAAATTTGATTGAGGAATTCATGCGATAGGTAAATGACTACATGGTACATGTTCGTCCATGATTTAAATATTCCTTAACTATAGGGAACAAAAAATTTTAAAAATTAAGGATTAAAGGGTATGTGTAGGATCATGATGGGCCAAAAAGTGGCAATATGATGGGTATGTGGCTGGCGACTTTTTTCTTACCCAAAATTGATGAAACGAAAAGGGTTTTTAAAAGATATTCTCAGCTTTCCACCAATATAAATTATGCTTTACTTTGAGTTTAATAAATAATTATTATTCATTTTCTATTTGAATTACGAATAAATTCTTGATTGATAGGCTGATTGAAAAACATCTATAGCTTTTAAATAGTATCACATTTTTTGAATCCAAAACATGTGTCACATTCTATACTTCACATACTATAGGATTAAAAAAAAAATGAATTTCATGAAGTTTTGACCAAGATAAGGTGGTCAGACGTACGAGGTTTTTAAATTTTTTAAAAGTTGTAATAAAAAATTCATAATTAATTATTTACTTGGAAAAAAATTACAAAAAAAATATACATCATATCAGGGCATGAGTCCCCTACTTATATCTAAAATCTTATAAAAAAATATTATCATTTTATTGTGGTTAGGGTGGTCAGACAAACACCTACTTCTTATTTTTTCCATGAAATTTAAGTACTACTGCATTGAAATTTCAAATTTTCACCAAATAGATTTATAAAACAAAAAAAAAACCTAGTAGTTTAGAAACTAAATTCAATTTTATATGGATTCTATTCTTACATATTTTTTAAATAATATAGATAAATTATTCAATTTGTTTCGCCAAGTTGACTAACTCTGATTTTTTTGAATTTTTTGCCACTTAAGGGCCTGTTTTTTCCATGATGATCCTACACATACCCTAAACTAAAGCTGGATAAAATATTTCATTATTATCTTTATTTTATTTAAATTGGAGGCTCATGGGATATGAAATTTAAAATGATGCATTTTAGGATATTACAAGATGGCCTTTGGTATTTGAGACAAATTTAAGCCTGAGGTCTCATTACCTTATTGACTTAATTACTTTTATTTTTAACACTTATGTTTATAATTTTGATTATGTCTTATTTTTTACATTTTGTTTTCATTTCATTTATATCATGTTGATCTTTGCATTATGTTTATGTTTTGTGTCTTCACTGCGTATGCTACATTTTTTTCACGTTGCATTACATCTGATACATGTGTGTTCCTTTATCCTCGTGTTGTCTTTCAATAGGATCTCAAAATGCCACCTTATCTTTTCAATATTTGGATAATTGAACCCCTCTTGAAAAATTCTTACTTTAGTATTAGTCTGAGCATAAGTTCATACGCTCACTAAAGTCGGGGCTAAACGTAGTGTCAAAAATTGTCACCCTTGACAATTTCACACTAGGTTTAGCTCCCCCTAAATATTTGGACCTAATTATGCATTAATTGCCTATTTTTATTAATATTTTTAGAAAATTTAAGATAGGAAATCAAATTATGTATTTAATATTTTTCCCCAAACACTTTTAGACCTCGGAAAGGTGGACTTTCTCTAGGGTGCACTATACCCTAGATGACCTAATTTGGCCCCAAATTTTAATATGTCAATTTTGGTAATTTATTATTTTAATTGCCATCCACCAACATTTAATTTTCAAGAAATTAGAAGATTTGCATATAAATACATGATACTCTCACCATTTTAGATCCTAGAAAATTTATTGAGTAAATTGAAGATCCTAAAATCAATCAAGGGAAGTCAAGGGAAGTCAAGGGAAGATTCACCAACATTATTACAATACCTTCATCAATCATGTTCAAGTTTTCAATGCATCAAAGAGAGGCAATAAATTATGTTCAAGGATCTACTATGAATAGTCATGCCAAATCATGAATATGTATTGAGTTATCCTCTACATACCAATTGCATCAATCAATTATGTATTATGAGCTAACCTTTTGCAAGTCTATCAAGAAATCAAGGTATCCATCCATAAACAATTGTGGTAGCTTGTGTGACATGATTTCATCAAGGGTTTCACATCAAGGTAACATGATCATTTATCATTCATCATTTCAATCAATTATTATTGTTTTAGCCTATGCCCGACCTAGGGAATGCCCTCTTTATCATCATCAATTTTTGTATGTAGAGGTAAAAATACCAAAATGGGTTTTGACTTAGGTAAGCCCCTATATAGCACAACCTTTCCACTATTTTCATGTGTGCAGGTCAAATCTAGAGGTTTCAACAAAAGATAGTCTTAGAAAATAGAGTGCAAACTACAACCTTCTATTCAATACTTTTAGATCTAAAAAAGGAATGAGTTCAATCTAGGGTCTAGAGAACCCTCGACAAGGCAATTTAAGCTCATATTTCAATCACATGTTCCTCTTGATGCCTCGGTTTTAGATTTGAAGTATTTTGTAAATTTCTATTTCCATCTATTTACTAAATCACACTTTCAAATATAACGTTGTATGTCAAATAGGCTTGTCAAATCACACATTAAATTTACCTCTTTAACAACCAAAACAAACATAAATACTATGAGATTGGCTCTACATTGTGGCAACAAGCTAGTCATCAAAACCCTAGTCAACTTATGTTTATATATTGAGTCATGTGAAAAGGAGATAATCCTAATCAATTGGATCAAGGATCACTCTTCCCACACCAACACATCTAAATCAAATGAAAATGAAGAGTAAAGAGAATTTGTGACCAATTATGAAGAGATTTAAATAGGAAAAGAATGGTGTATAGACAAAGAAAGTTAGAGGAAGTTTGTGAAAAAATAGAAGGTTATGAAGAAAAAAAGAGAACCTAGAAATTATTGTGTATCTAAGGTTAGAAATGTTAGTTTTTATGATCAGATATATAAAACTGAAAGCAATCATAAAATGCAGCACTTAAGACAATGAACACAACAAGATATCCTAGGAAAATCCTCCAACTTGAGGGAGAAAAACCCAGCAAATATATCTCTTATATATATTGATTTGATAAGAGCTGAAATTTGCTTACAAATTAGGCACAACTCAATGCTGATTTTGATACAATGAATAATTACAGCTCTCCTGGATGCAAATAAAAATGAATGTGTTTCTCCTTGAGATCGATCTGCTGCTACAAAATGATGATTTGTTGCACACATCTAAACTTCTGCTAGGAATGTGAATTAGATGAATGAACTTGATGATTGAATGAGTGAATGATCTCATCTATATATACAAATAAGAAGGATCACACCCCTTCATGGTGAGAAGTCATCCCTATGAAGAAACACGTCCTTTTTAGAGGGGGCACAAATTTCAAGGAGAAGTTGGCTTTATTAATTAATTAATAATAATTAATTATTAAATCATTATTATAAGTGAAGCGCTCCTTCGCATGCATGTTTATCGATATCATATAAATTGAATAGTCGTTTTGGATACATTCAATTTATTCAATTTATCTCTAATTCGAGGTTGGAATATATTGACCAAATTTGTAACATCAACACTCCCTCTCAGCTAGGGAGGAATACTTCCATCTGCACAAGACATATCACCTCATCGTGATTTCAACCACCATGTCTACACCCATGTGTGGAAAAGAGCATATCACCTCATCATGATATCAACCATCATGGCTACTCCCATGAATGGTATATGTGCACAAGTGCCCATCACTCAACATGATGTCATCATCTCATCATGACGTTCACCGTAGATACTCCCAAATGGTCAATAAATACAAGTACAAGGAAATCATCATAGACTCTCTCACTTGATGTTTTCATGGACTCACACACATGACATCCACCTTGGCTACTCCCAGAGGGTGGAAAAAAGGGCATGCACCACAAATCTCTCTTATAGAGAGATATGCATTAAAGAAAATCATAGAAGATCACTGAAGCTAAGACTCCTTCTCAGCTAGGGATCCATTCTCTACAATACCAAGCTTGTCTCAAAAGTACACAAAATTTACTTTGGAGAGGGACTTGGCGAGAATTCTTGTCATTTGCTCATCAGTGCTAATGTATCTCAACTGAATTGCTTTCCTCAATACCATATCTCTGATATAGTGGTATTTGATCTCAACATGTTTGGTTCTATCATGAAACACTGGATTGACGGAAAGCTTCACATAGCTTTGATTATCACAATGAATGATAGTAGGCTCCATTGATTCTCCAAAAAATCCTACAAGAAGCTTCTAAAGCCACACTGCTTCTTGAGTTGCCACACATGTTGCAATATACTTTTCCTCTACAGTGCTCAGTGCCACTGAAGGTTGCTTCCTGCTACACTAGGAGATCATAGCAGACCCTAAACTGAAACAATGTCTAGAAGTGCTCTTTCGATCAACAACACAACCTGCCCAATCAAAATATATATAACCATGTAGCTTTAAGTCTAGACCAGAAGAATATCTCAAGCCATATCCAACAGTGCCACACAAGTATCTCAGTATATGCTTTGTTGCAACTAGATGTATTTTCCTTGGTTCACACATGAACTGACTAAGTGCACTCACTGCATAGAAAATATATATTCTAGTATTGACTAGATATATCAATGATCCAATCAACTGCCTATACATAGTAGGATCCACTAGATCTAAACTAGTTGCAGCCTCCTTAAGCTTCTAAAAGTTGGTCTCCATAGGCGTAGACAAGGATTTACAATCCATCATGCCAAATCTCTTTAAGATGCCAATTGTATACTTCCCTTGACTCATAATGATCTCATTTGGTTTTTTTCATGCTTCTAAGCCAAGAAAGTAATGCATGAGACTAATATCCTTCATTTCAAATTCAGAAGCTAGCTCCTTCTTGCACTTGAAATTGAGGTGTTCTTCTCTAGTAAGAATTAGATCATCAACATATAGAACTAAGATCAATGCTTCACCATCAATTACCTTGAAGTAAAGGTTTGAATCAACATCATTCTTAGAGAAACCCAAACTCATCAAGTATTGATCAATTCTTTCGTACCAAGCACGAGGAGCCTACTTAAGGCCATAAAATGCCTTCTTTAGCCTACAAAACATGAGACTCCTTCCCATGAACCTCAAAGCCATCAGGTTGCTTAATATATACTTCTTCCTTAATTACACCATTTAGAAATATTGTCTTCATGTCCATCCAGCGTATCTTCCATCCCTTAGATGTTGCAAGAGCAATGATGGTCCTAACGAATGTATAACGACCAACTGGGGAAAAGGATTCCTCATAGTCTACTCCCTCTTTCCAAGAGAATCCTCTAGCCACAAACCTAGCTTTGTGCTTCTTAATGATCCCATCAGCCGCACGCTTGATCTTGAAGAGCCATTTAGAGGATACGATAGATTTGCCTTCAGGTCTAGGTACGATGTCCCAAACATCATTCTTGAGGATAGATTGATACTCTTCAGCCATAGCATCTTTCCATACTTTCTCACTTGAAGCTTCCTCAACACTGGAAGGTTCGGGCTCAATCATTTGACTCATCAATGCAACATAGTTTGAAAACTTTAGAGGTCTTTTGCTTTCTCTGAATGTTCCTCTAGGAGCTGCAAATTGTTTTGCCTCTTACATTGTTTTCCTAGCCCATAGAGGTCTCTTTCTACCAATAAAAATTTCGGTAGGCCCATCAGTAGGTTCCAAAGGCACAGTTGGTTAAACATCTTCCTTTGGATTAGTAGACTCCCTCTGAATCTCAGGAGTATGGTCAACTTCCATATCTTGGGAAGACTCTTGGTCTTCATTGTTTATCTCCATGTGATGACCTTTGGATCTCTTGAATGCAATATCTTGTTCAAATGTGACATCTTTTCTGATCTCTATTAGTTTATGTCCTAGAATGTAAATTTTGTAGGCTTTTGAAGTCTCACTATAGCCAACAAATATTCCCTTCTTGCCAAATGGTTCCAATTTTATTCTTTTATCTTTAGGAACATGAATATACATAGGACATCCAAATATCCTCAAATGACTAACTTCAAGCTTTACACCTATGAAAGCTTCTTCAGGAGTCATATCCTCCACGATGCGATGAGGGCTACAATTTAGAACATACACATTTGTCCTAGAAGCTTCATCCCAAAGGAAGATTTGCAGATCTTGATCATGAATCATGGCCTTAGTTGCTTCTACAATAGATTTGTTCTTCCTTTTTGCTACAATATTTTGTTGAGGATTATAGGGAACACAAAACTCCCTCTTAATCCCTACTTCAATACAAAAGTTATGAAAGCTTCTAGAGATGTATTCTCCTCCATTGTCAGATCTCAAAACTTTGATCCTTTTCCCAGACAAGATTTCTACTTGAGCTTTGAATTCCTTGAATCTTTCAAGTACATCCTCAGATTCTTTAGTCTTTAAGAAATAAATCCAAGTCTTTCTAGAGTATTCATCAATAAAAATTACATAATACAAGAAACCACTCAAAGAAGTAACAGACATTGGACCACACAAATCAGACTGAATTTAGATCTACTTTCACTACTATGAAAAGGTCTTTTAGTATTCTTACCCAATACACATCCTCAACAAGTACCTTCATGCTCCTAGCTCAGTTTAGGAATGTTGGTGACCATCTTCTCCAAGGTAGGAAGTGCATGAAAGTGAATGTTAGCAAATCTTCCATGCCAAAGCTCACATGAACTTGAAGCATCATGCAACAAGGCTTGTAGAGGATGAGTGGAGAGTTTGTAGAGATATTCTTGTCGAACTCCAATCACATTGGCTGACTTGATGTTAGAGTTCTTTGGCCATGCAAGAACTTTTCCTTCAGAGAATGCTACTTGATATCCCTTATCTTCTAAGGCTGAAATTGAGACAAGGTTCCTCTTGATGCCTAGTACAAATAGTACATCACTCAACTACAAGGTTATGCCTGAATCTAAGTGAATAGTGGAGGTTCCAATGCCTTTCACAGAATAACATGCATCATCTCCAATTATTACTTGAACACTTGAATCTCTCATCACCAAATCTTAGAGATGTTCTCTAAACCCAATGATGTGACAACAGGCACCACTATCAATCAACCAAGTGTTTCTATATGTTGGAACATTTCCTGATAAAGAAGAATATAATTGGAATTCCCTTGAATCCTTTTGAGGAGAGATCTCATCCACATCCACAAATGAAGCATGATGCTTAGGCCTAGTTGGGAAATCCTTTGCATAGTAACCAAACTTGTCACATATAAAACATTGAACGTGAGATAGATCCTTCTTCTTCTTGAATGCAAGGGCACCATCTAACCCTTTATCTCTATTCCTCTTGAAGTATCCTTTCTTTCCTCCTTTTCCTTTCTTCTTCGAGGATTGAGTGGAAATAACATGAATGTCATCATGTGTAGAGCATTGACCAATGCCTCTTGCAGCCAACCTTGATTCTTCTTGAATACAATCTGCTCTCAAATGATCAAACTTAGGAAGTTTTGATCTCGCACTGATTTCTTGAATGTATGATTCCCAAGATTTAGGAAGACCATTGAGAGCCAACATAGTCAAATCCTCGCTATAAACAATATGCTTAATAGTAGAGAATTGATCTCTCAACTCGATGATCTTCATGAAGTATAAGATGATGGATTCTCCTTTCGCCATCTTGATATGATGAAGTTGTTGCTTTAATGCAAGAGCTCGACTTGTGTTTTTTATCTCATACATCTCCTCTAAAGTCTTGAGCATATCTCTTGCTATTTTCAACTTGGAGATGATTGGAAAAATGTGATATTTTATGAAATCAACCAATATCTTTTTCACCTTAGTGCCATTTCTCTTCCATTGAGGCTTCTCATTCTCTTTGGTTGGTTTAGGAACTTCATTCTCCATGAACTCAGCTAACTCATCTTCCTCCAAAGTGATCATCACTCTAAACTTCTAGGATGTAAAGTTTGATGCACCCTCAAGTTTGTCTTTGACCTCGAGCCCGTTCACCATCTTGATGAAAGGATAGATGCAATTAAGGATGAGAACAATAATGAAGGATAATGCTACTTATATAAATCTGATATGATCTTTCCTTAGACCCGCTCTGATACCATGTTAGTTTTTATGATTAGATATATAAAACTAAAAGCAATCAGAAAATGCAACACTTAAGACAATGAACACAACAAGATACCCTTGGAAAACCCTCCAACTTGAGGGAGAAAAACCCAGCAAATATATCTCTTATATATTGATTTGATATAATGAATAATTGCCCCTCTCCTTGATATGAATACAAATGAATGTGTTTCTCCTTGAGATTGATCTGCTACTATAGAATGATGATCTATTGCACACGTCTGAACTTCTTCTAGGAATGTGAATTAGATGAATGAACTTGATGATTGAATGAGGGAATGATCTCATGTATATATACAAATAAGAAGGATCACACCCCTTCATGGTGAGAAGTCATCCTTATGAAGAAACATGTCCTTTTTAGAGGGGGCACAAATTTCAAGGAGAAGTCAGCTTTATTAATTAATTAATAATAATTAATTATTAAATAATTAATTATTAAATAATTATTATAAGTGAAGCACTCCTTCGCATGCATGTTTATTGATATCATATAAATTGAATAGATGTTTAGGCTACATTCAATTTATCTCTAATTTGAGGCTAGAATATATTGATCGAAGCTATAACATCAACAAGAAAGAGGAATCTAGAAGGACTAGGAAGGTGATACATTTTTTCCTAATAGAATAGATAAAAACTACCGAAGCTCTATTGCTTTGGAATTTGTGCCTTTTAGGAGAACTTTTCTATCATTTAGTTTATGAATAACAATTATGCATTATACATTTGGCCTTTTGTATTACTTTTGAAGTTATTTTCAGATATAAAATAAAATATTGTTATTCAACTATGCATCATTTAATGTCACTTATTAATATATCTCACTTTCTTATCGTTGCATAGTAAACCTAGTTTATGAATCTAAAACTATGAAAATTCTTACAAAATAATGACTATATGCCATTTTAATCTTTTATTGTTCTTTGTATTTATTTTGTTTCACATTATGAGTCCTATGCACAACTTAGTTGTATTCAAATAGGAGATGTTAATTTATTATTTCAACTTATATATAGGTTCCAATTTCAATTTCCTTTTATCTCTTATCCTCAAAAGTGAGAATTAAATTCATTAAAAACCCAATGAATAAATGTTTTCTAAAATCTTACAAGTTGTTTGGTAAGTCACGTCCCATAAATTTTTTAAACTTTTCATGTTGTGTAAGTGTATTCTATATGTGCACATTTCAACATTGGTATGTATCATAACATGTTACAATTTTTTTTATGAAAGTTACAAGTATAGGATAATATTTTTTCTAAAACAATCATTAGCATGGGTAATGGTAGAAACATACCATTCTAGCTTCCTCAATCTACAAGAAAGAACTTTTAATCTTAGAGAATCAAAATGATTACCATGCTATTGAAGATATTTTAGAGTTATTGGATTGGGGATAAAATAACCTATAGATAAAAATACTCTCAATACATTGAATAACAGATCGATGAACTTCTCTAAAAGATAACAAGAAGAAGGATAATATGTGAGAACCCATATATATTGACTCTCACATGATATTTTGTTTATATGATTGGACTGTTCAAGAGTTTTGTGGATGATATTTTATTTCATGTATGTGAGACTCCACCTTTTGTGCTCCTATTTTTGTCTATGATTATTAGTGTTATCATGCTAGATACTTTCATGTGGGAAATTTTATTCGAGATCTTATGGATGCTATTTGTTTCCCTATTCATAGATGTTATTCATCTATTATATGAATGTCTTGGCATTCATGATTATTATTAGATGATGAATTTTACATACTATTTACTAATTAGATAAAGTTATTACTGATTTTACTAAATGGTTATGTGTGTGGATATTGAAAAAATTGAGAGTTATATATGCATATATAAAAAATACATGTGAAAAAAAATGGAGTGCAAGACTAAAAAATTACAAAATTTGAAAGGGTAGTCTAAATATAGAGTGAAAAAAGGTGTATGGATCAGATAGAGTGGAAGGGAAAAAATGAGCAAGACTAAAGCTTGGTGAAATATTGATCTACAATTTACTTGAATGCGGTGTCATTAGAAGATTTGGGAAGAAGTTTAGGCATAAGAAAATTGAGAATTATATTGGGGATAATTGGAAGGTTGGTTATGCATTGAGATTTTCGCTAGAAGGCTTTTTCTTTGTGGAATTCAAAGATGAAGGTTGTCACAAGGAAGTATTGAGTGATGAACTCTTGATACCGGAGAACTCAGTTATTGAACACACTAAGAGACTAAGAGGGGGGGTGAATCAGTCTTTCAAAAACTTTAAGACCTTTCCAAAAATTTGAAACTCTTTTTACACAATGCAAACTTCTTATCTCAACTAAAACCCTTGAATAGATATAGCAATTTAAGCCCTCAGTATGATTAGCAATCCTCAACAAGGAGAGATAAAACAATTCTACTTCTAACCACATTAGTAGCAAAGAAAGATGAATCAAAGGAAAGACATGCATAGGAGAACACCTGATTTACGGGGAAGACATAA
The DNA here is from genome assembly GCA_007115665.2 of Sequoiadendron giganteum. Classification (NCBI taxonomy): domain Eukaryota; kingdom Viridiplantae; phylum Streptophyta; class Pinopsida; order Cupressales; family Cupressaceae; genus Sequoiadendron; species Sequoiadendron giganteum. The sequence continues at coordinate 382,945,232 of CM021100.1, read as the reverse complement.
TGAGGGAAAAACCATGGTGAGAGTTAACTCACAATATAAAGGCTTATTATCGAAAAAAAATTCAAGAAGGCTCACTACCTTTGAGAAAGATACAAAAGGACTTGTAGAAAAAAATCCAACACAAATTTAGGAGCAAGATACAAAGGACCTTACAAGATTCACTATCTTAGAGAAGGATACAACTTTTTATAAGAGATTACAATATGTGTCAACAATTCACTTTGCTAATTGAGGCATTAGAGCTAGAAATTGTCAAAGACACACCACCAAGGAAGTACTATTTCAAGTTTCAACAGATGTGGATGAGGATCCCAGAGTTAATTGACAACATCAGAGCATGGTAGAAGGAAATACCAAAGAAGGTAGGAACTGAAAGCTTTTATTCACATCAAAACTAGCCTACACAAAGAAGAAGTTGAAGGAATGGAATTCTCACTCCAAGAAAATCTTCAAGGAAAGGAAGAGAGTGGAAGTAAAAATGGAGGAGTTAAATGACAAGATCACTAATAAGGGAATTTTGGACAAGAAGAATTTGTGAGGGAGAAAGATCTTTGTTCAAAACATGTTGAGCTATTAGAAAGAGAGGAAATATTTTGGAAAGAAAAAGCAAGAGAGAATTAAATTTTGGATGGGGATCATCCCAAAAGATTCTTTCATAATTTGGTAAAGGTAAAGAGGCTAGTGAGAAATTAGTGATATCGAGGATTGTGAAGGGAGGAAGGTAACAAAAAGAGAAGAAAATGAGAACAAGATAATTGAATACTTTAACTCCATCCTGGCCCTAGATGGGGTCAAACAAAATGAATAACTCTGAAGTAACTACCACCATTCTTAGATTGGTAGAGGATATAGACAACAATATCTTGACATAGTCGTTCACAAAGGAGAAAATAAGAAGGGCTACATTTGAGTTACACCCAGACAAATCCCTAAGATTTGATGGCTCTTAGATGATTTTTAACAAAAAATGTTGACACATTATTGGTGACGAGATCTAGGAAATCATGGAATAATTCAAGAGGAGGAAGAAGTTTGTTAGAGACATGAACAATATGACAATAACACTAATTCCAAAAAAAGGAAGATTGTAGATTATTCACAAAATTTAGACCCATCTCATTATGCAGTTCATGGTTTATAAAATAATTGCAAAAAATTGGCTAGTATGTTGAAGAAAATATTGAATTTGATAATTTCATTAGAATAGAATGGTTTCAGGCCTAGTAGAGAAATTACTCGTAGCACGATTCTAGAAAATGAAGCTCTACGCTTGATTAGAACTAAAAGAAAAAAGTGTATGATGATAAAGTTAGATGTGAGTAAAGATATGATAGGAGAACACCAATGCAAACTTCTTATCTCAACTAAAACCCTTGAATAGATATAGCAATTTAAGCCCTCAGTATGATTAGAAATCCTCAACAAGGAGAGATACAACAATTCTACTTCTAACCACATTAGTAGAAAAGAAAGATGAATCAAAGGAAAGACATGCATAGGAGAACACTAGATTTATGGGGAAGACCTAATGAGGGAAAAACCATGGTGAGAGTTAACTCACAATATAAAGGCTTATTATCGAAAAAACTTGCAAGAAGGCTCACTACCTTTGAGAAAGATACAAAAGGACTTGTAGAACAAAATCCAACACAAATTTAGGAGCAAGATATAGAGGACCTTACGAGATTCACTATCTTAGAGAAGGATACAATTTTTTTATAAGAGATTACAATATTTGTCAACAATTCACTTTGCTAATTGAGGCATTAGAGCTAGAAATTGTCAAAGATAGGCCACCAAGGAAGTACTATTTCAAGTTTCAATAGATGTGGATGAGGATCCCAGAGTTAATTGACAACATCAGAGCATGGTAGAAGGAAATACCAAAGAACATAGGAACTGAAAGATTTTATTCACATCAAAACTAGCCTACACAAAGAATAAGTTGAATGAATGGAATTATCACTCCAAGAAAATCTTCAAGGAACGGAAGAGAGTGCAAGTAAAAATGGAGGAGTTAAATGAGAATATCACTAAGAAGGGAATTTTGGACAAGAAGAATTTGAGAGGGAGAAAGATATTTGGTCAAAAGATGTTGAGCTATTAGAAAGATAGGAAATATTTTGGAAAGAAAAAGCAAGAGAGAATTAAATTTTGGATGGGGATCATAACAAAAGATTCTTTCATAATTTGGTTAAGGCAAAGAGGCTAGTGAAAAATTAGTGATATCGAGGATTGTGAAGGGAGGAAGGTAACAAAAAGAGAAGAAAATGAGAACAAGATAATTAAATACTTTAACTCCATCCTGGCCCTAGATAGGGTCAAATATAATGAATAACTCTGAAGTAACTACCACCATTCTTAGATTGGTAGAGGATGTAGACAACAATATCTTGACATAGTCATTCACAAAGGAGGAAATAAGAAGGCCTACATTTGAGTTACACCCAGACAAATCCCTAAGCTTTGATGGCTCTTAGATGATTTTTAACAAAAAAATGTTGACACATTATTGGTGATGAGATCTAGGAAATCATGGAATAATTCAAGAGGAGGAAGAAGTTTGTTAGAGGCATAAACAATACGACAATAACACTGATTTCAAAAAAAGAAAGATTGTAGATCATTCACAAACTTTAGACCCATCTCATTATGCAGTTCATGGTTTATAAAATAATTACAAAAAATTGGCAAATAGATTGAAGAAAATATTGAATCTGATAATTTCATTAGAATAGAATGGTTTCAAGCCTAGCAGAGAAATTACTTGTAGCACGATTCTAGAAAATGAAGCTCTATGTTTGATTAGAACTAAAAGAAAAAAGTGTATGATGATAAAATTAGATGTGAGTAAAGATATGATAGGGTTAGCTAGAGATTTCTTTTGGATGTAATATGAGATGTTTCAATTTTTGCGATGAATAGATAGATTGAATTTATTATTGCATTTCAATGATAATATTTTTAGTTACAATTAATGGGTCAAAATGTAGATGTTTTGAATCTTCGAATGGTTTGCATCAGGGTGACCCGTTATCACCATTTCTTTTTGTAGTCAAGGTTGAAGTTCTGTGAAGGACAATAAAATCTAAACAACATGAAGGATGTTGGCTCGGGATGTCGGTGGCAAGAAACATACAACCTCTAACACATGTTAATTTCAATGATGATACTATTTTTTCTAGGGAAGTAAACCTTAAAGAGGCTTAACTAGTAAAGAAGACATTGGAATCATAAGTGGCATGTTCAGGATAGAGCATAAACAAATAAAAGTAAAAAATATTCTTCTTTAACATAAAGAAGGGCATGGAGAGAAGGATTTCCCAAGAACTAGGATTCAGAATAGAAATGCTCCCATCTAAGTATTTGTGTTCTCTAATCTATGAAGCAGAAAATAGAACACAAATATGGGGGGATGTATAATACATCAAGAAAGATTAAATGTATAAATGTATAAATATTTTTTTATATTCAGAATAGTGTACATAAGGATCTTGTTGATTAGGCTTACAGATTTACATCAAAACCAGTCTTAGGGAGCATTCCCTTCCAAATTTCTAAAAAAATTTCTATACAATAAAAAAGAGAGATAATGGATACTTTTATCATTCTTTACATCATAAATTTTAAGTCTTGTTTACAATCCTAGTTCAAATTTTCCATTTTTTTTAACAACAGTGTTGTCCTCTTCTATCAGGTACTTCATTGTTGGTTTGCAATATAACCTCTAGTTGGTTTGTATTAGTTCTTCTTTCTCTATCTTTACCTTACCTTTTTTCATCAACCTTTGAAGCTTTTCTTTGGATGCCTCTAATGTATTGGAAACTTGCACATAAACATCATGAGTTGTGAGTCTTCTAAAAGACTCAGTAAGTGCCCTTCTAGTGCCTTGATATTTTTCTACATTCCTATCTTTCCATAAGTGCCACAAGATTTCAGTAGTTGGAATCAACTAGAATAAATTAATAGGATTCCCTAAATTATCAATATTTCCCAATATTATTTCATTTATTCTCTTTTCTTTTCTTTCCCCCACATAAACAGATCAATCTGAAATAATTTCCACATCTCCTTAACATAAAAGCAATCAAAGAATAAATGAAAGATATATTCATTTTTTTACACACATCAAAAATGGAAGGACATAATTTGGGGTCAAAGTTTGTCATTTTTTGTAGTAGTAGCATCAATTTAAAACCAACTTTCTTAGGTTCAAGCACATTATTCTAGATTCTTGAGAAAGAATTTTCCCATTGTTTTCGACTTATTTTAAAATTATAAATCTTGTTGAGCATATAAGATAGATTAGGGGGGTTTTCCAGAGCTTTATAAATTTCTTTAGCTTTGGGGTGAGTTAAATCTTTGTCTTTCAGCCAGTCAAGCTTCATCCTCTCATTGTCAACACTGAGGGTTGAGTTATTTGGGTTGAAATTATGATTTTTTAATCTTTCATTAGTTCATTTTGAGTTTGGGGGATATTATATTTCTGCTTAAGGGTTTCCCAACTGATTAGATCATTATTCTCAACAATGTTGTTGAATAGTGAGATACCCTTTTTGCTCCAGTCTTTGGCCGAGCACCCTTGCAGGAGCGCTAAGGGCCTATTATTATGGTTAATGTTCCACCATATAGATCTATTTAGGATGATTTTATTTAGCTCATCTTTGACTGGGTATTTAGAGAGTACATTTTCCTTGCAACTCTCCCATGCCTTCCACAAGCTCTTGAAAACATTGGACCCCATCAGGGAGACCGAGAAATTTCCAAAAAGAAAATCAGCCAAGGGTAGGTTTTTCCATGTTTTTGCACTCTTGGGGAAACTATTGTTGATATTGTGTCTTACTAGTACCTTCCAAGGTTCTTCACCAACCAAAATCTTACAAATCCACTTGACAACAAGGGCAATCCCTTGCTTTTTCAAGTCTTTTAACCCCAATCCTCCTTTCTGCTTTTCCAAACAACACCATTCCCAACAAATTGCATGCCTTTTTTTTTTACCCTTCCCATCTGACCAAAGAAACTACCTAATACATTTTTTGATTTCATTCACTTGATAGGCACTAAACATCTACACTGAGGCATAATGGACATTATAGGAGGATATAATTTTTTGGCACACTTGTGTCCTACCTACTATTGACAAGTACTGCTTGTTCTAGGCTTCAATCTTTTGTGTAATTTTGTTTTTTAACCATTCCCACATGTCCTTTAGGTTGGGATTGATTGCAAATAGTATCCCAAGATACCTGACAATCTTGTTGGGTCCTCCCCATTGGAACTCATGTTTCTCTAGCCATTCTAGCCTATGAGCCTCCCAACATAAAAGAGTGGTTTTCACTTTGGAGATTTTTGCACCAACTGCTTTGGCATAAAAGCCCATTTTCCGTAATAGATTTTGAAATTTATCTTGGTCTAGTTTTACAAAGAGTTTTGTGTCATCAAAAATGGTCATTTAGCAGTTCCTTCTTGTTTGGGAGTACAATACCATGTACCTTGGGGCTTAAGGTAGAATCTCTTAAGATATATTGGAATGCATCTGCTACAATGACAAAGAGAGATGGAGTAAGGGGGCACCCTTGCCTTATAGATCTTTCCAAGACAATTTCATCCATAAGGTTCCCATTGACTTCCACTCTTGCTGAGGCATCCTTTAATAGAGTTTTAACCATTGTACATAGATTTTCCAGGAAACCAAATGCCTCTAGTACCATCAGTATAAATGGCCATTCCATTCTATCATAAGCCTTCTTGAAGTCCAATAATAGCATGCCTATATTATGGTTTGAAATTTTGGCCCACTCCATAGCCTCCTAGCTAGTCAATAGATTTTCAAGGATTTATCTTCTTTTAATGAAGCCTATTCGGATGTTGTTGATGATTTCAGGGAGGACCAATGATAGCCTCTAAGAGAACCTTGGCAAGTATCTTGTATGATACATTCAACAGAGTAATCGACCTCTAGTCTTTCAATAGTATTTTATCACCTTCTTTCTAGGTATGAGCTTTATGATCCCTTGGTCGATTTTCCCGCCTAAGGACCCTTTACTAAGAGCCTCATTGTAGAGCTGCAATAGATCTTCACTCACCCAATCAATGTTATCTTTATAAAATTTAATTGGCAAGCCATCTATGTCGGGTACCTTGTCATTGCTGATTGAGAGGATTATGTTTTTTATTTCCTCTTGATTCAAGGGTTTGCTTAAACTACCAACCATTTCTTTTGTTATCTTCCTTGGGAGAAGGTTCTTACAATATTCTCTAGCTAGCTTGCATGGAGTGTTATTGCACATAGTTGTGAAGAGGTTCCTATAAAACTAGAAAAACTTATCTTTAATGCCCTCTGGGTCTTTTATCAGCCCCTCTTCACCCAAAACAACATTCACCTACTCTTTTATCTCTTTAGTCTTTAGGAAATTAAAGAAGAATTTGGTCCCCCTATCACCTTGGGCCACCCGCTTTAACCTTGCCCTCTTTCTGAGGCCTTGGTCTTTATAGTTTTGCATTTTCCTTAGGTTTTCCCTTATCTCAACAAGCTCTTTATTCAGGTCAATGTTTTGGGGATTAGTTTGTAATATTCTCTTAACATGAAGTAGTTTCTCCTAAAGCATTCCTTCATTTTTCCTTCTTTCCTTTGATTTATGCTCTCTAATTGTCTAGAAGACCTTTTGCCAACTCTACACATTTTTGTTCCACCTCTTAATTGGGGGTCACTCTCAAAGAAGCCATTTGTTTATTTCCCTTAAGGTGAAGATTGCCCTATTGCAGTCTTCGCAATTGAGTAGACTTGAGTTAAGAATGAACTTTTTGTTCTCATAGGGGGGTTTGATTTACTCCCAATTGATAAATTTAATGTGACTAGGTGGTGGCCTAAAAGATTCCAAGGGCTAACCTTTACCCTTGAGTTGGATCCTTCAACTTGATCAAAGGAGAACATGTTTTTATTTGCATAAAACTTGTCGAGCCTGCAGTAGATCCTTCTACTAGTGCTCTGGTTGTTACACCACGTATACTATATTTCTTTATTATCTTTCTTAGTACCTTCTTTAGGATCAACTAGTTTTAGCATGATCTTCATTTTGTACCAGGTGAATTTCTCATTCCCCTTCCATCCCATATCAATTACACCAAGATTATCTTCCTGATTCTCCAACATGTTAAAATATCCACCCAAAAACTACAGGATCCCTAGGAATTTGCTAAGCCAGTCCCATAACTCACAAATTTTCCTATACTCATTTGGAGCATAGATGGAACAAATACCAAAATGTATACCATCTTTTTCCAATTGCACCCACACAACCCTGTTGCAGGGGAAGAGCCATGATCTTTCACCCAATTTTCCCACTTCCTATCTAGCAGGATTGTAGTGCCCCCTCTTCCTTTCTCATGCTTGGAAGTAAATATGATATAAATTTTCTAGATGCATCTAAGGCTTATTTCCAAGCTATAGTTGATAGATTTTACTTCTTGGAGCATTAACACATCTTTTCCTTTGACCTGGTTGACAAATCTCCTCATGAAAAATTTCCTATCAGGGGCCTCAAGTTCCCTCACATTCCAAGATACACATTTAAGATCCATTAGCATCCATGTCTTGGGTTTCTTCCTCTAGGTTCCTAAATCCCTCAAAGCATTTAGGAAATTCATTAATTTTGGTTTCACACCTCTTGTAAGGCACCACTTCTTCTTTATGTTTATTTTTCCTCCCTCTTCTTTTCTACCCTAACCATTCCTTTACGAAGGATCTTTAGTCCTTTCCCTTTTCACCTTTAGGGTCCAATGTTTCCCCTACATCTCTTGAGCCCCTCGGCGAAGCTGCAGTCTCATTTCTTGATTGATTAGCCTATGGGGTTAGCCTCTTTGGTTACAATTTTTTTTGCCTCTTCTATATTCTATTTTTGGGGATCTATCATCATTTCCTTATTGTTGGTTTCTTTATCAGATTTTTGGGTCTTATCAACATCTATTGTACCCTTCGACTCCACATCCAACCGACATAGAGACTCCCCACCATTGGATTCTACCTGTATTAATACAGAAGGGGTCAAGATACCTTGAGCTACGACCTCAAGCTCTGTGTGGGTTGGGTCCAAACTCGAAGGAGCTCAATTTAGCTTAGGTTTTTCACTACTCTCTTTGGCCCCTTCTAGACATAGCTCAGTGACACCATCACTGACTCTGGGGCTTAGTTTCTTTAACTTATTTTTAGCAATTGAGAGAGTTTTTTGTTATCATTTATTTGTTTTCTAATTTTCTCTAGGACCTGTTCTTGTGCATTCAGTCTATGACCTAACGAAGTGGGTCTGTTCTCAAATGGGGTATGCGTGATCTCTTTTTTCCTTTCGAGTTCTAGTTTTTTACCACAAATTGCATCATGCTGCAAGCTTAAGGAGATCTCCTCTGCATAGTTAGCTGCTAGGGGTTGTTCTTTCTCAACAATCCCTTTCCCAAAATCCAATTAGCTTCCTCGGGTGACAGGCTCAATGTTGTCTCAAGAGTGTCCATTGGTTGAAGATTTTTTGAGTTTTCCTTTATTTCAAGCATAGGCTCCATTAGAGATGACGACTCTCCATTGTCCATCATCGTGGAGTCCACAATTTCTTCCGAGTTTCTAGAGGTTTCCCTACCATTGGACTCTTGGTTTCCGGTTGGCAGAGATTTTTTTTTGTTCATATTGTTTCGGGTTTTTAAGGAGGGGCAACTTTATCTTACATGGCCCTCTTTTTTACAGAGAAACCATGCATTTAAACCATCCAATATTTTAATTTGAAATTTTAGGGTGTCATTTTTGATTTCAATCTCAATTTCATCAGGGATTTCCACTTTGGGTGTGATTGACACTAAAACCCTTGCATCCAGGTGTGGTAGGGGATTCTTGGTGTCTTCTATTCTCAACACCCTATCGAATTTCTCCACCAGGCGTAAGATAAAATTCCACAAAATTAGGGGTAAATTTTTAAGTGTAATCCATCTTGGATAGGAGAGTGCAAGCACCTCCTTATTCAACAAATTGGAAGACCTAAAAATGGAGTTCTCGATAGACCAAAATTCTTTATTCACCACTTGTTTTTGCATTTCATAGTTTTTGAAGGTGATTAAAAATAAACCCCTATGTATCATCCTAAGAAAGAGTGACAGATACTAGTTTTTTATTCCATACATTAAGCATCCATTGATCATGAAGGTATTTTCTTGCCGGTAATTTCGTAGAATCTAAAGCAAGAAAGAATATTGCAACATTTTTTAACCGAGAATCTTCTATGATAAGATCCGAAGCCATATCATCATTAGGAATCCAAAACTCTTTCTTGCAGGCCAAGGGAGGACACTTACCTGAGTTGCCTCCACCATCCACTGTTAAGAAGTGTGTTGATTTTAGGAATTCCCTCTTACCTTTCTCCACCACAATATCTCTAAACGATGGTCCAACATTAGGGTTTGAAGCCTATTTTCCCACCACACCTCCAAGGGGCTCATCTGACTGATGGGGAAAGACTTCCATGGGAAGCCCTAGCCATCAAGCTTCAGGCCAACACCAGAGTAATAGGGGTTTCTAAGGGTTTCCATGGGGAAGCCACACCAAACACATCGAAAACGAAAGAATGTAGAGAAAAAAAATCAAGGCACAAGTGGGCATAGGGGAAGAAAATCACAAACCACGATGGCTAGCGACCATGACAAGGAGAGGACACCGTAGGTCCCCATTAATCGCCTATCAGAGCTTGCCTCAAATAATTAAATATTAAATATAAAGAATATCGATTATATGAAATAAAATAAAATATAGAATTTGTAAATAAGATTTATTTTATTTTATTTAGATAGACATATTTAAGACATCTATTGTTTTTAAATTATAAATTATGAAGTTGTCAAATTTATTATGTTAGTGTTGAAAATACTTTATATTTTTTCCTAGCCACTACAATATGTACCCATATATATATATATATATATATTTTATATTTCAAAATCAAGTATTAACTAGATGAGATAAATATATTTTATTAAACTATCAATCATAAAGTTGTCAATTCATATAGCTAATGCTGAATTTTTTTTATATTTATTAAAATTGTAAAGTTATTATTTTATATGTATACTTTATGATTTAAGATTAGTTATTAATATAAAATATATATTTAATATAATAAACAATGTAAATAAAATAAATTATTAAATTATTTTTGAAGTAAAAAAAAAAATTTAAGAAAAGAAAATAACTTAAAAAATAATATAAAAATATTTTTTAAATATATAAAATAAAATAACTCTTTACTAAATATAATCAACATTAAATTAAAAAGAAAAAATCATTATTAAAAATGTGTTATTTTCAGCCTAATAATTATATAACATAAATCCTATCAATATTTTTCAAATATATTTTTCAAACTAGAAATAAATCCAATATGATAAAGAAAATATCTTAATTAACTTATTCAAATTTAGAAATTAGAATTACATATCTTAATTAACTTGATGCAATTGAATAGAAACTATAGAAATTGCATGCTCCCTAGAAATTAGAAATTAGAAAGGAAAATGTTGAATAACCTTTTATGCACTTTCTCAATTTTTAATCTCCACTTACCTCAAGGTCCTACAGAGGGGGCTTCCTTAAAAATCTCAACATATGTTGCTTAACTTTTTTAGGAATATTTTAAAATTCTTGATCCCATGGATTTAATCATGTAATTTTGCTTAAAATTTTCTCCTCCAAAATTTAAGAAATGAACTGTAATGCTTTGATAAAAAATAATAAATAAATGAAAATTCTCTCATTTTTATTTTTTAATAGGAATTTAAAATTTTAGATGAGAGACAAGTGACACAAAACTGGTCAGGGCAATTTCTAGCCCCACCCCAATTTCATCAGCTGAAATATTCATTCCTAAGAAATAGGGACTCCTATTTTTCAAGATTCCAATTAATCTCATAGCACAATTTTTTTTTCCCATAAGACCTCCTACTCATGAAACCATACAGTTTAGCCATCCTATGTATTCAACGTAATTCCCCCTCTCTTGAAAACAAAAGCATTTTGCTTGAATTTATTATCTATAGATGGGTTTTCTCGGGAAGATTAAATGCCGCCTAATGTTGTGGAGTCTGAATATTCAAATCTATCTGACAGACAAAAAATATTTCCGTTTAGATAGAAAATCTAGCTAAAATCTACACCTTAATTTAGCAAAAATCATGTCGTTCAGACAAAAAATCTACTCGTTATTTTCTCCAGCAACCGTTTAAGGTTGTAACCAGGCTTGGAATTTGATGGTCACCCTTGCCTGTCATATAAATTTTTTATGATGGTTTGGTCATTTTACAACCTTTCAATTGACGTTTTAAGAAAAATATAAGTTGTCAAAAAATGTTGAGTGAATTTTTTTATATTGAAAAAATCCAACTTCTAAAAAAGTAGTCTAAAGATGCAAAAAAGAGCAACAATCAACAACAAAATCACAAAGAAAACTACAAATAAGAAGACCTCTTCCTTTGGACAAACTTCACGGTGATCAACTCAACTCAATTATTTCAAGCGGTTCACCTTGACATTCACAACTGTACTATTCTTCCCTTGGCTACTACAACTGATCATTGACATTATCACGATAAAATAAAGAACAGTCAGTGTGCTGCCATAAATAGGCCTTCTCATCAAACCAAGACAAAAATGGACCATAAAGTTGGAAACTAGTAGATGTATAAGAACAAGGTTTAAGTAACACCATCAAAGAGCACCAAGTTGCTACACAACCTAAAATAATAGTACCACTATTATGCATAAAAAAATCCTTACATCAAGTTGGAAACTAATCTTCAAATTCTTATTGGAGTCGAAGACTCTTCTTTACACAAAGATTTGTTTCTAAATTGATTAAAAATAACAATAAATAACAAGTATAGACAAAGCAAAGATTTGTTTTTAAATTGATTTTTAATATAAAAAACAATAAAACAAAGCAAAGATTTAGAAAAATTTGTTTCTAAATTGATTTAAAGAAACAATAAATAACAAGTATAGACAAAGCAAAAATTTATTTCTAAATTGATTTTTAATATAAAAAACAATAAAACAAAACAAAGATTTATTTCTAAATTGTTTTTTAAAATTTATTGAAGATAAACATTATTTGAAAATATTTTAATTTAATATATATTTCTACATCAATTTTAAAAAAAATCAAAATAAACATTGTAAAATAAAATCATTTATATTTCTATGACAAATTATTATAAAATAATATTATAAATAAAACTATTATATTATATTATCATATAATAAAATTTTAGGGTTTACAAATAATTTAAAGTGTCATATATATACAGTTATGTAAAATTTAGCAAGTCAAGTTATAGGGTCTAATAAATTTTAAAGTTGTAAAATAAAATCTAAAATGACAAAAACGGTCAAATAGACCATCAAATTCCAAGCTTGGCTGTAACCGTTCATGTTCATGGAGAGTTGGAAATTGATTGCAGACCATTTTTCAATAACCCTTTACAACCCTACGAAGGGTTTAGGGTTTAGTAACTTGCAGACTTTTTATGCTCTTTGATTTTTTTCGATTTCTGAAGAAATTCAAAGGCCAAGAGTATTTGAGGACCTTCCGAGGTAAGCTGTGGCTTGATCTTCTGCAATGGAGAACAAGCAAAATAAAAAAATCCTTAAGAATCCCAAAGCTACACCTCCTCTGAAACAAGAGAGAATCGAAAAAGCAGTCGATGCTCTGCTGAAATGGGTAAAGTTTCAGCGGAAATATCAGAAACCCCAGCTTCTAGAACACGACGAGTTTTTGTACATGGTCGTGACCTTGAAAACATGCCAGCTAAGGAGAGAACAAACCCTTATAAGATTCGGATGCCCAATCCCTTGTTTCCACTTGATGGAGGCCAAGAGATCTGTTTGATAATAAATGATGGAGAAAAGCGGGCGTCTCGGGTTTCTTCTGAATTTGCCAAGGCTAAGATTAAAGAGGAAAGCTTACCCATTTCAAAAATATTGAAGTATTCAAAGCTTAAGACTGATTATAAGTCTTTTGAGGCGAAGAGGAAGCTTTGCGGGTCTTATGATATGTTTATGGCTGATCGATCTGTGATTCCATTATTGCCTAGGCATTTGGGGAAGACCTTTTTTAAGAAGAAGAAGCACCCTATTCCCGTGGATTTGAGCCACAAGCAGTGGAGTAGACAGATTGAGGTAGCTTACAGCTGTGCTTTGGTTTACCTTCGAGGGGGTACATGTTGTGTGGTGAAGGTGGGGAAAGTGTCTCAGGAGAGGGATGGAATTGTGGAAAATGTTACTGCTGTGATTGATGGGCTTGCAGAGGTGATACCGAAGAAGTGGAAGAATGTCAGGGCTTTGCATTTGAAGATGTTGGAGTCTGTGGCGTTGCCAATTTATCAAGTTGTTCGAGAGAGGACATTCAAGATTGAGGGTATGGGAAGTGGGGCAGGACTCCAGGTTATGGTAGAGGAGCTCGAGAGAGAAGTACATGCTAGGGATTCTGAGGAAGGAGAGGAAGTGTTCAGGAAGGGGCAGATCCATACTGTGCAGTACATGGGCCATATGTAGGGCCGAGTCAGGAGGTGACTGCGCAATGGGTGACTATATCACGACTCCTTCCTCTGCATTGTTTTCGTTTTTTGATAGTTTTCTAGGTTTTATTTTTAGATTTAGTTGTTGAGCATGGTATGTGTATTCTCCTGTCAATCATCATCTACTACTTGGTTGTAAAGGAGATTCATTATATGTTTTTAGAGGAGCATTATTCATGTATTGGTTGATTCATCAATGAACTTAATAAGAAATGGGTTGATGTCTAAATGATTTATAATTTTCTCTCTATTTGACTTTCAATATTTGTGCATGTTCCATTTTATTGATCATTGGACTTCCAAAATTTATTGGGTAGAAAAACTCTGACATAAATCTTTGGACTTTCAACAGACTCTGCATTCACAATCTCAGGTGAACAAGACTCTGGAGTGTCAATAGATATCGTCTTTCTTGATAATTAAAGTGTTTCCCCACTCTCTAATAAATTTTGTTCTTTAGGAATATAGTTCTATTTTGCCTTTCGACTCTTTGGATTTTTGTACATTTCAAAAGAGGTGATGACAAACTAAAAACTGTTGATTGAATCTCAGAATGTTGCCGTGAGAATCCTTGCTTGGATAGTGCAGAAGCCAATGGAAATATTTGAAATATAGTTCTCTTTTGCCTTTTGACTCTTTGGATTTTGGTACATTTCATAAAAGGTGATGACAAACTAAAAACTGTTGATCGAATCTCAGAATGTTGCTGTGAGAATTCTTGCTTGGATAGTGCAGAAGCCAATGGAAATATTTCAAATATTTCACACTTGTGGATATGTAATTGAAAAAACATAAAAGCAAGCATCTGCAGATCAGAGATAATACATCTGTGAGATTGGCGTGTGCACTCAACACCTTTGCAAACACTTCCTCCAAATCGATTGACAAGGCAAGAACCAGAACTAACAAACTGCTGCTTTGTGGGCCATATCTACAAAGAAAATTTAATACTATCAGAAAAATGACAAATGAAAAACATGTCTTTCTAAATTTTTAGCTTATTAATCTCAAGACTAAAGATATCAACATTCACTTTATTGAAACTATAAATGATTTGTGCATTGAGCTAAAATAAAACATGTCCTTCGCAAGAATTCAAACCAAAACAGAGCTCTATATCATTTTCTCTGAAACAAAACAAAAATGGGTGTTAGTATATTAGCAGCGGAAGACACAAGCAGACATAGAGGCTTACTTGTGATTTGCATGGAGGACATGTGTAACCTGTTGGAGATGAGGATCCTTTCAAAAGCAGAAGCAAGCGTGAATTATGGAAAACATCTGAGCACAATGCTTCCATGATTAGCCTTGCCCTAGGCTAATAAATATTCTCATTCCTGTAAAATCAATGTTAGTAAAGTTCAAAGAAAAACATATGTAAGCAGCCAAGCCGAGTGACAAAGTGACCTGATGAGTCAGTATATGCAAGCACTAGTTACATTTTAATAGGAAACTGCAATTGGAATCAACCATCCACTCTGCATATGCCCTCACCTGTTAGCCACCACTATACAATAATGTACAACATCTTAAGAATGTCTTCTAGAGAAAGCCAAAAACAAGCCCACACCCCTAAATTATGCATTGGATTACACAAACGAACAGAGGATATTCCATGGTGACTGCATGTAATTTGGATTACCTAACCTACAATGTCCAAAAATAACATTAAGCAATAGAACTCAGTTAACCGAATGAAGTTGAACAAGTGCTAATGTAAACAGGAATTTCGTGAAAGCGCAGCATCTTCAAATTCCAAAAGACAAGCTGCCGAGTGTTGAATTGTCATCAACATGCTGGGTATTGAAATTCAATAAAATGCCTCATCCAAATCGCTGGACAAAAGGGCACGTATAAGCGCTTGGACAGAAGAGACTCCCCGTTGTTGTAGCAACAGGGAAGATCATTAAGCGAACAGTATTTGAGAATTTAAGAATGCCCAAGAACACCATATTCGGGTAAAACCTTTTTATAAAACACTACAGCAAACAAAATTCCAGGCGCTGAAATTCAATAAAGTACCGCATTCAAATCACTGGATGTAGCAAACACTTACAAGAGAGATTTCCCACTGTCGAGGCAACTGAGCAGAGCATTGACAAAAATGCATTTACCCAAAAAATAATAACTTAAAAGCCATAGTCTGTAAGAAGCCTCCTTAGTACCTTACAAAACCCTAAAACTCTACAGAAAGCAACAGCACAACCATACACTGTAGCAGTGACAGGGGCGATGCTTAAATTACGCTACAAGTAAAATCAAATACTACTACCAAAAACTAACACAGTTAGAGAAGAATTGGAAAATCAAACCCTAACAAAAGATAATCTCTCGCTCAACTCCTTAAAAAACAACTAACCTGAGCAGAAATCTCCTCAGCTGCAAATTGCTTCCCTATAGCTGGGCAATCCAATTTCACATTGCTGTTATCGTCACGAACAACCCTGTAAGACACCTGCTTCGACTCTTCGTCCACCCCATTCATCTTCCGCCCAATAAACCTCTTTACCAAAAAGAAAGAATTCTCGGGATTCACAACAGCCTGGCGTTTGTCAATCTGCCCAACAAGCTTGTCCCATTTCTTATATAAGCAACTACAGCAAGCAACTACAGAGGGTGTCGTCCTATGCCCCTCCGCATTCGTGACCATTGTAGGCTTCCCTCCTTCCATGGCCGCCACTGCCGAATTCGTGGTCCCGAGCTCAATTCCCACCAGCTTCTCATTCAAAACCGTAACAGGCTCCATGAGCCTCCTTTGCTGCTGCTGCTTGCTTCGCAAGCTAATAAAACCCCCATTGAAAGCACCCTTTTGCAGACCAAAAAAAGCACTGTTCCGCACGACTTTGAAACTTTTTTTCTTCGACGCAGAGCCTGTGGTAGCCGCACCGGGTAATGCAGCTCCAAATACGTGAACCTTAGCAGCAGCAACCATTGATTAGGATTTCAGTTAGCAGGTTATGTAAACATTTAGTAGACTTTGAAATGCACGTGTCCACATGGAGATAGCGTGGAACGAACAATGATCAGAACGCGATATTTACAGGATAAGATATTCACACATGTGCAAAATACCTCCCACATCGTTTCTGCATGGTGATGATCAAGTAGATCGTCTTGCATGCCCTCTCTCAAATTTCAGACTGTTGATAGAGAAAATAAGCCTGGGAAACCTCATTGAGGGAATGCCTTCGGCGTAATTAACATTGTCATGGAGATTTATATAAAAACTCTTGATAATCTTGAAATTAATGAGAAAATCCATATTTCAAAATTCATGGTGTACATTCTCGATTATTTTCACTTTCTCACTCTCTATGCAATTATGATAGCTTTAAATGTAAAAAATATTAGTTATATCTTCTTTTTAAAATTTTATTGTATTTTTTGGGTTCTTGATATTTTCCTGGTTTTTTCTTGATAATATCTAGAGAAACTGAAAATATCTTTATCTTTTTGATATGTCAATAAATTCTGAAGAAAGATATTTGCTTCTATGTAGTTCAAATTATAGGGTTTATTGTTTGCAAGGTCTCATACAATTAGTCAAAAAAAAAAACAATGTTATTATTAATAATCCCATGAATTTGTGGATATAGGCTAACACTTAAGCTAGAGAAGTCGACCCAACTAAATAGATGTTCTGACCAGAACTAAATCCTTGTAGTATTTCACCCATAGTACACCAGCAATAACATACCAAACAAGAGTTTCAATGCAGCTACAGTCCCTGCCAAATGGAAAAAGCAGGGTATAAAGGGTTTGTTGTTGGGTATAGCTCTATTACAATAAGGGCATCAAGCAAAGATGCCAGGCTCAATACAAAGCACGTGTCAATAGTTCCAAGCAGAGTGTTATGTAAGTGGGCATTGAGGAAGAACAGTATTGGTGCTCCAGATACAGGTCGGACTATCAATGGACAGAATAGGGTTTGTTGTATTTGTATGAAAAGAAATACAAACTTGTTTGTCATAGGCATGAAACAACAGTTGGGATTTAAAGTTTATTCTATTGTTTTCCCTCCCTTCTTAGGTAAGGAGCAGCGAGACTTTGACTATGATGAGTCAATTCTATTAGTGCCTTGAAATATTGAAAACTGCATGCAAGAATTGGCCAGTTATTATTGACGAATGTCTGTGGTAGATTATGAAGTGTTTCCTAGCTATTTTATGTCAGTCATGTAAGGAGTTATAGATCAATTTATATTATCAGGTTTATCCTACAAATGGTCATTTTTGTATTTATCTTAAGTTTTAACTATTACTATTAATGAATATAATATTCTGACTAGCGGACATGCTTATATATTCATGAAAAACCTATTTCGATAAGGACAACAGTTTGGGACTATCTCATCCTGTTTTTGGTCTTCAGATAATGTTATATGGTTGGAATCATTTTTTACCTGGTTCTATTACATGGTTTGAATTGACAAGAACTTTGGCTAGCTTTAAGAGATGATCTTATCTTATACTCTCCTCGTAGGCCTTATGCTGGATGGTTTCTTTGGTTAATGTCAAATGTTTAACAAGGTTTAAATAATGCCTTAAAGAGACAAGAAATTTATATGTTTGTGCACATGTGCCTTGTTACACTTTTTGAAAATACTCTCATACACAACATTTTCAATAATATAGATATGCAACTTGCTAACTGTTTATTGATTCCCTATCTTTGCCTAGTCTAGGAATTCTAAGAAACCATGTGATGTTGATTATTCCAAGCACTGAATTTCTCTAGAACGGCAACTAGAAACTAAATTTAAGTCATGGGCAAACAAACTCATACATGGATACAAACAGGATACATAGTTAACTAGCAAACATCCACAAATGCATACCTTTTCTCTTTTTCAACAATGGTTTCTCTCTTATCTCTCAAACAGCCATGCATATCAATTACTTGTTTGTTATCAGGCCTTATCAGTAACTTCATTGAAATATTGTGTGCCAACTTCAATGCTAAACCTGTTCCAATATTTTCTGCTTTTTCTCACAGGCAAGGTGCATCTTTTCCAGCTGCAAATTGACTTTTCCAACCATCAGGATACTGCAGTTAACATGAATAAAGTCAAAATGGAAAGATTAACTAAATGCATTGTTTTCTTTCTACTCAATGGAAGCAATCCACAGAGCCTAAGTGATGCATTTTCAATTTCAAAGGAATCGTGCTTGACAGTTTCTTTCTCCTCTGCATTTTCATCAAAGCATGAAGAATAGGGAATGCCATGAAATGTAGTAGTTGCAACTACCCTGATAGGCATGCATGCAAAATGTGGAAGAATAGATAAGACATTAATAATTACAGAGATATCAGATTTGACGAAGCCAAACAGATTGTTGGAGTTGATCAGGAGCAACAGGTATACTTCATGCCTTCTATTATGTAACTTATTAGTACTGTTTTGTGTTCTAATTTTCCAATCAAATACAAAAGAAAATGGTGATACTTAGCAAAATTAGGTTATTGTGTAGACATTGTATTCTAAGCAATGCTTAGAAAATTCAGTATTGATGAGAGACCATTTCTTTCTACAGCCAAGATAGTCACTGCTATACTTTTGATTCTCTTTTATTTTTAAGAGTTGGTTAAGGTCTTTTGGTCTGACTACTATACTTTTAATAGATATTATTTCTGGTCTAATCACTGTAGTTTTAATAGATGTGATTTTCTGCTTCGATATATGCTCTAAATGTAATGAAAGTCTGAGATCTCCCACTTGTGAATAACTGTGACTTTCTATTATATAAAAGTCATGGGCAAACAAACGCATACATGGATATGAACAGGTTACATAGTTAACTAGCACACATCCACAAATGCATACCATTTCTCTTTTTCAGCAATGGTTTCTCTCATATCTCTCAAACAACCATGCATATCAATTACTCGTATTTTATCAGGCCTTATCAATAGCTTCATTGAAATATTGTCTGCCAACTTCAATGTTAAACTTGTTCCAATATTTTCTGCATTTTCTCATAGGCAAGGTGCATATTTTCCAGCTGCAAATTGATTTTTCCAACCATCAGGATACTGCAGTTAGCATGATTAAATTCAAAATGGAAAGATTAACTAAATGCAATTCTCACCCATCTGAAAGAGCAAAAAAACTGCTGGAAAAGAGAAAAGGATGGTACTTCACTACTGGGGGTTGTCCATTTAAGCATATATCCAATGAGATCAATTTCTTTTTCTTTCTACTCAATGGAAGCAATCCACAGAGCCTAAGTGATGCATTTTCAATTTCAAAGGAATCCTGCTTGACAATTTCTTTCTCCTCTGCATTTTCATCAAAGCATAAAGAATAGGGAATGCTATGAAATGTTGTATTTGCAAATGCCCTGATAGGCATGTATGCAAAATGTGGAATAGTATAAAAGACATTAATAATTACAGAGATATCAGATTTGACGAAGCCAAACAGATTGTTGGATTTCATCAGGAGCAACAGGTATACTTATTGCCTTCTATTATGTAACTTATTTGTACTGTTTTGTGTTCTAATTCTCCAATCAAATACAAAAGAAAATGGTGATACTTAGCAAAATCAGGATATTGTGAAGACATTGTATTCAAAGCAATGCTTGGAAAATTCAGTATTGATTAGAGAAGATAGTCACCGCTGTAATTTTTATTCTCTTTTATTCTTAAGAGTTAGTTAAGGTCTGTTTGTCTGACTAATGTACTTTTAATAGATGTGATTTTTGGTTTGACCACTGTCGTTTTAATAGATGTGATTTTTTTCTTCGATTTATGCTGTAAATGTGATGAAATTCTGAGATCTCCCACTTGTGAACAGCTGTGACTTTCTATTATATAAAAGTGTACTTTTTTTGGTCATCTTCTATTTTATTAAATTTAAATTTTAGCGGTGGAGAATGTTAAGCTAGCCTCCTTATTTTCAGATAAGAATGAGGAGGAAAGGAAACATGACGAGATCTATTGTGGATCATCTGAGAATGTAGATATTTTACTTCGGATTTTATAACCCAGGTGACATAAATGAAGAATAAAACAAATATACCTACATTTTGATGACCCCTAAGAGATCTAGGCATCTTTCGTGTGCTCCTTATTTAATAATGTGAAAGTTGCTTGTCCTTCTCCACTCATCCATTTTCAAGTACACAAAAACATTTTTATCGAAAACATGTTTTATGTGCTGTTGAGTTTCTAAGAGTGGAAGATATCAGACTTTTATTATATTAGCACAAATTCAAGAAGAGAAACACAATAGCCAAACAAAAAGACCTAACATACAGTTAATAAATTTTAGAAAGAGGAGGATGTAATTCTTAACCTGACCATCCTGACTGTAAAGAAAGAAAATTTCAGTAATCAACATTGAATTAACCAACATTGTATTAATTCTTTGCACTTCAATCTATTCACAATAAATGAAAAGTAGATCTAAAAATAACTGGGTCGATTCTTGAACTACCCATTACACATGTATGGAAAATGTGCTAATAGAGACAAGCCACATGTTTATTTCAAAATTCTCCAAAGTCTCCTTTATTTCTAGCATCATATCATGCAAGGTATTGAAACTTCCCTCTATTTTTATTAAAATATCAATGAGTTCAACCATGAGGATTTTCTTACTAATCTAGTGAACTCCTTGATGACAATCGCAATTCAAAGAACCTTATTAGGATTTTCCCAAAAGGTACAAATAAGAAACTTGATAAATATTTAAATTTTTATCATGGTTACATTATCAACTACTCTCCTTACTGCAAGCTTTCCCTTGCAATAATTTAGTGACTTTATTCTATATTTAATTTCTTGCAACCACTCTTTGTAAATTTTGGGGTTACCATCTAGCAATATATGTTTACAATTTGCTTCATCAAATGGAACTCTAGCTATTCTCTAAAATTGGGGTATTTTTTTTTCAAGTACAAGTATCCTCTCATCAAAATTTTCTTCAAACTTAGCAATCAATTTATTGCTCATTCTATGATAACATTGGATAGCCTCACAAATTACAATAGTAACTTATGAATCTAGGTTCTCAATCTAGACACCAGTAGAATTATTCAATCGTCCAATATTGAGATTACATTTTCTCTTGTCTAATGTATTTATAATTGTAGGGGCAAGACAGTTGTCATCTATTAGGCCCAAGAGTTAATTCATGTAATTTGTGATCTCACCAATGTAGACCTTATATTTTTCTCATCTTTGTCCATTATAGTGAAGATGTTATGAACAAATGCTTGGAGAGATTGCTTCTCTCCCTCTCATGTTAGGTGGCCTATATTATGTTACACCCCAGTTGTGTAGTTACTATTTACTATTACAACATAGGGTAAACATGAATGTAATGTGAATTTTGGAGATGAATAGACTATGCGTGTACCTTGTTATCAATATGAATGTTATCTCATTTGATGGTTGTCTCATTTGATGTTATCTTAGTTGATGTTTCTGATAGAGGAAAAAACGACTTTTACAGGGACCTGAAACCACAGAGTTTACAAGCTAAAATAAAATAAACCATCAAAGTACCCAGAGATAAGAAGGTTGCAAGAGAGCATAAAGCAAAAATGGATAGCAGCCACCATAAAAAAGCTAGCAAAAAGTCAGCAAGAAGCCAACAACAAAAAACACAACCTAAACTAATCAAGAGACTTTATAGTCTCAACAACTTTAACTTCCAGGTTGCACATTTCCTAGGTCACCTTCTTCAAGTCCTAAGTATCTAGAGGCGAAGAATCCGCTTTTCTCTTCAGGTTGGCTCTTATTCTCTTCGAAGGGCTAGAATCCTCTTGCTTGCTTTTGTTCTTATTAGCTACAAGATCCACTATCAGCAACTCCTGCTGGGTGTTTTCCATTTTCTCCACCAAAGCGCTCAGGATAGTGGCGTTATTTTTGACAATTCTGTGGTTATGCTCAAGGATGGTTTTCATAGTATCCTTGTTCTTACCAATTTCCTTTTCCAGGTACTTGACCTTGTTCTCATTGTCCTTTGTTCTCATTGTCCTTCTGCAAATTGTTCGTGAGTTCAATCGTTCTTTGAAAGCATTCAGCCATTGCCATCTTCTCTTCCACAGTCCATAAGACCTTCACAGAATTCTAAGAAGCCGCTTTAGCTTCCAACACCTCTAGCTTGCTAGTGAGTGCCTTGTTTTTTAGATTGATGTCCTTTATCTCATGGAAAGCCCATTTCAAAATTTTGAAATAGTCAACTGCACCATTTCTAGCCATAGCCAGAATATCTTTAGGAAATTCCCTATTTGGCTTGAAAAAGTGGTCATCAAGGTTAAGGTCACCAGGGGAATTGGGTCTTTTTTCTCTGTCAGTGGTATGAAAGAGGCTAAGGAGTCCTCCTTATCTTTGGGTTCAGTAGAGTTCTCATCAGGAGAATCCCTCAAATGGAAACCAACTTATTTACATGGGGCTCCTTCATCTTTTCAATCTCCACTTGAGATGTACCAAGAAGGGTATTCATAGGGCTAGTTTTTTTATTCAAGGGTTTAGCCAAAGGGGTATTCTTCTTTTTCTTGTTAGGAGGGGGAGTATTTTCCTCAGCCCACTCAGGGTCCGAGTCCTCATTACCCTCAAACGAGCTAGACTCGGTATCATAACCTTCTGAGGCCAAGGCCGAAAGAGGGTTAGACACGATCGACATGATTTTAAAGTGCTCATGGATGAGCTGCATAAGGCCAGCATGCAGGACCAAATTCTTCTTAGGGTTTTTTCTAAATTCCTCAATGCTATTATTCATCGAACAGAGTAGGTAATAAGGAAAAGAGACCCTTACTTTATGTCTAAAATGATTGAGGAGGACGAAGTGGTAACCGTAGACTCTGGTAAATCTACCATCCAGCGTAATGTACTCTATAAGAATCGTGAGCATCTCCCTCTAGATCTTCTTTATCCTCCCAACATCAAAGTAATTATTGGAGACTTTGACCAACTTTTTTCTTTCCTCCTCAGACTTAGGGAAACTAATTATAGCTTCGTTTGAGAACTTCCTATCACGATAGAACTTCACTCCATCAATAGAAAGACCTGTAATTTCTCCAATAAGAGCTTCATCCACAATAGCCTTCCTCCCAGAGAGAATAATATCACCATTATTCTAGTGTTTAGCAAAATACTTAGTGACCTTGGGGTCAGCACCATGAAGCTTATCAATGAAAGGTTGAAGCCCTCCCCTCTCAATTTTCTTGTTCTTCATGCAGCTCGTCGGCTCAACCCTTTTTCTGCTTCCTCCCATGGTCGCAATTCTCCTGTTCGGGTATTTCACACCATGAAAACGCAGACCAAAGAGCCCACAACATACCCAAAGCACCCACAAAGCATGCCAACCCTTACCATCTGTCAAAATTATTACGGCCTTGCTAGTATATCGAATGATGTCTCGTTGCTTGGCTCTATTCATTTTAATCATCATTAAATGCGGCGTCTCTCCCATGGGTGATATCATAGTTGATTAAATCTCTGACGTCAGCATCCAATTCATTACAATTTTGCCACGTCACTTGCCCATTATGTTTAATCCCCTCATTAGCAAAATAGTCAGCCACACTATCAGCTTCCCTATAGACATGGGAAATTTTCACTTTGTCGAATCTAGATAAAGTGGCCCTAGCTTCATCTATCCAATATTTAATGGTCCATGAAGGAGGGGACTTGCCTAGGAGACAATCAATGATATTGTTAGAGTCACCCTCAATCCATATATTTTTAAAGTTCATTCTACTCGCCATGTCAATGACTTGGAAGGCTCCAATGGCTTCGACTAAATGATTAGTTTGTATACCCAAGGAAATAGCCACTGCAGCAATAAACATGCCTTTATTATCTCTGATCACACCCCAACTCTTTGCCTTCCTCGGATTCCCTTTCGCCGCCCCATCAAAATTGTCTTTTATCCAACCCCTAGGAGGATGAAACCAAATGACACCTTCATGGTTCTCTTTTGCTGGTTTTGAGGCTTTGGACACCTCTTTTTAGGCTTTGTTGGTTCTTAGTTGATGTTATTTATGGTGAAATATTGTATATACGTGAATGGATGGTTATTGAATTATCATTATTCTAACTTTGGAGATTTTATGTATACTGCATATTGTTATGAACAATTGATTGTCATGTGCATGTGTTAGTGGATGCAGGTATGTGTTTCATTCCTCTAGGCGGAGGGTAAGTATCACTCGAGAGAAGATCTTGGTTGGGTAATTGGTAAAAGTAAACTATCTGAGCATATACACACACCACAAAGAATGATTGAGTTGAGTTAGTTTGTGGGTAATAGGTAAGTCATTCTTAGCTGATGTGTTTGCATTTGCGAGTCTTGCTTACTTCTACATGCTT
Source organism: Sequoiadendron giganteum (assembly GCA_007115665.2). Taxonomy (NCBI): domain Eukaryota; kingdom Viridiplantae; phylum Streptophyta; class Pinopsida; order Cupressales; family Cupressaceae; genus Sequoiadendron; species Sequoiadendron giganteum. The sequence continues at coordinate 382,920,305 of CM021100.1, read as the reverse complement.
TGGGTGATGGTTATCTATTTGAGATTTTGAGATCTTTCTTGTGCTATTACGATTGTATTGACAAGTGGGAGGTACGTGGAAGTATGTTTATATGTATGGACATGCATTTCAATGGAATCTAACGACATGTATATGCATGTGTAGATGTACCACATGTAAACACTCGTTAATATGATGGTAATCGTAAATGACATTTTGTGAATTGAATGTGAATATATATATGTGTGTGTGTGTGTGTGTGTGTGTGTGTGTGTGTGTGTGTGTGTGTGTGTGTGTGTGTGTGTGTTTGTATAGTATATACACATATCCATATGTATATGTATATTGATACATGCATACATTGGCGAAGGGACACACTCATACAGATGCATCAATATAGATATACCTACACGTGTGTACATAGAGGTATATATATATAACATATATTATATATGATATTTGAGATCGACTATCTCTTATTCATAAAAGCCGATTTATAAGGCTATTTTATAGTCGATGGAGATTATGGAATGAAGGTCGACATTGACCATATCAATGAAGGTTGATTTAATAGCTTTTAATTGTGCATGAAAATCGATTATCATAATGATTGAGACATGATACAAGTCGTGGCATTACATTTGTTATTGTTGTCGACTTAGTCGACGTCTTTATGGAGACTATGCTTGACTTAGTATAATTTATTAAACTGCAAGTCGATTCATTCACTATTTGGATTGATAGTAATATGTTGTCATAAAATGATAATTGATTGAGTTTGAGGGTGCCAAATGTGAAAGAAACAGAATAGGATTTAGTGTCACCTTTGAGTTTGATTTGTTGTAGATGTCTTCTCTTGGTAACTATTTGAATTACGCATATGCTGATTTAATTAGTCTTCATATTGTTGTCATGGAAACTAGTCGATCTGTAGGAGGATTTGTCGAGTCTAAGCTTATTTGATCGCCACCTTAAATTGTTGAGTTGCACTGCATAAAGCTGCTTGTCATTTTGCATGCCTTAACTATAGGCTTTGAGATTACGAGATTATTTTATAAATAGTTGAACCTTTTCATTGTGAGGGACACATTCCTTCAAGAGATTACACATCTTTTTCAATTCATAATCCAATATTTTTCCAGTCGTACTTTGCTTTGCATTAAGAGAGTGAAAGGAAGTAAGTTCGTATAGTAGTGAGGATATTATATTTTGAGAGAATTAAGCTATCAACAAGCAAGATAGAGTTGTTTGTGAGAAGTTGACTATCAAGCTAATTACTATTGGAGAGGGTTGCATTGCTATTTTTAGTTTGGATAAAGCAATAATAGGCATGGGGATCTCTTGTTCTTTGTTATTTTACTTTAAATGGTGTGTTTGCATGCATGGTTGAGATGTCTTTTTCAAGTATATGCTTATAGAATTTAGATTGCTTTGAAAAGGAAAGTTGAAGCTATTCTACCGTTTTCATATTGTGTTTTTATGTACTCCATAGTAGGAGATGGGTGTTTATCATAGGTATTATATACTAGGTATGATTGAACATAGAAAGCACATATGGTGCATATAGCTAAGTTATTGATTTATGTAGGAAAACTTATGTTTTACTCCTAGGATAGATAATCCATTATGGGAGGAAGTTTAAAGTACTTACATGTAAGTAGGGTTATCGAAGTTTATAGGTTATCTTTGAAATGAACTATCCATAGAAGGAAATACCTAAACTTGTATACTTACTAGTTAAGTAGGTTTATTCGAAGTAGATTAATATGGTTGCAGGTTACCTAGGATGATGGACTATCCATTGATGGAAGTACCTATGCATAGCTTAAGATAGCCTTAATTCAAATTGGCACCGAGTAGTGTATGTGATAGATGACCCTCAGTAGAACATACTGAATGAAACACTTTGTCCATAGTGTGATGACCTTTGGCTCGACTATTAGTTCACTGTGATCCAGTATTACATGCTAGACAAAGTTTGTGGGATTACAAGATCTAGTTATGTAGGACACAACACTATGCTCATTTGGTTGTCCTTATCAGTTACTCTACCAATCTATTCGTTGAAGGGAAGGGCCATCTATCGAATGATAGATGTGCGGGGACCACATTATGAATCTGTGGTTGGCGTCAAATCACCTAAGTGATGCTTCTCCCCCATAATAGCCGACAGAAGAACCAAGATTTGAAAGGAAGGATCTTGGACCTTCTTGTAGCTATTTGTTCTAAATCTCTTTGAGCTATGTATGCAATTGTATGTTTTCTTACATTGATGTATTTATCAAATGAAAAGGAAATCATGTTGTAATATGTTATGCATCTTGAATGGAAATTATCAATAAAGAAAATAATTTTTTTTATTGCAATGTCTTGTTACTTTGTTTATTTACTTGTAAAGTAAAATTAGAAATTTTCTTCATAGAAGGGTTAGTACGTTACATGTGTTATAAGAGCTACCAGGTTCAACACTGAAACCTATAAGCTCATTACGAAAATAATGCGCAAACCTAATCAAAAGATAATGGTTGAAATTTTTTTGTGCCACAACGACAAGAGAAAAGAACATAGGGAAGTTAAAAGGAAGATGAGAATTTCTAGAAATTTGGGTAAATTTGGGACTAGTTAAGATTCGTTCCTAGAGTAGGAAATCCTAAACCAACAACTTATGATATTACCTATAATTGCGGAAGATTATGCAATCGAGTTATGTAGGAAGGTTAGGAAGAATAACCAATATATACCTTTATCCTACGAAATAGTAACATGACTCTAAGTGGATGGGAAGAAATGAGATAACCCCTTAATAGTAGCAACCTATAGTTGTAAAGAGTCAAGAATTCTTGGATTTAGTAAGTACACTACGCAATCTATATGTATGCAATGTCGACATAGATTAGATCGAAGTAGAAAGTCAACGAAGGAGGTATCCACAAGGTTGGAGAACTCTTGACATAAATCTAATTCTTGTATAAGGATAAGATCTTGCAAGAAAAGAGTTAGTACCTAGGAAAAGAGAAAAGATCAGAATGGTCAGAAAGAAGTAATCAATGACATGGGCATGGTTCCACCAACCAAAATCGATGAAATTATTGGAGTTTTGATTAAAATGAGAAAAATAGACCAAACAACTTTGGTATCTCTAAAACGTTATGAGAAAATAAACTACCAAGAAGTGGGCAAAGTCATTTGAAAGGGTGAATATGAGAAAGAAACCTAAAGTGGTAAATCAGGTCGATCGGACCAAAGGTTTGGAAAGTACATAGCTAGGTTGGAGTATAAGTAGAACTTACCTGCGAGTAAACAAAAACCAACATATGTTTAGAGGTTCCAAAAGGAAATGGAATATAGTATATCACACTGTGTCAAAACAACATAAGTTGCAAGGAAAACAACACTCTAAGTTGAAAGGTGCATCAACCAATGAAGCTTTTTGGGTATGGATTTTCCTCCACAAAAAGGATGTCGGAAAGAGAATTGGATTAGTAGAGTGTCTCGTAACTTGTAAGTTTATGATTATTCGTTAGATCTCTTATTGGATGATCCAAAATGTTGAATTTATGAGATAGAAAACCATGATGAATCCAGCTTTGGGAAAAAGTATATTCAAAGTATACCATTAAGGCAAGAAAAATGCAATAGAAAGCCAACAACAAGGAATGCCAAATCTTTTCAAAGAAGTAAGCGTTTGCAAGATATTGAACTTTGAGATAATCAAATGTTGTGAAAATACTAAGGGGGGAAGGAAGAGAGTGGATTGACTCAGGTTATGTACCCCACCCCACGAAAAATGTAGATATGTTTTCAAATTGGAAGAACTAATGAATTTCTCGTAGTCATGATGTCAATTATGTCATACATTTTATGACCACAAGAATAAAGTATTGGAGTTATTGGGAACATAGTAAAAAGGTCAAGAACTGTGACCAATGAGAAAGGAATGTTACCACTCAATACTTTATATATGTTGATTGGAATATCAAATGATATTATCCTTGATGCCTTAGAAAAAGGATAGGAAGAGAATTTGATCATGATAGGGAAGATCATTGTCTATGGGATTGGCAAGGGAAGATCTAGGTTACTCGTGATTGGAATAAAGAGTTTTACTACTCCTATTGCCTTGTGGAAAATCTTTTGTTGATCTATTCCTAAATAGTTAGACTAGGTGTATAGTATGAGATATGTCAATGTCATGAAGCAACTTGGCATTATTATCTATGGTAGAAAACCTTGGGGATGATAAGGTTTAGCTATTAAGCCATTGAGATGGTATGAAAGATAAGGTAGGATGTGACGTTATGTGAACCACATCAAAAATCTCTTTATGAGAATGAGTATTTGATCATACTTTATACTTGAATGAAACCCTAGGTTTGGAATAACCTATTAGGATGAGAAGATCATTTGAATAAAAAAGAGAGAACTTAGGTTAAGTTTTAACATGTTGAGTTGGGTTTTGTACTAGACTACTCATTAACACCTTTAAGTTGGGAATGACTTACTTGGTTGAGTTGTACATTTGGTCTTGATTGGAATATATAGGGTAGAGTAACCTATAACATTAGACTAGTCATTGATTGAGGACTCTATCCTAAGAATTGGAAGGGGATATTGAGATTGGGATTCGCCCATGTGGATGTGTAAAACACTTGAGCTTATGAAATTATATACGATTGGAAACATAGATGGGATACCTAGTGAGTTAAAGTAGCTACTTGGTTAATTACTTTACACTCTTGAAATGAATTCATATTGTTGACAAGACTCTACTTTGATTGAATCTTATATTAAAAGGGATACACTCTCAAAGGGAAGCATCGATTGTCATGTCAGGACATCATAGAATTTTCACTTAGCATGAAATGTTGGAAATTTTACTAAGTAGAACACCGGGGTTGTTACATGTGCTCAACTAGGATATACCGAAGTTGGGACTCTCCTATATGATTAAGTGAATTCATGGAGCTAACAAGGAACATTCATGCTTGGTAATTAGGTATGCAATTAAATTTGATATCTTCTAGGGACCAATATGATTGAACACGGATTAATACCTGAAATTAGAACCAATTCTTATCGGGAAAATTAGATTGAGTTAAAAGATGAATTTCATCTTTGGAAATAATCCTAGGATGGAAGAAATCCAAGTTGTGGATGTCCTAAAATAAAGGAGATTTATCTCGCAAAACTCCTAACCATTATTACTTGGGAACTAAAGGAGGCGTGAGATCTTAAAATATGTTTTCACTTAGTCAATGAATACACTAATATTGGATATAAAAGAACCTATGTACCAAAATTTTGGAAGATTCACGAATGAAACGAGGAAATTAATGTCAGAGTTAGGACATTGGAATGACAAAGTGAATTGTTAGATGAGGATCCACTATAACCTGGGAAAAGATAGAGTAAGAGGTTGTGCGAAATGTGGCAAGATAATGTCTAGTATGCCAGGAATTGAAGACCGAATGTCATCATTGGTAGGACATGTACACTCTCTTGAGATTCCAAAGGGAAAGTGGTAGAACACAAGAGAAATCAATCCGTTTAAGTCAGTAAAACTGACATAATGTTCTAGTGGACAGACTCACCAAAGTAACCAATGTTATTTGGACACTTGATTTATAGGTTTTTGGTCCTAAATAATTTATTGTGAGAAGTAGTTGCTTAGTATTCATGAGAAGGCTATCTCAGTTATGATCGAGCAAATAATGATAGGGTTGTGTAAACCATGATCATACTATGAGACATTCAATTGAATGAATGTATAATATATTATTATAGCCAAATAGACAAAAATGGTAGATTAGATCTTGAATGATTTATAAACTTCTAAAAATTGAAGTTTGGACCATTATATGGAAGGTTGGAAACTCTATTAGGTTGATACAGGATTAGAAATAGTGTTAATTGTAGACTTGATAGATTGTCAAAAAAGGAGTAATAGATCGAAGAGATCGATGAAACTTTGTCAATACAAAGCTTAAGTATGAAGCAATATCGAAATTTGATAGGCATCCAAGAGCAATGTTATGCTCAAGATGGACAAGTAATCAAGAACAATACTCTATGGTTAAGGAAACTAGATGTATAAGAGACGAACGAACTTGGTTTTTGAGTTGTCTAAAAGTATAAATACCAAAGGGGAAGGATGAGACCCATGACGTCGTGCGCAATACATCGTTATTCCTTTTCTATTTTGATTATACTAAAAATAAATTCATGGACCAATGATTTATGATCACTATGTTTTAGGTGTCATGTATAGCTACTATTGTATCTAGGATGTGTATATATGATAATATAATAAAGTTCTTTGGGAGAGTAAGTATGTGTGAGGCATACAATATTTCCCTACGCGATAGTCAGTGCACTTGAAGCAAGGTCCAGGAAGAACAAGGTTGCAACGAGTGATGCTATATAGGATGAATGTTTATAAGTCTTATGTATTTTGAGAATGATAAGTAAAAAATTATTTGACTTTAACTATATGTTAAAGAGCTATAGATCGTCAGGGATAATGATTCACAAGGGGGGAAGTATGTTACACCCCAGATGTGTAATTACTATTTACTTTTACTACATAAGGTAAATATGAATGTAATATGAATTCCAGAGATGAATAAGTTATGCTTGTACCTTGTTATCAATATGAATGTTATCTCATTTGATGGTTGTCTCATTTGATGTTATCTTAGTTGATGTTATTCATGGCGAAATATTGCATATATGTGAATGGATGGTTATTGAATTATCATTATTCTAACTTTGGAGATTTTATGTATACTACATATTGTTATGAACAATTGACCACCATGTGCATGTGTTATTGGATGAAGGTATGTGGTCCATTCCTCTAGGCAGAGGGGAAGTATCACTCACGAGAAGATCTTGGTTGGGTAACCAGTAAAAGTAAACTATCTGAGCATATACACACACCACATAGAATGATTGAATTGAGTCAGTTTGTGGGTAATAGGTAAGTCATCCTTAGCTGATGTGTCTGCATTTGAGAGTCTTGATTACTTTTGCATGCTTTGGGTGATGGTTATCTATTTGAGATTTTGAGATCTTTCTTGTGCTATTACTATTATATTGACAAGTGGGAGGTACGTGGAAGCATGTTTATATGTATGCACATCCATGTCAATGGAATCTAATGACACATATATGCATATGTGTAGATTTATCATACATAAAAACTCATCAATATGATGGTAATCATAAATAACTTTATGTGAATCAGATGTGAACATATATATGTGTATAGTATATACATGTATCCATATGTATATGTATATTGATACATGTGTATGTTGGCAAAGGGACACGCTCATATAGATGCATCGATATAGATATACCTACACATACATCTACATAGAGGTATATACATTTACACACACACACACACACACACACACACATATATATATATATATATATAAATACATGTTAGTATTTAAGTATATATGTATATAATATATTATATATATATATATATATATACTAAACATATTATACATGATAATTGAGATCAACTCTCTTATTCATTGAGGCTGATTTATAAGGTTGTTTTATAGTCGATAGAAACTATGGAATGAAGGTCGACATTGACCATATCAATGGAGGATGATTTAATAGATTTTAACAGTGTGTGGAAATTGATTATCATAATGATTGAGACATGATACAACTCATGGCATTACATTTTTTATTGTTGTCTACCATAAACTTTACTTATTCGACATCTTTATGGAGACTATGCTTGACTTAGTATAACATATTAAACTGCAAGTCGATTCATTCACCATTTGGATCGATAG
>CM021100.1:382681045-382911754 GCA_007115665.2 Sequoiadendron giganteum | reverse complement strand
GTACTTACATGTAAGTAGGGTTATCGAAGTTTATAGGTTATATTTGGAATGATGGACTATCCATAGAAGGAAATACCTAAACTTTTGTACTTACTAGTTAAGTAGGTTTATTCGAAGTAGATTAATATGGTTGTAGGTTATCTGGGATGATTGACTATCCATTGAAGGAAATACCAATGTGTAGCTTAAGATAGCCTTAAGCCAAATCGGCCCTGCGTAGTGTATGTGATAGATGACCCTCAGTAGAACATACTGAATGAAACACTTTGGCCGAAGTAGTGTGATGACCTTTGGCTCCACTATCAATTCACTATGATCTAGTATTACATGCTAGATAGAGTTTATGGGATTAATAGATCTAGTTATGTAGGACACAACACTATGCTAAGTTTGTTGTCATTATCGGTTACTCTACAAATCTCTTCATCGAAGGAAAGGGCCATCTATTGAATGATAGATGTGTAGGGGACCAAATTATGAGTCTATGGCTGGCGAAAAAAGTGCCTAAGTGATGCTTCTCCTCCACAATAGGCGACAAAAGAACCAAGATTTGAAAGGAAGGATCTTGGACTTTCTTACAACTATTTTTTCTAAAACTCTTTGAGCTATGTGTGTAATTGCATGTTTTCTTACATTGATGTATTTATGAAATGAAATGGAAATCACATTGTACAATATGTTATGTATCTTGAATAAACATTATCAATAAAGAAAATAATTTTTTCTATTGCAATGGCTTGTTACTTTGTTTATTTACTCGTAAAGTGTAAAATTAGAAATTTTTACTTCATAGAAGGGTTAGCAAGTTACCTATTAACTATATATATTTTATAATCACTAGGTTGCATGCTTTCTTATTTGCTTCATCGTTGTCTTCTAGAAGAGTTGCAATGTTTGCAATTCTCACCCACTGAGTATCCATGCTAATAGCGGATACCATTCTAACTTTATTTATTTTTGGTTAATGCTAGATACCATTTACCATCTTGGAAAATTCTTCAAAAATAGGCTAGTATATTATTTGTCTCTACTTAATAATGGTGCTTACCTACACTAGCAATATTGAATGCCCAACGTGAATGTATCTTGTAGGTACACTCTAACGAAACTTGGATATTTCAAGAGAGTGGTTACTAGAGGAGCTAGAGGAAGAGTTAAGAGTCTCCTTCAAGATGTACCAAGAGGAGGGGGGTAAAGGAGTCAATAAAATAGTTGAAGTATGAGACTCCTCCTCAATAGATCATCCATCACCATTAAATTTTACATCTTTAAGAGGTTCCACAAGTGTTTTTATTCCTTAGATATTGTATTCTTGTATATATTCAATTGTAGTTTTTTGAACACATTCTTATGGTGGAGGAAAATGAATAGAAACCTATGGAGGGGAAGGAGGAGGAGAAAGAACTAGAGACTAAAATAGAGTACATGGTACTTGAATTTCCTCACTAGCCTCTTTTTAAGTTCTCACTCTTGTTATTTCTTTTGTATGTTATTATTCCTCTATTGGGGACCCTGTTGATCCTCCTTTTCCTACCCATTGGTAGTAGAAAAATATGATTCAACTACTATAAATGTTTGTGAGGATTGAGGAAGTGTCTAAGATGGGTTTCACTATATTTGGGAGGTTCATCTATTAAAAGGGATGCCTCACTCATGTCTTGGTCCTTACAAAAAAATCCTAATTCCTTTCCTCAATGAAAGAATTCTCTAGTCTTGATGATTCGATTATTTCCATAGGTTGATTATATACTTTCTCTCTATTGTAGGAAGGGTCCAATACCCTTCTATTATTTTTAAAACATTTGGAATATTCTTCACATTTCACCCGTTGACTAGAGGGAGTGCCATCCTATAACACTCCCTAATTTGACTTCATGCTAAAGTAGACAGTGTGTGTAGAAGTATTCAATAGTACAAACATGGACACAAAATTCCCCAAACAAGAGCCTAATCTTGCAAATGGAATCAAACCCATCTCAATCTTAATAAGAGTGCATTTTCAAATGCACCATTTATTTCTTATATATACTAGCACTCTCAATGTTGGAAAATTAGTAAGCTCCCACCTTCATTATAAAAGAGAATCTAACCTTGTCTTTCTTAGTAATCAACTTTTGGACCTCAACAAATTATATACAAATTTCTAACAAGATTATTTTTCCACTCGGGTATTTGTGCAGTTTGTATGGTTCATTATGGAATCCAACAACTTTGACATGTAGGAATTTGTTTTAAACTAGATAAACCAATTTCATAGTGAATCCATTTCTTCAATCACCTCATAGGAAAACCACTTGGGGTAGTCACTCTCCAAACATCTTACTTTAAATGAATGATTCATTTACTCATTTTTAATGTTTCCATATTTCCATCAAATCTAACTAAGGGTAATGATCATAAAATTTGGTCTCTCTTATATACAATGTGAAAACATGATTCAAGCCTACAAAGTTAGCTTAGAAGGCCAATAGATATACTAAATGTGATGTGTAGAAACTATATTTTTCTAACAACTTTATCAACCGCTCCTGTAGTGTGTCACAAATTATAATTTCCAAATCTATCTTCTTCCCATCACATATATGGATAATGAAATAACACATCTAAGGATAGAAGTCCTCGACATTGAGGAGGAAATACACTCTAATTAAGACATAATTTGCATTACCCTGGAACTTAATTCTATGGATGACCATGGTCATATTAATAGTAGACATCATTATTTGTTACAACAATACATCATTAATTAAGTTGGTAATTTTTGTTGTTCTATTCTCATAATATTTTAATCTCTTTCATTTCAACCTTGTCATATTTATTATAGGAATGCATCCCAAATACTATCTCTTGGACTTCAAAGTGAATATCTAAGACTACCTTGCCAGTATGACCGCTTACCCTTCTATTTATTATATTTAAGGCCTATGAATTGTCCAAAACAAGTTCTAGAGATTGTAGAGAGACTAGGAGAGAAAAAACTTGCACTAGTCCAAACATGGCCATGCACTCATCATTGAGAGCACTATCTACTTTAGCATTAACCCTATATTGGAATTATTATATATAATGAAATGTTCAAGGTATAGGTCTCTAATATATATCCAAGGAGAGAACATCTTGGAGGGGGTTGACAATTGTTGTATTTCCACTTCATTACTTCTCCAAGAGCATGTGTAGTGTAAATCACACATAAAGATCATTAGTAGTATAAAAATTGTATATCTTTAAGTTTCATATGACTATAAAACATAAATAAGAATCATAGTAAAAGAACTACATTAGAATTTAGTGAAGAAGAAATTTTTAATAATTTCCAATGTTTCACTATACATGGCTTACCACTGACTATTCACATAGTTAATTATACCAAATTAGAAAATAAATAAGTTCAATATTTCCATAATGATTTATTTCTAAAAGATATTGAGGAACCTAGAAGTCTAATACCCAACAAGATAGCATGGTAACTAAGAAATATGAATCATAGAAATATTTAATTTAAGCCTAAAATATCATTGTATAGTGGAATAACCAATCCTAAAAACCAAGAAGATAAGTCTCTAGATAATTTAAGGATTCAAGGATTTAATATCCTAGGGAAAAATTACACAAGTAAGGAAATGCATAAAACCATAATTTTGAGTTAGTCAATACAAATTTTCTAATATTAGACCTCTCAAATATGCTTCAATGATTACCCAAGTATAAAAAAATCTCATGAGATAAGTCTATATTTAAATTGTATTAGGGATTAGAGTTTGGAAAGACATCATACATAGTATCATTTTAAGAAAAATGCCAAAATCTTGATCCCAAAAGAAAAGACATGTAAATATTGAGGATCAAATTTTTAGTGAAACCTCTAATTGGGTTCCCAAGGATAATAAATCATTACATCTTGAATCTAAAATATGTTCAAATTTTCTAAGTATGAAAGTTAGCCCCAAGGCACATTATTTTGTTGATGTCATGGCATCACTAGGTAAAAAACATGCTAGAAACGCCAAAAAATGGATTTGTTGATGGGAGACAACAATGTTCATCTAAGACATAAGTGGAAATAAAAAGGAAAATAATATCAAAAGAGAAAACCAAAAAAATGGATTTGTTGATTGGAGACAATAATGTTCATCTAAGACATAAGTGGAAATAAAAATGAAAATAATATCAAAAGAGAAAACCAATAAATGAAAAGAAAAAAGAATGATGGGAAGCCTAGTGCATGAGAAAGAGAAATGCATAACGATAAACAAAAAATAGAAGAATACACGAAAAAATGATTACGAAAGAAAAAGGAGAGTCTCCATTGATGAACTAAATGAGGAAACCATACTTGGAAAATTGTGATAAAGGAACAATGGGACAAAAAAATCTAGCAAGAACATGTGCAAACATAGATGGTCAAGCAAAAAACACATACCCATTAGTGCAAGATTTATTAGGAATAAATCATTAACCAGGGTCTCATCAAGCTCATTCCTAAAGGAAAAGACGAGGAATCTGTGACTGGTTGGAGGCCTATTACTTTGCTCAATACCTCATACAAAATTATAGCCAAAGCTTTGGCCCGAAGAATTAAACCCATTACCCAAATGATTGTGCATCCAGAGCAAACCGGCTTTTTGGGAGGAAGATTTATCCTTGACAACCTTGTGTTGGCTTGGGAAACAATTGAATGGGCTCAACAAACCACCCAAGACGCCCTTATAGTCAAGCTGGATTTTGATAAAGCCTATGATCGCATTCGATGGCCCTTCATCCTTGACATGATGCAATGGCTGGGATTTGGTCCTAAAATCCGTGATCACATCAAAATGCTTTTCATGGATGCTAATGCTAGAATTGCTGTTAATGGCTCCCTTTCACCTCAATTCCCTCTTCAAAGATCTATCCGCCAAGGCTGCCCCCTTGCACCTTTTTTATATGTTCTTGCAGTTGATGCCCTTGGTTACTTATTTCAACATGCTAAGGCCAATCAGCTTATTCGTGGTATTTCCTTGCCTAACAATGCCATTGCTCTCAACTCTCACTTTGCTGATGATAGCATGCTTTTTATCCAAAACAATGTTGATGAAGTTACTAATACTTTGGATACTCTAGATTTGTTTTGCACCATTTCCAATTCTAAACTGGCTATGCACAAGACATAATTTATTATGTCTCACCCCAACGCTCAACTTGCATGGATTCTGGTTGATTGGAAAGAAGTAAAACATGGTTCAATCACTAGAGATTTGGGCATTCCTTTTGGGGTCGGAGTTTCTCTCAAAGACATGTGGAAATGGTTTTTAAACAAGGTCAAAGTCAAGCTCTTGAATTGGACTAATAGATTCCTATCTATGGCTGGTCGCATCCAAGTGGCAAATAAAATTTTGCTTGCTAGTCATGTTTATATTTCTTCATGCTGGCTGCCTTCCAGAGTTGTTACAATCAGCTAACTCAATTGATTAGGAACTTCTTATGGGCCAAATGGGGGAACCAAAAAAAAGGATTACCTGCTACTTCTTGGCATCATTGTATCCAACCAAAAGACAAAGGGGGTTTGGGAATTATTGATCCGTACACGCAAGGGATTTGCCTAACCACGAAGTGGATAATCAAAGCCTTGGAGGGAGATGCTCCTTGGAAGGAACTAGTTAAATTTCGCATCCAAACTACCTCAGCTGATAAATCTTGGGACCATGTCAGCTGGAAAGATAAGATTCTGCTAGCTCAATTTTTTAAAACACATGGATCTGCCCCCTTCAATTCTATTTGGAAGGCTTGGCAAATCACTTGTACTAACCTGATCTGGTTTGACCAATCCCTTAGCCATGGTTTTAAGTTTTCCATGTTCATCTATTTGGTGGAGTAGGTTAGTGCAACAAAACAACAAGCCTTTAGGTACTATTAGTAGATTCAAAGGCAAGCGTCTTTTTAAAAAAGGTATTCAAGTTTTTCGTGACCTCTGGGACTCCACCACATTGCATTGGAAATCATGGCCCACTCTTAAAATGCAGTTTCACCTTTCTACATGTGATAAACAACCAATTCTAGAAATCCAGCAACTTGTTACTCCCGAACTTCGTACCTTGCTATCTTTGGATTGTCATGCTAACTTCTTGAATGATTGGCGATGGCCTAATGCTCGTAGCACCCGCTTCTTTCCCCTGTGATCCATTTACAAACAACTCCTTCCTCCAATTACCATTACACCCCGCCTCAATCAGAAGTGGAATTGTGCTTTTCTCCGATCCAAATGGAATAAGCTTAGTCACCAAATCTGGAAGTCCAAGGCTGATGCACAATCTCAGCTCCTAGCATGGAAGGTTCTTCATGTGGAACTTCCTATTGGCAACTGCCTTAAGTTTTTGTACCCACAACCCACTTGTCCATTTTGTGATAGAATGGAATCCATAAAACATGCCTTTTGGAGTTGCACCCATGCTCATAAATTATGGCATATGTTGTTTACTGCGTTGCCTGCGCTATTTCCTCGACCATGGACCTGGAAATCTGCTTTGTTGGGTGCTTCCCCTTCCTTTGACGCCATGTCTCACACTTGTAGACAAGTGATTATCCAAAACCTTTGGAAATTTTAGTGTCTTGCTGTGTTCTCTAACACCATCCACCCTCCCCAGATAGAACTACAAATGATTTGCTCTAACTTGTCCCTTCAAATAATGAATTTTCAAAATGAGCAGTCACTCTTTGTTCCTTAGGATACCTTACACAACCTCCTCCTCCAGCTACACACAATTACAGAGTTGTCTATAGAGGATCGATGATTGGTTTTCTTCATTTCAATCGTGGCTTGGACTAGTTCAATGCTGGTGTACTCATGCTCAGATTGATGGACAGTAACTGTGGGTTGTATTGCTGCTTTGGAAATCAATTTCAACACTTCAAGTTATGCCTATCTTGGTGGCAAGTATGCAGGGACATTTGTGTCCTTTATTCCATGTGTATTATGAGTCTAGTGCTGCTATGTTCCTTACATAGTGCTTCATTTGGTATTAGAGGAATGTGAGTTTTACTCTGTTGGTTTCAGCACTTCACTTTATAGCTCCCAGATTATGCCTTTTCATCTCTTCAGACTTTCTCATCTCTGATGTTCTAGTCTGCTGGTTTGATTGGCACAATGCTGGTTTGTATTTCTCATCAGGGTTTCTTCTTGCAACATATTGTTGCTGCTGTTCTTTTGTTGTTCTGTAGCAGCCTTGTTGCTGTTTGGATCTGTTTCAGTGCTGTTTTGTTTCAGCTGAATTGCTGTTCTCTGATGTAAAAAATTTATTGCTTTTTTCCAATAAAAAGAAGAGGGATTTATTAGGAATCAATAAGCACAACAAAGCTCTAGGGATCGAAAGAATAAATGTAAGATATGAAAATGAGTCAAATTAGATGACACGCGGAATGAAAGGGGGAAATAAATGAGTAGATAAATTTCTATTAATGTAGATCCATATGGGTAGGTCAAGGTGACATCATATCGTAGGCATCAAGGCTTTAGAGCTTCTTTTACTATCATACAAGGATGCCAAATTTGATATCCCAATAAGATGACATTTTATCTTACAAAATAATGGGGTTTTAGAAATTCATTTACTATCATAATAGTATTACAAACTTCAAAATATTGACAAAAGGAGAAACACTAAATATGAGATCAAAGGGAAAAAAGATAAATGAAATTAAAATAAAAAACAAAAAAGTGAGCAACAAATCAGGAGAAAAATAAAAATAAAAAATATAATTCTTTGTTTTACTAAATTAAATTTGGTCATGTGTTTAAGGGACAACAATACCATTTCTATCTTTTAGTCTAAGTGAAAGACTCAAATTCATTTTTTAGAAAAATTTAAATTGTGTCAATTATAGCAAACACGCAGTTAAGAATTTAAGGATGATGTAAGCTAATAAGTTGTAGATTTTTTTTTGATGTAAACTCAAGTTATAATTTTTTGAATTTTCTGATTTGTTTTTGTCATTTTCAATCAATATTTTATTTTTCAATTAATTTTTATTGAGTGACATTTTTTGATATTGTATAAGTTTTACCATAAATAAAAATATTTCATAATTCCTTGGAATTAGTTCATTAATTAAAATGATTTTTTTATATAAAGTTTTAGTAAATATTTTATTCTTATTAGCTTTTTAAATTTACTAACTTTTTTTTTGTCATATTATATGGCAACACATTTCTCTTAGCATATATATATTAAAATTAATTTTAATTGAGAAAAGGACATCCATGTGGAGTGTTGTGTGTAACTTTAAATATGTTTCTAATTTAAAAAAATAAAATTCTAATGTCTTGAATAGAAGTGATTGTTTTTCCATAATTAACTTTGATTCATATAAAAATAAAAAATATATTATATATATTTTTTTAGACTATAGTAATCGGGTAGCCCCCCTATAAAATACAACATGCCTAGTAAACTTTATTCACATGACTGGTGACACTAGCATGACATGTCATTTGGTACCATAGACCTACGAAGGGGGATCAAATGAAGTCACTTTGAAATTTCATTTTATAAGTATATTATGATCAACAAATATGTGCTTAGAAAAGCATAACTATAATTAGAAACACGGTTTTACCAACTTCACATATGTATTACTGATAAGTTATCCTAAATAATGATTAGATCTTATCTCAGGAGATGATGTAATGTAATCCCATCATATTTTTTTTTGTGTAAACCAAAAATATCTTAATATATTCTTAAATTTATGAAAGTATTCAACATCTATAAATATTGGATTATATGGAGATAGTAAAAAATATGCACATAGAAAGAGATTATCTCACACACTTTAAGCTTTGATGACTTAGTTGAAACATGTGGGGATTTATTAACCTATTTATTTCATATTAATATATCATTTATTTTCCCTAAATAATATTGTTAACCATTACAATCAATAGTCAACAATCAACTGCCTAGTTTTCATGCAAACACAAAACCATACTCAAAATCACTATTCATATTGTGTAGAAGTTTAGTGAATGATTATAAAGTGTTAGATAACATAAAATAAAGAAGATAAAATCTAATGGAATATATTTATTGTGTTCTATATAGGGCATGTATGTTTGGTCCCAAAACCATACCCATTTTTTTGAATACATGGAGGGGTCACAACAAATAGAGAAGAGGTTAAATAAAAATAAAAGTAAACTACCTCGTAGCCATAAATTGTAGCGAGACATTGTGTAGGAAGAAGAAGCCACAAAAATAAAGGAAGCCACCAAGTAAGAGATAATAAAATAATTTAAAAAATATAAGTGAGGCATAGTATGAAATTAAAGATATATGTCAGCCAATAAAATAGAGGAGTCGATACCGAAGAGACAAATAAAATACATATTGAAAAGATATGTAGAGAGAATAAGATCAACATTTGAATGAGTAGAGTGTTGGAGTGTTGGTAATGAAAAATAAAAGAAATTATAAATAAAATGGATATTTGCAAATTATATAAATTTATTGCCCATGGAATGCATAACTGAATTTGAGTTAAATGATAATGGTAATTATTTAAATATTTAGAATGTTTGATGGTTTGAATTCAATTGAGTTTTTATCCATTAATGTTGTGAATTTTAAATTGGATTTTATTTTAAATTGACAAATGAAATTGTCAATTTGATCTGTCGTTGGCTATGGTAGAGGATTTGTCCATGTAATTTATGTTGGAGTGTGGTGATATAGTAGAGTTGAGTGTTATGAAGTTTTTTTTGCATTAAATGGTATCAGAGCCAGAGGTTTTGAGTGCATAGCCAAAGTGTTGAACATGAGGCATCCTATGCCAGTACTGGTGGGTAGAGTGGAGGATAGAATGCAATAGAGGAGAGCTCTTCTGAGGATTGTTGTAGGTAGAGAGAAGCCTTGAGCAATCGAGAGCTAGGAAGTAGTGAAGGATAAAGAGTAGATAATCTTGTCTTGATAGAGTCTGTGAAGTTCTAAATTACAAATTCTCATTAAAAGTGGGTGGTGACTTCGAAGAACTCTGAACCAGTGAAAAATATTGTTGAAGTTTTGTCCTCTACAAAGGAGGTGGTGACTCTATGAAAAGAACCTGATAAAGTATGATGCATGTTAATAGATCTAGGTATTTTACCTTGTTTTAAACCTACAAAAGAGAATACATCTATATGGGTGTCATTTTAAGAGATATAGAAGTAATAATGTATTCCCAATTCAGTGAAATAAATCACTAAGCAAGGGGGTAATGAAGATTGTCTGCATGCTTCATAAGTTGAAACTTGTAATATCTAGAATAGGAAGCATATTTGTATTGTAGTATGCCCATTTGAAAGATATTAGATGTGTTTATATTTAAAATCATGATAAAAGCATGAAACAAGTTGGTAATCAACAATAGAGTTGATGTTCAAAGTTTGGAAAGGGGGTGTAAGAAAATGTATCATTCACTTGTACATCCATGTGGGGTGCATGAAGTAAACATGAATAGTGTGTAGGCCCTATCATGTCATCAAAGAAACTTCTCTATGGAAAGATATAGACCATTGAATTTTAATGGTATTCAAGGTTTCCCAAAGCCTGTTCCCAATGAAGTTAGGGAATGTTTGCCAAAGTTCAAAGGGACAAGATCAGAATCAACATCTCAATATCTGGAAGAATTTTTTGATTTGATGGGATATTATGAGATAAGTCATGAAGATGTTGTCATGAAGTTCTTTGTTCAATCTTTGAAGAAAGATGCCAGAGATTGGTTTTCACATTTTCTAGTGTGTTCTATCTCTTCATGGAATGAGTTCATGGTAGCATTCATAGAACATTTTGGAGAAAGAATCAATCCATATTCTATGAGACAAAGATTTAACACCATCCAGAGGGAAGAAGATGAATTGGTCCCAGTCTTTAATCTTAGATTTTCAAAAACTTTAAAAGATATTCCTGAAAGATTGAGACCAAATGATGTAGTGTGTTTGATTATATATTTTGATGCATTTGATGAGGAAATGAGTTATTTTTTAAGAGATAAGGAGCCTGCAACATTACATCAGGCATATCAAATTGCCATGGATATTGAGAACAATCTGAAATATTCAATGATGAAAGGATACATGGTTGCAAGTGTAGGTTACCCTAGCATACCTCATGTAAATGAAACTCATGGGCTAGAAAATGGAAATGATTGCCAAAGTGATAATGTTTCTATTGATCCATTTTTTCCTTCACCCCAACACACTGATCAAGGTGATTTCCAAGTTGAATATCAATAAGATTTTACCAAAATTGATCAGGGGTCTTTTATTCAAGGGTTGTCTACTATGAAGAGGAATAAAAGGATGAATCACCTTGTGATTTGTTCTCCAGATTTTTGGATGCCTTGTTGGAGATCCCCAAAAAATTTAGGCTTGAAGATTCAACATGCATTGATTTATTTTTTGACATCCTTTA
This sequence comes from Sequoiadendron giganteum, assembly GCA_007115665.2. Lineage (NCBI taxonomy): Eukaryota > Viridiplantae > Streptophyta > Pinopsida > Cupressales > Cupressaceae > Sequoiadendron > Sequoiadendron giganteum. The sequence goes on along the minus strand of CM021100.1, from coordinate 382,900,334 downwards.
GCCAGGGCTGAGTACCTTTCCAGATGAATTAAAACCTCACAGTTTTGATTAGGTACTTGAATGGATGAAGAATGCTGAAGGAGTTCAGTATGATCACACACAAAGTATAATGCATCAAGATGTTAATAGTAGTTGTCCTATTGAGAAAAATTAGAATATGATACACATAAGTGAAAATGGTGTATCTCAAGATGAAAATTCCCCTTGTTGTTTAGATGAAAATACAAATTGTAATCAGTCTGTGAGCAACATATATGTAGATCTTGATGGTGTGGAAAATGATGGATTTCATGTTAGTAAACGTGAAATTGAGTTTTTTGTTAATGATCCTTATATCCATACTATGAATATTGATTTGTTTTCATCCCAAGAGGAAAGCATTTCTGTGGAGGAAAACAAAGATGCTTGTTTGACTGTTAATAGACAACATTTAGCTAGCAATGAGTTTTTCACTTTTGGGTCAGCATACATATCAACTGATATTGAACATGAATTTACCAATGCACATGGATGTCTTTCTACTGCCCTTGTTGATGCTAAATTGCTTGAGCTTGTTCTTGAGGTATTTTGCATTGAGTTGGATGATGATGTGAAGAATGAATTGAAATATGTTATTGAACCTGAGTTGAGTGCATTTACTCATTTCCTAGATGTTAATAATGCACATGATCCCCATCTCTATGATACCAAGGTGTGTTCTGGTATACTTGAACCGAGATGTCAAAAAATGTGCCTATGTTGTAGTAATCAATATAAATATGCTCCAAAATATGCATCTTTTATTTTTGACATACTCGAAGATGATTTGCATGACACACAACAAGGTGTTTATGAAAGTTTTGAGTTTGATGTGCAAACTGAATATGATGTCAAATGTGATGATGCCAATGGTCAAATGGACTATGAACGTTTTAATTTCTCAGTTCAGTTGGATGAGTATTCAGTGGAACATGACAATGAGCTGGCCAAGGTAAAATGTCACAATGTTTATAGATTTCAATTAATGTCTGATTGCAAATTGCAAATTGACAGAATTAGTGGTGACATTGGAAATAATAGTGACATGGTAAGGCATGTCAATGACAGGGTTGGTTTGGGGGCGGTTCATGGCAGTTTTTTCAGACTCCAAGCTTAATACAAACAGCAAAAAACACTGTCTTTGATAGAGGCAAACATGAATTGTTATTTTTCATTTGTGGCTTGGGGCCAACAAATGTGGTTTGGAAATTTGAAAAGGAATTTGTCACCCAATGTTTTTGGACATTCTGGTCTGCTTTCCCATTGATTCTGGGATCTCACCATGCCTGTGAAAGGCATGTGCCCCCAATAGGAGCCACTGATGGAGCCCCAAACAAGTTTTCTTGGTTCTATAATGAAAATTGTGAAAAATCCAGCCTGATCCATTGTTTTCTGGTTTTAGGTCATGTTCCTTGTCATTGTGATAGGGTTTTACTTTCACAAATTTCCCAAAATTTTGGCATAAACCCTTGATCATTTTAATTTTACATTGACTTGTCTTTCCCGTTCCAAGAAATTGAAGTTGTCACTTGTGCCATCAGAATCATTAATTTACCAGCCCCTAGTCATAGGTTGATGGTTGCTTCATGTCTTTTAAGGTTTTAATAGTCGAGGGCTTAATCTAAAGAAATTTTAAATCCTAATCCTTCATTATGGGTCGGTACCTCATTCACCTAGGAACACCCCCTTTTTATAAATAACTTTTATGACATGTACAAAATTATGCTTCGTATGAGCAGTCTGATCAAAGGAATCAATCGTGACCATGTCCCGTAGGCCTGTGATGTTTTATCATTTCTTATTTTATGCACATGGGCTGGTAGGACTCAACCACATGTCTGGTACATGTCTAGTAAGGATGACTGGCTCATTTCAAAGATGATCGGTAGTTGATTTATGGATGATGTGGTCAAATCTACACCATTCCCCGCCAGCTTGTCTTGTTTTGTTAAATAGTATTTTAAATATACGGGCTAGTGGGAAATGGCCATGTGGTACTCTTTTATGGTGGGGCCTAAATCCTCACAGGGAAGTGAAAGTTGTTCGAGGCATAATCAACAATAGATTTTATGGCATGTGTTCTCATTAGGACCGCTCCATGCATGCCAATATATTTTCAGCATTAAGGAGTAATGGTCACACTGGCTGGCAGGTGAAACAACATCTGTCATTTTGATTAGTCTGTTGGACCTTGGGAAACTGTGTTTTTCTTAGTGTGGATTAAAATCGATGGTTGATGGTGAGTGATGTGGATTAATTTTGACCACTCCTCGCCATCCTATGTGGGTCCTGCGAATGTCCTATATTTTGATCCTGAGGTGAAGTAGGTCAAGAAGTCGATAGGGAAGTAGGTACTTATTTTCAAGGAAAATAGATACAAGAACATGGTTAGTAAGTTTTACAATAACATGTTTTAGAAGAAAGTTAGCCAATATATGTTTTGGATAAGTAGTATAGATGATAAAGTGATATAAATATTTTATATTTTCTCTCCTTCATGCAAGTTATTCAAGCTATAAATATGATGATCAATGTTTATCTTGTTTATCTTTGTTGAGTCCCAGTGGATGTACTGTTTCATTCTTTCTTGTTCATTCAAGGAATACACATAATTCCTTGAATGTAGTAGTAGGCTTGATATAATCTTAGTATAAGGATGTTAGTAAGAAGTTAATAACAAATATAACTGGTAGGAATACTGTAAGACAACATCTCTAAAGCCATAGGTATTTTCTCTAAAATATAAAATATTATCCAATCATATAGTTTTAAGGTTTGGCTTCGCTCCTTAGAATATGGCACTGGTTTAGTATTCATGCTCTCTTTTGGTAACTAACTTGACTGAAGATCATACAACAATAATTAAATCATTTTCTGAATGTTTCACTAGGTGTGTATGCATGTTAATGGGAGCATATATTCTCTTGTTTAAGTTAATAATTATTGTGAAAGTTTGCCAAACTTTCAGGGTATGATGCTTTTAAGCAAATAAGGAGAAATATCTGTTTGTTCTGTGTTTTGATACTAGACAAGCCGATATATAGGAACATAGTTCTTTTAGGATTACCCTCCTTGGTATGACAAAGCCTAAAGAGAAGAAGTAGATATCCAAGGGTTTCTACTTATGTGTTGGCCAATCCTTTCCATTACTGATGATTGTTCCTGGCAAGTTGATATGTTTGTGGTGATATTAAGTTTGGTTCTAAAAAAATAACCAACAATATGTACAAAGGAATAATTCAGAAAGTCAGATTATTGGACACAAGACAAAAGGTGTCTTAACTAGAAGCAAAGTTGTTGTTGAAGTAAATTTGTTCGTATTCTTTGAGATTGAGCTGAAGTCAATAAGTGAAGCTTGTAAGGATGAACATTGGAAGGAAGCAATAAAAGAAGAAATTTTGCAGATTGAGAAGAATCAAACTTGGGAATTGGTCCCAAGACCGACATACAAAAATATCATTGGATCAAAATGGGTATTCAAAAACAAGCTAAATGAGAATAGGAAAGTTGTCAGAAAGAAATCAAGGCTTGCATGTAAAGGCTACTCACAAGTAGATGGTATAGATTTTTAGGTGAATTTTTCCCCGGTAGCAAGAATGGAAGCTATAAGGATGTTCTTGGCATTGGCTACTTATAAAGATTTCAAAGTCTATCAGATGGATGTCAAGTCAACTTTTTTGAATGGTGAACTAGAAGAAGAGGTCTACATGGAACAACCAAAAGGATTTTAGTTAATAGATCAACTAGATATGGTGTGCAGATTGAAGAAAGATTTATATAGATTGAAGAAAGCTCCAAGAGCCTAGTATGCAAGGCTAGATAAGTAATTGATTCAACAAGTATTTAACAAAGGTATGAAAAACAATAATCTATTTTTTAGGACTAAAAATGACAAAATCCTGATTGTTATTGTATATGTTGATGACATTATCTTTGGAGGGAATGAAAATATGTGCAAGATGTTTGCAGAAGAGATCCAAAAATAATTTGAAATTTCTATGTTTGGCGAGATGATTTTCTTTCTTGGGCTACAAATTAATCAATCAGAGGAAGGAATTTTCATTTCACAATCTAAGTATTTGAAGGAGATGTTGAAAATATTTGGAATGGACGTTTCCAAATTGATAAATACTCCTATGGTGACTAGATTTAAGTTGGGTAAAGATGATGATTCACCCAAGACTGATCAAAGAAAGTATAGATCTATGATTGGTGGAATTTTGTATTTGAATGCTACTAGGCCAGATATTATGCATGTGGTTTGTCTTGTGGCTATATTTCAATAAGATTTGAAGGAAACACATGTTACTGCAGTTAAAAGGATATTCAAATATTTCAATGGCACTCCGAATTATTGATTGTGGTATCCCAAGGATACTAAATTTACACTTAGTGCTTATACAAATGTAGATTGGGCCGAAAGTATAGATGACAAAATGAGTACTAGTGGTTGTGCATTATTTCTTGAATGTAGATTGGTGGCATGGTTGGGTAAGAATCAAGATCTAGTCTCTTTGTCTACTACTGAAGTTGAGTATATTGTTGTTGCATCTTGTTGTACACAAGTTTTATGGATGAAACAAACATTGAAATATATCATAGTCTCACCAATCTTCTCTATTCCATGATTCCTTCCATTATACATTCTCAAGCCTTGCTGCAATGATGGATTGCCCTCAAATTTGTCTATATGAGCAAACTTCTCTAATGCCTAGCCTTAACAAATTCCTTTGAAGGATTTAATATGATTCTATGCAAACTAGAAATCAATTTCTAATATGCAAGCAATACTATGTCTAAGATCAAATGCCCTATGATGGAAAAATGCCTATAATGAAAGCGTAAATAAATAATCCTAGATCCGAAAATGAGGTTAAGATTGTCATTTTATAGAAAAGACAATCTTAAATGGATAGACAAGATGAGAGATTGAGGAATACCCTAGAATCAAAGGTCAAGATTCAATAAGGCAACCTCAATTAGGGTTAGGGCAAAATACCCATATGTGCAAATAAGATTTAATTAAATGAATTAAATCAAGACTAAATGTGACAGTGGAGATGAAATTAGTAAAAATCAGAAGACAAGAGGATGAGATTTTAGAAAATCAATAATTTTGGAAATTACTTGATTTGTAGAAGAATATTTCCCTTTTGTATTAAATTAATTCAAAATAGAAGATTTTGTGAGGTAATTAGTAATTGATTTTTGAAATTAATTACTAAATGAAGAATCAGTTAAGTATGTGAGATATTTTTAAATGATTTGTTTTATTTAAAAATATAGAAATGTCACATGCCATAATTAAATAATTAAAATAATTATTTAATTTAGAAGAAGTAGTTAATTAATTAAATAAATAAATGAATTTATTTAATTAAGAGAAGATTTAGGAATTAGTGACATATTAAATAGATATATTAAAATATATTAATTTAATAATCAGGAGGACATTAATGATAAGGATTAATTAAATAAATAAGATGACTTTATTTAATTATTAGAAGACTTTGACAATTAGTGACATATTAAATTAAATAAATAAGATTTATTTATTTAATAATCATGAAGGATGAGAGATATTATGAATTAATTAAATAATTATAAATTATTTAATTAATAGCTGAATGTGGGTTAGAAACATAATTAAGATGTTATAATTATGCTAGGATGGAAAGTGGTAAAATAGTGTTCGCAGGCCTAGGTCATTTTTAGGTGTCTACACCAACTACTTCATTACTCTTTTTTTCACTCCATGGGGGTTTTCTCTTTGCTTTTGGGATGGGTTGATGCCTTCCTCCTTTGGTTGTGACTCTTTACAGCTCCTTTCGTTGTCTGTGGTGGTTAGGGTTTCTCTGTGTCTCAAGAGAGTTTGGCTTAATGATTATTTTTCTTTTGAGACTAAGTTGGAGGGGTGTGTCCTCTTTGGTGTTGTGATTTTTCTAATTATGGGAGTTGTTTTCTCTTGCTTTTTTTTTTTGGTTTTGTGTTTGTTCCCCCTCTAGTCTTTGTTGTTCTCTTTATTGATGGGGGCTCTGTTTATTTTGGATCCTATGGGTGTCTTTTCTACCCCTATGTTCAAAGAGGTGATTTTGGTTCGGTTGAGTGCTAAGAGTTTTCAGCTATCCCAGTGGATTTTCTCTGGCCTTGGTTTCAGTTCTATGGTTTTTTGTTACTATTGGACTAATGTAATCAAGGGTTTCTTGTGGGTTGAGCGATTACAATATTTTTATATACAGGCTCAAAATATTTGGTTTCTCTTTCTGGTGGTTGAAGTACATGCTTTTTTCTTGTACTAGTATCTTTCTCTGCCAAAGGTGGTTGTGACTGCCCTTCCTTCTAGATTTCTCTTTGGATCTTCAGTTGGTGTCTTCTATGGAGGTGAAGATAGTTCCCATTGAGGTGGAGCCCTCTTCTATTAAGGTGGAGGTGGTGGCTATTGATTTGGTGAAGATTTATTCTCTCTTTTGCATATTCCTATTGAGGTGGAGCTTGTGTGGGTAGAGGAGTGAAGGATTTGGAGGTTTGGGCTCCTCTCCTATAGAGGGGAGCTCCCTCCCATTAAGGTGAAATTGGGGTTGGTGTGTCTAGTGAGGTTTTGTTGCAAGAAGGTTGATGCGCTTCAAGGTTCCTTTGTGTTCTCTAACTCCCCTATTGAGGTTGGGTTGTTGTATTTGCAGGTGTTGTTGGTTAGGGGTTTTATGGTGTTCTACACCATTAAAATGACTGTCTCTCTTAGCTTAGTGGTTTCTTCACTGAGTGACTGGTTTGATTGTGCTTGGTTGATGTAGGCGATGCCTTTATTTACCTAAGGGTTCCAGGCCCTAGTTTTCTCTTATTTGTAAAGGGATCTTAGTCCCTTTTCTCTTCTTTGATGCAACTTGTGTAGTCTTGTCTTATTTTGCTGATGCTTCTATTGGGTTATTGTTGGTTTGTGTCTTATCTTTTAAGCAACATGTTTTGATTTGATAAGGTTTTAGACCCCTTCAAAACCATTTTGTAATAGGTTTTGGGTCCCATCAAAACCTACTTAACCCCTAATAAAAAGCATGAATTACCCTCACTTGATATTAAAAATAAATATGGTTCCTTAATGATAAAGGTGATCATGAATGAAACTGCAGTTAGGTGTGCTCTCATAGACAATTGAGTGGGTATTAATGTTTGTAGCATTGATCTCCTACATAAAATTGGTGTGGAAAAGAATCTTATTGAACCTAATGACAGTAATATTCATGGCTTTGACAATGATAATAAGAAATCATTAGGAATGATCGCATTCCCATCAAGGTTGGACCTCTGGTTTTTCCTACCCCTGTCCATATCATGCCAGGACCTATAAATCATACAACCTTCTCCCAAGGAGACCATGGATTAATGCCATGAAAGGAGTCTCATCTACTCTTCACCATGAGATGAAGTTTGAAAATAACAATAAGATATACATGATTGAGACATATGAACAAAGTTATAATTCATAAGTTCAACATGATCATGACACTTCCAACTCTCTTAACACTTTGATTCCAACTTCAAAGGAATAATCTATACAATTTGATGGTAATTCTAATTGTCTTTCACCTAAAATAAAAAATTTAGACGATGATTGGGGGTCATTAGATTTTCCACCTCAATTAAAAGGGGAGTCTTAAATCTCACCCTCAAGGTCAAAAGATTCAAATACAAATGATTCATCTTCAAACACATGTTTTAGGGATGATAGGTTCATTATATTTTATATCGTCTTTTATGTGAGAGTATAAAATCTCACAATCTAAGCCAAAATAGCCTTGTGCTCAACTTGGTTCTACATCAACATCACCCTATGGTGGTGATGGGGATCTTCAACTCTCATCCTCATGAAAGGAAGATATGTATCTTTACAAGACTTAAAAATTATTTGTGTATTCATGAAGAATCTAATCCTTCTTAGAAGCATAAAATCTCTTCATCTGAGTTGGAAACATGTTAAGTTTTTGGATACAAAATCCTTTCTAAACATAGATATAATAAAAACATGGAATGAAATGATAAAAATTAAGTAAGTTCTACACCATACTTTTCCGAGCAAGAGCTAGTTTTATAACCTCTATCTTCATCTTCATCTAATGCCTTATCATCTATTGTGTGTATGAAATCTTGTGCTGAAAGAAATGTCCCCTAATATTGATCAAGAGACTATATTTTCAAGGCTTCTCAAAGCTGCTTGATTACTCTTCCTCAAAGAATACAAAATAAGTTTTATAACAAAATTTGATTTTGTGTATATCATCAAGAGCATGGTCATTCTACCAATGAATACAAGGATTTGAGTAATAAAATTCAACATATTAAGGATTGTGGTCCTCTTCCTTGTGTTGATGAACCTACTTCCTCTAAGTGATAATTATTTTTATCCTATCATGTTACTCATCACTATGTGGCACTAGTAGCTTTATATGTTTTTTTCATTGTCATTCATGGTGGTAAAATAGTAAGTGTAACCATATTTATCTTGGCAGAAACATGATAGTTTTTGGTAGTTGTCTATGTCTTTACCCTTGGGGGCAAGGATAACTAGATTTTGGAGGTTTGCATTCTTTTCAAGGACCCCCTCTTCCCTTATTTCTAGTTAAAATTGTTGCAATTTTGAAGGTGTTGTCATTGATGTCTATAGGATATCTACAGGTTAGTGTTGTCATTGATGTCAACTATGTTTTGATGAAGGTTGCTGCATGATGAAGATGTCAAGGATATTGCAAAATTGTGAAAAAGGGGAAAATAGGTTGTTGCAGGTTGTGCATGTGTAGTTGAGATAGTGAGGAAGTGTTGTGAGTAAATGGAGCTATATTTATGTTGCAATTTCTAAAGATGAGTTGGAATGAAGTAATGAGCTGAGATGATGTCTTTGGTACTTGGTTTCCAAGTGCTTTTGAGGAAATTTGATGAATAGAGTAAACAATGTTGTGCAAGTGTTCAAAATGTGCTCTGGTATGTGCTCCACATTTCTTCTATATTGATGTTATGCTTGTGTGGATCTAATGTGTTTTTCAAGGTTGTTATAGGTTTCTATGTTTGAAATTCGGGTTTTTGGATCATTGTATAGAGTGAGCTATTTTCACCATTGTGTGAACCAGTTTTTCAATGTTTTTTTGTGGCATGGGAGAAATGTATTTTCTCTGTGTTTCTCTAAAAACATTCTTTAGGTTGTGTTGATTTGGAAAGTTGCTTATAATGTTTTTATCTTTCAAAATTCAAGGTTTCACTTGATTTGGTATAGTACGGTGTGTGTTTCATGTATCAATATGCAAATAAGGTTTACCGGATGTTCTAGGTTGAAGTATTTATATGTTGTGAGTTTGGATGAAGTATTTGATGGATATCAGGTGGTTCAAGGATCATTATAGATCATGTTCAAGTGAATTTTGTTGTTTAATAGTTATGGATTGATTGTAGGAAGCGTGTACTTAATGTTTATGGTATTTACCATGGGCATTGGCCAACCTTATGTTAACACTACATGTGAGGCTTATGAAATCGTGTTGAGATGTGTTGGGATCTATTTGGCTCATAATTAAGGATTTATATGGGTCACATTCATTCCTATATGTTGTAGGAATATTTTGGTACCAACCTATTTTGAATTTGTAAGTGTAACAAATAGTTGTCGACTTTGGAAAAGTTTTTTGGGGTTGAGGTTTATATAAATAATATTGATGTTGTTGTGAGATGCAAGAGAGATAAAATATAGATGTGATATCAATGCAAGTGATGTGTGTGATTCGAATTTGTGTAGAGAGCAGTGCAAAATTCAAGTGTTGAATTCCTATAGGTAGAGAGATGAAGGTGTCTAAAATATTTCATGCAAGGTTGTGAAAGTGTTGGAGAATTTGTGGTGGACTCCTTGTTGCATTGGGAGTTTTTCATCTATGTAGAATTTGTCTTCAATCTTCTTGTGTTCTTTATGTGGTAGTGAGCATTGGTTGTGAGCCTTTTTGGATAGTGTGTCCTATTTTGAAAGTGAGCCCTTGTACTAGTATTGCAATTACTTATATTGTGAGCTAATCCTCACTATGGTTTTTTCCTCATTTGGTTTTTCACATAAATATAGTGTTATCTTATGTATGGTGTTTTTATTTTAATTTCTATTATTTTCATTTCATGTTTAATCATATTAAAATAATAAGGATTTAATGAATGCATGTGAACCTAATTACTATTGAGCATTTTGATGTTTTAATTTGTTACAACTGATTAACCTCCCCCCCCCTCTTAGTTGTCTTGTTCATTCAAAAATTTGTATAAGAGTGAGGTTCCTTAGAGAAGAGCTTAACCACTTAAGGTAGATCTAGGATGGCAAAGAAAATTGATTACCTTAGATTCGATGGAACAAATTATGCATTTTGGAAGACAAAGATGGAAGGATATCTTTCAGCTTGTGGATTTGAAATTGAAAAGGAAATAAAGAATCAATATTTTCCTCCTTCGAATGGTCCAAGAACAAGTGATGAGATCAAGGCACATGAAGTAAATGGTAAGGGAAGATTTTTTTTGATGAACAGTATTTCAATTTCTAAATTGGTTAAAGTTAGGAATCTTAAGACTACTAAAGAACTTTGGGATAAGCTTGAAAGTATTTATGAAGGAGATGACAAGGTTAAACAAGCTAATTTGAAAAATTTGAAGGCACAATTTGAGACTATGTGAATTTCTGATGATGAAACAATTACAACTACATGTAAAGGTTTGATAGACTTGTAATTGTTATGAGAGGTCTTGGTGCACAAGTTAAAGAACCTAGGGTGGTAAATAAAATTCTCAGAACTCTTCTTGATTCATATAGTGAAAAGGTATCTACTATTGAGCAAGTTGTAAATTTTAATACTTATTCTAGTGATCAGTTGATTGGTAGACTAACTTCATTTGAAATGAGAAATATTTGTTTGAAAAATGATACAAAAGTGGAGACTGGTTTTAAGGCTAGAAAATTAGAAAAGATTGAAGATCCAGATGGAGATGATCTTGATGGTGTGGAAGCTAACTTTGTAAGAAGGATGAAAAAGGGCATCGATAAGTATAAAGGTAAACTACCTTTCAAATGTTTTAGCTATTATGATATAGGTCATTATGCTTCTGGATTTCCAAAAAGAGTTGTGAACAATGAGAGTAAGGAGAATAAAGGAAAGATGGTTAAAAGAGCTTATTATGTCGAAGAAGAAGAAGAAAAAAGAAGAAGCAGCTCTCAAGAAGACCCCTAAGACCCCTAAGTATGTACAAAAGAATCATTTCGGAGATCAAATCATTGTTGATAAGAGGAAAGGTGTATTGACAAGAAGAAAAGATACTAAAGTTGAGGTAAATATGTGTTTACTTTCTAAATTTGAACCTAAAATGATGAGTGAGGCATGCAAAGATGAACATTGGATGAAGGAAATGGAAGAATTTATGTAGATTGAGAAGAATCAGACTTGGGAATTGGTTCCTAGACCAGAAAACAAGAACATAATTGGAACTAAGTGGGTATTAAGAAACAAGTTGAATGAGAATGGAGAAGTGGTAAGAAATAAGGAAAAAAATTTGTGTAAGGGTTACTCACAAGTGGAAGGAATATGCTTTGAAGAGACATTTGCTCCTATGGCTATCATGGAAGCTATCAAAATGTATTTGCAGCATACAAAGACTTTAAATTTTATCAAATGGATGTGAAGTCTGCTTTTCTGAATGGTGAATTGGAAGAATATGTTAACAAGGAACAATTGAACGGATTTTATTTGTCAAATCAACTGGGTATGGTGTGTAGATTGAAGAAGGCATTATATGGATTGAAGCAAGCTCCGAGATCTTGGTATGAAAGATTGGACAAATATTTGATACAAAAAGGATTTAGTAAAGGCATCACAAATAGTAATCTTTACATCAAATTTGAGGAATACAAAATCTTGATAGTGGTTGTATATGTGGATAATATTATCTTTGGTGGAAATTTGTTGAAGAGATGCAAAAAGAGTTTTAAATGTCAATGTTTGGCGAGATGAATTTATTCCTTGGGCTATGTTGGAACCAAAAATTTTCTATCATTTTTTGTAAAATTTGAGGCTCCCATGTTGAAAATTTAGATTGCAGCACTTAGAAAAGGCACTAATGAAACATGTCCCAATACCTTAATTTGAAAAATCACAATTTGAAACTGATTCAATTCCACACCAAATCACCTTGTGAGCATGTTTATCTACCATATGTGAGTGTTTCCACTTGATTTCAGCTTCCTACAATCAGTTTTGATGAGGTTTCAAAGTACCAAGTTGGAGGGTTCATAAAAGGTTTGCTATCTACACACAGTAAAATCTACCGGAAGGGTCAACTTTGGAGGATGATATTAACCAATTGGAATATTTTCACGATGAACCAATTGGTGTCTCAAATTCTTCCCACCTTAATGTGCATTCATGCCAATTTTCAAGGTTAAAAAATATCATTTGGTATTTTTCAAAACCAAAACCAAATGGATTTTACCCAGTTTGATGACTGCATTTCTGGAACAGTTGCAAAAGGATCATGTTTGACTTTTGCTATCTTGTGAAAAAAGAAGGTTGATGAAAAACCATTTCGAAAACGTGCTCAATGGATCTAAATGAACCATTTTCCCCGATGGTAGCCTCTCAAGTAGAGATTTGATATTTTTTGAGGAGGCAAGTTGGTGAGTCTCAATTGAATTTGAATAGTGTAGTTTGTAGAAAATGCCAAATAAGCTACTTTGATTGTTAACAATTTTCAATATTCACAATTTGATGCCCAACCATTTGACAAGCATACTCTCCTATCACAACTCAACATATTGGTGCATTTTCACGACTTAAGGAAAAGTCTTAATCAATTTTCACATCGATTTTGGAGGCAAACTAGCTTGTTTTGGTCAAAATGCAAAAATCAGAAAGAATTTTTTTATCACTAACCAATTCAGTTTAGAGATAAAGGTGTCATGAAAATCTAATTAATTGGAGAAGAGACGTTTAAGAACTACTTGACAAAAGTGACTAAATTGGATGGCACCAACAAGTGGAACCAGGTTAAAACCTTGTGCAGTGATAAAAGCATATAACAGTATGAAGCATTTCCTTCAAAGAATTCTTAAGAAGATAATGAAGAGTAATCCATTATTCTTAGTTTGAATTATTTGAATTATTTGGTAAATTAATTCATTTGGAGAAGTTCGCTATGGAATACAACATAAGTGAACTTCCTAAAATTCATAACAAATTAATATCACTAGTCAAGGACCTCCTGACAAAACCTAAAGGTAGTTAATGCCCATTAAATCTCTATGATATTGTCATTAGAGATTTTCCTAAAGAAAATGAGGCATTGAGCAACTAAGACAAGAAGTGCTTATTTCATAAAGGAGTAGTGGTGAGGAAAAAGTTGTCTTTCAATGTCTTGACCCTTCAGAAAGCCACTTACTTGATTTTTCTAACAATTTTATCAAAGGCAATAAGCTTCAGTAGTCGTTCCAAGCATGCTTAAAAATTGAGGAGTTTTGTGATCTAATCCTAAAGGTTACTAAATAGTTCTCTTCAACATTTATGATAATTGATAAAAAAAATTATCTCTTCAAACTCAACATCTTTGCGCCTAGTATTGATACTTCATGCCCTTCACAAGAAAGAAAATATATTGTTGAAACCTGACAGAAATATGTTACTTAAACATATCACATTTGGTCAAATGTCTTTGATGAGAAATGGATGAAGGTGGAAGTAGCTTCAAGAGACCTGATCTTATCTGGCTATGCAAAAAGAATGATGTTAATACACCAACACTAACTCAATCCAAAATTAGGGATACTATACATGGAGCCAAAATAACCCCACTTTTTGAACAAAGGCAATAGATTGTAAAATCCAAAAAGAGGAAAAAGGAAGCACGCTAGATTAGTATGAGTGAAATTCTAATGCCAGATTATGTAGGAAAGAGACATTCATAGAGTAAGCGACAAGCTGTATAAGAAATCATATCTGGCAAACTCATTTTGATGGCTTTGAAATGTGATGTTCATGAGACCTGGAGGAGTTCGATATATGGTTTTAGATGTGATACATGCCAACAAGTAGATACTTTACATAGCTAGCATAAGAATTTATGTTAGCAAAGGTGCAATATTGAATCTCTTATGTGACAAATTTCCCTAGGCAAATGACTTCGAAGTAAAACATTCATTGGAATGGGAGTATGATCGTATCTATATGATGGATATGGGGAATATATTGGTACCATTAAAATCATTTTGTAACTTGAATTCAGTTATCACCGAGGATCCTATTTCAGTTTTCAATTTTATGATAGATCAAGCCCCAATATATACACAACCTTGATCTTTTCCACTATCTAAGATTCTTAATGTATATAGTGTTATGGGAGAGGGATGTGTTATAATGAATGAAAAAATTCATCACTCTATTTATGTTCTTGATTCTGGCGGGTGCAGTTATTGGGGATGCTCCACTCATGGGTGTGGATCGCTATAAAATGGATGAAGAGAGAATGGAAGCCAATCTAAGCGGACAGAAACTAGGGGTGGTGATAATGTAAACAATACAAATGAAGAATAGAAGGTGAACCCAAGAAATATCCCATGTCACTACACAAAGCAAGAAAGTAAATCCTAAAATGAAAATCGAGGAGACATTGCTTATCGAGGTGAGATTTTTCAAAGTCTTTTTGACACACCAATAAATCAACGAGAGAAGAATGGAAGATCATCGAAGAGACATGGGAAGTTTGAAGGGATTAATTTAAATTTCTCTTCAATACCCCAAAATAAATAAATACGCATGTAATTCTATCAAGAGAACTTGAAAATATTAGGTATATATTCTTTGAGTATAGAAAGTACAGTGCGATGAAGCAAAATATTACTGAACTATAAAATGAGGTGGATATTTTGTTGAAGAGAGATATAAGTATTAGAGTGAGATTATTAAAAGTCTCTTTGACACCCCGATGGACAACAAGGGTACATACTTCATCAAAGAGAGAAGTTAATTGATCGGGTAAAATATAAATCATGGTGATTAAAGATAAATGTTATTTTGGGGAGTATACTTTTTACCAAAGATGTAAAGTATAGATAAAAGTTATTTTCATTCGAAGATAAAATACTTCTGAGAATTAATGCATTAGGTAATTATTTTACCTAATAAATAATGCATACACTTAAAAGTAAGATTTTTAATCAAGGAAATTAGAAAGGAGCATAAAAACAATGAAGTGGGTAATTATTTTACTCAAAGGACATTTTGAGTAAAATATAGAATGAGAAGTTGCCAACAAAGGAATTATTGTGAAATACTTTCACATAAATGGAGACATTGAAGATTAAAGTATTTTAATTTGTTGAAGACAAATAATGAAGAGTTGCATCAAACAGATGTGTGAAGGGTTATAACCTTAAAAATAAAATGTATATATGTAGGATGAAATCATATCATCAATTATTTTTAGAATCAGTAGGTTAGAATTGTCACTAGTAGTAGTAGATAGGTTGCATTAGTATTGGATATTCCATCCATCTATTTCCATATCTTAGAGACTTCTGTTATTAATGTACATCTTTTGAAGAAATATAATGGAGAATACTATTTATAATTGGTGATTTACTTCCAGTGTTCAACTATTGTGTTGATATTCATTTTTATGTGTTGTTGTGTTGTTTCAAAAGTGGTTCTCTTAAGTTATTCAAATTTATAAAAAGAATCAGGACACATTTGTTGTTGTGTCATCGTTTAGATTGGGTTATGGTTAGAGTGAATTAAAATCCTTTCAAATAACTTATTTTAATTGGTTCCTGCGAGGGATTAAAGTGCTTTTGAAGCTTTTATTTTGATTAGTTTCCCTCAAGCTAAGAATATAAAATCCTTTCATGCCATCATAGTAATTTGGGAGGATAATATTGTGATTTATAAAGAAGAGTACAATAATCGACTAACCTGCATGTTTGTACAAGGTGCAAACATCTAAAAGCGCACAAAAGTTAGAGTTAAGATGAGTAGTAGATTTACCTATCTTACATATCTGTCTCCATCATCATCATCCACCCCATGACTCTATTCACCCAAATTTAGGATTAGGCATTGGTCAAGTTTAGAACATTTTTATACAAACTCTACTTAAACACCTTATTCTTAAAGAAATTTTCAGTAGGAACTAATCATTAGCCTTGCATCTACTTCACACCCACGTGCCATTGTGAGTAGATTTTACATGTTAGAAACTTTTTTAGGCTTTCAAATATTCCTTATCATTCAAGTAAACCTGCCTAAGTCTAGTAGAACCTAAAGAGTAGGGGGTGATCGATTGTATTCGCCCCATTCGTTAGTCAGAAACATACTAAGATATTGGAACCCTTTTAAGGTTCAAAACCTGCATTTTTGAGACCTAATAGATTGGAAACTCTGTTGGGGATAACTCAAGGAAAATTCGGTTCAAACCTATCCATTTGAAGAGTCAATAAAATTTAGAAATTATTTTTTCGACCAAATTTTTTACGTTTGGGTAATTACTTCCATATTGTTGAGTAAGGAGATTCCACTGGGGTAAACCAAGAACAATATCAAAATCCATTTAATTTTCCTACTTTTGAAAAAATGGGTGGTGACTCTGTTAAAAACTCAATGAAAAATAAAAAGACATCTTGTAACAACACCATTTTCTAGTCAAAATAAATATTTCAGAACAAGAGAGAAGGCTTGAGTTGATTGAAGAGCTATTACAAGGGGAAGCCCAACTTGCTTCACTTAGATCACAACATATACTAGTCTCTAATCAGGTTGAGTATGTGGATACAAGTAGACCTTGGATCCCACAAGTGTCTCATAGCAATGAAAGTGCTTAGCATGTACAACAAGACATTGTTACACCACAGGCCTCATATCAAATAAATGCTTATCCTATCCCTCCTGGTCAAAGATTAGTATGCTACCAAGATCATTAATATAATTAGTATGTTGGGAATTATCAATACCAAATTCCATATCAAAATATGTAAAGCAATTTTAGCCCTAGTGTCAATCAAAGTCTACAAGAAGAAGTAGAATTGCAGCGAATATTTTTCCAACAAAGGGTAGCGGATCTTGCAGTGCACAAACCACTTGATTTCAAAAAATTCAGGGTTACCCAAATATTCCTCCTCCTTTGAAAGTTAAATATTATTTGCCAAAATTTAGTGGAAGCAAGTCAGAAACAACAGATATGCACCTGCAACAATTCATTAATTTAGTGGTGAATTGGAAAATCATTGGAGAGGACATTATCATGAAATTTTTTGTGGAAACATTAGAAAATGATTCTAAAGATTGGTTTTATAGCCTTCATATGCTTTGCATAACTTCATGGAATGAACTTACAAGTGAATTCATGAACCAATTTAAAGAGAAAAATGATGAGTGTTTTCAAAGGAGAAGTCAAAGAATGTTGGAATCTAGATTTTCCTTGTTCAAAAGAACCTTGGATATCTATATGTAAATACCTATTAACATTAGACCTAAAAAATTCATATGCATTGAAACCTTCATGAAAGTATATGTGCCTCATTTAGAAAAATGGTCTGAGTTGTGGAAACTAGTTAGTTTCAACCAAGTGTATAAAATGGTTGGTTTCGTAGAAAAAATCAGGTATGAGTATGCTAGCGATGTTAAATCTTGCAACATAGAGAATGGGGATTCCATTGATGAATATGGAGAAGAAGATCAAGCAACACATCTAGAAGAGGAAACATGTGTAATTAAATATTTCAATGACGTTTCATATTTGAATTCAAAGATGGAATTGTTGAGGACGAATTTTCTACCTAGGAGGATGATTGCAACATTGAATATGTTGTTGAAAACACACTGCCTGGGGAACATATTAGTCATGATCCAGATGATGTGGAGGTGCACCCATGTATGCATTGGCATAACATTGACAACAATAAATTAGAAGCTGAAATAAAATAAGATATTACACCCTACAACAATGAAGAAGGCAATAACTGTGATCAATCCATAAAGGATGGGTATGCAAGTGAAAATAATTGCTATGACAGCCTGCATGATGAGGATGAAGATATAGAAGTTATCTCTGGCATATTAAATTATGACTGTGAGAGAAATGCATGTTATGAAGAATCCATTGAAAATCTGTACTTTGATGCTAGACCTATAGATATTGATTCACAACAAAGTGATTCTTGTAGCTCTTATGGAGATCAAGAGGAAGAAGCAGTGGAAGATATGGAAGAAGAAGTGTGTTCACTTAGCAGTGAGAAAATTTTGGATTTTCTTATTGTGGAATATCATAAATATACACATAATAATGATGTTGAAGTCTCATGTCCAACATGTATTTTCTTTGATAGTGAAAGCACTTTGTGTGACAGTGATGAGAAAACTCTTGAAGCTGATAACGATTCTATGTCTATCCCTCTTCAAGAGGACATATAAATTAGAATTGGAGATCTTTGAGAAAGATATTGGTTTGCATATCAAGGATGTTGAATGTTCAACATTGATTAATTCAAGTGTGCATAATGATGACTGCATGGATCAAAAATTTGCAATTAGTGACATAGAAGAAATAGAAAATGTTTTAGATCTGATTTTCTCAGAAGATGTTGATATGACAGATTTCTCAGACCCATGTGAGAAGCATTCAAAATATGGAATGAGTAGCATGAAGGAGCATAATTGTTTGTCCAGTTTGCATCAATGGTCACATGATGCTTTCATTTTTTTTATACAACCTCATGGTAAAATCAGAACTAATGATCTTAGCTATGAGGTGGATTATGAGTATTCTCATTTTTTAGATCAGCTAAGAGGTCAATTTACAATACATGATAGTGAGAAAAATAATGAAAAATATTGCATTGAAAGTGAATACTCTTTGTATGGTAAGATTGTATCACATGATGATGGAAAGTTTCAGATCATACCTAATTATGAACTGTTGAATGGTAAAAGAGATATGAGAAAAGCTTAACATAGTCTTGTTTCGAAAGCTTCCAATGGCAACGGATGTAACAAGGTAGACTTCATGAAAATTTTCAAGAGGAATTTGATGAAATCATATCAGAATAAGGTGTATGACAGAGGCAAATAAAGGCCTTTCTTTTTGGGTGGCCTTGAGATATTAGGTGTGGTATGATTTTACAAATTAGACCAATTCAAAGTAGAGGGGAAATTTAACTTTTTTGCTCAATAAGAGAAACATTTGGTCTACTACCCTAGAGACTTGGATTCTTGTTATGCCCACAAGAGGCATACATCCCCAAATGGAGCCATCGTTGGAATTAGAAATTTCCTAACATTTTTTGCAAAATTTGAGGCTCTCATGTTGAAAATTTTGATTACAACACTCAAAAAAGGCACTAATGAAACATGTCCCAGTACCTTACTTTTAAAAAATCACAATTTGAAACTCATTTAATTCCATACCAAACACCTTTTTGAGCATGTTTATCTGCCATATGTGAGTGTTTCCACCTGATTTCAGCTTACTACAATCAATTTTGATGAGGTTTCAAAGTATCAAGTTGGATGGTTCAGAAAAGGTTTGTTATCTACACACAGTAAAATCTGCCCAAAGGGTAAACTTTGGAGGATGATATTAACCAATTGGAAGATTTTCATGATGATCCAATTGGTGTCTCAGATTCTTCCCACCTTAATGTGCATTCATGCAAATTTTTAGGGTTCCAACATCTCATTTGATATTTTTCAAAACCAAAACCAAATGGATTTTACCTATTTTGATGATTGCATTTCCATAACAGTTGTAGAGGGGTCAATTTTGACTTTTGATATCTTGTGAATAAAGAAGGTTGATGAAAAACCATTTTTCACACATGCTCAATGGATCTAAATGAACCATTTTCTCTAATGGTATGCTCTCAAGTAGAGATTTGATATTTTTTTGAGGAGGCAAGTTGGGGAGTCTCAGTTAAGTTTTGACAAAGTGCAGTTTGTAGAAAACACCAAATAAGCTACTTTGATTGTTAACAATTTTCAGTCCTGACAAGTTCATGCCCAATTGTTTGACAAGCATACTCTCCTATCACAACTCAACATGTTGGTGCATTTTCACGGCTCAAGGAAATGTTTTGATCAATTTTCCACGTCGATTTTGGAGGCTCCCTGGCTTGTTTTGATCAAAGTGCAAAAATCAGAAAGAATTTTCTTATCACTACCCATTTCAGTTTAGAGATAAAGGTGTCATGAAAATCTAATTAATTGGAGAAGAGACTTTAAGAAGTACTTGATATAAGTGACTAAATTTGATGGAAACAACAAGTGGAACCAGGTTAAAACCTTGTGCAGTGATAAAAGCATATAACAGTATGAAGCATTTCCTTCAAAGAATTCTTAAGAAGATAATGAAGAGTATTCCATTATTCTTCGTTTGATGAATTTGGTAAATCGATTCATTTGGAGAATTCTGCTGAGGAATACAACATAATTGAACTCCCTGAAATTCATAGCAAATTAATATCATTGGTCAAGGACCTCCTGACAAAACCCGAAGGTTGTTAATGCCCATTAAATATCTATGATATTGTCATTAGAGATTTTCCTAAAGAAAATGAGGCATTGAGAAACTAAGACAAGAAGTGCTTATTTCTCAAAGGAGTAGTGGTAAGGAAAAAGTTGGCTTTCAATGTCTTGACCCTTCAAAAAGACACTTACTTTATTTTTCTAACATTGTTATCAAAGGCAGTAAGCTTCAGTAGCTGTTCCAAGCATGCTTAAAAATTGAGGAGTTTTGTGATTTTATCCTAAAGGTTAATAAATGGTTCTCTTCAACATTTATGATGATTGATTAAAAACTATCTCTTCAAACTCAACATCTTCGTGCCTAGTATTCATACTTTGTGTGCTTCACAAGAAAGAAAACATACTGTTGAAACCTAAAAGCTAGTCGTTACTAAAACATATCACATTTGGTCAAATTTATTTGATGACCAATGGATGAAGGTGGAAGTAGCTTCAAGAGACTTGATCTTATCTAGCTATGCAAAAAGAATGATGTTAATACACCAACCTTAACTCAATCAGAAATAGGGATACTATACTTGGAGCCAAAATAACCCCACTTTCTGAACAAAGGTCATAGATTGTAAAAGCCGAAAAGACAAAAAAGGATGTGTAAATCATTTTAGTATGAGTGGAATTCTAATGTTGGATTATGTAGCAAAGAGACATCCACAGAGTAAGCAACAAGCTATATAAGAAATCCTATCCAGCAAGCTCATTTTGATTTCTTTGAAACATGACGTTCATGAGACCTAGAGGAGTTCAATATATGGTTTTAGATGTGGCACATGGAAGCAAGGAGATACTTTACATAGCTAGAATAAGAATTTATGTTAGTAAAGATGCAATATTGAATCTTTTATGTGACAAATTTCCCCAGGCAAATGAATTTGAAGTAAAACATTCATTGGAATGGGAGTATGAGCGTATCTATATGATGGATATGGGGAATATATTGGTACCACTAAAATCATTTTGTAACTCAAATTCAGATAGCTCCGAGGATCCTATTTCAGTTTTTAATTTTATGATAGATCGATCCCTAATATATACACAAACTTGATCTTTTCCACTATCTAAGATGCTTGATGTAGATAGTGTTATGGGGGAGGGATGTGTTATAATGAATGAAAAAATTCATCACTCTATTTATGTTCTTGATTATGGCAGGTGCAGTTATTGGGGATGCTCCACTCATGGGTGTGGATCGCTATAAAACAGATGAAGAGAGAATGGAAGCCAATCTAAATGGACAAAAACCAGGGGTGGTGATGATGCGAAAGAGATAGATGAAGAATAACAAGTGAACCCAAGACATATCCCATGTCACTACACAAAGCGAGAAAGTAAATCCTAAAATGGATATCGAGGTGAGATTTTTCAAAGTCTCTTCGACACCTGAGTAAATCAACAAGAGAAGAATGGAAGATCATCGAAGAGATGCGGGAATTTTGAAGGGAGTAATTTAAATGTCTCTTTGGTACCCCAAAATAAAAAAATACACATGTGATTCTATCAGGAGCACTTGAAAATATTAGAGTATATATTCTTTGAGTGTAGAAATTATAGTGCAATGAAGTAAAATATTACTGAACTGTAAAACGAGGTGGATATTTACCGATAGAGGAAAACTAAAAATTACTTTATGGGAGGTAATAGAAAATAAAATTACTTATCGGTTGGAATATACGAAAGAGACATTTATATCGGTAAGTATCAAATGTCAATTTCTCATAAGAAAAAAATTTACAGAGCTTGAAAATTTTATCAAAGAGAGATATAAGCATGGGAGTGAGATTATTAAAAGTATCTTCGACACCCCAAAAGATAGCAAGGGTACATACTTCATCAAAGAGAGAAGTTAATTGATCGGGTAAAATATAAATCACAGTGATTAAAGATAAATGCTATTTTGGGGAGTATACTTTTTACACAAAGATGTAAAGTATAGATAAAAGGTATTTTCATTGGAAGATAAAATACTTTCGGTAATTAACAAAGTAGGTAATTATTTTACCTAAAAAATAATGCATACACTTAAAAGTAAGATTTTTCACTCAAGAAATTAAAAGGGAGCACAAAAAATATGAAGTGGGTAATTATTTTACTTAAAGGACATTTCGAGTAAAATATAGAGAGAGAAGTTGCTAGCAAAGGAATTATTGCAAAATACTTTCACGAAAACGGAGACAGTGAAGATTAGAGGATTTAATTTGTTGAAGACAAATAATGAAGAGTTGCATCAAACGGACGTGTGAATGGTCATAACCCTAAAAATACAATGTATATATGTATGATGAAATCATATCATCAATTATTTTTAGAATCAGTAAGTTAGAATCGTTACTAGTAGTAGCAGATAAGCTGCATTAGTATTTCATATTCCATCCATCCATTTCGATATCTCAGAGACTTTTGTTATTAATGTACATATTTTGAAGCAATATAATGGAGAAGACTATTTATAATTGGTGATTTACTTCCAGTGTTCAACTGTTGTGTTGATATTCATTCTTATGTGTTGTTGTGATGTCTCCAAAGTGGTTCTCTTAAGTTATTAAAATTTATATAATTTTTCAAGACACATTTGTTGTTGTTGTGTGATCATTTAGATTGGGTTCTGGTTAGAGTGAATTAAAATCCTTTCAAATAACTTATTTTAACTGGTTCATGTCAAGGATTAAAATCCTTTTGAAGTGGTTATTTTAATTGGTTTCCCTCAAGATAAGAATTAAAAATCCTTTCATGCTATCACATTAATTTGGGAGGATAACACTAGGATTTATAAAGAAGAGTACAATAACCGACTAACCTACACGTTCTTACAAGGTGCAAACATCTAAAAGTGCCCAACAGTTAGAGTTAATTTGAGGAGTAGATTTACCTATCTTACATATTTGTCTCCATCATCATCATCCACCTCATGAATCCATTCACCTAATATGATTAGGCACTGGTCAAGTTTAGAACATTTTTATACAAACTCTACTTATACACCTTATTCTCAAAGACATTTTCAGTAGGAACTAGTCATTAGCCATGCATCTACTTAACACCCATGTTCCATTGTGAGTAGATTACCCAAGTTAGAAACAAATTTAGACTTTCAAATATTCCTTATGATTCATGTACAACCGCCTAGATCTAGCAGAGCCTGAAGAGAAAGGGGTGATCAATCATATTCACCCCGTTTATCAGCCAAAAACGTTCTAAGAGACTGACACCCTCTTAAGGTTCAAAACCTACATTTTTGAGACCTAACATGCTACAAATCAATCAAATAGATAAATGGGTTTTCATTTCATACTCAAAGTATGTCAAAGAGATGTTGAAGAAGTTTGGGATGGAAGATTCCAAACTGGTATGCATTGATATGGTGATTGGTTGTAAATTGAGCAAAGATGATGACTCATCTAAGCCTGGTCAGTGCAAATATAGATTTATGATTGGTGGAATGCTATATCTGACTACTACTAGATTGGATATCATGCATGTAGTTTTTCTTATGGCTAGATTTCAATAAGAACCTAAAGAAACACATGTTGTTGTTGTGAAGAGGATATTTAGATATTTAAGAGGCACTCCGGATTATGGCTTGTGGTATCCTAAGGACATTGAATTTATACTAAGTGCTTATACAAATGCAGATTGGGATGGTTGTGTTGATGATAGGAAAATTACAAGTGGTGGAGCATTCTTTCTTATATGTAGATTGGTGTCATGGTTGAGAAAGAAGCAAGATTCAGTTTCCTTATCCATTATAGAGGATGAGTATATTACTATAGCATCATGTTGTACATAGGTTTTATGGATGAGATAGACATTGAAGGATATTAGAGTAGTATATGGCAAGTCTATATCTATATTTTGTGATAATACAAGTGTAACTAACATTTCAAATAATTCAGTGATGCATTCAAGGACAAATAATATAACAATTAGGTATCACATTATGAGAGAAAAGGTTATGGAGAATGAGGTAAAACTTGGGTATGTACTTACAAAGGATCACATATCTGACATATTTACTAAAGCTCTTCCTAAGGATACTTTTGAGTATCTTTGAGAGAATTTGGGGGTTATTGCCCCTTCTTTAAACTAGATGCATATAGAGATGCATCAGTCCAGTGGATCCATTGATCTATCTATTTTTTGGACTAGTGTTGGTGACTACCTCTCAGGGGGAGTAGGTAGTGTCATGTGTTGTCATTGTTGCAAAGTTGTTGTGTTGGTTGGGTGTACTCCTAAGGAGGAGTATTCAGAGAAAGTATCTTGGTTCAATATCAAAGGGGGAGAATAATGCAAACAAAATTTCCTTTCCCATTGATTTCAAAGGGAGAGAAAGTATCATGTGAAAAATATTATTTATTTAGGGCCAGATTGTTGCAAGAAAGTGTGTTTAGAGTTATTATGTTATCTTTGATGTTTTTTCACATCTTCTATTGCCATCAATGCCAAAGGGGGAGATTTTTGAAAATTTGAAGGTTTTCATTAATGTCAACATGATTTCTACAAGTTGGTATTTACATTGATGTAAATCATTTGTTGATGAAGGTTGTTGCATGATGAAGATGTCGAGGATATTGAGAAAATTGTGAAAAAGAGGAAAACAAGTTTTGCAAGTTGTGCATGTGTAGTTGAGATATTGAGGAATTTGTGTGAGTACATGAAGCCATCTTTATGTTGTAGTGTCTAAAGATCATTTGGAATGAATTAATGAGCTAAGATGATGTCTCTCGTACTTAGTTTGCAAGTGCTTTTGAGAAAATTTGATAAAACAAAGTAAACAGTCTTATGCAAGTGTTCAGAATGTGCTCTGAGATGTGCTCCACATTTCTTCTATGTTGATGCTATTCCTGTGTGGATCTAATGTGTTTTTCAAGGTAGTTAAAGGTTGATATTTTTATAATTTTTGTTTCTATAGAGATATATTTTCACTAGTGTGTGAACCATTTTTTCAGTTGTGTTTTTTGCGGCCTAGGAAAAATGTATTTGCTCTCTTGATCTGTTAGCATCTATGATAAAAGTTTCTTAGAAAATGTTTAATTTATGTAAATAGAAGTTGTGTTGCAAGAATGGAAAGAGTAAAGAAAGTGTTGTCATTGATATCAACCGATCAGTTGGTTATCTAGTAGTTGTTGTTGACTGTATATGTTGAGGATATTGATAAAATTGTATAAAAAGAATATTGCAGGTTGTCAGCTATTGAGGATGTTGGTACGGTACTTGTGAACTATAATTTTTGTGTTTTGGCTGAGGTCCAAAATAATTTTTGTTGGTCCATATTTCTCTTTATGGTTTGAGGCTTGTGTTTCCCTAGTTCTATTGAAGATGGTTCTAGCATTTGGAAGTATCAAGCTTAATTGATCTATGTGTTTTACACTAGTTTGGTCGGTTGTGTGTCAAGCATTATCTTCAAAGTTGATGAAGCGTGTGTTTGGGTTGCCCTCATTCTAATTCCACCCTAGGATGTTTGGCGCTGACCTAATTTGAATTTGAAGATGGATGGCCGACTTTGTATCTTTTCAAAGTTGGAGATGGTATAAATATAAAATATGCTAGAAATAAAAAATTTACATAAGAAAAGAAGGAATATAAGTGAAAGAGAAGATATGAATTTGATTCTATTCTTAAAGTGTGTGAGTTATGTGTGTGGTTGATTAGTGTGAATCTTAACGTTGAGTTTTAAGATGCAATGAGCAGAAGGAAAACTCTATCATTCATGCAAGTGGATCAATGATTGTGGTGGAATCCTTTTTTTGCATTGGGATTATTGTCTCTCTATAACAAGTCTTCTTTGTCTTCTTTGTATCTCTCTAGCAGTGATCCATCCAGGTTGTAGGCCTGTGGAAAGTGATTCCGAACAATGAGTCCTTATTCCAAGTAGTGAACCTTATTCTAGGTTGTGAGCCTTTTTGTAATTGGTTTTGATATTTTATATAGTGCGAGTTAATCCTCACTGTGGTTTTTCCCTCATTGTATTTTCCACGTAAATCTGGTGTTATTGTGTTTGTGCATTGGCATTTGATTTTTAATCACTTAATCAGTTTATTTTTTAGTTCTCATAATTGAATTTAAGGTTTAAATATGTGACAACTAATTCACCCCCTCCTCTTAGTTGTCATATCCAACAATTGGTATCAGATCTTGGTTGCTTGGTGAAAATATTAATCGCTTGAGGGAGGTCAGGGATGGCTAGGAAAATGATCTATGAAAATTTGAGGTTTCATGGAACTAAATATGGTATATGGAAATTATTGATGGAAGAATATCTAGAGTATTGTGGATATGATGTAGAGAAAGATTATTAGAAACCCTACACTCCTCCTACTAATGGTCTGAGTACACCTAAAAAAATAAGAGCACATGAAGCGAATAATAAGGAAAATCTCATCTTGAAGAATAGTTTGGTACATTTCGAGTTGATTAAGGTGCAAAATTCAAAGACGGCTAAGGAAGTCTAGGATGATTTAGAAAAAGCACACGATGGTGATGAGAGGGTAAAAGAGGAAAAAATACATAATCTAGAAACACGGTTTGATCTTTTACACATGTCTGAATATGAGAATGTTAAAGCCTATGTACAAAGATTGGATGAGGTTGTGGTTGGAATGTGATCCCTTGGTTCTACTGTAGATGAAACCAAAGTGTTTTCATTGATGTCATCCAGTCAGTTGGTTATCTACTAGTTTTTGTTGATTGTATATGTTGAGGATATTGAGAAAATTGTATACAAAGAAGATTGCAGTTTGTCAGCTATTGAGGATGTTGGTCCGATACTTGTGAACTATGTTTTATGTGTTCTAGCTGAGGTCCAGAAGAATTTTTGTTGGTCTGGATTTCTCTTTATGGTTCAGGATTTGTGTTGCCCTATTCTATTGAAGATGGTTTCAGCATTTGGAAGCACCAAGCTTAATTGATTTATGTGTTTTACACTAGTTTGGCCGACTGTGTGTCAAGCATTATCTTCAAAGTTGATGAAACATGTTGGATCTATTATGGGTCTTGGTGAAGCATGTGTTTGGGTTGCCATTATTCTAATTCCACCCTAGGATGTTTGGCACCAACCTAATTTGAATTTGAAGTTGGATGGATGAATTTGTACCTTTTCAAAGTTGGAAATGGTATAAATACAGAATGCGCTAGCAATGAAAAGTTTACATAAGAAAAAAAGGAAGATAAGTGAAAGAGTAGATGCGATTTTGATGCTATTCTAAAAGTGTGCGAGTTATGTGTGTGGTTGATCAATGTGAATCTTAACGTTGAGTTTCTGGATGCAGCGAGCAGAAGGAGAACTCTATCATTCATGCAAGTGGATAATTGATTGTGGTGGAATCCTTTGTTGCATTGGGATTATTGTCTCTTTGTAACAAGTCTTCTTTGTCTTCTTTATATCTTTTTGACAGTGAGCCATTCGAGTTGTAGCCCTATGGACAATGAGTCCAAATAGTGATTCCTTATGCTAGGCAGTGAGCCTTTTTGTAATCGATTTCTATATTCTCTATATTGTGAGTTAATCCTCACCATGGTTTTTCCCTCATTAGGGTTTCCATGTAAATATAGTGCTATTATGTTTGTGCATTGGCATTTGATGGTTAATCACTTAATCAGTTTATGTCTTAGTTCTAGTAATTGAATTTAAGGTTTAATTATGTGACAACTGATTCACCCCCCTCCTCTCAGTTGTCCTATCCAACAATTGGTATCAGAGCATAATTGCTTGAGGAAGGTCTGGGATGGCTAGCAAAATGATCTATGATTATCGGAGGTTTGATGGAACTAACTATGGTATCTGGAAAGTATTGATAGACGAATATTTGGATTATTGTGGATATGATGTATAGAAATATTATAAGAAACCCTACACTCCTCCTGCTAATGGTTTGAGTAAACCTAAAAAAAATCTAGAGGACATGAAGCGAATAATAAGGCAAAGTTCATCTTGAAGAATAGTTTGTTACATTTCAAGTTGATCAAAGTGCAGAATTTGAAGACAACTAAGGAAGTATGGGATGCTTTAGAAAGAGAACATGATGGTGATGATAGGGTAAAAGAGGAAAAATTACATAATCTAGAAACACGGTTTGATCTCTTACACATATCTGAAGATGATAATGTTAAAGCCTATGTACAAAGATTGGATGAGGTTGTGGCTGGAATGCGATCCCTTGATGCTACTATAGATGAAACCAAAATTCTAAAGAAGATTCTCGGAACTCTTCCTAATGCTTACAATGAAAAGGTGAGTGTTATTGAGCATACTATAGATTACAAGACTTGTACTAAGGATGTGTTTCTAGGATTGTTGACATCTTATAAGATGAGGAAGACAAATCTAATAAGTGGAGGTAAAACATGGACTTCTTTTAAAGCTACAAAAATTGGAGATCTGGATGAAGAAAACTTTGATGAAATCAAAGCTAAATTTGTAAGTAGAATGAGAAAAGGCTCTAATAAGTATGAAGGTAAATTTCCCTTTAAGTGTTTTAGTTGTGGAGAAATTGGTCACTATGCTGCAAAGTGTCTAGAAAGAGCTAAAAGGAATAAGAAAAGATATGAGGAAAAGAAGAAAGGAAAGAAGATTAACAAATATTACTATGTGACTGAGAATGCTAGTATTTCAGATGAAGATTCAAACTATGAAGATCTAGATGACAATGAATGCTTGTTCTTGGCGATTAAGGATCAACCTAATTCTACTGAATTAGATATACAATCAAAAGAGAAAGAGAAAGAGAAAGAGAAAGAGAAAGATGAAGGTATAGTTATCTCTGCCCTACATGCTAAATAGTAAAATAATTTTTGGGTAGTTTGTAGTGGTTTCTCACATTACATGACTGGTGACAAGAGTAAGTTATCTCTGCCCTACATGCTAAACAGTAAAATAATTTTTGGGTAGTTTGTAGTGGTTTCTCACATCACATGACTGGTGACAAGAGTAAGTTTTTGAAACTTGAGATACATGATGGAGGTCTGGTTATGTTTGGAGATGATACTAATACTAAAATTTGTGGGATAGGTTCAGTAAGTTTTGATGGCAAGCATCATACTAATGATGTTTACTATGATAAGGGTTTAAGGCATAATTTGTTGAGTGTTGGTTAGATGTGTAGAATAGGATATGATATTGTGTTTAAGGATGAGAAATGTGAGATCCAAAAAGGATCCAAAACACTGATTTCTACAAGAAATAAATATGAAGGGAACATTTATCATCTTAAAGGTGTTGATGGATGATGTTTTCTAACTTAGATAAATGATAGTTGGCTATGGCATAAGAGAATGTGTTACATGAATTTTGATAACTTGGCAAGAATCGGTTTTGTTTAGGCCATGAGAGATCTACTGAGATTTGAAAAGCCTATAAATTATATCTACAAGAATTATCAGTTCGAGAAGAAAACAAGAAGTCATTACAGATCAAGAGAACAATCTACTACTGGAATACTGGATTTGGTTCATACAAACCTTTGTGGTCCCATGAGAGTGTGAAGTCTACTTGGTGAAAGTTACTTTATGCTTTTAATTGATGATTATTATAGATATACATGGGTTACATTTGTAAGAGAGAAATCATATGCATTAAATAGATTCAAGGCATTCAAGGCTATGGTTGAAAATGAAGAGAATTTGAAGATTAAATGCTTGAGATCCAACAAAGGTGGGGAATTCACCTCCTATGAGTTAAATATGTTTTGTGAAGTGCATGGTATAAAGAGACAACTATTTGATCTGAGAAATCCTCAACAAAATGGAGTTATTGAAAGAAAAAATAGAACAGTTTAAGAAGCTGCCGCGTCAATGATCACTGAAGCCAAATTACTGGAAGTGTACTAGAAAAAATCTATTCACATTGTTGTATATGTATTCAATTGAGTTCAGGCAAGAGAAAATATCACAAAGAATCCCTATGTTCTATGGCACGAAATAATCCCTATAGTCAAATATTTCAAGGCATTTGGAAGAAAATGCTATATTAGAAGAGATGAGGAAACTTTGGGTAAGTTTGATGCAAGAAGTGATGAAGGAATATTTCTTGGATACTCTACTAAAAGTGAGGCATACAGATGTTTCAACAAAATATTGAGGAAAAATGTAGAAAGATAGAATGTGAAGGTTGATAAAATAGTAAAGAATTCTACTAATATTGATGGATATATATCTGATGAACATGACTATCCACAAATAGAAGAATTTGTGGAAGAATATGATAAAGATGAGCAAGAAAAATGGAATGAAAAAAAAGAAGATGCTTTGGTGATGTCCCCTAGGTCACCAAAATATGTATAGAGGAATCATTCAAAAATTCAGATTATTGGAGACAAGTCAAAAGGTGTGTTAACTAGAAGCAAAGTTGTTGCTGAAGTAAATTTATGCTTATTCTCTTAGATTGAGCTGAAGTTAGTAAGTAAAGCCTGTAAGGATGAACATTAGAAGGAAGAAATGAAAGAACTTTCATAGATTGAGAATAATCAAACATGGGAATCGGTCCCAAGACCAACAGACAAAACTATCATTGGATCAAAATGGGTATTTAGAAACAAGCTAAATGAGAATGGGAAAGTTGTCAAAAACAAAGCAAGGCTTGTGTATAAAAGCTACTCGCAAGTAGAAGCTATAGATTTTTAGGAGAATTTTTCCTTGGTAGAAAGAATGGAAGCTATAAGGATGTTCTTAGCATTGGTTCCTTATAAATATTTCAAAGTATATCAGATGGATGTAAAGTCAACATTTTTGAATGGTGAACTAGAAGAGGTCTACATGGAACAACTAGAAGGATTTCAATTAACAGATCAACTAAATATGGTGTGCAGATTGAAGAAATATTTATATGTATTGAAGAAAGATCCTAGAGCTTGGTATGCAAGGCTAGATAATTACTTGAGTCAGCAAGGATTTAACAAAGGTACCACAAAAAGTAATTTATATTTCAAGACTAAAAATGACAAAATCCGAATTGTTGTTGTATATGTTGATGACATTATCTTTGGAGGGAATGAAAAGACATGCAAGATGTTTGCAAAAGAGATGCAAAAAGAATTTGAAATTTTTATGTTTGGTGAGATGAATTTCTTTTTTGGGCTACAAATTAATCAATTAGAGGAAGGAATTTTCATTTCACAATCTAAGTATATTAAGGAGATGTTTAAAATATTTGGAATGGATGGTTCCAAACTGGTAAGTAGTCCTATGGTGATTGGATGTAAGTTGGGTAATGATGATGATTCACCCAAGACTGATCAGAGCAAGTATAGATCTATGATTGGTGGATTGTTGTATTTGACTACTACTAGACCAGATATTATGCATGTGGTTTTTCTTGTGGCAATATTTGAAGAAGATTCGAAGGAAACACATGTTACAATAGTTAAAAGGATATTAAAATATATGATTGGCACTCTAAATTATGGATTATGGTATCCCAAGGATACTGACCTTACACTTAGTGTTTATATAGATGTAGATTGGGTCAGAAGTATAGATGATAGAAAGAGTACTATTGGTGGTCCATTCTTTCTTGGATGTAGATTAGTGGCATGGTTGAGTAAGAAGAAAGATTCATTCTCTTTATCTATGGCTGAAGCTAAGTATATTGTTGTTGCATCTTGTTGTACACAAGTTTTATTATTGAAACAAACATTGAAAGATATCACAGTGTCGTATGATGATCATATTTCTATCTTATATGATAATACACATGCAATTAACATTTCAAAGAATCCTATAATGCACTCAAGAATGAAGCATATATCTATCAGGTATCATTTCTTGAGAGATAATTTCATGGAGAATGAAGTCAAGTTCGAGTATGTTTCAAAAAAAGATCAGATTATAGATATATCTACAAAGGCTCTTCCTAAAGATACTTTTGAGTATCTTTGGAATAAGCTAGGGTTTATTTCCCCTCCTTCTATGAACTAAGATGCATTTGGAGATGCATCAGTCTGGTGGATTAATTTTTCTATCATTTTTGACTCATGATTTTGGTGGCTACCTCGCAAGGGGAGCAAATAGTTTTTAAAGTGCTGTCATTATGAGTATTATGCTTTCATGTCAAAGAAAGTTTTAATGGACATATATTTTTTTCCTTTACCATAGATGTCAAAGGGTGATACAAAGAGCATGTGAAAAGGAGAGAAAGAGCATGTGAAAAAGAGAAAAAGATCATGTGAAAAAGAGAGAGAAAGTAGGTGATGAGGAAGACGATCTTCTAAGGGGGAGAAGCAAAAGAAAAATATTGAGAAGTACTTTTAGAGCTGCTATGTGTCTTTGATGGTTTTTCACATCATGTGTTTCCATCAATAGAAAAGGGAGATATTGTTGCAAGAATGGAAAGAGGAATTAAAGTGTTTTCATTGATGTCAACTAGTTAGCTGGTTATCTACTAGTTGCTATTGACTGTATATGTTGAGGATATTGAGAAAATTGTATAAAAAGAAGATTGCAATTTGTCAGCTCTTGAGGATGTTGGTCCAGTACTTGTGAACTATGTTTTTTGTTTTTAGGTTGAGGTTCGAAATAATTGTTGTTGGTCCAAATTTCTCTTTATGGTTTGATATTTGTGTTTCTCTGGTTCTACTCAAGATGGTTTCAGCATTTGGAAGCATCGAGCTTAATTGATCTTTGTGTTTTACACTGGTTTGGCCAACCATGTGTCAAGCACTATCTTCAAATTTGATGAAGCGTGTTGGATCTATTATGGGTCCCAATGAAGTTTTTGTTTGGGTCACCCTCATTCTAATTCCACTCTAGGATGTTTGGTGCTGACCTAATTTGAATTTGAAGTTGGATGGCCGACTTTGTATCTTTTCAAAGTTGGAGATGGTATAAATACAAAATGTGCTAGCAATGAAAAGTGTATAATAGAAAAGAAGGAAGATAAGTGAAAGAGTAGATGCAACTTTGATGCTATTCTGAAAGTGTGTGAGTTATGTATGTGGTTGATCAGTGTGAAGCTTAACGCTAAGTTTCTGTACGTAGTGAGTTGAAGGAAAACTCTATCATTCATGCAAGGGGATCAATGATTGTGGTGGAATCCATTGTTGCATCTGGAGTGTTGTCTCTCTATAACAAGTCTTCTTTTTCTTCTTTGTATCTCTGTGGTAGTGACCCATCTGGGCTGTATCCCTATGGATAGTGAGTCCAGACAGTGATTCCTTAATCTAGGCAGTGAGCCTTATTCTAGGCATTGAGCCTTTTTGTAATTGGTCTTGATATTCTCTATAGTGTGATTTAATCCTCACCGTGGTTTTTCCTTCATTGGGTTTTCCACATAGATCTGGTGTTATTATGTTTTTGCATTGGCATTTAATAGTTAATCACTTAATCAATTTATGTGTTAGTTTCGATAATTGAATTTAAGGTTTAAATCTATGACAACTGATTCAGCCCCCCCCTCTTATTTGTCATGTCCAACAATTTAATGTCTTAAACTTAATTTTAAGTTCTTAATAAGACATTAAATAAATTATAACTACATGAATAATAAAATAGAAGAGAATACAAAAACAAAAAATTGATAATGGAGTTCACCAAAATGGTTGTCTTTGGGTCCCTCTCCAACGAGTGACTAGTCCTTGATTATGCTCCAAATTCTTGATTACAAGGAACCTTCAATCTGCTAAAAATTATTTACAAAGTCTCCTCAGATGATAATGAAATGAAGAAAATTCCCCTCCTTCAAGTACAAATTAACTTGGCCTAAAGCCTCTCATAGCTATTTGCACAGAGTTGAAATTATCTCATCATATAATTCCCTCTACCCCCCTTTAAATAAATTTTTAAATGCTATTTACGAGTTTGTACAATATAATAAAAGTGATTTTCACATATTTTATAAATGGCACCAAGTGTGTGGTGTAATGATTATTTTGAGGCTTTGTTATATTGGGGGTCAACAGTTTAAACCGTTGGTCCCCCATTTTTATATTAAAAACGGTTTCTATTTCTAATTTAAATATAACCGTTGATGCTTTATCCTCAAAGACGTGTGCTTGGTGCATTGGTAGGAGATGGAAATTGGAATGGTGGGGTCAGTAGTTCAAACCGCCACCCCCTCAAAATAGATTTTGGCTGCATATTAAATAGAAATGATCGTAGTGTATATATCGACAATATTGGTGTGTCCAATGGTGGCGTGTGAGTGTAGTGAGGAAGAGCTCTCAAGTTTGAGCCTCCCCAACAAAATTTTGAACCAACGAACACCCAATCCAGAGCCACCTGTTGTAGAGGTTCCATGTGGCACCATTTCATTCACCGACGGTTGCCACATGTCAGAGCATAGTTGGTCCATGTCATCATCTCATTATTGCCACATCACCTGCCACATCACTTTCGATGTCACCTATCGTGTTTCATCAACTGCCACTGTGCCTACCACACTAGCATGCTAATGTCAACATTTGTATTATTCTAGTCAACCCTTTTTTTTTTGCAAACTTTGATCGGTCGTAAATTTTTCATATAGACTCTATTTGACTTGATTCAAGAAGTGTTGGAATTGTCTCAACAAGCACTTTTTTCATGGAACATTTTTCTCAAGAATTTGGAAGAATCAATTTTTTTGGTGAAAAATATCTACCTGGATCAATCCTCCTCACTAGAGAGCTTTTGGACCTCCAAAATCTTGATTACATAGAAAGTAAGTGAGGCTATAATTCCCTCACATTTCCAACCTCCATCCATTTTTCTTTGCTAGGATTCATTCCTTTAAGTCCCACTCTAAGGTACTCAACAACACCCTTTCATGAAATTTTGACATTTTTGTCTAGGATGACATCCTCCTACAACTCATTCATATAATTAGGTGATACATCATCAAAAAAAGGAATTTGAACACTAGCCTCCTCATCTAGTATCATAGGAGGTTCATATAATTTCAAATTCTTGGCATTAACCACTGGTATATATGCATATAAGGAGGTAGATTTAGGTGAAAATAATTTGTATTGACCTTTTCGTGAATCTCAAAGGGTCCACACCTGATCGGCTTAAGCTACTTATCTTCACCTTGCATTCTTTCCTTGTTGATGTGTAGCCAAACACCATCACCAACCTAAAATTGATGATCAACATGATGCTTATCATGCCAGGCTTTGTACTTTTCCTGACTCTTCTCCAGTTGTGCTTCAGCTACTTGATGGACTGCTTGGATCTTCTGGATGAACTTCAAGGCCTTGTCTACATCATGATTTTCATCTTTAACATCTTCCTTCCTGAAAGAAAAATCCATAGGTTCGCTTGGCAGATAACTGAAACAAGTCTCAAAAGGAGATCTTTGAGCAGAAGAGTGTGTTACATGTTTGTAAGCATGTTGTAGATAATGTAGAATTTCATCCCACAATTTAGGATGTTTACTATAGTAACCTCTTAGAAGATGAACCATTGTTCTATTGACTACTTCTTTTTTCCATATGTCTGTAGATGGAATACTATTCTTTTCTTCAATATTGTGTCCATAAGCTCCCATAATGTTGATAAAAATTCCCTCTAGAATCAAGAATCATGGTCCAATACAATAGAATTTGGAAGCCCAAAATCAACCCATACAAACTGGAAGTACAAGTGTGATATTATTTTAGTTGACCTATTTTTGACAAGGCATCAAAATGCACTTTTTATTAACATATCCACTACCACAAACCAAAAATCATGCCCATTCCTAGACATTGGTATTCCCTCGACAAAATCCACTGAGATACTCTCCCATGGATGAGAGGGTATAGTTAGAGGTGTATACAATCCCAACTTCCTATTAGTAGGCTTGCTTTTTGCATACATTACACATCCTCTAGTGTATTTAGATAGTTTATTGCATATGAGGCCAATAACAATATTTTTGCACTTGTGACATTGTTTTGCTTACCCCAAAGTGTCCAACATTCAATGATGTATGTGCTTCTCTAATTACATGTGTTTGTTCATCTTGTGGAATACATAACTTCCCTAAATGATACAATAATTTGTCTTTCACATAGTAGTCTATATCTTCTACATGTTTTCCTTGAATTGATGTTGTATATATATCCTTAAAGTCTTTGTCCTTAGCATATTGTTCTTGATAACTTTATGTGCCATGGAACTACTTTGAAGAATAATTATAGCATTTGTAGGAGGCCTAGATAACATTTCTCCTACTTTGTTTTGAACCCCATTTCTTATATTTTATAACCAAATGAAACTTTTTTAGAAAACCCATCCACCTAAAGTGCCTTCTTTGTTTCAATTTATATTGAGTGAAAATATCGAAGTGGTTGATGATTTGTGTGTATTAACTGGTGCAGAAGCACCCATAGTTTGCTTTAGGTTGTTTAGGAGGTTGACTAGGACAACTTTGTCTAGGAAAACCAAGCAATCTATCTTGATTCATTTGTGTGTGTGTCTTAGTGGCATTTTTGTTGTGTCTTGTTCTGATGAAGGTCATGTTGACCATAGAATAGGTGTCAAAGGTTTGAACTCAAATTGAGGTTTAGGACTTTGAGGAGGTTTTGAAATTTTTTGAAAATGTTTCTCAATGAAAGCTATAAGCAGCCAAGGAGAGGTTAAGGGAGAGGATAACTGATTTTTTGACCCTATTTATGGGATGCATAGGCATTGGAGTCAGGTTGGAAGCATTCGAGATTGTATTGAAGTTTTGAATTTTTTGCCTTGAAGTGGTGTTTTAATGGATTAATGTTGGCACTGTAGTTTGTGTGGAATGTAGAGTAGTTGTTCTTCAAGCTTTGAGTGGCATTAGATTGTTAGTGTGTTCATTTTAAAGCATTGTAAGTAATTATTTTGATTTCCATATTGTTGCTGGTCTGAACCAGACAGTTTATAAAGAATGGAGTGTTAGATCACTTTCCCACCATACAAATTCTATGGCCCTTTGAGAACTATGAATAAACTCAATGGATGTACATATAGTAGGGTTATGAGTCCTTGACAGCACCAGAGTCACTGTGGAAGTCTTCTTCTAGGTGAGCCAGGAAGTGTCTGGTTAGGGAAGACTATAGTGTAGAGCACTTGATTTGCAGGGGTGTCAATTTCCTGACAAATTACAGTTTGGAGAGGGCAAGTATGAGTCTTTCCAAGACATAGTAAGGAGAAGTAAACTCCATCAATCCATTTGGTGAGGGAAGTACTTAACAATTTGCAATGAAGTCAGGGAAGGGTTTGAAAAGGCCTAATTTTTCCCATTTTCAGATTAGGGCTTTGTACGGACAGTTGAGGGCCAAGACCCCAAAAATCCTTGAGAGGTGGGCATATGAACCAGGAAACCCAAGGAAAGTTTGGGGTGTCCTTTGGAAAGACTAGGAGAAAAAACCTGATTTTTTGGAGAAGGAGACCTAATAGGGCTAATAGGGCTAGTAGCCTTTTAGGCCTAATTGTGGGACTTTGTGAGAGTGACTTGTAGATGGAGTTAGGTGAACCCTCAACACCCTTAGTAGGATGGATTGAGGACTTTAGAAGCACCTCCACACCCCTATAAAGATAAATTCAAGATTTTCGAGGATTAATAGCCTTTAGGGTGGATTAAGGGCTAAGGTTAGAGTTGCAAGATTGTACCAAGGTTGACTTGGTAGGAAGAATTATGTTGGTAGTTGGGTTGGAAAGGAGAACCAGGGGATCCTAAGAAAGAAAAGGTCCTAAAGGTTGCAAGTGGTGGAGTGAGACACCCTAGAGGTCTTCCAAGCAAGACCTAGAGCATGAATCAGTGATTGATTCACCCAACCTCCCTATCAGATTGGTATCAGAGCCATTAAAAGGCTTGGGAATTGAGAAGAGAAACTGAAAAAGAAACATGATTCTAATACTATAGGTAGATGAAAAGGCAGAGATCAAAGAGGACATAGAGGTGGATACCAAGGTAGAGGAACTAAACAAAGAAATCAAGGAGAGTCTAAACACACAGAGCATGGAAGTGAAACAACTTCTAGAGGAGGTTATGGAAGGCGCAGAGGATCTCAAGGAGGTTCTAACAGAGGAAGAGGAGCAGGCAAAAGTAACTCTTACTTTAGTAGCATGAAGTGTTATACCTGTGGTCAAGTAGGACATCCTGCTTATAGGTGCCCGGAGAAATCATCTTCTTCAAATACAGAAAAGAGAGTAGCATATGCTCAAGAAGACATTTTGAGTGTCAAGTCACCAGAGGTTAGTCATATTGAGTCAAAAATGGGGGAGAACTTGATGTTTAGAAGGGTTCCAATCAGACAACCAGTCAAGGAGGAGCCAAAGCAAAGGAGAGCCTTATTTAGAGTGAGATGAAAAATACTTGGGAAGGTGTGCAAGGTCATAGTGGATTTAGGGTCTACTGATAACATTATCTCAGAGGAAGAAGTGAGGAAGTTAAAGTTGGAGAAGGAGCCCCATACTAATCCTTACAATGTGACATGGCTGAATAAAGGACAGAGTGTTCTTGTGAATGAGCAGACAACAGTGGAATTCTCAATTGGAGGATACAAAGACAAACTTATTTGTGATGTGTTGCCTATGGATGCATGCCATATTCTATTGGGTAGGCCATGGCAATATGACAGAGGAGCTATCTATGATGGAAAGGAGAACACCATTTCATTTAAGAAGGATGGTAAAACATTCAAGTTGTAGTCACTGTTAGATGAAGAAGAAGGACATTCAAAGACCCCTAGTGTCTTGTTAAGCAGTGGCAAGGAGTTTATCAACACTCTACAACAAGGAGGAGAAGGGTATGTTGTTATGGTGCAACGCAAGGAAGAAGACAAGACCAAGAAAATAGTCATACTAGGAGCATTCCAGAAGTTGCTTGAACAGTTCAAAGACATAGTCAGTGATGGAACACCAAAAACCTTACCTCCAAAGAGAGCTATCAGTCATCAGATTTAATTCATACCAGGGGCTTCATTACCAAACAAAGCAGCTTATAAGCTTACACCAGATCAGAACCTAGAAGTGGCTAGACAAGTGCAGGAGCTATTAGACCAAGGACTAATCAGGAAGAGCATCAGTCCATGTGCAGTACCAGTGGTCTTAGCAACAAAGAAAGGTGGTAAGTGGAGACTATGCACTAACTCTAGGGCTATAAATAGGATTATAATTAGATATAGGTTCCCTTTTCCTAGGATTGAGGATTTGATGGACTATCTTGGAGGAGATCAATACTTCACCAAGTTGGATCTCAAGAGTGGATACCATCATATCAGAATCAAAGATGGGGATGAGTGGAAGACAACTTTTAAGACAACTGATGGGTTGTATGAGTGGAGAGTTATGCCATTTGGCCTCTCAAATGCCCCTAGCACATTCATGAGGCTCATGAATGAAGTGCTTAAGGATTTCACAGGGATATTTGTAGTAGTGTATCTAGATGATATACTCATCTTTAGTAAGACAACAGAGGAACATATGAAGCATGTGGAGATGGTTCTTAAAAGGTTGTAGGAGGAGAGGTTAGCCATCAACCTGGAAAAGTGTGAGTTCTTCAAACAAGAGCTTGTGTATTTGGGGTTTGTAGTATCCCAAGGATCATTGAAGATGGACCCAAGCAAGGTGGAAGCTATCCTAAGTTGGCCTACACCAACCACCGGGATAGAGGTAAGGAGTTTTCATGGTTTAGCTCAGTTTCATAGGAAGTCTATAAGAAACTTTAGTGTCATATGTGCACCAGTACTTGATACAATCAAAGGTGGCCTAAAGACTAAGTTTAAATGGACTCTTGAAGAAGAGAAGGGTTTTGAGAAATTGAAACAAGAAGTGGCAACTCAACCCATCCTTTTGTTACCTAGTTTTGATAAGCTATTTATAGTGGAATGTGATGTCAGTGGAATTGCAATAGGAGGAGTACTAAGCCAAGAAGCTAGGCCTATAGCTTTCTTTAGTGAAAAGCTCAATGAAGCTAAAAAGAAGTATTCTACCTATGACTTGGAATTATATGCTCTAGTACAGTCTCTTAGAAAATGGAGACATTATCTCCTACCTAAAGAGTTTGTAGTGTTTACTGATAACCAGGCACTTAGCTACATCAACACACAAGAAAAGTTGAGTAATAGGCACTTGAAATGGATGGAGTACCTCCAAGCCTTCACCTTTATTATCAAACACAAGAAGGGATAGTTGAACAAGGTGGAAGATGCACTAAGTAGGAGGTTGCTGACAGTACAAGAGATTCAATTCAAGAGCATTGGGATAGAGAGTTTCAAGGATCTCTATGGAGAAGATGAAGATTTCTCTGAAGCATATAAAGTATGTTCTAATTTTGAGAGTCACTTTCACAGTCAATTCTTAGAGTATACATTGGAAAGTGGACTTTTGTTCAAGGGGAATCAGTTATGTGTTCCTAAGGGTTCAATGAGAGAGAATGTCATCCAGGAAAAGCATAATGGTAGTCTTAGTGGTCATTTTGGTATCAACAAGACAATGGAACTAGTACAGAGGTTCTATTACTAGCCCAAGTTGCCAAGGGATGTCAGAAGGTATGTGGAGCAGTGTGTATTTTGTATGAAAGCCAAGGGGGGAGCTAGCAATGCAGGTTTGTATCAAACTCTACCCATTCCCAACAGACCATGGGAATGTATTAGGATGGACTTTGTGGTAGGACTCCCTAAAACTCAGACAGGGTTTGATAGTGTCTATGTGGTGGTAGATAGGTTCAGTAAAATGAGTCACTTTGTTCCTTGCAAGGCCACCCATGATGCTAGCTATATTTATCATTTGTTCTTCAAATAGAATGTGTGGATCCATGTATTGTCATTGAGCATTGTGTCAGACAAAGATGTAAAGTTTATGAGTCATTTTTGGAAAACCCTATGGGGCAGATTAGGTACTAACTTGTCTTTTGGATCAGCTTACCATCCTCAAACTGATGGAAAAACTGAGGTGATTAATAGAGTGTTAGGTAACCTTCTAAGATTCCTAACCAAAGAGTATGGACAGACATGGGACTTGGTCATATCACAAGCTGAATATGCCTACAATGACAGTGTGAACCAGACCACAGGCAGAAGTCCTTTTGAGATAGTCTATGGAATGCATCTAAGAGGTGTGTGTGAGCTCAGAGATCTAGGAGCTATGGAGCATAGGAGTGGCCATGCAGAGGATTTCTCTCAGACTATGAAGGAGATTCAGGAGCAATTGAAGAAGACAATCACAGAGGCTACTCACAAGTTGAAAGCTAAGGTGGATATGTCTAGGAAAGATCTCCAATTTGCAGTAGGTGACTATGTCATGGTCCATCTCAACAAATCCAGATTATAGAAAGGAGCACCAACTAAGTTGAAGATGAAGAGAGTGGGACCATGTAAAGTGTTAGCTAAGTATGGTAAGAATGCTTACAAGGTGGAGCTTCCTGCAGACTTAAGTATTTCACTAGTGTTTAATGTTGCTGACCTGATCATGTACAAAGGACCAGTGACTAATATGGATCAGAATAGTAGGGATGTCTTGGAGGATATGAGTAATGTAGTCTTACCACCTAAAGACAAGCTGCAAGTAGAGAGGATCTTGGAATCAAGGGTGAAGAAGTCTACTAGGTACAAGGTGTACATGGAACATCTCATCCAATGGAAAAACAAAACAGAGTCTGAGGCTACATGGGTTGAGGAAGCTCAGCTCAAGAAGCATGGCATTGACTTGTCTCTGATCTCTCCCCTCAGTGTTTGTGCAGAAGGGGGGAGAATGGTGCAGGAGCATTCATAGTTTGCTTTAGGTTGTTTAGGAGGTTGACTAGGACAACTAAGAAATCTATCTTGATTCATTTGTGTGTGTGCCT
Organism: Sequoiadendron giganteum; assembly: GCA_007115665.2. Classification (NCBI taxonomy): domain Eukaryota; kingdom Viridiplantae; phylum Streptophyta; class Pinopsida; order Cupressales; family Cupressaceae; genus Sequoiadendron; species Sequoiadendron giganteum. The sequence goes on along the minus strand of CM021100.1, from coordinate 382,858,049 downwards.
TAGTGGAATTTTTGTTGTGTCTTGCTCTGATGAAGGTCATGTTGACCATAGAATAGGTGTCAAAGGTTTGAACTCAAATTGAGGTTTAGGACTTTGAGGAGGTTTTGTAAATTTTTGAAAATGTTGCTCAATGAAATCTACAAGCGACCAAGGAGAGGTGAAGGGAGAGGATAACTGATTTTGTGACCCTATTTATGGGATGCATCGACATTGGAGTCAGGTTGGAAGCATTTGAGATTGTATTGAAGTTTTGAATCCAAGGAAAGCAATTGTTATTTAGTGAAATTTTTGTGGTTTTTGCCTTGAAGTGGTGTGTTAATGGATTAATGTTGGCACTGTAGTTTGTGTGGAATGTAAAGTAGTTTTTCTTTGAGCTTTGAGTGCATTATATTTTTAGTGTGTTCATTTTCAAGCATTGTAAGTAATTATTTTGATTTCCATATTGTTGTTGGTCTGAACTAGATAGTTTGTAAAGAATAGAGTGTTAGATCACTTTCCCACCATACAAATTGTACGGCCCTTTGGGAACTATGACTAAACTCCATGGATGTACATATAGTAGGGTTAGGAGTCCTTGACAGCACTGGAGTCACTGTGGAAGTCTTCTTCTAGGCGAGCCAAGAAGTGTCTGGCTAGGGAAGACTATAGTGCAGAGCACTTGATTTGCAGAGGTGCCAATTTCCTGACAAATTACAATTTGGAGAGGGTGGGTATGAGTCTTGCCAAGACATATTAAGGAGAAGGAAACTCCATCAATCCATCTGGTGAGGGAAGTACTTAACAGTTTGGAGTGAAGTCAGGGAAGGGTTTGAAAAGGCCTAATTTTTCCCATTTTTAGATTAGGGCTTTTATGAACAGTTGAGGGCCAAGACCCCAAAAATCCTTGAGAGGTGGGAATATGAACCAAGAAACCCAAGGAAATTTTGGGGTGTCCTTTGGAAAGACTAGGAGAACAAACCTGATTTCTTGGAGAAGGAGACCTAATAGGGCTAGTAACCTTTTAGGCCTAATTGTGGGATTTTGTGAGAGCGACTTGGAGATGGAGTTAGGTGAACCCTCAACACCCTTAGTAGGATGGATTGAGGACTTTAGAAACACATCCACACCCCTGTAAATCTAAATTCAATATTTTTGAGGATTAATAGCCTTTAGGGTGGATTAAGGGCTAAGGTTATAGTTGCAAGATTGCACCAAGGTTGACTTGGTAGGAAGAACTATGTTGGTAGTTGGGTTGGCATGGAGAACCAGGGGATCCTAAGAAAGAAAAGGTCCTATAGGTTGCAAGTGGTGGAGTGAGACACCCTAAATGTCTTCCAAGCAAGACCTAGAGCATGAATCAGTGATTGATTCACCCAACCTCCCTATCATTAACGTTTCCTTACCTATTAGGTAGTGTTTCCACTTCTTCACACTTTGTACTAATGCATATAGTTCTTTATCATATGTGGGACAGTTACTTATTGTAGTTGTGAAAGTTTTAGAATGAAAACAAATAGGTTTACCTCCATGGATGAGTATTGATCCCATGGAAAATGCACTATCATCTATTTCAATTTTTAATGGTTGTTGTAGATCCGGTAGAGCCAGAACTAGTGCAGTGCTTAGATTTTCCTTTAAACTATTGAAGGAATTTTCTTGTAGACCTTCCCACTGAAAAGACTTATTTATACTTGTTAGTGTGTGCAATGGAGATGCTATTTAGGAGAAGTTAGCTATGATCTTTCTCCAATATTTTACTACACCTAGAAAAATTCTAACTTTTGTAACTGTACCTGGCTTTGGCCAATTTACAATGACTTCAAACTTTGCAAGATCCACTTTCAAGTGACCTCCTCCTACAATATAGCCTAACTACACTAGTGATATCTTAGTGAATTCACATTTTGACATCTTTAAATATAATTTTTCTTTCCTTTATACATCCAGTCCTCTTTTTACATGCTCTACATGTTCTTCCCAAGTTTGACTAAATACAAGTATATCATCCAAATAAACTATGATAAAATCATCTATGAATGGATGGAAGGCATCATTCATGACTTGCATAAAGGTAGTTAGTGCATTAAAAATCCCAAATGGCATGAACAACCACTCATACAGTCCCTATTTTTTCTTAAATGAAGTTTTCCATATATCATTATCTGCAATTCTTATTTGATGATATCCACTATGCAAGTCCAACTTAGTAAAATAAACAACATTTTTCAAATGATCAATTAAATCATCTATTTAGGGAAGTGAATACATGTTCTTTACTGTTATCTTATTTATATCTTTGTAGTTGATGCACATTATCCATGACCCATCGTTCTTTGGCACCAACCCAATTAGAGAACCACAAGGAAAGGTACTTGGAAAAATAACTCCTTTCTAAACCAACTCCTGAACCTTCTTCTTGATTTCCTCATTCTGAAAAACTGATAATCGGTAAATATTGATGTTTGGAAGAGGCACATCCTATTGTAACTAGATTTTATTTTGTATCTCTCTCTTTGGTGGCAATCAACTAGGCTCCTGAAATAAATCGTCATAGGTGAAGACTACTTTGACTAATTCAACTTTGTGCTTTGGATCACACCCTTTGAATCCTTTAGATTTTTCATCCTCTTTGGCTTTTACAATCATCAATATAATTTTCTTACTATCATTGACTAACCTCTTCATTTTTCTAGCATTCACTAGAGCTAGATTAGTCTTTGTCTTATGTGCATGTACAAAATATTATTTACCATCCTTAAAAATGTGATTTGTTTTCTCCCCTATAAAAGATTTATTTTTGGCCATAAATATAGGGATTCCCTAGTACAATGTCACAAATATCTAAAGGGACTACATAAAATTATTCTCAACTTTGAAGTTTGTAGGGACGGAAAATCTTAACTTACATTACTTTGTTACTTGTAATTGTGCATCATTGCAAACCCATCCAAGTGGATATGGTTTTGGATCAGGTATTGTGGCCAAGTTGAGTTTCTTTACAAATTATTCAAATAAAATATTTACTTGAGATCTTGTATCAAACAAAGTATCAACCTTAGTGTGCTTTGTTACAATCCAAATATGAAATAATTCATTTCTATGCTTATCAATATTAGGTGAAGAAGATTCTTTACTTGGAATTGCATTTGAAAAACTTGTATCAATAGAAAGAGACATACCTTTTCCTTTACCTTGGATCCCAACAAAAAAAATCTTTGTCTCATCCCTAGAGTCAAATCCAAGATCCTATTGTGCTACAACAGTAGGGTATGTGCAGGATCATCACGGAAAAAACAGGTCCTTAAGTGGCAATAAAATTTAGAAAATCAGAGTTAGGCAACTTGATGTAAACATTTGAATAAGTTATCTATATTATTTCAAAAATATGTAACAATAGAATCTGTAGAAAATTTAATGTAGTTTATAAACTTCTAGGTTTATTTAAAAAAAAAATCTATTTGGTGAAAATTTGAAATTTCAATGCAATAGTACTTAAATTTCAGGGGAAAAATAACAAGTAGGTGTCTGTCTGACCACCTTAGCCAAAATAAAATGATAATATTTTTTTATAAGATTTTAGATATAAGTAGGGGACTCATGTCCCAATGTGATGCATATTTTTTTGTAATTTTTTTCCAAGTAAATAATTAATTATGATTTTTTTATTACCATTTTTAAAAAAAATAAAAAACTCATATGTCTAACCACCTTAACTTGGTCAAAACATCATGAAATTCAATTTTCTTTTTTTAATCCTATAGTATGTGAATCATAGAATGTGACACATGTTTTGGATTCAAAAAATGTGATACCATTTGAAAGTTATAGATGTTTTTCAATTAGTCTATCAATTAGGACTTTAGTTATAATTCAAATAGAAAATGAATAATAATAATTTATTAAATTCAAAGTAAAGCATAATTTATAATGATGGAAATTTGAGAATCTCCTTTAAAAACCCTTTTCGTTTCATCAATTTTGGGTTAAAAAAGAGTCGTCAGCCACGTGGGCCATCATATCACTTAGATATCGCCACTTTTTGGCCCATCATGATCTTGCACATACCCAATAGTCTTATGTTTTCCTTTGTTTTCTACATACTTGTTCGGCCTTAGTTACGAGTGCAACTTCCAACACTTTGAATCATCGTGCCCCTCCTTCTTGCAATGGGAGAATGCAGGAATGTCACCCTCCTTCTTCATGGTGGCTATCTTTTTCCCCTTTCCTTTTCCCTTGGGTTTACCTTCAGGCTTAGATGGATTCTTGATATAATTTTCATTGAAATTAATCTTACCTATCGACTCCAAATGTGTGGCTTGTACACATACTTCATCTAAATTACTAGTATTTAAAACCAAAATGGTATGCCTTAATTAAGAGTGAAGACCGCCTATATACTTGAGCAATGTGTCTTAGGTGTATAATGGGACATTAAGTGCAATATCCCACTTCCTAAATTCATGAGTATAGTCTTGGATCTAGATTGACCTTTACCCTGCCTAAGAGTTTTCCAGTTCATAGTTAACTATTGCATATGGCCTAAGGGATAAAACTTATTTTTGAGGGGAACTTTAAATTCCATCCAAGTTAAATTGACACTACCATGTCAACCAATTTCTTCTTGAGTTTTACTCTCCCACCAGGTGAGAGCGGTTTCTCCCAACCGAAGAGTAGCTAATTGGATTTTAGAATTAGCATCATCTAAGAGACCTTTAATTCTGCAATATACTTCTACTTGTTGAACCCAATCATCTAGTTTCTCAGTGTTTAACTCGCCAAAATATTTAGGTATTTCAAATTTTACATCCAACTTGATTATAGGCTTATGTGCACTCTTGAAAGGACTAGAAGAAAATGGAGGAGATGGAGATGGAGGATTTTTTGGGGGCTCATCATCACCTCCTTCTCTTTTCTCTTTTTCCTCTCGATCTTCATGGTCCTCATTCTTTTCTCGCTTCAATGAACCTCCTTTTCCATGCTTCCTTAATTCTTTCCTTTCCAAAAAGAGAACTTCCACCATAGCCTTCATGTCGAGAAAATCTCATTGAAAATATTTCTCATCAAGCTCAGAACTTTGTCCAGCTTTTGTCTCTTCCATATTTTGTGGTGGAAAACTTCTTCATTTATCGATCTTAGGATTGATCTCTGCAAGCATGCCTTAACCTAGTTGGCTCCTAGATCATGTTAACATCCACTTTTACAATCAGTAGTCAAACAAAGCTTTGATACCAACTTGATCTATTAGTATCTATGGTGAAGGTTTCTTAGAAATTTTCTAATTTATGCAAATGGAATTCAATATCTTAAACTTAATTTTAAGTTCTTAATAAGACATTAAATAAATTAGAGCCATAGGAATAATAACACAAAAGAGAAGACAACGACAACACATTGATAATAGAGTTCACGAGAATGGCTATGTCTTCAGATCCCTCTCCAACAAGTGACAAATCCTTCATTATGCTCCAAATTCTTAATTACAAGGCACATTCAATCTTCTACAAATTCTTTAAAAATTCTCCTTGGATGATAATGAACTAAAGAAAATTCCCCTCCTTCAAGTACAAATTAACTTGGCCAAAAGCCTCTCATAGTTATTTGCACATAGTTGAAATTATCTCATCATCTAATTCCCAATTCCCTAACTTCCTCCAATTCCCTCTACCCCCCTTTAAATATATTTTCAAATTCTATTTATAGGTTTACAATATAATAAAAGTGATTTTCACATATTTTACAATTGGCACCAACTACATGGCACAATGGCTATTTTGAGGCTTTTTTAATTGGGGGTCGGCAGTTTATACCATTGGACCCCCATTTGTATATTAGAATTGACTTCTATTTCTAATTTAAATATAACGATTGTCGATTTATCCTCAAATACATGCACTTTACATGTTGGTAGGAGATGGAAATTGGAGTTAGGGGGTCGAAAATTTGAACCACCGCCCCTTAAAATAGATTTTGGTTGTATATTAAATAGAAACCACTGCAGTGTATATCCCGACAATATCATTTGGTCCAATGATAGTGTGTGAGTCTAGTGAGGGGAAGATCTTGAGTTTGAGCCTCCCCAACAAAATTTTGAACCAATGAAAACCCAATCCAGAGATTTCTATCTTAGAGGTGCCACGTGGCACCATTTCATTCGCTAACGATTACCACGTGTCAGAGCACAATTGGTTGATGTCATCACCTCGTCACCTGCCACACCACCTTCCACATCACCTACCACATCAATACCATGTGTCATTAACTGCCATTGTGTTTTCCATATCAACATGGTGGCGTTAGCATCTATATTGGTTTGGTCAACCCTTTTTTTTGCTAACTTTGACCAGCCATAACTTTTGTGTATGGACTTTGTTTGACGTGATTCAAGCAGAAATGGAATCATCTCGACGAGCTTCAACACGGCATAGTTTTCTTGAGAATTTAGAATAATCAATTTTTTGGTGAAAAATATCCACCTAGATAATCTATGTTTCTTTGTTCTTTGGATTCAGGTTGTGCATATTTGGGAAGTTTCTTATAATGTTTTTATATTTTAGAATTCAAGGTTTCACTTGATATGGTACAATACAATGTATTTTTCATGCTTTAGTGTGCAAATAAGGTTTACCAGATATTCTAGGTTGAAGTATTTCTATATTACGAGTTTGGATGAAGTCTTTAATAGATCTCAGGTGGTTCAAGGATCATTTTGGATTGTGTTCAAGTGAATCTTGTTGCCTGTAAGTTACAGATTGGTTTTAGGAAGTGTGTACTTAATGTTTATCGTGTTTAGAATGGGTATTGGTTGACCTTGGGTTAACACTACATGTGAGGCTTAAGAAAGCATGTTGAGATGTGTTGGGATCTATTTGGGTCCTAATTAAGGATTTATATGGGTCGCCTTCATTCCTATCCATCATAGGAATGTTTTGTGCTAACCTATTTTTGGAATTTGTAAGTGTAATTAATAGTTTCTGACCTTGGAGAAGGTTTTTGAGGTTGATGTTGATATAAATAAGAGTAATGTTGTTGTGAGATGCAAGAGAGAATCAAGAGAGAGACAATAAATATGTGAGATAGATGTGAATGATGTGTGTGATGTTAATTTGTGTAGAGTAGTGTGAAATTCAAGTGTTGGATTCATGTAGGTAGTGAGCTGAAGGTGTTTGAAATATTTCATGCAAGACTATAAAAAGTGTTCGACCATTTTTGGTGGACTCATTATTGCATTGAGAAATTTTTGTTTGTGTAAAATTTATCTTTTATCTTCTTGTGTTATTTTTGTGGCAGTGAGCCCTAGTTGACAACCTTTTTGGATAGTGTGTCCTATTCTTGCAGTGAACCCTTGTACTGATTTTTTAATTACTTATATTGTGATCTAATCCTCACTATGGTTTTTCCCTCATTAGGTTTTCCACATAAATCTGGTGTTTCCTTGTGTATGGTGTTGTTATTTTAGTTTTTGTTATTTGTATTTCATGTTTAATTACATTAACAGAATAAGGGTTTAATGAATGCATGTGGATCTAATTACTATTGAGGGTTTTGATGTTTTAATTTTCTACATCTGATTCATCCCTCGCTCTCATTTATCTTGTTCATTCAACAAAAATATCAACATAGCAAGTATGTTGAAATTTTAAGTGGGGGCATACAATGGAATTATTATATTCACAATATTACATTTCCATTGATCATTTTGTGGCATTGAATTATGGGTACACAATTTTTGTGATGACTTTAACCATGTGCCACCTTCTTATAAGTGCACACTTTGTAGAACTAGTGTGTTTTTCTCATCTTTCAGAGCTCACCTAGTGTATATCAAACCACACTATCCCTTGTGAGCGTATTTATGGACAAAAAGACTAGGCTTGATCCATTCCTTTGGACAAACAACTAAGGCTTGATCCTATCCTATCTCCCTCTCACATTAGCTTTAACATTGTATGCTTGTGTATCTTGTTTTCCTACACATATATTACATATGTTGTGTGTAAATTTTTCCTTATGTTGGTTTACCATGTGATATTAGATCCTAGGGGCTTGACCACCTCCTTGATATTTCATCATCCCATCTTTCTAATATTTGTACTATTGGATCCCTCTGGATGCATATTTGTCTACTTTTGTGAGAGTTTGAGTGTGGGATCATACTCTCACTAAACTGGGGCCTAAATATAGTGTAAGAAATTGTATACCTTTACAATTTCACACTATGTTTGCATCCCTTAATTATTTTGACTTAATTAAGATATAACATTTCAAATTATGCATTCCAAAGCATTATTTTTATCATTTTCTGAAAGGGGAACAAACATTTAATTGATGCAATTAATAATTTAAACACATTGGAGCTTTTTTTTCCTACACTTATGTGCCAAGACCCATTCGCCCAGGGGCATATGGGTCCCCTTTAAGTCCTAGGTCCCAAATTTTAAGATATTTTTGGTGGTCTTTTAATAGTTCAAATTCAATATGCAATTGTCGGCTTTTGGAATGTAAATTTTAGGAAATTAGACAAACACCTACAAATAAGTCTTTTTATCATTTGAAATCTACTAATTAAGAGCATACCTTTTGAGATCAATTCAAGAGAAAATGTTTTTTCTAAGAGCATTCAAGAGTAGGTTTATTAATCATTTGTCGTAACATTCAAGATCCTATCATTATGTCCAATATTAGGTGACATGTCATCTTTTGAAGGCTAATAGGCATTTTTTATCCTAAAGCATCGAAGCATTCAAGTATCCAAAAAATAAAGCAAAGAAAGATCAAGTTCCTTGGAGTGATGTGTGTGAGTTCAGTCCTCTAAGGGAAGAAATTAAATGATTTGGTGAGTTTTAGCAAAAAAGTGTTCATTGATCATTTTATTCCATTTATCAATTGTCATTATCTTTCTATCAAGGTTTAATTACCAAACTTGGGGTTTGACCAAGGCAAACCGCCATTCAAGAAAACATTTTTTCCCATTTTGTATGTGCAGATTATAGGTTGAAGAAGGATTGAAGAGATCTCAAAGGAGCAATTTTGCATTGTATTTTTTTCATCATTGTTGTCAAGCCACGAAAACTAAGTTGCATACTTTATTTTTATCTTTTCAATAGTGGGACCTATGCAAAAGAGAAGCCAAGATCCAGCATCAGAGGACTTCCAAAAGTGTTTTTAGGACCCCTAACTCAGACCTATTTGCCCTAGCATGAACCTGTCCTCTTGTAGACCTCAAAATAGATTTATGGTGATTAGTACATGTGTCCTAATCCTTCTCAGATCTTCCTACAAACTATGATTTCAATGTTTGTATTTTTGGGAATTTCCATTTCATGTTTCAGGTCTTGTAATTAATTTAGTTCAAGTGCATCAAACCATTTCCATTTAATTCCAAATCCTCCTATCCATAAGGAAACCAAGGATCCAGGTTTGATTGTCTCACCTTAGGGTTGAAATTCAATCTCTACACCTTGTGATCACTCTTTTCCTAATGAAATTTAAGGGGAAATGCACTCTTTTAATGTTAAGGATACCCTTTCTTAACATCTATTTTTGCGCTCCATATTTCCCCTTCATTTTATTTTGATGAACCTAAAGTTGATAAGGTGCCTTTTTCACCATATTCTATTTTGGTGAACCTGACATTTTACATCATACTTTTTTTGATTTGGAGATCATTAAAACCCTAGATCTAGGTTTTGAATCATCTTTTTTTTCCTTGCATTAAGGATTTCATATTGTATGTTTACATCATTTAAATTCACAAAAAATTATAAAAAATTACATACATTTTTCATATTAGATTGCATATTAGTGTGTTTCAGTCATTTAAATTAGAATTAAATCCAAAATTACATTCAATTTTATTTCATTTTTCTCATACATTGTCATTTAAATTGCATTTACATTTTTATCAAAAATATGGAAAAATAGCCATTGTTTAATCTATTTTCAACCGGGGAAAGAAACATCAAACAAAAATGTAAAACTTTAAATTTGTATTTTCCAGAATCTTATCCAAGGACTCATTCATCCTAGGGTGAACCTATCCTTGTACAAGAATCTTAGAAATATTTTGCACATTCTTTTATCTCTGTAATATCAGTTTGTTGTACCTTGGAGAAGTCTGTTTTAAAATTTTAAAAAATTGTTATTGCATGTGCAAGAAAAGCGTCATTTTGTTTGATTTTTTGTAAAATTGGGAAATGATTTGTTAAATTTCAGTATTGAAAATCATCAAATCCATTGGAAACTATTTTACATTTTTTGGAGTGTTGCATAATATGGGTAGTTACTTTTCATTTTTACACAAATTCATACATTGCATAGTAATCTAGTCATGTTAGATCTTTGTCCACAATCACATTGTATACTTAGCAACCCCTTTATTTGTGATGACTTTGAAATATTAGATGAATCCCTTGAGGACATCATCTCACCTAGATTGTCCATTGAATCTTTGGTGCAAGAGGATCTAATTATAGACAATCATGACAATCCTAGTTGTTCTTCTCCTGATACCTCTCCTACTTGTAACAAAGGTATCTCGGTGTTAGAAGAACCAATTATTGAGAATTATGAGAATATTTTTTCCCTCTTCTAATGATTTACCTATTTGGAAAGATATGGTAGTAGAAGAATATGAAATAATTGATGTGCATTTACCCTAGCAAACAGTAAGGTGGAAGGAACAAATGAAGATGCTAAGTTTACATTAGATCCCCCATTGATAGAAGGTAATCAACAAGTAGATAACTCAGTTGAGGTTATCTATGAAAAAATTAGATATCCTTTAACTAGTGAGCCTCCTAAGTCACCTCCCATTATTAGACCTCTTGAACCTTCAAGTGATATCTTAAACTTTGCAAGGCCACTTTGTAGTGAACAAGTGTCACAACAACCAATTTATCACACAATTGCTCACACATATAACATTCCTCAGTGTAGTGTTAAAGAGTATGATCTTGTTGAGAAACTTCATCATACTCTAGTAAACACCCCCCTTTGGGATTTGATTCAAACATCACCTACGCAGAATAGGATGCTCCAAGAATTTTTAAAGAAGAATGATATCCAATATTTTGTTAAATTGAATGATGTAGCAATCTCATTTGATTATTTGTAAGTGAAAAAGTTAGATATCACATTCCCTCAACATGAATTACCCTCACTTGAGATCCAAAATAAACATAAGGCCTTAATGATAAAGGTGATCATTAATGAAACTACACTTAGGCATACTCTCATAGACAATGGAGTGTATATTAATGTTTGTAGCATTGATCTCCTACATAAAATTGATGTGGACAAGAATATTATAGAACCTAATGACATTAATATTCATGGCTTTGACAATGATAATAAGAAATCATTAGGAATCATCGCATTGCCCATCAAGGTTGGACCTTAGGTTTTTCCTACCCCTATCCATATCATTCCACGACCTCTTTCATACAACCTTCTCCCAGGGATACCATGGATTCATGTTATGAAAGGAGTCTCTTCTACCCTTCATCGTGAGTTTTTTGAATATAAAAACAATATATACATGATTGAAGAAGATGAACAAATTTATAATTCACAAGTTCAACATGATCATGACACTTCCAACTCTCAATACTTTGATTCCAACTTCAAAGGTAGAACCTATACAAGTTGGTGGTAATCTTAATTTTCCTTCAACTACAACAAAACTCTTAGATGATAGCTGGGGGTCATTAGAATTTTCACCTTATTTCAAAGGGGAGTCTTAAATCTTATTCAAACACATTTTTTAGGGATGATTATGGTTCATTAGTTTTTACACCCTCCTTTATGTGAAAGTAAAAAATATCACAACCTAAACCAAAATTGCATTCTTCTTAACTCAATTCTACATCAATAAAATCACCCCATGGTGGTGATGGGGGATCTTCAACTCTCATCCCTTATGAGAGGAAGATATGTAACTTTACAGGGCTTAAAAAGGATTTGTGTGCTTGTGATGAAGCCAATCCTTCTCAAAAGTAGAAAATATCTTCATTTGAGTTGGAAACATGTTATGGTCTTGGATACAAAATGATATCTAAATGTAGATATAAGGAAAACATAGAATAAAATGATAGAAATTAAGTGAATACTATACCATAATTTTCCAAGCAAGAGCTAGGTATCCAACCTTTATCTTCACCTTCATCTAATGCATTATCATCTATTATGTGTATGACATCTTTAGAGGAGAAATATGTTTCCCCTACTATTGATGAAGATATTATCTTGTTGAGGCTTCTCAAAACCCGCTTGATTAATCTTCCTTTAAGAACATAAAATAAATTTTATAACAAAAGTTAATTTAATGCATGTCATCAAGTGCATGGTCTTTCTACCAATGAATGTAAGGCTTTGAGTAATAAAATTCAACATCTTAAATATTTTTGTTCTCTTCCTTGTGTTAATGCACCTACTTCCTCTAGAATTGATAATGATTTTCATCCTATCATGTTGCTCATCACTATGTGGCATTGGTAGCTTTAAGTGTTTTTCTCATTTCCATTCATGGTGGTACAATCTTAAAAGGACAATAATATTTATCTTGGAAGCAACATAATATTCCTTGGTGTTTGTCTTTGTCTCTACACTTGGGGGTAAGGATAAGTAGTTTTTGGAGGTGTGCATTCTTCTCAAGAATCCCCTCTTCCTCCCTTTCTAGTTAAAATACCAACATAGAAAGTATGTTGACATTTTAAGTGGGGGAAATACATTTGAATTATTATATTGGAATTATTATATTGGAATTATTACATCACCATTCATCATTTTGTGGCATGGAATTATGGGTAGACAATTTTTTTTATGAATTTACCCATGTTCCACCTTCTTATGAGTGCACACCTTGTAGACTTAGTGTGTGTTTTTCATCCTTTGGTGCTCATCTAGTGTATATCAAACAACACTAGCCCTTGTGAGAATATTTTATGGAAAAAGAGCTTAGGCTTGATCCATTTCTTTGGACAAACAACTAATGCTTGATCGTATCATATCTCCCTCTTTCATTATCTTTAACATTGTATGCTTGTGTATCTTGTCTTGCTACACATATCTTACATATCTTATTTTTCCCTTTTTTCTTATGTCGGTTTACCATGAGATCTTGGATATTGGGGTATTTTCCACCTCCTTGATCTTTTTCCATCCTATATTTCTAACATTTGTACAATTAGACCCCTCTTGATGAATATTTGTCTACTTTAGTGTGAGTTTGAGCATGGGCTCATGCTCTCACTAAAGTGGGGGATAAATATAGTGTAGAAATTTTATACCTATACAATTTCACACTATTTTTGCATCCCTTGAATATTTGGACTTAATTAAGCTTCTAATTTTCCAAATTATGCATTCCAAAGCCTTATTTTTACCATTTGACAAAAGGGGAACCAAAATTTAATTGATGCAATTGATAATTAAAACACATTAGATCTTGTGTGTCCTATACTTATCAATCCCCTTTAATTCCTAGGTCCCAAATTTTAATATTATTTTGATGTTCTTTTAATGGTTCAAATTCAATATACAATTTTTAGCTTTTGGAATCCAATTTTCAGGAAATTAGGTAAACACATATAAATACATAGTTTTTTTAGCATTTGAAATCTAAGAATTATGAGCACACTTTATGAGATCAATTCAAGAGAAAAATATTATTTTCAAGAGCATTCAAGAGTAGGTTTATCAGTCATTTTTTTCAACATTCTCGATCATATCATCATGCCCAAGCTTATGTGTGTTCATGCCATCTTGTGAAGGCTAATATTCATTGTCGATACTAAAGCATCCAAGAATTCAAGTATCCAACAAATCAAGCAAAGAAAGATCAAGTTCCTTGGAGTGATGCATTTGACTTTTTTCCTTTAAGGGAATCCATTAAACGATTGGTGAGTTGTAGTGACAAAGTGTTCAGTCATCATTTCCTTCCATTTTTCAATTTTCATTATCTTTCTATGAAGGTTTAATTACCAAAATTGTGCTTTGACCAAGGTAAACCCCCATTCAAGCAAAAAAAAATTCCCTTTTTGTATGTGTAGATGACAAGTTGAAGAAGGATTAAAGATGTCTCAAAGGAGCAATTTTTTATTGTTGCATTTGTTTTCATCATTATTGTCAATCCATAGAAACTAATTTGCATACTTTATTTTCTTCTTTTTGATAGTGGAACGTGTGTAAAACAAAATCCAAGACCTAGCATCAGAGGACTGTCAAAAGTGTTTTTAGGACCCCTTACCAGGACCCATTTTCCCTAGGGAAAACCTATCCTCATGTAGACCTCAAAACAAATTTTTGGTGACTAGTATTTGTGTCTTGAACCTTCATAGATATGCCTACAAACTATGATTTCATTGTCTATACTTTTGGGAATTTGCATTTCATGTTCTAGGTCTTTTAATTCATTTAGTTTAAGTTCATAAAATCATTTCCATTTAATTCCAAATCCTCTTGTCCATAAGGAAACTAGGGATCTAGGTCTGATTGCCTCACCTTAGAGTTTAAATTCAATCTCTACTCCTTTTGATCTCTCTTTTCCTAGTGAAATTTAAGGGGAAAGACACCCTTGAATGTTAAGGATACCCTTTCTTGACATCTCTTTTTGGATACATATTTCTCCTTCATTTCAAAAAGTATTTAGACAATCCACCTTTCTTTGTACTCATGGGATGGAGAAACACATGAGTTACTTATATACCATGTGTAAATGATCAGTGTCTATAGAAACACATACCTATTTTCAAAATTGACATGAGAGTGTTAGTCATAACATAATTGTCTACTAAAAACATGGCTACATATGTAATATTCCAAGAATTAGAGGAGATAGGAAAGTAATACACGAAACATACATGTGAAATAAGATTGTAACTATGTAATTCATCTAATCTAATATATTTACATAAATGCATCAATGCGAGAAGTTACTAACTATATCAAATGATAACAGTGGTAGAGAGTAAAAATAAATAGTGGTAAAGAGTAAAAAAAAAAATATGTAGATGAGGAAATGTGGGCTTAGTTTCAAATATTTATATCCTCCAAAAGCTAATAAATTGTTGAGAGTCAAAATCTCTAAAAATACATGAAAATCAAGAAATCAATAATAACTTCTCTAACCTCCTAGAAATGAGTAAATAAATCATCAAGCTTCCTCCCACCAATATTTATGTAATTCAAGGACAACTTGATAAAAGTGTTGATACTCAATTTCTCATTGTCCTTTTTTCTCAAGAGTCATTTCCCCTTTTGTGTCTTAGCAATATATTACCAATTTTATAACTGATATGAGATATCTATCATGCGTGGTCTTTTGCAAAAAAAATTAGCATGGTAGGTGGAGCATATAAATGTAGGCCTATTTTTGTTGAAAGTTATGCCTTTGTGGATTTTTATCTTCTAACTGACCTACATGCAATTGAGATACCTATCCCCATAAGGTGTAGTCTTGTTTGTTTTCTCGTAAGTGTAAGTTCAGTTATAAACTCCCACAAAAGGTAGAAATAATATAAAAATGGATAAAATGTGCTAATTAGGGTTTTTGTAGGTGTTTAATGTCCATCTAAACTTTCTTAGTATTTTTCCTCTTTATGAAGTTGATGGATTTTCCCTCAAAGTTCTTATTGATTAGTTGATCCATGCAAAGGGTAAAAAGGGTTGAAAATGCATGAGAAATGGCTAAGTGTAAATTTTTCAATCAATTGAACCTCCCCTTTAGTCTGTTTCTCTAGTTCAGTTAATTTTTTGTGAATTGTCTTAGTTTTGACCATTGATGTTTTTCATATTTCTACTTGCCAATAGATTCCATGCAAATACAGTAAAAACAAAAAGGTTGGTTGTTCTTGTGGGTAGATGAAGTCTATCTTCTTGTATTCACATAGGTAGTGATGTTATCTTCCTTTTATGGATGCAAGAAAATGGAATGTAATAGCTTTGTGGATAAAGGAATTTGAAATATATGAAAAACTTTGGAAGTAGAAGTTCAAATGAATTTATCAGCCCATCATGTTGATATCACTTCATCCACCCCATTTTTTTACATTGTTGTTGTCATGTTGATGGCATGTCATACTGACATAATTGATGATAATTCTCATCCAAACTAGATGTTAATTTGGAAATTGATCCTAAATCTAACTATCAAATTAATTTGGATCTAGCTTTCCTTGTGACTTAACATTGGAATGCAAACCAACTAAATTTTTATGATTAGATAAATACCTCAAAGGAGAGCCAATATGTTAGGGGTTAGTTACTTTGTTGCAAAGAGGGCATATTTGATGTTTGTAATATATTAACCTAATTGATACAACACTAAATTAAAAAATATAAATTATCACATGAAAAAATACATAAATTTTTATAGATCTTGGAAGCACAAATAAAGGAGCATTTGTAGATGAAATTTGAGCCTAAAATTTAAAGACATGGGTGATCTTTCCCTAGTCCAAAAATGAAGGTTTTGAATGATTTAGATGCTAGATCGCTCTAGTATAGTATGATCTTCACTCTTCTACAACATGTTAATGAATGTTCTTGATTTGACTTGCATAAATGAAAAGAGGGGAAAGGTTCTTCGGTAAAGGATTTTGCCTCAAGCAAACCCCAATGTTGGTCTTCCCACATCCACAATAGCAATGGTGATGATTATAAAGAGTTCTTACCCTTAGTCGTGTAGAGGCAAAGTAAACAATAAATAACTATAACAAATGAACAACAATTGATAATATTACCTTAGGTATGAAAACCCTATCAAAGTGATGTCACACCATAAGTTTCTAGAAAGATTTTATTAATAATGCATGAATTTAGTTGAAGACCTACAAGAGGTTAGTCTAAATAACATAAATATATTTTTGTAACAAGCATGTAAAGAATAAGTTGCACACATCTTCACTATTAAAACATAATAGTGCATGATTTTCCATAATAGTTCTCATTTCCTAATTCTTGTTCTTAATGTTCAATAGAGAGGGACACTTATTTATATCTGCATCCCAATTGATTTTCTTGGACAAATGCCAATATGGGGTCATTTTTAAACACTTAAGGTCGACACTCAAAGTGATAGATATTTAAAATTACATCTATACAATTAGGGTGGTCCCACCTGTGTTCGAGTTTTTTTTGCTACAAAAACTAGGGATGGTGGGGATTTTAATGTATTTTTCCAAAATGGACCCAAAATGAGAAAAATATGAATATAATTAATTGTATATAAAAAATATGGTGTGAATATAGTTTGAAATTATCAAGGGTGACAATTTACAACACTACACTATAATTTTTCTATAGATGGAAAGGTCATTTGGTTCTTCCCAAAATATTCACTTGGCAACCAATTTTTTTATATGTCTAGTAGTGGGGAAGATTCTTGCATGGTTCACATGGAGGTTGATATTTCATAAGGGCCTAAGAGATAAATAAGAATACAATGTGGAGATAGGTAAATGAACTGGACAGAGGCCCAATATGAACATCAATAGATGGAGGACATTTTCCTAAAAAAAATCAT
Source organism: Sequoiadendron giganteum (assembly GCA_007115665.2). NCBI lineage: Eukaryota > Viridiplantae > Streptophyta > Pinopsida > Cupressales > Cupressaceae > Sequoiadendron > Sequoiadendron giganteum. The sequence continues at coordinate 382,840,549 of CM021100.1, read as the reverse complement.
TTCAACATGCATAAGGCTACATGGTCATCCAAGTGTCAAAATCCTATAAAAAAAATTCTACGGAATTTAGAGAATTAAATGTCATTAGGTTGGTAAGTGATGTAGAAGTGAGAGTTTCTACATACCCCAATATTTTTTTCTTGATGAAAAATATTGTGGTTGATTGTCCTCCTCAGTGTGGATTGTTACTGTCTAGAAAATGAGGAACCTTTTATGGTGGAAGTATAAAAATGGATTTATCATATGACACCATTTCTTTTCACAATGAGAACATGAGGTTGGATAGGGAACAAATAATCCAAGACAACATTGATGACATGTATAAGTCTCCATGCAGATTCTAAGTTGGTAGTGCATCAAGTGAAAGACACGTATGTAGCCATAAAAAAGCTTAGAATTTGTAGAAATTGTGTTTTGAATAGCTTTGAGCTATTTGATTCCATTTTCATTGAATGGCTAGATAAAGATGACAATATGGAGGTTGATGCTCATACTATTGTAGCATCAAGCTATAATTTGAATGTATATTTTCCTTAGTTATAGTAGAGTGTTCAAGTATAATCATTCATGTACTTCTTTTGTTCTTGGTTTTTCATGATGCTTCAATAACTTAAAATTTGTTGCTAGAACATGTTGTGAATACATGAGTATGGTTTTGTGCTTCTCAAAATCCTCAAAATTCCATTATTTCTAATAATATATGTTTGAAACCAAGTTCCAACAATAACAATTGATCCTATAGGATATGTGAACCCATAATCATCTATCATAGTTTGTGTTAGCTTTATTTCCCTTGAACACGTCATACCAACCAATGGTTTGATCTCTCTGTATTCCCATGCAATGCAACAACTGCATAAACATGTCTTAGTTGTACAAGGTTTAAAATATGGCCATAGTCAAATGAAGTTTCCATTTCACCGAGTAAAAATGAATGAGATTCATATAGAGGGGTTAGATATTATGGAATCCATGTATCTACTCATTCACTTGACTCAAAACTATCCCACTCATATTTGATACAAATTTAACAAAAACAAGATAAATATCATGTCTAAATAGTTTATGTACTTGCATCTAAGCTTCAAAATGAATGCATCTATGATGATTCCTTGATTGTCTAATAATCCAATATCTCTCCCACTTTACCTTCATCAACCAACCAAAAGAACCTATGCACTTTTAAATCAAGTGCCTCTCCTTGTGACAATGCATAGTTTCACCACTCAACAATTGAGCTTGCATCAATGAATACAAAACCACCCCTAACATTTAATTTTTCTTTAACTAGAGACCTCTTTACGCATGCATCTAACTCATCATGCTCTCCTTTTCCATGCCTAGCTTCAAAAAACTCCAAATATGAGGTATAACCCTCTCTGCATGCATTATAATCAACAAATAAAACATATGAGCATTCTTGAATTGACTAGTGAAATTATCTAACCAAATGAGATGTTGAACCATTGTCATATATTTTTTCTTGTAAGCACTCAATTTTTTTACTAAAACAATATTGTACATACTCGAATGAATGAGATTGATCACCAGTCATGTAAAAATGGTATTCCTTGAATATTTTCTTGTTCTCTTCTATACTATCAAGGGAATCTCTATATGTGATGTGAACAAAACTTGTAACCTAAATTGAATTGTAATATTGAGATTGGACTTCATTTTGTGGTTGCAATGTGTAGTTTTCTATGAAATCAACTATAGAGATGATAGTTCCAATCAAGAAAAAAATACTTACACATGTCCTACATTTTTTATCTAACCATGTAAACCTATGGTTGTGTCCCACATACTTGTAAAAAATATTTTTCTTAAAATAAAAAATAAAATCAGCAATAGTTACCTCTCTTGTAACCAAATCACATATGGAACCTTCACCTCCACTCTTCAAATTATATTTCACAATCTCAAATCTATTTTTCTCAACCATTTAATTTCCAAATCCATGATCACTGCCCTCATGTATAGATTATATAAAATTTGATAACCTACTACATTACAAACACTTTTTATTTAAACTATCATTTATATAGAAAATGCAACCATTATCTTTAGCACATAGAAATAAATCTAATAATTACCTTGACAACTTTGGTAGTTTCACTGCAACACTCTCCTATAATTTTTTGTTAGTATGCAAAGTAGAACGAATATTGTGTAATTGTTCATGATATATAGAAAAATCCACATGGTATTTGCAACATGTATTATAAATTTTAAGAGGAAAACAATAAAATGAATTACAATATTCAAATGCCCTTCAAGAGAATTTTAAATTTGAATGAATTTCATAAAATAGTTTGTAAAAATTTGTTTTTCTATGTTCTAAGAAATGTTTAGGATGTGGTGCATGGTATGTTGGGATTAAGGTGTCTCAAAAATAGAGTCCTAACATGTTTAATTTAATGTATTATTGTATTTATTTGTATAATTCAATTTCCTATTATTGAAATGGGAGAGAAAAAAATGAGATTTCTCTCAAATTAAAAAACTATCATTCACATTACTCAACAAAATCTATTACATAATATTACCTTTATAAGGCCATTATTCCCGTATAAAACTAGTTACAAGAATATAACTTCCGAAACCAATATTATTTATTAAATTAACAATAGCATGTTAATTAATTTATTATTAACTAATCTATGTTAAGAACAAATTCCTAACACCCCCCTTTAGTTCTAACATAGGAACCTTTTATTTTATGTTCTAACATATCGATGGTTGACCTTGGTTTTTTCTTGTATCTTCTAAATTGCCCCCCTTTAATGGAAAAAATTCTTGAATGTCGGTTTCTACCTATTTGATTAAAGGAGGGTGAAACCATTTCATTGAAATCCTTTCTTCCTCAACACCGAACTCTTCAAATCCAAATTGACATATAACTTACAAGTTCCAAACTTCTCTAAATTGCCTAATATAAAAACCACATCCGTGAATATGCCCGATATCATAATAGAATTAAAGGGGCCCAATAAATGGGTCTTAGAAAGGAAAAATATAGAGGCAGAGTCCTTTATTCCCAAACACTAGCTATGAAAAAATAGAAATTCTTCCCATAATATTCCCTCGCTATACTTACATTCCAGTGATGATGATATCCTCAATAAGATGAATAGTTCTGATATTTAGCAATAATACAATATATGCGGTTACTTTTGTCTCCTCAGAGCAACCTGATATTATTAGTCCAACACACTTATGTGAATGGATTTAAATGGTACTCCCTTCACTATGATTCAAATGATAATGGGCATCCAATGACTATATTAACTTCCTCCATCACTTTGATAAATACTTTTGTAGGAAATATAGAATATGGTGAAATCTTGACATACAGGATCCAACACTTCATCAGGTATTTTATGATATATATTATTGCAAAATATTCTCCACCAACATAGGTATGAATAAGAAATAAACCATTTCCTATTCTAAATATGAACAATCTACCTCTATATACTAAGGTAAAACTATGTTGGAAATGAGATTGGGGAATATATATATATATATATATATATTTTATATTTTATATTTTTGAAATAACAACAATGAACAAAGTGAAGTGATAAACAATGGAAAGAATGAACATGACAAAGAGGAAGAGAAGAAATGTATATGAATGATGGAGTCAAAAAGGGTTTTTCACATGGTCTAGATTGCTTACCTTTGAAAAATGAAAGGATGGTTGAAAACAATAGCAGTTGCACATGGTCTTCACTATAGTACCATTGTATTCACCATTGTGAGACAAAAAATTAATCGAGAGACATCAGAGAGAGGTCCAAGAAGAAACTCAATCTTATACCATATTGGAATGGGAGAGACAAAATGAGATTTCTCTCAAATTAAAAATTTTTCATTCACATTACTCAACAAAATCTATTGCATAATATTTCCTTTATAAGGCCATTTTTCCCTCATAAAACTAGTTATGGGAATATAACTTCCAAAACCAATTTTATTTATTAAATTAACAATAGCATGTTAACTAATTTATTATTAACTAATATATGTTAAGCACTAATTCCTAACACCTATATTTCCAAGGATAAGACTGATATGTATGGGGAAGCTTCCTCTCCTCCCCCTAAATTTAAACATGCTAAGGATTCTGAGGTGGGGAGTAGTAAGAGTAGGGAGTCGAGATCTGTCAGTCAAATCCTAGAGAAGGATTTCCCTCTCTCTCTTGCTAGTGGTGTTTATGGTGAGGCCTCTTTGAATGTTGATATTGGGATTATGCAAGGGAAGGTTGGTGTTGTGGTTGGTGGTCCTGCTAGGGGTTCTAAAGGAAGGATATTGTGGAGGATCTCGCCTACTCAATTTGCAAGTTGATGTCTCCTACCCCTGCTGATAAAGGTAAGGATATTGTGGATGATAAAATTCAAGTTAGTTATGTTGATGAGGATGATTTTGTGGAGGATAGGTTTGAAAATTATGATAGGGAAGTTTTGTCTGATGTGTTGGGCTCAGCCTGTGAGACTGCTAATCTGTAGTTTATGTTGGCCTTGTCGTTGCACCAGAAGATCGACCTTTCAATGCCCGATACAAGCGTCAGTTAAGATCCACGGGAGGCAGTGAAACAATGTCGCGAACCCAAAGGGAGATGCTGGTGGTTAGTCCAACAATCCCTCCCTTAGCATCACTCGAGGGGTTCGAACCCATGACCTGCTTTAATACCAATTGTTGGCCTTACCATTGCACCAAAAGATCAACCTATCAATTCTTGATACAAGTGGTAGTTAAGATCCACGGGAGGCGGTTAAACCATGTCATGAACCTAAAGGGAGATGCTAGCGGTTAGTCCAATAGTTTAAACTTTTAAAATGGTTTTTTCATGAAATTAATAGGATTAATTTTAAGATTAGGGGTGTGGTCAGTAAGACTAAGGATTTCGTGGTTCAAAGCCAAATTGAAAATTTAATGGAATCCTTGAACATTGTGGCTAATACTGTGGCAGAGGAAACCATTAATTTGAAGCAAAATTTGGAAGGTAGAATTTTATCCCTTGATGATAAAATTGGGAAAATGTTGATGAAGAGTGGTGAGGCTACTAAGCTTGTGGGTACGATGGATTCTGTTATGAGGAAAGTGGTGTTGAAGAGTGGTGTGGTGCCCAAACTTGTGGGTGCTTTGGTTTCTTCCATGATGATTTCTCCTCTGATAACTGCTAAAAAAATAAAAGAGTCAGGGCTTGTTGATGCTTCTATTGCTGGGGGTAAAGTGTTGGTTGTGGGCGGTGTTGGTGAGAAGGATAATGCTAAAGGTAAGGTTTTGATTGAAGAGGTAAAATCTGGTGGGCCTACGGTCATATCCAAAAATAGAATGAAAACTCAGGTTGGGGCCTCTGGGATGGAGTTGGCTGATACTGTGCACGATGTGCAAAAGATGGTTGATACTGACATGGAAGCTGTTGAGACCCTAAAGAATATCTAGTGTGTTTGGTTGGCTTCTTTTTGGTTGTTTTTTCCTTAATGGTTTGCTTTCAATGGGTTGATTGTTGCTTGTTGTTTTTATCTTTTCTTTTTAGCTGCTCTCTTTTGTAAAGCATTTTGGGCCCCTTCAAAACCTGTTTTTTACCTTTAATCAAAAACCTATATTGCCATGTCATAAATTGGGACCCATTGGCTTGGTGGCATCCATGTTGGAGATGATTGGATGACACATAATCATCCCAAGTGGAGATAGGTATCCCACTTTAGAATATTTGACTTATGAAAGATTATATGATGCATCATAAGGTACCTTTATGCATGGAGAAAGTTGGCACCCGTGTTGCGTCATGATAGGTTGTAAGAGAATCGGATATTTTTGTCAGTTATGACAGATTTTATGACATTTTATGAAAGATCTATGATAAAATTTATTACAATTGTAAGGCTTCTATCATAGGTCATTATTAGCATATTTTGGGCACCCAATCTTGAGGAAGGAATATTTACATGATATGACAACTGTAAGGGGTGTAAGGGGATATTGTACAAGTGTCTAAATGCATGTCTATGGAATTGGATATTGTTCCATGTGTATTTGAATGCTCATACTCTTCTAGATGCTTCTTCTATCTTGCATCACTCTATATATTATATGCCCTGTATTTTAGAATGCATAACTTGTTTACTTGTAATGAAGTGCTTCTGGATTCACTCTAGAATAGGTGTTTGTTTGAAAACACTTGTTGAAGAAGCTTTGTACTTTGATCTGCATTATAACCTCTATTTTATTTAATACAGTGGTATTATGTTTTTGGAGGGTGGTATTTTTTACCCAAAATGGTTTTCCCCATGTATATCTGGTGTTGTTTGTTCATGTGTACTTGTCATCCTATCTCATTATTTCTATGTGTTTCTCTTTTTTGTAACTATATAAGGTGTTTATAGAATTTTTTTGTAACTCTCCCCTACTTAGATTAGTATAGGGAGCTATTTATTCTCACCCATCTTCCTTTCAGCTAGTTTCAGAGCCTATCTAGCCTTGATTCCTTTGTTGGGTTAGAAGGATTTTTTGAGCTAATAATTGTTTTAGTGGGATTTTCAGAAACATGTATTTTATGACCTTGTTGTATGAAAATTTTGGAAAGCACATTGGTAAGGATTGAGATGGAGATGTTTAACGATGGTAATTTTGATTTGTTGAAGCTCAAGATGGAAGATATGTTCATAGATTGTGAGCTATGGGTTGCTATTTCAAGAACCAAACAATCAGTCATGAAACAAGAAGATTGGGATCTCATGGATTAGAAAGCCAAGGATTTGATTAGAATTTATTTGGATGAATTGTTCTCCTAAATATTCATGAAGAGAATATTGTTGGTTATTTATGGAAGAAACTTGGAGATGTTTATTAGGCTAAATCCCTGGTAAAAAGGATATTCCTAAGAAATAAAATGTATTCTCTAAAGATGGAAGATTGAGGATCCATGGTAGACCACCTAAATGACTTTAACATGTTGATTGTTCAATTGGGTTTTGTTGGGGACAAGATTGAATAACAAGACTTTTGCATGCTCCTATTATGTTTGTTGTTAGTGTAAGGAAAGAAGGATGTGAAAATGCCTTCCAAATGCCAATATTATAGGGGAAATAATGTAGAAGGTACTTTTATTTTTTAATTATAACTCATTTAAGAAACACATACTCAGGAACAAATAGATAAATCCATACACAAAATTGAACATCAGATTTACATGGGAAAACCCTTAAGCGAGAAAAACCCACACACCAAGTAAAGTCACTTTTGTATTACAGTAAATAACATTTGTTTAAATACAAATTTTCAAAATCCACTCTCAGATGTTAATTCACAATAGAAAATGTTTCCTAAATCAACCTCGTACAAAAATTATCAATACAAATTTGTTCTCTCAGACTATTACAATGCTCGTAAGCATACAATATAGAACATTAACCAATTGATAAAAATCCACACAACATATAGTGATTTAATATATATTATCATCAACTAGCCATAGGCACTTTGATTCCAAAAAACCAACCATTTCAAATGTATCAACTTCGACGTTTGTTCAATTTCCAAATAAACCATCAATCAACCGCTAACTACAAGCAACTAGTCATCGCTTTCTAACCTGGCAATAGTCGGGTCCACCATGACATGTGTTCAAAGATCACACACCCTAGAGGAGTCCACCACAAGAGGTGCGGGGCTAGAAGGCACAATTAGATTTAATCTTAATCAATTGTTGATCAACCCAATAGATGTCAATCACTCAACAATTCCACTCACTTCACAACAGTCTATTGGTCTTCACCACAAAGGAGCATAGAGTAAATGAGCACCATTGGATTAGATCTTATTACGATTGATGATCAACATCATATTATATTACACTATTGTGGTCCCCACTGTATCTATCATTCACCATGAGTTATCGAGCTAACAAACATCCACCGCTTAGTCAACGAAGTTGCTATTTCGCTCAAAATCCTAACTTCACAACCTCTATCGGAGGTTATGAACTTCTTAAAACTTGTGGAATGTTGATACCAAAGGAAGCCTCCATATCACTCTATCTTTGGGACTCAAAACAAAGTCATATCGATGAAATAGTGTCCCACCAATGAAATAACTTTATCAAGTTGTCATTGGGATCATAGTTAGGGTCTCACTGATAGAGACAATTCATTCTGATAGACCAAGCTGCCAACACCATGAATTTTTAGGTTGTGAAGAGGACAACCTTTAGAGCCACCGACCAAGCAATGTCTCGGCGATGAAGAACCATCAGATCATCATTGGGACAGAGAACAAGGTCCTACCGATAAAGCATAGTCTAGTCGATCAAGGAGATAGGAGAACACAATGTTGCCACATCAAGCCAGTAAGTTGAGACACATTTCCAACATGCTCCCACTTGACGAGGACTTAGTGGTTTCTCCCAAAACTTTGACATTATTGAATATATTTGGCCCAAGGCCCATCAAACTGGCACACTAGTTGTAGTCATCTATGGTCACAGGTTTATTCAATGCATCAACCACATTCTCCAGAGTATCCACTTTTTCAAGATTAACCTTTCCATCCTCCACCATATCACGAACAAAATGATACTGAACATCAATATGCTTCATCCTGGCATGGAAAGTGGGATTTTTTGCATAACAAGTAGCACTCTAACTACCATAGAAAATAGTGATCTGCCCTGCATTGAACCCAACATCAGAACACAAATTATTAAGCCAAAAATCTTCTTTATAGGCATGTGTTTCTGCCATGTATTCTACCTCAGTAGTAGATAAAGCAACTACAGCCTGTCACTTGCTCATCCAAATAACTGCACCACCAAATAACATGAAGATGTATCCACTGATGGATCTTCTACTGTCAATGTCCCCTACCCAACCAGAATCCAATACCCACAAATTCTAAGAGACCTTTGTAATCCAACCAAGTTGCCATGATAAAATAAAGCATACTCTGAGGTACCCTTCAAATATCTAAAAGATCTCTTCACAACATCCCAATGCGGTCTTCCTAGATTAGCCATAAACTGACTAAGTACTCCCAATGCTTGCAAAATTTTTGGCCTACTACAAACCATTGTGTACATTTCACTATCAACTGCACTTGCATAAAGCACCCTATTCATGTTCTCCATCTCAGTAGGAGACTACAAACAATATTCAATAGATAGATTTGTTCCCTGTAACACTAGAACAACTAACTACTTGCAATCTATCATAATAGATCTCTCAAGGATAGTAAATTAACATACTTACTCTAGTTGAACCAAAGCTTTCTACTTCCCCTATCCCTTCTAATTTCCATACCCAGAATATACCTCACTACACCTAAATATTTCATTTCAAACCATGCTGACAACTAATATTTTAAAACATAAATCATACCCTTACTATTCCCAAAGAATAGCATATCATCCATATACAGGGAAATAATAAGTAAATGATCATTCTCAGTTTTGTAATAAAAACAATGATCTGATTTAGATCTCACAAATCCCAGTGACAACACAAAAGTGTCAAACTTTTGGTACCACAATCTAGGCAATTTCTTTAAACCATATAGAGATTTCTTCAACTTGCACTCCATATTTTCTTTACCTTTTTCAATGAAGTGCTTAGGGTAGGACATATAGATTTCTTCTTCTAGATCTACATGAAGAAATATTTTCTTCACATCCATCTACTCAACCTCTAATTCATATGTTGCTGCAAGTGATAATAGAAATCTAATAGATTTCAACTTAGCTATACGAGAAAATATTTCTCCATAATCAATTCCCTCCACCTAGGAATAACCTTTCACGACCAACTTAGCTTTATACTTCTCCACACTGTCATCTAGACCAATTCTCTTCCTAAATACCCATTTACAACCAACAAGATTTTGACCTTCAGGAAAATGTACCAAATCCTAGGTTTCGTTCTTTTTCAAAGATTCCATTTCCTCATTCATGGCTTCCAACCAGGAATATGAATCAAACATACTAATATCCTCCGTTATAGTCCTAGGCTCATCAGTGCTAGTAATAAAAGCATAGGCACAACTTGAATCCAACAAGGAATAGACATACCTTTTGGGTTGTTTCTTTTCATGTGTAGACCTCGTCACAAGCTGAGATTGAGGTTGTGGTTCTTCTTCCTGTTCAAAATTCCCAAAGTTGGTTGAGCTCTCCTCAATTTTAGGTACACTTTGGATTTGTAGTTCCTCTTTATCTGGAGTTTGAGGAATTTCAACATCATTCATCTTTTCTTCTTCTTTTCTCTCTAACTGCAGATCAACTACAAAAGTTTTCAGCTCCCGAAAGATTACACTTCTATTGTACACAACCTTCTCAGTAATAGGATTCCAAAGCTTGTATCCTTTCACACCAATTTCGTAGCCGATGAAGATACATTTTACAGCTTTTTTTCCAACTTAGACCTTTTTTTCATTTGGCACATAAATATATGCTTCACAGCCAAAGACACAAATATGTCTCAGAGAGGGCTTCTTACCAAACCATGCTTCCATAGGTGTTTTATCAACAAGAGTTGAACAAGGTGAATAATTAATCAAATAACCTATTGTAGCCATAGCCTCAACCTAGAACTTCTTCTCCAGACCAGCACTTCTCAACATACTTCTCGCTCTTTCCATTAGCATCATGTTCAAACTTTCAGCAACTCCATTATGTTGTGGAGTATAAGGTGTAGTTTTATGCCTTTTGATCCCATGGTCTTTGCAATAAATTTTGAAATCTATTAATAAAAAATTCACCGCCATTGTCCATCCTTAAGCATTTTATTTTTCTTCGAGTTTTATTTTCAACCAAGTTCTTAAATTCTCTAAACCAACTAAACACTTTTGATTTAATTTTAAGGAAGTAAGCAAATTTCCTTCTTGAATAATCATCAATAAAAGAAACATAGTATTTAGATTTTGATAACGAAGGAACATTTACTGGAACAAATACATTAGAGTGAATATAATCCAGTACACCAAAAGACTTATGAGTTCTAGAGTAAAATGAAGCATGGTGTTGCTTTCCATATAAGAAATATTCACAAAAATCAAACTCAAGGTTACAATCATCAAGCCCTTCTACCAAGTTTTTATTTTTCAAGGCTTTTAAGCCTTTCTCTCCTATGTGTCCAAGTCTATGATTCCACAACATGGTTTTTTCTACTAGGAGTTTCACCTCCATTGAGTTTTCACCCGGAGGAAATTTGTTCTCCTTCTCTACATGACCAGCCTTTTCTGACTTTACAGAGACATTGTTACATTGAACAACTTGTGCATGTAGCTTCTATAGAGTACCAATATGTGCACCCCTAGCCAGGACCATCGAGCCTCTAGTCATCTTACAGCCACCACTTGATAATGTAACTTGCACACCAACATCATTCAGCTTACTAACAAAAACATAATTTTGAGCTAGACTTGTTATGTGTATTACGCCATCAATCCCTTTTATTCTTCCATCAGGGAACTAAATTCTAACTCTTCCTCGACCAAAAATTTCAAGAGGTGAATCACTTTCTAGATACACCTTTCCACCAGCATACTTTTCGTACTTCATAAACCAATCTCTGTGAGATTTCATGTGAAAAGATGCACCTGAGTCAATCAACCAGACACCATTTGATGCTTGAGTTGCCAAGGTTGTAATGAAAGCATTTGAGTCACTCTAAGAATAATCTTTATCCGAAGAGTTGTTGTTGTTCTTCTTCTTTTTCTCCTCTTTACAATCCTTCTAGATATGACTATTTTTCCCACAATTCCAGCATTTCACCTTGGACTTCTTGCCATAAGAATTTGATCTCCCTTCAAAACTGGATTTAGACTTATTTTATTTCTTCTTGCCTCTCTCATTTGATCTACCTCGAACAACAAGTGCCTCCTTGGCCATCTCAGAAGATTTCCTTCACATTTCCTTTGGCAATAATGAAGCAAATATGTCTTCCATTTTAATGCTAGCTATTGTACTTCCAATATCCATTACCAGATGATCCCATGTATTAGGTAAGGAGCATAATAGAAGCATACAACGATCCTCCTCCTCTATCTTCATACCCACAAAGGCCAACTAAGCAACAATCATATTAAATGAATTCAGATGGTCTACCATAGATGCTCCTTCCATCTTCAAGAAGTATAAATTATTCCTCAAGAATAACATTCACTGAAGACTTTCCTTGATAAATATCACCAAGTTTATTCCATAAAGAATATGTAGTCTTCTCCTCATGGATTTCTAGGAGTACAAAATTGACTAGACAAAGTCTTATCAACCCTCTATCTTTTCTATCTACAAGGTCCCAATCTTCTTATTTCATGTCTGATGGTTTAGTTCTAGACACAACAACCAAAAGATCTCTATCCACCAACAGGTCTTCCATTTTGGGTTTGCACAACTCAAAATTGTCACCATTAAAATTTTCAATTTCTATTCTTCCTAATGTGCTTGCCATCTCAATTTGTAATCAAGACAACCATTTTTCTCTGCAAGACTGCCACTAGACAAGACTAGCACAAAAAACCTAACTCATCCACAAGGATAACACAACTGGCCAGGCTCTAATACCACTTGTAAGGAAAGTAGGATACAAAAACACCTTTCAAATGCCAATCTTATAGGGGAAATAATGTAGAAGGTACTTTTAGTTTTCAATTACAACTCTTCTAAAAAACACATACTTAGGAACAAATAGATAAATCCATACACAAAATTGAACACTAGATTTACGTGGGAAAACCTTTATGGGAGAAAAACCCACACACCAAGTAAATTCACTTTGTATTACAATAAATAATGCTTACATACAGAGTTTCAGACTCCACTCTTAGATTTTAATTCCAAAAAACAAATGTTTCCTAGATCAACCTCGTACCAAAATTATCAGTACAGATTCGTTCTCTCACACTATTACAATTATCGTAAGTGTACAATGTAGAACATTAACCAATTGATTGAACTCCAAACAACATAAAGTGATTCAATTTATATTATCATCAACTAGTCCTAGCCACTTTGATTCTAGAAAACCAACCATTTCAACTATATTGGCTTCAACGTCCATTAAATTTCCAAATCAACCAACTATCAACAACCAGTCATCACTTTCTAACCTGGAAATAGTCGGGTCCACTACGACACATGTCTGAAACCCACACACCCCGCGAGAGTCCACCACAAGAAGTGTGGGGCTAGCGGGCACCGTTAGATTTAATCCTAATCAATAATTGATCAAGCTGATAGATGTCAACCACTCAACAATTCCACTCACTTCACAAAAGTCTTTTGGTCTTCACCACAAAGGAGCACAGAGTAAACGAGCACCATTGGATTAGATCTTATCATGACCACTAATCAAAATCATATTATATTACATTGTCATGGTCCCCACTATCTTTTTCATTCACCATGGGTTATTGAGCTGAAAAATGTCCACCACTTAATCAATGAAGTCGTTATGTCGCTTGAAATCCTAACTTGACAACCTCTATCAAAGGTTATGAACTGCTTAAATTATACGACATGTCAATACCGAAGGAAGCCTCCATATCGCCCTATTTTTGGGACTCAAAACCGAGTCACACCGATGACATAGTGTCCCACCGATGAAATAACTTTATCGAGCTATTGTTGGGACCATAGTTAGGTTCCTATTGATAGAGCCAAGTCATTTCGATAGACCAAGTCTCCAACACCGCGAAATGTCAGGTCACCATGGGGACAACCTTTGGAGTCCTGTCGACCAAGCATTTTCTTGGCTATGAAGAACCATTAGATCATCATTGGGACAGAGAAAAAGGTCTCGTCGATAAAGTATAGTCTGGCTCATCAAGGAGATAGGAAAACATAATGCTTCCACATCAAGCCAGTAAGTTGAGACACATTTACAACAATCAGACTAATGGTATCACCTAGTGATGGCTATTGGAAGCACAAAAACCACTTTCAATATGGATGAGGTGGTTTCTTTGTTGTTATCTAAAGAGATGCAGAGAAACTCTTTTGAGATGGACAAGGAGGACCTTGCTCATAGAAGACCAAAGGAGAAGGGAAAAAAAGGGACATGAAATCAAAGTCAAAGTCTATAGGGACATCTAATTCTCCTAGTAAGAATTCAAAGGAAAAATGTTAGAGCTATGGTGAAACTAGTCACTTTTGGGAAAACTCCAAGGAGGAGAAGAACAAAAACAAGTCTCTTAGATTCTGAATCTGAAAAATCATCCCAAGGTGAAGCAAAAGTATTTGTTGCAACCTTGGCAACCCATGCACTGGAAGATGTGTGGTTGATAGATTCTAGTGCATCCTTTCACATGAACTCTCATAGCAGTTAATTTTTGAAATATGGAGAGTACGATGGTGGGAAGGTATACCTGGGTGATGACTCTCGCCTAAAGATCATTGGTCGTGTAAGATTCAAAATCAAATTTCCAGATAGAAGAGTGAAGGGGATTGATGGTTCCTTGCATATCCTGAGTTTGGCACGAAACCTGGTTTCTATAAGTAAACTAAATGATCCGATAGTGCAAGTGTTTTCTTTCGTGGAGGATGCAAGATGACTAGAGAAGCTATGGTGTTGGCTAAGGGTGTTTGAGTTGGCACTTTATACATGTTGTATGCATGCAAATTTTAGAGCAATATTTCTTCTGATGTACTAAAGAAGATACCTTTGGACTCTTCATCCTCATAGTCAAATCATGCAGAGAAGAAGTTTGTTGCAGCTACATTTGATGGTCGTGCATTTTGGGTACCTAAGGGTGCTCATTCCATAGAAATGAAGCTTTCTATAGAGAAGATAATGTTATGATACCAATGAATTGGTCACATTGGTGAGAAGGGTCTTAGAACCCTAAAGAATAAGGTCCTTGTTCAATGCCTATATGATTGTAATCTCAAGTTCAAATTTTGTGAACATTGTGTTTATGGAAAATAGCACTATGTTTATTTTTACCCTAGTTCTCACAAGTCCTATGGGTTTTTGGAATATGTTCATTTAGATGTTTTTGGTCTTGTGAATGTTCCTTCATTATCAAAATTTATATTTTTTTTTCATAGATGATTACAGTAGGAGGATATTGATTTATTTTCTCAGAAGTAAAGCGAAAGTTTTTAGTCGGTTTAAGGAGATTAAATTACTTGATAGAAAACTAGAATAAAAGAAATATTAAGTGTTTGAGGATTGACAATGGTGGTGAGTTTTGTTCCACAAAGTTCAAAAATCTATGTAAATTGCATGATATTGAGAGACATAAGACAACTCCGTACACTCCACAACAAAATGGAGTTGCAGAGAGGATGAATAAGACATTGATGGAGAGGGTTAGGAGTATGTTGAGTGGTGCTAGACTTGAGTAAAAGTTTTGGGCTCAAGGTAGCCACTACACCTTATTTGATCAACAAATCTCCTACATCAGCTCTTGTTAGAAAGACACCCATGGAGGTGTGGTTTGGTAAAAATCCTTTGATGAGACACCTCAAAATATTTTTTTGTGAAGCTTCCACTCATGTTTTGATTGAGAAGAATTCAAAGTTGGAGAACTAAATCTTTATTGGCTATGGTGTGAGTGTGAAAGGGTACAAGATTTGGGATCCATAAGCTTAGAAGTTTCTCTATAGTAGAAGTTTTATTTTCAAAGAAATGAAACCTTCCACTATTGATCTATAGCTAGAGAAAGAGGAGAAACAAAAAGAGGTGGTTCAGATTTCAACTACTCTAAAGAAATATGAACTAAACACTCTTGCTGGACATGATGATGAGGAGAGCTCAACCAGCTCAAAATTTTTTAAAGAAGAAGAATAACCTCAACCTTAGCCTTTGAGGAGGTCTACATGAGTTGGGAAACAACTAGAAAGGTTTGGTTATTCATTATTGGATTACAGTTGTATTTTTTCTTTGATTTCTAACATAGACAAGCCTAGGATTGTTAGAGAGGCTAATGGTATGAGTGATGCAAATTCTTGGATGAAATCCATGGACAAGTAGATGGTTGTCTTAATTAAAAATAAGACTTGGCATCTAGTACCTTTTCCTATTGGATGCAAACCTATTTGTTGTAAATGGTTGTTCAAGAAAAAGTGTGGTCTCGATGGTAGTGTTGAGAATCATACGACATAGTTGGTTGTTAAGGGGTTTCACAGGTGGAGGGAATTGATTATGGTGAGATATTATCTCCTATTGTGAAGCTGAAATCTATCTAGCTCCTATTATCACTTGCAACAGTGAATGATTTAGAAGTGGAACAGATGGATGTGATGATAGCTTTCCAACATGGTGACTTGGAGGAAGATATTTATATGTCACAAACAAAGCATTTTATTGAAAAATGTAAAGAAAATTTGATTTACAAATTGGAGAAGTCTCTTTATGGTTTGAAACAGTCTCCTAGAATGTGGTACTAGAAGTTAGATACCTATGTGTTGTCATTAGGATTTCAGATATCTAAACCTGACCATTTTTTGTATTATAAATCTGAAAATGGTCAAATTCTCAATATTATTTTATATGTAGATGATATGTTGTTTATACAGAGTGGTAAAAGTATGATTTCAGATTTGAAGTGTCAGTTTTCAGCACAATTTGAGATGAAAGACCCAAATGAAACTAGGTACATTTTGGCAATGGAGATCATGAGAGACATAGCTAATAGAAAGCTTTGTTTAATCTAGAGCAATTATGCGAGCTCAATGTTGGAGAGATTCAACATGGTAGATTATAGAAAATTATTTGTTCCTATGATGCAGGGGATGAATCTTTCTATGAATGATTGTCCAAAATATCCTACTTAGATGGAGGACATGACCAGAGTACCATATGCAAGTATAGTTGGCATTTTGATGTATGCTATGGTGTGTACAAGACTAGACATCACCCAAGTAGTGGGAGTCCTTAGTTGTTTTATGGCTAATATTGGACGAGTACATTATGATGTAGTTAAGAGAGTGTTTAGCTATTTAAGAGGTACTTCCAAGTATTCCTTGTATTTTCATAGTTATCCTACTGAACCTTAGCATTTTGTGAGTATTCATGGATATGTGGATTCATATTGGGTATGTGAAATTGATAAAAAAAGATCCACCAATGATTAGGTGTTTGTGATGTTTGGTGGTGCTATCAGCTGGATGAGTAAGTGATAGACTATAGTTTCCTTTTCCACGATAGAAGTAAAGTACATGGAAACCACTCATTCTTGTAATGAATCCTTTTGGATTAAGATATTGTGTTCTAATATCGGTATAGATGTAGGACATATTACTATTTATTGTGACAATCAAAGTGCCATTTTCTTATAAAAGAATGCTACCTTTCATTCCAGAACAAAGCACATTGATGTTCAGTATCATTTTTTTTGTGATATGGTAGAATATGGAAAGGTGAACTTGGAAAAGGTTGACACTTTGGAGAATGTTGTAGATTCATTGAAAAAACCAATGAGCACAAAGACATTCAAATGGTGTTATGATTCCATGGGACTTGGGGCCCTGATCAAATGACTTCATATGACTCTTAGAAGGTCTTCAAAAAGTGAGAGAATGTTGGGATTAAGGTGTCTCAACCTTAGAGTGATAACATGTTTAATTTAATGTATTATTGTATTTATTTGTATTATTTAATTTCCTATATTTTCATGTCATAAATTGGGATCCACCGGTTGGGTAGAATCCTCATTGGAGGTGACTAAATGACACTTAATAATCCCAAATGGAGATAGGCATCCCAGTTTGGAATCTTATGATAGATTCTATGGCATGTCATAAGGCACCTTTGTGCATGGAGAAAGTTGAAAACCAAGTTGGTTTATGACAAGTAGTAAGAGAACCAGATATTTTGGTCAGTTATGATAGATTCTATGATGGATCTTATGGAAGATTTTATGATAGTTATAAGGAATCTTCATAGTTATTACATAAAATCAAAATTAAACAAATACCCTTGTGGTTGCTTTTATAGAAGAAAGCTCCCACAAAACCACCAAGTGGTATTACATAAAACCATGTAACTAAAACCATGAGATTACAAAACCATGTCCTCTTATTTAATACTGGGTTCTTCATTTAAATTACTTTCCCCAATATTAAATAAATACATTTTACAACTTAACTTATGTTCCAATGTTACATACAACATAAAGTGGCCCGAAGAATATTAACTCCTAGTCATGCACGTACTTCTAGGTCCCCTAGGTGTACCAGACACATAATAAATAAATATTGAATTATAAAAATTATGCAAGGTGTACATAACCCTATTCCTAACAATTCTTAGGGGAGGGTGCATGGTTTCTCTTCTCATATCAGTTTTGGGAGGAAGCATTTGCTCACATGGAGTTCACTACATCAAATTTTTTTGGGGGTTCACATGACCTTCTCTCTTTTCTCTCATATAGGGACTAAATTCATTATACATTGTGCTAGAAGTAGTCCTTGGGGGGTCATCATGATTTCTTCATATATCACTTCTTCACATGTACATTTCATTTCATTGCATTTCTCTTCTAGAGAGGGGTTTTATTTCCCATTGGGTTTTTATCCTTTACTCCACTTTATGAAATATTTGTATATGAGTACCTAACATGGCCTTGTAGTTAGGACTCTTCATTAGTGCATATAATTCTCCATAAGTTTCACTTAAGGGGGGTGTTAGTATATATAGTGTATTTATCTATCTAGATAGTATATCATCTTTTTAGGATTGACCCATTCACACCTAGATTAAGTTTACTTAGGTTTATTATGATTTTGTCTCACTTCACAACATTTAGACATGTGTAAGGAATTTTTCATGGTCGTTTTGTTGGAGCTTTCTTCTATAAAAGTAACCACAAGGGTAGTTGTCATAGTAATTTTTCCTTCTCCTAATACCTCTTCTACTTATGACAAAATTATCATGGTGTTAGAATATCCAATCACTAAGAGTCGTGAGAATATTGTTTATCCCTCTCCCAATGTTTCTCCCACTTGGGAAGATATTGTTGGACAAGAGGATGACATCATTGATACCTCTCCTTCAAAAGATAATAAGATGAATTTCTTATATGAAGATTCTAAGGTAACATTAGATCCCTCCTTGATACAAGACCATCAACAAGAAGAAAATTTAATTGAGGCTATGCACACACAAGTGACTATTAGGTCTCCCTTGATTATAGGACCTCCAAACACTCATTTTGAACCTCCTAAGAATCCTCTAATAATTGGACTTCCTAAAACTCCTTTTGGACCTCCTAAGAGCCATGTCATTATAGGACCTCCTAAACCTCATGGGCATATCCTAAGATTTTCAAAATAACTTATTAGTAATCATGTTTCGTAACAACCTAGTTATCATACCATAGCTCACACATATAATACTAGGAACAATAAGCAACCAAAGAAAGCTCAAACTCCCATCATAGTGTATATCCCGCCAACACCTGACATTCCACTGAGTAGTGGTAAAGGATTTGATCTTGTTGAGCAACTTCATAACACTCCTACTAAGATATCCTTGTGGGGTTTGATTCAAACATCACCTACTTACCATGGAATTCTTCAAAATGCTTTGCAGAAAGTTGTGGTCCCTACTAGTGTGTAACCAAATGATGTGGAAACTTTGATTGACAATATGAATCAACCAAATTTGGAAATTGTCTTTCATCAAAGTGAATTACCTCCTTTGGAAAAGAAAAAAAATGATGCTTTGATGATATTGTCTATTAGTAACAAGGATGGAATTAGGTGTACCTTGGTCGATAATAGTTCAGGGCGTAATGTTTGTAGTGTGAATATTTTAGATAAAATTGGAGTGGACAAGACTAAAATCCAGCTAGTTTATTATTCTATTTATGGTTTCGATAATGTGGGGAAGAAACCACTTTGTGTGATAACATTACTTGTCAAAGTGGAATATGTTACTTTACAAAGTCCTATCCATGTCATGCCCCATGATATTTCATATAATATTATCTTGGGTAGACCATGGGTTAATGAAATGAATGCAATGTCTTTTGCACTACATTGTTTGCTGAATTATGTATACAACAATAAGGTTTACATAGTAAAATTTGACCCTAAGTTTTAAAATTGTTTACAAATAGAAATAGGAATGATGAATCCTCTCAGCACATTGACACCAACTATAAAAGTGGGAACTTTACAAGTTGAGGATAAAGATAAGAGTCTTTCACATGTGACAAAGTTGTTGGATGATGATTAGGGATCATTAAATTTCACACCTACATTTATTGGAGAATACAATATTACACATAAATCAAGAAAAAATAAAGAATTTGCAATGGTATCAACACAATTTAACATTGAAACATCCAAGAAAAAAACTTCTAGTAGTGAGGAGAACACATATTACACATATATCTATGATGAAAGTGACTACAAAAAACCATCTCGCTCGAAATAACTGGAACAACTTTATGGAAGAGTTTACCAACTATTGAAACAATTTGGCTATAACAGAAAAAGATGTGGAGTGAAAGAACAAGGCATTTGTGTCCCTATAGAGCCTAAAACGCAAGAAACAATAGGAGGTCTTGGTTATTTCCCTTCACTTAACAAATAGAATTAGTAATTGCTCCTTACCATGTGGTATTTATAGTATCATAACATATTCATTACCATGCATGGTGGCATAAACTTGGCTTTATGTAATCATATTTTATTTTGCAAGGAGTGTCATATCATCATCCATTTCTGGGCTCACCTTTGTTCTACACTTGGGGGGGGAAGGTGTTAGATATCCTTGTATAGGTGCATTCCTTCTAGAAATGGAGCCCTTTTTATTTCTTTAAAACATTAGTATATAAAGTATACTAACATTTTAATGGGGGGCATATAGTCACTCGCTCATTGTTTGCATAGGAAATGGTCCCTTCTTAGTGATGATAACATACATCTCTTAGGAAGTGTGACCTTGTCAACAAAAGTGTGGCCTTCTTAATCCATGTGACATGTCTCCTTTGTGGTGCTATTAGGCTTGATATTCCATAAGAGTTTTATATTTCTTGGCATATGATGCTTCTCTTGGTGGTAATACCATGGCTAGTATTCCTAAAGGTATGATCTTTTTTCTCAACTAGTCCTTTCTTGGTGGTGATGTCATGTGTGATGTTCCCTAAGGTGTGGCCTTCATGTATTGAGTAATTCCCCTTTATTGTTTAATCTTTATCTATATTCATCCCTTGTGATTTTAAACCTTTTCATATTCATGGAACTTAGCATAATACAACTTTCTAGCCATATGGAACCTTTTATTTTGTGGTACCTGATTAAATTTATTAGGGAGTATAACTCTTGATATGGTTAAAAAATGGATACACACTTGTATACTTTGTGAAACCTTCCATTTTTTCCATTTTACAAATGGGTACACACCTATATTCTTTGAGAATCCTTCCCATTTTTTCTATTTTATCATGGGTACATACCTGTAGACTTGGTGTGTTATCCTATTATATGGACACATAGCATAATAAAACATGCTAGTCCATCCCCTTTTAACATGGAACCTAGCATAATACACATTTATTTCCAGTGGAGCCATGTGTTCCATGAGTGATGTGTATGAATTCAATCCTCATGGAGCATTTTCATTATTTGATGGATGATGTTCGACATTTGAGATAAATTAAGACTAGGGTCTCTTTGCCTTATCAACTCAAATCTTCTAGTACCAACCTTGGGCTTTGTTATTTTTATTTTTTCTCATATGTCTTCTTCATGTTTACATCATGTTTTTTTTCATTTCTTCATCACCTTTATGTGCCATTTTTCCATGTTTTTACAACATGTATGCTTCATATTTTTGACATGTATGTTTTTATATTTTGTCTTGCTACATTGTATACATATGTGTGTGTGTTAATTTGTTCTTATGTTGGTTTTCTATGGGATCTTGGATCCTAGGGTCTTGTGTGCTCCCCCTAGATCCTTTATCATTCAATCTCTTCAAAATTTGTACTTTTTTAACTCCTTTGACATATTTTTCTACTCTAGTGTGAGTCTAAGTGGAAATTCTATTGCATAGGACAACATAGAGGGGGGTGAATCAATTGTCAGAGATTTAATTCTTAAATTCAATTACCAGAACTAACCCATAAACTAATTAAGTGATTAACCATCAAATGCCAATGCACAAACACAATAACACCAAATTTACGTGGAAACCCCAATGAGGGAAAAACCATAGTGAAGATTAACTCACACTATAGAAAATATCAAAACTAATTACAAAAAATCTCACTTCCTGGAATAAGGCTCACTGCTTAGAATAAGGACTCACTGTTCGAACTCAATGTCCACAGGGCTACAACCCAGATGGTTCACTACCACAAAGATACAAAGAAGAAAAATAAGACTTGTTATAAAGAGACAAAAATCCCAATGCAACAAAGGATTCTACAATAATCACTGATCCACTTGCATGGATGATAGAGTTCACCTTTTATTCATTGCATCTGTAAACTCAATGTTAATCTTTGCACTGATCAACCATACACATAACTCACACACTTCTAGAATAGCATCAAAGTCACATCTTCTCTTTCACTTATCTTCCTTCTTTTCTTATGTACACTTTTCATTGCTAGCACATTATGTATTTATACCATATCCAACATTGAAAAGATACAAAGTCAGCCATCCAACTTCAAATTCAAATTAGGTCAGTTTCAAACATCCTAGGGTGGAATTATAATGAGGGCGATCCAAACACATGCTTCAACATGACCCATAATAGATCCAACATGCTTCATCAACTTCGAATGTAGTGCTTGACAGACGGTCAGTCAAACCAATGTAAAACACAAATCAATTAAGCTTGATGCTTCCAAATGTCGAAACCATCTTCAATAGAACTAGGGAAACACAACTCTCGAACCATAAAGAGTAATATGTACCAACAAAAATTCTTTTGAACCTCAGCCAAAACATAGAAAACATAGTTCACAAGTACCAGACCAACATCCTCAACAGCTGACAACCTGCAATCTTCTTTTTATATAATTTTGTCAATATCCTCAACATATATAATCAACAACAACTAGTAGATAACCAACTAATCGGTTGACATCAATGACAAAAATTTCATTCATCTTTCCATTCTTGCAACAATCTCCCCCTTTATCATTGATGGAAACACATGATGTGAAAAACCATCAAAGACACATACCAACTCTAAAAGTACTTCTCAATATTTTTCTTTTGCATTTCCACCTTAGAAGACCATCTTCCTCATCACTTTCTTTGTCTCTCTTTTTCACATGCTCTTTCTCTCCCCCTTTGACATCAATGGAAAAGGAAAAAAATATATGTTCATTGAAACTTTCTTTGACATGAAAGAAGAATACTCATAATGACAACACTTTAAATTTGTTTAGCTCCCCTAAGAGGTAGCCACCAAAATCATCAGTCCAAAAAGATGGAACCATGAATCCACTAGACTGATGCATCTCCAAATGTATCTTAGTTTTTAAAAGGAGGGGTAATAATTCCTAGCTTATCCTAGAGATACTCAGAAGTATCTTTAGGAAGAGCCTGTATAAATATATCTACAATATGGTCTTTTGTTGAAACATACTCGAGCTTGAATTCATTCTCTATGACCTTCTCTCTCAAGAAATGATACCTAATAGATATATGCTTCGTTCTTGAGTACATTATAGGATTCTTTGAAATATTTATTGCACTTGTATTAACACAGAAGATATAAATAGGATCATCATACAACTTCCGTTTTACATTATTCTCTTTGATATTCTTATGTATTTCATTGTTGATGTTAAATTAACTTACAGGTACAGCTAATTGTTTGAATTAGTCTTGCAGGATTTTTAGGTCATTACATTGGTGAACCCGACATTCCAACACGTCCTTTTTTGTAGGTGTCGTACATTTTTTGCAAGTTCAGGGTATGGAAAGCCACATTTGACAGATACTGCAACACAAACGCTCTGCTGCGCCGCATTCACATTCGCGTGCGACGCAAACGCTCTGTTGTGCAGCATTCGCTACTCGGAGAGCTGCATCTGCCGTGATGCATTTGACGAGCCGCATTCGAAACCTCACACCGCAAATGACTGGTAAAACACAATTTTTTTTTTTCTTTTGTTTATTGTAAACTGGATCTGACACGACCGGGGCCAGTATTGCCTTTTTTGTTATCTTTTTTTCTTTAAGGGTAAAATGAACCAATCCTAGGATAGACACACTTAAGGATTGAATTTATCAACCCTAGGGTAGGCATTTTTTAAATTTGGAATTTATCAATCTAGGATAGTCACCACACAAAATTTTGTTGACTTAAAATGAACACCATGTCTGTGTGAAGCAACATCTTCACTTAGATTAGAAAATCTTTTGTTGTGGGTTAAAATTGAACACTTGCTTTGTGTGTTTTGGATAGCAGGCATATGCTCTCCCCTTTACTGGGTGATCAAAAAGCCAGACCTATCTTTTCTTTCATACTTATGCATTTACTATTTTCATACAACCTTTAGAAGGCCTGTCGTAGTGGGAAAAGGTACTCACCCTACGGGAACGACCTAAGTGGGAACACCTAAAGCCAAGGTTTCCAACCCACTATAATCAAAAGCATGTTGATGAAAATCCAACTTGACAATAGTTGATAGGATAACAATCCCCAAAACCTTTGTTCTAAAGGTTGGGAGGTCTCTCGAGGGAGTATATCCATTACCACACTGAACGGAAAGACTTACTAAGAACCTAGTGTAGTAGCCAACCGTGTCAGTAACCAGACATCCTTTCATTCACGGTGCAAGGGGAGGGAAGAATCTCCCCCCAAGACACTCACCATATAATCACCATGGATTGTTTGCTCAGGGGATTCGGTATCCACTTCCATCACCTTGAATACGCACTTGGAAAAGACAAAAACATGGGCGCCCTCTAGGGGGTGACAAGGCTCTGTGAGTCGACGTGATTTTAAGATGTGGGTTGTGATTGCAAGGATGACCCACTTGAATTTTAAGAGTGAGTCTGTTTGAACAAGCATTTATTAATTTTGATTTCTGTGTTTGCCAAGAATTATTAAAAATCTTTAAAAAATTACAAAAACACAATTCAAAATCATGAAAACTGGTCAAAAAACTGTAAACTGTGTTCGGGTTTTTCCCTAAAATTGCATATTACGATGCAAGCACTCTACTGCACCGCATTTGACATCCGAAAAAATGCATTCACTCTGATGAGCTGTATCTGAGCCATCAGGAGCTGCATTCACTCCGTCAAGACATAATCGACAGTTACAGAGCCGCATTTGCAACCAGTGAGCCACATTCGGTTAACTGAGCCGGATTTGCCAGACATAAACCCGCATTCGCAACACTGTGTCACATTCAACACTTCCTAAACTTCATTCGATTCAGTGAGCCACATCTGCTCTGTTGCAATGCATTTGCTGCAACGCATTTGCCATACTTTACAAACAATTTTTCACTTTCAAAACAGAAAGTTCACAACCTGTCTACAAGGAAATCAGATCTTTCTTCACTGTTATAGTCCAAACCAAACTCTGACTTTCTCAACTTTCCATCAAAACAATTGCATATTTAGATACCATTTTAGGCTCATAATAGGTCACTTTCATTAGATTGCATTGATAGTTTCACCACTTCCTTAGACACTCACTTTTGCAGATTGCAGGAGTTGACTCTTATCATTCATTGTCCAAACTTTGCATTCAACAATAGGATATCATTGGACCCAATTACCCTTGTAATTTTGTCAATCCTTTGGTGAATTATTTCCCACTCAATAGTCTAGTGTGGAAATTTCACTTTGTCCTGGTTATAGTCCTTCCACGGTCCATTGGCTTTCCAAAAGTTGAATCATAGCAAAAACGTTGTTTGTCCAAGTTTGTCCTCTTTAGATCTCTCACTAGTAAGTGCATCTTAGGATCTTTTATTGCATACCATTTAGTGTCATTCAACTTGCATCCACAAGTCTTTTTCATAGCATCATTTTAAAAATCCAAAAAACCAAAAACATAGTTTCATATTTAGATCATTTTCCTCCATCATCCCAAGTTGAGCAAAACTTTGTATGGTTGAAACGAGACTACAGAAAAAGAAAAGACTCATGGATTCCTTTGGACAAGACACCAACTTTCTCGAATTCACAACTAGCATGGATTCATTCCCTAATGCCACAAACAATCCTTGTTTTGACATGGGAAATTCCCCAATCAATCCTTTTAGTGAGATGAACATCCCATCATCTCCATCACGTATTCTTGAACCATTTATCCGATGGGATCAAAATGGGGAAATTTTTGAAGAAGATTTGTTAGCTACTGCTCAACATCCAAAAGTTGCTGCTTTTGTAGAAGAAGTAGTCTTAAATGACTCTTCTCGATTCCTAGCGATGCTCCTTGACCAAGGGGCTAAGTTACCAAAGGGATTTGACCTTAACAATCTTAGAGCAACTTCTCCCACTCCATCATCATACAACCATCCCATGGGAGCCTCTTCACAAAATGTCATCAACACACTCAATACTACCTCCCTTGGTCAAGCCACCACCGCGACTAATGCAGCCACCACAACCAACACAACATCCATTAGGGGATCATCTTCACAAACCAATACCACATCACAATCCATCCCCCAACAAACACCCACCATTCCTTCACAAACAATGGGTGTAACCATACCAAACCTCTTTGGAACTACATCTAGTTCCATGAGTACATCAGCAAACCTACTACTAGGTTCTTCAAGTGCCATTGCAACCAACTCATCTAACCCATTTGGGAGAAATAAATGCAGAGTTTTTATCCAAGGCACCCAATCCACTTCATCACAAGTCAATACTAGCATCCCTATGACCCAAAACACCAACACTCCTCAAGGTCAAAATCTTTTATTTGGGCAAGGCAATCAAGGCACACAATTATACACTCCATTTGGGCATCAACAAGCTCAAAATCAACAAGGCCATCAATCCTTAACCCCATTTGGCAATCAACAAGGTCAAAACCAGCAAGGTCCTCAAATCCAGTCCAATATGGCAGGATATCATATTCCCACTTATGCTTCTCAAGTTCATACGCAACAGCACATCCCTCACCATAACAATCATTTCCAACAACCACCTAATCACAACTCATTTCACTCACCAAAAACCCATTCCAAATCATAAAATCTCATCAAAATAGTAGGGGACTCAAGCTGTCCCTATCAACAACATAGGTGATGCTACCAACCATCCAATGGTAGAAGCACTCACTCACCAACTCGCTGCTCTTCAAACACAAGTGGAGACCTTGCAACAATCCAATAAAAATTCATACATGTCACATGAATTATGTCCTTATCTATTTGACACAACTTTATATATGCCACCATTTCCTCATGGATATGTGGTCCCTCATTTTCCCAAGTATAAAGGCAAAACAAACCCCCTTGAACACATAAGGGAATTCACAACTAGTTGTATTGACATTGCTTATGAGCAAACTTATCTCATGAGACTCTTTTCTAGAAGTCTTGGAGGTCATGCACTAGAATGGTTCTCACTCTTGCCTAAGGGAATAAAAACTTGGGGCGAACTGGCAAACAAGTTTGTCAAAAACTATGCTTACAATATTGAAACAGACATTAACATCGCCTTCTTATGCAAACTTACCCAAGAGGATGCAGGAGAGACTTTCATTCCATTCTTTCAAAGATGGAGAACCTTAGCAAGCAGATGTCCGGTAGAAATACCCGAAAAGGAGAAAGTAACCATGTTTGTGCAAACTCTCCTTGGACCACTAAGGTATGGATTACAAGTACATTGTTGCACCACTTTTGTTGACCTTGTTGAAAAGGGGCTTCAACTAGAAAAAGCCTTGATTGCCAAAGGTGAACTGAAATATGGTGGCAAAACCATCAATACCACCACCAATAATAACCCAAGTAGTTCCAATGACAAAAAAAAATACTAGGTTAAAAATAAACACATCACAAATGATGGCGTAGTGGATGCAAAAAATGTTAATGCAACAGGTCATGTACTCACAATCAAAGGAGTACAACATCAAAATGCACCTATAACTACACCAACACCAACTGCCAATGCTATCCAAAACAATCATGGTCAATCTAATCAAAGGCAGTTGCATCAACCCCGACAACTCCAAAGGCGTACATACACCCCTTTGGGGGAACCTATTGAAAATGTCTTGAAGAAACTTTTTCAAAATGGCGTCATAACGCTGGAAGAGCCAAAATCATATGACCCTGGTCAATTCAAGCCATCATGGTGGGATGAGAACGCATTTTGTGATTACCACCGTACCAAAGGGCATAAAACTTCCTCTTGTCACCAATTGCGAAATCTGGTGCAAGATCTCATAGAAAACCACACCATTGAGTTGGGTGGTCAATATTTTTCATCTAATACAGATCATACCATACACAAAAACCCACTACAGGATCATGGTATACAAACAACCAAGCCAACAACATTCATCTGGCCTATGACAATTTTCGTCCTCCATACAAATATCCTGATGGTACTATTATCAACAATCTTCACACTGCTAATGAAGATGAATCTGTTAATACCATCAAAATCAAAAGAGCCCCAGAATGCAATGTGACTACGTGTAAAGGCAAGGTCACTATCCCGGGTCCTTCTGCCCGTCAACCAAAGATAACCATACTTGGTCCATCCGCTAGACAATCCACCCCAAAATCGGAGTTCAACATTGTTGAGCAGTTAAATAAAACACCTTCTCAAATATCCATTCTTGAACTACTCCGCATTTCACCGATGCATAAGGCCATCCTCGATAAAGTATTGCAAGAGTTGTTCGTCCCTACCAACATCGATGTCAACCATTTTGAGACTATGGTCGGATACCTGAATTCACCTCACCACATCACCTTTTTCGACAGCGACTATTCGTCACCTAAACCATCGCATAACGACGCCCTTCACATTGAAGTCTTTGTCCATAAGCATAAGGTTAGACGAGTCCTAGTAGATGGCGGAGTAGGATTGAACATCTGCTCTCTCAAATTGGTCAAAGCTCTTGGTTTTTCTGATGCGTGTGTAGATGCTAGAAAAAGCATCATCATCAAGGTATATGATGATGAAGAACGCGCTTCTAAAGGTGTTATTACCATTCCTCTCCGGGTTGGACCTGTCATCATAGATACAACATGCCAGGTCCTGGATCGTGATATAAACTACAATATCTTGGTCATCCATGGATCCATGCTCTAAAGGCTATTCCATCCACCTACCACCAATGCCTCAAATTTCCTTTTGATGGAACTGAGATCACCATCCGAGGAGATCCTGATCCATTCCAATATTGTACCAACCTGCGAGCTACTGCTGAGCACCAGGTGCCCATCAATCGGGAGGCCTCATCTTCCACTTCATCCAAATACATTGATCCATCCACACTCACAAAGTTGTCCATTCCATCAACTTCTACCACACCATCTCCATCGACCTCCATCCCAAGTAAAGATATTCAGATCCAGGACCTTGGTTGTGGGGAATTCAAATTAAATATGGCTTATTGTATAACTACAATACCAAAGCCACCTAAGGTCTATGGTAGACCATGTTTTGCAATTGAGCCCAAAGTATATTTCAAAATCCCACCAAAAAGTGTTTTTACACGATGGGTTGATATGGGGGATGAAGACATCATTGACATGGATAACTGGATTTACAAAGACCCAACAGAGTTACCTCCACTTCCGTTGCATCTCTATGGCAAAGGATATAATATATGCAAAGCCCAAGGTTTTGATGGTACAAGCGGCCTTGGAAAGAACAATAGTGGAAGACGAGAACCTATTATTATAATGGCAAGACCAAGATACATAGGGATAGGGTTCAACCAACTCGAAACTGATGATCAAAGTATCTATGAATTTTCAAGTAAAGATGTAACGACAATAGAAAGTGTCGAGACAAGTGAAGAATCCCTAACTGAAACAGACTCAAATGAATGGGAATGGGGATCTGACAAAACCATTAGTGACTATGCCATTGATGAACTATTCTTGGAACCTGCCCAACTTTCCTTTGAAGAATGATTTTGCCAAGAATATAACATAGACCCCATTGATTGACATTCTAAAAATAAGGAATGGGTACACATTCCTTGGAACCCAGAGGAACACAAGGTGTCATCGGCAGTACCTGAATCATCCCAACCCATTTTTGAGCCCACCCATGAGCCTCAGCTACCTAAGCCCACTATCCATACTTCTAAAAGGCCAACCTCTAGTCACAATGTTGATAATTTTATCCCATATTATGATTTTGAATTCGATTCATCTGACTCAGAGTATGGACCATCCATTGCATCAGACACAGAAAGGGAAATTGACAACTTTTCCTTCTCACTCAAGGCATCAATTTTCACACTTTTCGCATCCTCCCCATCCTTTACCAACACTGACGATGGAATCCCCCTTGTGTACCCACAACTAATTGACTGGGACCAACAAGATCCATCAGTGATGGACATATTTCAGAATGACGAGGCAATTACATAATTCATGGGATTAAGAGAAGGTCTTCCATGGGGGGAATCGCAAAATAGGGTTCTCCATTGATCTCGATTGTGCAGCTTACTTTGGGGAGACTGTGCAATCCTCCAGTCACAAAAATACAAAAAATAAAAAAGAAAAAGAAATGCCTTTAGGTGAAAATCGCAAGGCACCTTCTGGAAGTAAAATAGTAAAAACAAAGGACGCATCTGAAGGTGAAAACCTCTCTAAGGTGCCTAAGGATGGAGGATTGGACTTTCTCCCCATAACATAGGAAAAATTGGCCATGCTCATTGAGGATACAACAGAAGTTAACATAGCTACACTAGAGAATCCCAAAATGATTCTCTTGGCCGCATCATTATCCGATGAAGAAAAACCTGAATTTAAACAATTCTTCACAGAGAGAAAAGTTAACTTCACATGGTCATATTCTGACATGCCAGGGCTTGATCCTAAATAGGTTCTGCATCATCTTCCTTTAATTCTAGGAATCAAGCTGGTCAAACAAAAGTTGCTCAAGATGCGCCCACAGATTGCACTACTTGTCAAAGAAGAATTAAAAAAATTGCTAGATGCTGAATTCATAAGGTCAATTGATTATGCAGATTGGCTATCAAACATTGTTCCTATTACCAAGCCGAATGGACAAATCTGTATTTGCACGGATTTCAGGGATTTAAACAAAGCTTGTCCAAAGGATGACTTCCCCCTACCAAACATAGACATGATTATTGACCTCACGGCAGGATATGAGATGCTATCTCTCATGGATGGCTTTTCAGGCTATAACCAAATCAGAATTGCAACAGAGGATCAGCATAAAATAGCATTCACTTGTCCTTGGGGAACATACTATTGGAACGTCATGCCTTTTGGCTTAAAGAATGCAGGCACAACATACTAGAGGGCAATGACAACAATTTTCCATGATATGATGAACATTCTAATGGAAGATTATGTGGACGACCTATTGGCAAAATCTTGACAAGGAAAGACCATCTCAAAGTCTTAGAATTTTTTTTTAGACGACTAGAAGATTACAAGGTTAGACTGAACCCAAAGAAATGTGTCTTTGGAGTCACTTCAGGCAAGCTGCTGGGATACATAGTTTCAAGACGAGGCATTGAGGTTGATCCCTCAAAAGTAAAAGCAATTCTGAACATGCCTCCACCAAAGGGAATCAGTGAGCTACACACACTTCAGGGCAGATTGTAGTCTATTCACCGTTTCATTGCATAGTTGGCAGACAAGTGTCAACCATTCCAATATCTACTACGCAAAAGCATTCCTTTTGTATGGACAGATAAGTGCAACATAGCCTTTGACTAAATAAAAGAATATTTGTTCACACCACTAGTGTTGATGTCACCTATTGAGGGAAAACCATTAATCCTATATGTCTCGGCAATGACAAATGCATTGGGGGCATTATTGGCACAAAATGACCAAGAAGAAAAAAGAAAGAGCCATTTATTACATCAGTCACACACTAATTGGATATGAGCTCAACTACACAACCATTGAAAGGGAATTCCTTGCCGTTGTCTTCACAGCATAGAAACTAAGACACTATATGATGAGGCATCAAACACATTTGATAGCAAAGATTGACCCCTTAAAATATCTACTGAGTCGAGCAGCATTGACAGGCCGTTTGGCGAAATGGGTCATGATTTTAAGCGAGTATGACATACAGTATGTGGAGTGAAAAGCTATAAAAGGTCAAGTAATAGCCGATCAACTTGCAGACACACCAATCTAGGCTACCCACCCATTGGTAGTTGATTTTCCTGATGAGTCTATTTTTCACATCTCAAGAGCTGGCATCCTTTTTATCACACCACAAGGGTATTCAATTCCTAAATCATTTCGGATTGCCTTCCCTTGCACAAATAATATTGCAGAATACGAAGCAGTGGTCACAGGTCTCAAGATGGCAATAAAATGGAAAATTCAAGCTTTGCTCATATTCAGAGATTCTCAATTAGTCATCAATCAAGTGAATGATGACTATGACATAAAAGATGAAAAGCTGCTTCCATACAAATGAATGGTGGATAGTTTCATGACATATTTCACAATGATTGCCTTTGAACAAATCCCAAGGGCAAAAAATAGGGTAGTTGATGCAATGGCTACCATTGGATCTCTCTTAGACATCCCTCAAAATGTTTCACAATTTGAGTTCTTAGTGGAGTAGCTATTAATGCCTGCATACGATATTCTAGAGTTAGAAATGGTGTGCAAGATTGTTGGTCCTAGTTCGCCTTGGTATCAAGACATATACGACTACCTTAAATCCCTAACTCTCCCACCCAATCTGTCTAACAACCAAAGAGAATCCTTTATTCGAAAAGCAGCTAGACATACCATCGTCAGTGACACCTTATATCGCCGTGGCTTTGACAACACCCATCTTCGCTATTTCGACACTGATGAAGCCAAAATGACTTTATGAGAAGTACATGAGGGTATATGCAGATCTCATTCGAGTGGTCCAACCTTAGCTAGGAAAGTCACCAGACTGGGATACTACTGGCCAACATTAGAAAAAGATGCTCTTTAGTTTGTTAGAACATGTCAAAAATTCTAGGTGCATAGCGACCTGATTCATGCACCTACATAAGAATTGAGACCTATCACTTCTCCATGGCCTTTTTCACAATGGGGACTCGACCTCATGGGTAAGATCCATCCATCCTCGTCTAATGGCCATAAATTGATAATCACCGCCACTGAGTATTTTACTAAGTGGATTGAAGCCGTCGCTCTCACCTGCAGCACCGGTAAACAAATATCCAAGTTTATCCTCAATTACATCATTTTCCAGTATGGTGTCCCACAATCCATCATCATAGATAATGACAGTCCATTCAAAAATCAGGATGTTCATGAACTCTGTGAACATTTCCACATCCAACACCACTTTTCCACTCCATACTACCCACAAGGTAACGGCCAAGCTGAGGCATCCAATAAAACAATCCTTTGCATTCTGAAGAAGACCGTCAACGATGTTGGCCGAGATTGGAACCTACAACTCAATCCTACTTTATGGGCCTATCGTACCAGCATCCGTACCCCTACTGGAGCCACTCCATTTTCCCTGGTCTATGGATCTGAGGCCATATTACCCGTCGAGGTCAAAATTCCTTCTCTCTGAGTCTCTTTGAAAGGAATGATTGATGATGAAGAATATAGACAGACTCATCTCCATGAGTTGGAAATGCTACAAGAAAGACAACAAAATGCCTTAAATCATCTACAGGCATATCAAAATCATCTCTATAGAAGTTATAACAAAAGAGTCATGGTGAGAAAGTTCAAAATTGGTGACTTGGTTCTCATGCAGACATGAAAAGCCTAGCAAGTTTGAGGCTAATTGGCTTGGTCCTTATATCATTACTACCGCATTTTGTTTTGGAGCTTATCAGTTGGCCACACCCAATGGGGAATAGCTGAAAGAACCTACTAACAATTTACATCTAAGAAAGTTCTACACATAGCATCAGAGAGCTGAGCTGAAAACCTGCAAAAATACAAAATATCGTCCCTTGATGAAAACCTGGCAAACAGGCATCTTGGTGACACAAAAAAAATTTAAAAAATGGCAAAAATTGTACAAAGAAATCAATTCATCCAATAGTGAAAACCTAGCAAACAGGCGCTTTGGATAAGTACCATGGTGAAAACCTAGAAAACAGGTGCCATGTGTAGTTGATCATTGCTTCGCCATCTACTTTCACTCAAAACGACCTTTATACATTTGTTATAATCACAAAGCCCTGACACATTCATGACATCCGTCATAAGTCCTGTCAATTCCGACCATGGTTAACATTTGGTTGACATCAGTCCTTGCATATCCTTACCTTGGCCTTGCATTTACCTATCTCCATGTCATTTCGAAATTGGATACTCCCGCTTTGTCTGGGGGCAAGACCTTTATCATGCAACTACAGTGGGTACCGCACATGATGCTGTATTCTCAAAAAGTCCTAAAAAAATCCTAAAAATCTGAAAAAGTCCTAAAAAAATCATAAAAATCTGAAAAAGTCCTGAAAAAAAAGACCTAAAAATTTGAAAACGTCTTGAGAAAATACAAAAACATCCAAATCAGTGTCAAAAAATCTAAAATCAAAGGCAATCTGATCAATTCAAATGATCACGTCAATCAATCTTTTGTCCAGGTCCGAACTACATTGTCTCTGCGCTTTTGGTACGTAGGCAAGATTCATCTTTGAACCCCCAAGACATTAGGTTAGTCCTTCTAGGTTTGTCAAAATAAAATCATGATTCAAACTCTTGTCCTTTGGACAATGTCATTGGTCGTGTTGAACTATGAGGTCTCTGAGTGCACGACGTAGGCAAGGCCATCAATCGATGGACCCCCGAGGCCACACTAGGTCAGTCCATTAGGGTTCATGGCACAATATTTTCACACACGTCAAGCTATCTTTGAACCAAGTGAATCTTCAAATCAATTGAATCTCATGTCAATCTTGAACTATTAGTCTTGCAACAATCTGTTCCATCAACACTCTCAGTCAATTAAGCATGTCAGCAATGACATGTAGTCAAAATCTTATCAAAACAATCTATCATGGCAAAGCTTTGGGTTCTTCTTCAGATGTGTCCTTCTGAGAAGCAACTCTCGTCAACTTCTTTATGCTTTTGGATGTGTCCTTCCTAAGCATCATCATCGTTTGACATTTTGACGGATTCTCCTAACTCTGAGAATCAATCTCCTAGATATTAGCATCATTCAGGATGTGTCCTTCATGAATTTGATATCGCCCGACATTTAAAATAACACCTGACATTAAAACACTTGGAAAACACTTGGAAAACTTTTGTTTTTTTTGTCTTTTGATGATTATGATGATATTAGTTCCTTATGTCTTAGGAACCACAATATATCATGATGATTATCCTTGTCTGCTTATCACTCTACTATTAGTTTCTCCAGGATGTCCTAACTTCAGGATTTAGAGAAGCAACGACATAGTATGATGATTTTACTGTCCATTTTTACTATCATGTGGCTAGTTTCTCAAGGATGTCCTATCATCAGGATTTAGAGAAGCAGTGACGTCTCATGATTGGTTTGGTTTTTCTAGTGGTTGGTCATGATAAAGTGACTAGGGGCAATTGTGTTCCTTGCATGAGTCATGATCATCCTTTGTCTATGACTGTTGATCTATGTGATGGTTCGACCTTGCACACTATTGATCTATGTCATATCATACTGTTTGTCAGCCATCATGACATTTTCACCCAATGATGATTAAAGAGCAACAACTAGAATAGCACTATAGCAAAGCTTTTGAAGGATTTTAATTTCCACACTAACATGCATATCTTTCTTCGCACTAACATCCATCTTCATCTTCGCTTCTAGAGTTCTCTGACAATATCCTGTGACATACAAAACCAAAGTTGCATACACAATGGCATGATCATTTCATATTTACATCTGCATACATCAGATACCACAATTCACATTGCATAAAGATTATCATTTGCATTCATCCATAAGACAATCATTTACATCAACATATAAGCATCATAAATAAACATTTGCATCAACATATAGGAATAACATCATCATCACATTACACAATGCATACATACATAAATCACATCCATATTGCATTCATAAGCATAACATAAATACATCTCATAGCATCATAAAATAATCACATAAGCATCTCATAAAAACATAGAATACCATAACACATTACATCATATAGGCCACATCAAAACTGCATCACATATATACAATCTCAAAACATGTCATGTCACAGGATAGAGTCAAATGATATCCCAAAAATAGAGCTCGCAGGCTTGAATATCAAAATAATACATGTGTCTAAAACAAGTCCTAAGATGGCCCGCCTCCATCCCATGGAGGTGAACTATGAGGTGACTATGCCTGATCAACCATGTGGAAGGTGACCTGAATAGGAGGGGTGTCCTGCATCTGACTCTGTGATCCTGAGGGATTGGTAACGGGAGGCTGACTCTGCTCTGCCTGGTGTCCTGATGACACTGATCTATGTCCATGCTCTGATCTGTGGTTGTGGCCTAATGAATGTCTATGAGAGCTGTGAGATCCATGGCTTGATGACTGCCCTGATGTAGTGGACCCCCCAGCACTAGTATGACTACTGCTATGTGTCTGACTTCCACTACCTGTCCTGCTATAGGATCGAGACAACCTTGGGTCCCATCTATCTGGTGGAACAACCTACTCATATAGTGCTTTGTATCGGCCCCTGCTCTCTGCCACCCTGGCTATCTCCCAAGCCATATCCCCTGTCAGTCCTATGCACAACCCTGCAAAATATGTAACCCACCACTCTGACTCCTGTCGCCGAATGACGGTTTGATCTCTCTCAACTCGCGTGACCTCCAACTCCGCTACCAAGGCCTTGTTCTAAGACAAGGCCGCATCTAGTCTGCTCTACAGATCAGTGATCCTCTGGTCAACCATGGCATCCACAGGTAAAATGGGTAATCTATCAACCTCATCATCCCCAAAGATCATGCGCTCCCATAGCCACTGATCTGCCTCGTCCTCCTCCTCATCCTCCTCATCTCTTTCCCCCTCAACCCAGACCTCCTCCACATCTATGTCAGGAGGATGTCCCCCAACAAGTGGATCTGCCTCCACTGCCTCCTCCTCATCTCCTCTAGCCTCCTCGGCTCTCACCTCCTCCTCATCTCCTCTAGCCTCCTCGGCTCTAGCCTCCTCCTTACCTCCTCTAGCCTCCTCGACTCTCACCTTCAACTTTATCTCCTCCCCCTCCTCCCGAATAGGTGATAGTGGTACTCCACCTACTCTCTGTCTAACTCTCCTGGGCTGCCTCCACCCTCTACCATCCCTCCTCCTCCTCACACCCCTCCCATCTCCTCCACCTCCACCATCACTTCCACCATCTCCTCCACCATCTCCTCCACCTCCCCCATCTCCTCCTCCACCTCTGTCTCCCCCATCTCGACCTCCATCCCTACCTCCATCTCTACTCCTGGCACCTCTCCCATCTCTCCCTCCATCTCTGCCACCATGACCTCTCCTGAGTACCCACAGAATAATTGATCTCCGATCAATGGGCGGTGGACCATCTGGATCTGTCAAAGGAATGGGTCGATGAATCTGCCACCAGGTATCAAACTCACCCGATGTGCCCGCATTTGCTGGACCCCCTCTCCATACCCACTGAACTGCTACTAGGCTGTCAACCTGTGCCTCTACCACTGTGACTGATATGGGTGGCCCCCACATGGTCTCTCTGGAGGACCGAGCATATTGTGCTATGCCTACTGGTACAATCTACTGCTCCCCAAACTACCGTAGTACCTGCGGGGGCAGGTACATCTCAATAATCCTCCAGGTCTGAACTGTGCGACCAATAAGGTATCAGAACTATCTGCAGAAGGATAGGTGGTCGTCCTCATCCGGCCACTGAGCACAATCTTGGTACAACCTCCAAACAAAACTGATCATCGTATCTATCCGATGACGCCAATACCCGGTATCTCCAACATGAGTCTGGCTGACTGAGCCTACATATAGATATATGTATGGCATCCCATCACCCAACGACTTCATTTGTACTGGTGGTTGAAAGATGGGAATACGCTCCCATACCCAAATCATAAGCAATGTGGTCCCGCAGCTGATGCTGTGCCCATGGAGATAAACTACCTCATGCAATTGGTGGTACAACATGGCCAACAAGCAGGGCCCCCAAGTAAAAATAATCCTCTGTGACCTCATACGAACAAGAACATCCCCCCATCCAATGGGAAATCCATGACCACGATGATTTGGGATCAGCAATCCGGCGATTAGGGTCATAAGTATGGCATCAAATCTGGGAAATCGGTCGGCTACAACGTTCTAGCTGATCTCATAACCATCCAAAGCTAACTGCCCACCGTCGGTACCCTCATATCTCTCTGTCAGGACCTGTCGTCCTCGGTGTGGATCATAGACCACCCTCTCTCCACTGATCAGAATGCAGAGAATGCGGTAAACATCCTCCAAGGTGACAGTCGCCTCTCCAGTAGGCAGGTGGAATGAACAGGTCTCAGAATGCCATCTCTCGCAAAGAGCAGTAAGCAAACCTTTGTTTTCCCGAATAACGAGCATATATGTCACATGATATAAGCCTAGGGCCATCGGCCATTGCCTCTGTCTATCACTGAGATGATCTCAGAAAGCATAAGTAGCTGGTCGGAACTCCCGGGTATAGATAGGCACAAGCCGACTTTGCACAAGGAAAGGCCAAGGATTAGAACATATTGAGAAGCATTTTGGAAAGTTTTATACTACGGGAAAATCAATGGGACATAAAGGTTAATCTAAGCACAAGTCAACAAAAGTCAACTTTGGTCAACTTCAATTGTGTCGCGTTGACCACAAATGCGTCACAACTAGTCAATTGCGGCTCGAGGCAAGACAAATGCGTTGCAATCTTTCAAATGCATTGTTTTGACTAGCAAATGCGCAATCTAACAACGATTACATCGTAAGGATTGTCAATTGCGGCATGAATAAGCAAATGCATCACAACTTTATCAAATGTGTTGCAAAGTTATCAAATGCATCGCAAATCTGTCAATTGCATCGCAAAAAGGCGATTACTTCATTCACTCTCGTGAATGTCCAATCGTACAAAATAGACCTATCTGCCCATCGCACTTGCATCGCGATGCAAGAAAATGCGGCGAACGCGAAGGAGATTGCAGCTTTCGTGATAGCGTTTGCGTCGCACCGCAATTGTCTCCCCCCCATTTTACCCTCATAAATGCGAGAAATTTAAAATTAGACAAGTTGGATAGGGTACTTACCGGTGGCCCTGTGCCCTCAGGTCGTCAGAATGTGCGCACATGATATCCACGGTGTGTAGTCATAGGGATCACCATCGTCTCTCAGAGCTCTAGTTTGTAAAAAATTCTATATGCAAATGAAAAAAAGACATTTGGATTGACCTTTTCAACCTATTTATAGGCTGAAAATTAGGTTTTGACCTAGTGGGCCCTACGGGAGGCTCATTTGACCGCCTTTGACCGGCATTTTGGCTATCTTAACGTTCTCTATTTCTAAATCGGATCGCGCCATCACTTTCCTAATCATCAATTGAGTTGGTCGGGATATTTTCCAAACTTTTTTGACCTCATGTCAAAATTCAAAAATTTTCCCGAGGGGGCATAGGCACTCCGTACCTCTGTTGGGGCATATTCTAGACTTGTTTTCTTTGCCACAATGCGACAAGCTACATTATGACAAAGAGGGGCAAATGTAGACACCTAAAAATGACCTAGGCCTGCGAACACTATTTTACCACTTTCCATCCTAGCATAATTATAACATCTTAATTATGTTTCTAACCCACATTCAGCTATTAATTAAATAATTTATAATTATTTAATTAATTCATAATATCTCTCATCCTTCATGATTATTAAATAAATAAATCTTATTTATTTAATTTAATATGTCACTAATTGTCAAAGTCTTCTAATAATTAAATAAAGTCATCTTATTTATTTAATTAATCCTTATCATTAATGTCCTCCTGATTATTAAATTAATATATTTTAACATATCTATTTAATATGTCACTAATTCATAAATCCTCTCTTAATTAAATAAATTCATTTATTTATTTAATTAATTAACTACTTCTTCTAAATTAAATAATTATTTTAATTATTTAATTATGGCATGTGACATTTCTATATTTTTAAATAAAAAAAATCATTTAAAAATATCTCACATACTTAACTGATTCTTCATTTAGTAATTAATTTCAAAAATCAATTACTAATTACCTCACAAAATCTTCTATTTTGAATTAATTTAATTCAAAAGGGAAATATTCTTCTACAAATCAAGTAATTTCCAAAATTATTGATTTTCTAAAATCTCATCCTCTTGTCTTCTGATTTTTACTAATTTCATCTCCACTATCACATTCAATCTTGATTTAATTCATTTAATTAAATCTTATTTGCACATATGGGTATTTTTCCCTAACCCTAATTGAGGTTGCCTTATTGAATCTTGACCTTTGATTCTAGGGTATTCCTCAATCTCTCATCTTGTCCATCCATTTAAGATTGTCTTTTCTATAAAATGACAATCTTAACCTCATTTTTGGATCTAGGATTATTTATTTACGCTTTCATTATAGGCATTTTTCCATCATAGGGCATTTGATCTTAGACATAGTATTGCTTGCATATTAGAAATTGATTTCTAGTTTGCATAGAATCATATTAAATCCTTCAAAGGCATTTGTTAAGGCTAGGCATTAGAGAAGTTTGCTCATATAGACAAATCTGAGGGCAATCCATCATTGCAGCAAGGCTTGAGAAGGTACAATGGAAGGAATCATGGAATAGAGAAGATTGGTGAGACCATTCCGTTTTACATTATTCTCTTTGATATTCTTATGTATTTCATTGTTGATGTTAAATTAACTTGCAGGTACAACTAATTGTTTGAATCAGTCTTGCAAGACTTTTAGGTCATTACAGTTGGGGAGCATGAATAGGCATCGTAGATGAAGAGTAGGATCACTAGCCTACAAGGAGAAAGGACCAACACCTATAGCCAAATAGAAAGAGGAAAAAATCCAAACAAAACCTAGTTCTAGAATTGCAAAAAAATTCTAGGAAGAACCAGTAGCAACCAAGGCTATGACAAAAGAGAAATAAATCACCCACATGAGAAACACCATAGGAAATAAAATACCATGTGCCACCAATGAAACCAATACAAAAATACTAGTAGAGAGGCACAAAGCCGCAACAACCCAGCAAAGCCAAGGAAAGACAACAAGAAGAAGTTGTCCCCCATAATCGCTAAGCCAACCAAGGCAACCTCCATCTGCATAATCATCTCTAGAATCATTGTCCCCATTCACACCCTCACCTGAGTTTGAACCTCTTGTTCTCACCTCGCTCATGTTCATCACTCCATTCAAAAAGCTAGATGTTAACAAGGCTTGAAGTGAGGGTAATTCATGTTGAGGGAATTTTATTTCTAACTTTATCAGTTATATACAATCAAATGAGGTTACTACATCATTCAATTCAACATAATATTGGATATCACTTTTCTACAAAAAATCTTGGAGCATCCTATTGTATGTAGGTGATGTTTGAATCAAATCCCAAAGGATATGTTTACAAGAGTATGATGAATTTTCTCAACAAGATCATACTCTTTACCACTATGTTGATGAATGCTATATGTGTGAGAAATTGAGTGATAAATTGGTTGTTGTGACAATTGTTCACTACAAAGTTTCCTTGTGAAGTTTAAGATAACACTTGGAGGTTTGGGAGGTCTAATAATGGGAGGTGACTTAGGAGGCTCAATAATTAAAGGAGATCTAATTTGTGCATTTGTAACCTCAATTGAGTTATCTACTTGTTGATGACCTATCAAGGGGGATATAATGTGAACTGAGCATCTTCATCTATGCCTTTCACCTTACTATTTACTAGGGGAAATGTACATCAATGGTTTCATCTTCTTTTACTAACATATATTCCCAAATAGGTAAAGAATTGGAAGAAGGAAAAATATTCTCATGATTCTCAATAATTGGGTCTTCTAACACCAAGATACTGTTGTCATGTTGGAAAATGTTTTCATTGATGTCAAAAAGGATTAATGTGTTACTGATGATAAGGGAGTATTGTAGATAATTGGAAGTGAAAAAAATGAGAGATTTGATCTAGGTTTCTTGAGAGCCTTTTAGAAAGGTATTTTGTAGCTCTTGATGTAAATGGAGATGTCAAATTTCATTTGTTCATGCTCTCGGTCTAGGGTTTATCAGTTAAACCCTAAGTGTGTAGGATTTTATAGTCACTAAGTTCAGATATTTTTGATTTCATTGGTGACTTGGTATTGTAGGTTGCAGGTCACTTAAGTGATAACGTAATTCATTCATTCCATGTTGGTGATCAGCCCCATCGCCTAGGTTGGCGGTGTCTTGAAGGTGTGATGAGATATATTTCGATCAATGGTTATGGTTAATTCTATGGGATCTAACGATTCCCACATACCTCATTGAGATATTAGTGGGGCCTACTCAAAGACCCACGGGTCAGCGGGGAGTGGTGGATATTAATCCACGATGGGTAGATATTGACCATCGATGCATGGTGGGACCTACGAAGGTAGTAGTTACAACTAGTGGAAAGTGATATCATGGTGGATAGATGGCAGAAGCGTGTGCACCCCACTATAATTTTGGTGGGGTGTGATCAAGACCCACAGGGTTAGTGAGGAATGGTGTAGATTATCCACTATTGATCTGATGATGTCCGCAATGAATCTGGTTGGACTCGCTACGTTGACAGATTATGACAGAGATGAATAGGTGGTGAAAAATGATTACTCGATATGCTAATCCATATCATTGTTATGAATTAGGTGGTGATGACATGGACAGAAAATGGTAGTAGCCCACTAAGCCCACAAGATTTGTGTGGGCCCTTTTTCAAGCTTGTGGGATGAGAAGATTTGGATGTGTGTCTTGG
This sequence comes from Sequoiadendron giganteum, assembly GCA_007115665.2. Classification (NCBI taxonomy): domain Eukaryota; kingdom Viridiplantae; phylum Streptophyta; class Pinopsida; order Cupressales; family Cupressaceae; genus Sequoiadendron; species Sequoiadendron giganteum. Next base: position 382,797,475 of record CM021100.1, on the reverse strand, counting down.
TGGACCCCATGTATGGATAATGGTATATGAATATGATCAATGGTGGAGATCAAAAGGTAGAGATTTAATGATGATCCCCAGTAAGTAATGGATCAATGAAACACATTTAAATAACTAATCAAACAGTTGGGTTTTAAATATATGAAAGTGTGTGAGGATCGTAAGATTGTGACGTGAAGAAAGAGATCGATGACCCAGATTCAAAGATAAATATCTATAATGGCTATGTTTGTGTAAACAAGGTTTCGACTGGAAACTGACACAAGGGGAAGAATTAATTTCTCCAACTGCACCTACTAGCAACGTTAGTGAAGATCTGATCTTCAAGGAAAAAATACTTACTAGAAAGGTGATCAGGATCGAATCTGATCATACTAATAATTGAATACATTTAATGCATAATAAGATCTCGGAGTTTGATAAAGAGAATGAAGGAAAATTATCATATCAAAATTAAATGTTTTGTGGTTCGATATAAAGGGATAGTGATATCTAATAAACCCTATCAGATTCCTTAATGGTCAGTGGAATGATGACATGTAGCTCGATGAACATGCAGCTTTCTGGTGAAGTGTGCAAGTGAAGAAAAACCTACCAAAAGATTTGATATGATCTGATCACATGTGAGAATCTTGAGGCATTGAATGTAGGTCGATGAGAAAAGATAATTTGGTAAATTGTCTATCTGTAGTTGTAGTTGTGGGTGATGTCTCAAATCTAGAAGTGAGGAGAAGTGTGTGATGGGACTTTTCAAATTTCTCAAAATTTTGTCTGGTGTGGGCATGACTACTTTTTGTGGCTAGAGGTCTAATGCTCAGGGTTCAAGGTTTTGGTCACCCATGGTAAAATTAATTGGTACCTTTTAAACCCTCACGTTATATTTTAGCATTGACCTATTATTGAGAGTTATCAGTCTCTTAAGTCATCTGACCTAAGCTTTCTTTCATGCTCTGACCCGTCCCTTTTCACTTGACATATCAGTCTTCTCTTTGCCACTTTGGCCTAAATTTTTGTGTCACCGAGGCTTTTTCCGGTCAGCCCCACCGTTATATTTATATTGTTTAGCGGACCGTCCGATCATGGGTTCTGATCTGGACCATTCCTCACGGACCTCATTTTGTTGTTGTTGATGTCACTAACATGGTGCGAGGTGTGCAAGGTGCCACCATCTGTCAAGTACGGAAGGGTGGGGCCCTTTCTTGATGCACCAATAGTGACAAGTGGATGTCTTTTCACCGGTCGGTATTAAATGCGAGGATTAATGATGATCGTCCCTTGCTAGCCTTGCACGATCGGATTAATGTTCTCAGAGCTACCAAGAGGTTTGTGAAATGGTGAAATGTGGCTTGGCTCCTGGAACAAAAGGGGTTGGGTGGGGCTTGCTGCCTGGTCACGGTTTCCTATTTTCAAGGGGTGTGATTGGCTATTATTTTTCCTAGGCAGTGATGTGGATTGTCAACGATCATTGACTCAATCTGAGTCATCTAACTTGCTAGATCTCTTTCACATCAATGATTTGAATTCAAAGGGTTACTGTTCACCCTTGTGAGGAGTTTTTGCACTCTGCAAGTTATTTTCATTAATGGCGCAGGGTTTTAAGTGGATTTCCTCCTGATCTCCTTGTGTGTGAGTGGTATCTGCCTGATAAATGCAATCATGGGTTGTACACCATTTTCCATAAGCCTATAATGATTTTGTGGTGGCAACATCAACCACTAATTGCTCGCATCCTCATACTACAATTTGGGCAATTAATATTCCTTGCACCGGTTTGCTCTATAAATGCCTGCTAAATTACTCATCAGTATCATCATATTTTGAATTGGTTTTTTTGCAGGTGATTGATTTGCTTGCTAATTTTGAGCTAGTATTTTTAATGGATAAGTCTATGGTATGGCGAAGTGCTAGAGTGGGTGTGAGGAATTAGGAACAACCTGTTCCTGATGCTCTTGAAGTGGTTTCTCAAGGTGTGGGGAGGCAGTCTGGACGGTGTAGTTCCCTTGTTCTACTCTCTTCAGGCTCTGGTGATGATGGGTCTGAGACTGATTCAGCCTATTGTTGCTACCTCAGAGCCATGACTCAAATCATGGGGGTTGACGAGGAGGTCCTTGTGATTTCCCTAATTGTTGCAATGGTACCATGTTGTGTTGTTGGATCTGGTGCTGGTATTGGCAAGAAAAAGGGAATGGTTTCGCTTCACACTAAAGTGAGAACTAGGAGCGGTCGCCTCTATCGAGGCCATATGTTTGCTAAGTGTTGTTGAAGGGTGATGTGGGTTACTGGGGTAGTGTTTTTTCTGTCTGATGTTGTTCTGGTTGTTCGGTTCTAATGTGGACGTGCGCGTGTGTGCCATGGTATTTGTTGTTTTTTTTTGAAACATTACTGGGGTGTAACCATTTTGATTCCTCGGCTCGATTATTGTTATTTCTAGTGATGAGGAATTTTTGGATTGTGAATTTGAATTTAATTTCGTTAGGATGAAATTCATTTTGAAATGAACAATGTGACCCATTGCTTGTTTCTCTCATGTTCTATAAAGGAGATTTCACAGCTCATTGTTGGGGTCAGATTTTTTGTGTCCTGAAGCTTAGAGTATGTACAATTAGTTTTTATTGTGGGTTTTTTGAAGGTATTAACTAGGAAATCTTTCTAGGTCAGGAATGGTATGAAACAAGCATGCTTTGCTTATGTAATGATGGATATTGAAGAAAAACAAAAAATCTATTAAAACAATTGCTCTCCTGGTTATATGTTATGGATTGTGAATGAGTTCATCAATGGTTTATTCATTCAACTTCAATGGTATATTTCGATGTGTATTTCATTTTCCTGCTTTAACTTAATGAGTTAATCAAATGCTTGAAAATGAGTTACAAGTTTTTGATAATATGCTCAGGATTCATTAAGGAGTATTGTTTTAAGAAACTGAAAGATCTCATAATGTAAAGCATTATGGTGATAAGTTCATAATGTTTGTGTTATGTTTTATATGACTCTCGCCCGATGGATGAGGCAATGGGTAGTTTTTTCAAGATTCTTTTAGAAGTGCATGATTGTGGCTCTAAGTGTGGTGGTTCAAGATCTGAACATTTAAAAAAATCAAATCCTATCTCTTTTGAGATACAAATCTTACATTAATTTTATTCTCCTTGCTCTAGATGGTTGTTATTGTTCTTTGGTTTGCCGCCACCAGGATAATTGCTATCTAATTACGTTGGTGGGGAATGTATTTATATGAAGAAGTGTTCTTATAAGCATAAACTATTTTTTATGAACACACTTAGGAAAACCCTCCTTGGTTTCACAAAGCAAAAAGTGTAGGAGATCTCATTCTTTGACTAAATCTCGTTAGTTGGCCATCAACTTCATAGTTTCTTGAATATAGAGTTTGGCAACCTCTTAGAGCATTATGAAGCCTTAATGGGTAAATTTAAACACCAACAAAATGGTGACTCTGTTGGGGATAATTCTAAATCTCCAATTGCAGACGGTTATAGATTCATATCAAATGATTTTCCATTCTGAATTTAGTTCAAATAGTGAAAAATTTCAACCCTAGAGGAAGAATTTGTTGAAGTGACCCTGAAAATATTATGATCTGTGGTGCTCCACTGGGAAAGACTCATAATTTTTGGTTGCATGCAGTATTGTTATAGATTCATTATAATAACTGATGTAATACTTCTAACCATAAAGGTTAAACTTGATGGAATAGGCTCTCTGCCTAAGTCATTAGTTGAATGGTGATTTTATTGGGGAGAACTTCTGAGAAATTTAAAGAAAAAAGAGAAAAGAAAAACCACAATAGTTGGAGGCGGCTATCCAAAATCATTTGTTTAGTGGATTTGAATTTTAAGTTTCGATGGTGACAGGTTATGGATTTGGAAAAAGATTGGTAGCAACATGATTTCAAAATATTTGAGGTGTGACTCTATTAAGGGACAAAGACCCAGGATGTGACAAGCTTTGAAAAGGAATTTCATATTCTTTTGAAATTCAGTCCTCTGTTGAAAAGGTGGCAATTCTTTCTAAAGAACCAATTGATATATAAAGGAAAAGTCCCAGATCAATGATATCTATAGTCAAGGAGAGAAGATTGACAACTGCTACCAAAATTACCAGGTATTCTCATTAAATCTAAACTGATCACTATTCTGATTGTGAGAGGTGTTCGTAACTAGGGATAATAAATGGTTCCAAATTAGATATTCCAACATCAAGAAAGGAATAGTGACTAGTCTTTCCATAATTCTAATAATAGAATATGTAAAATGATTTGAGAAGTATGTTTATGTTATATTATACCTCTAAAAGGCTCAAGGTCTGAGTATTTTTGTCAAAAATTTAGAATCATGGACGAATTAGTAAGTGATTTATTTGATAACCATGTATAAAGTTGATAGTGATTGAATGGGTATAAGAGAGTTTTCGTATGAGAAGTCAGACACAAATATGCAAAAGGAACAAGTTTCATTAAGCCCTTTAGGGGATTTTGTAACTCAAAGGTATATGCCTTTTATTTTTAGTAATATCAAAGGTTTCCCTAATCTGATTCCTAAGAAGATTAGGAAATATTTGCCTAAATACATAGGGCAAAGTGCAGAATCCGCCTCTAAGCATCTACAAGATTTTATAGATGTAATGGGGGATTATGAAGTTAATCATGAGGATGTTGTTATGAAGCTTTTTGTGCAATCCTTGAGGGGTGTTGCTCAGGATTGGTTTTCATATTTACCTCCCTATTTTGTTAACTCATGGAATCAGTCGGTGATATTTTTTATTGATCAATTTGGTGAAAGAGTCAATCCCAACATAGTAAGAAAATTTAATGGGAATCCACATACAAAAAGATGAGCTAGTCTCGTATTTTAATCTCTGATTTTCAAAAGCTTTAAGAGAGATTCCTAGAGAAATAAGACCAAATGAGGCTGAATGCCTGATTGTATATCTTGGTGCTTTTTACAAAAGGATGGGTTACTTATTAAGGGACAAAAAATGTACAACCTTGCATCAGGAATATCAAATGGCTATGGAGATTGAGAACAACATGAAATACTCAATGTTGAAAGCGTATTTGGTTGCAAGTGTTGATTACCCTGGCATAACGCATACCTGTAAAACTTCAGAGTTGGTTGCACAACACTCATTGTGGTAAGAGTGCTTTGAAAACTGTAATATATCCACCATTATAGTGTGATAATGATGATGATGAAATTCAAGTTGAAATCCAGTTCAAATTGATTAGTGATGATCAAATCTCTTTTGTGATAGAATTGTATGAGATGAAGAGACAAGAAGAAGAATCACCATATGAGTTTTTCTTGAGATTTTTGGAAGCTTTAAGAAATATTCCTAGAGGTCTCAAACCCGATGATGTTGAATGCATTGACTTGTTTTATGAACTTTATGAACCGGGGTTGAGTGCTTTGCTAGAATATTTGAAACCTGCTAACTTAACCCAAGTCCTTAAATGGATAGAGATTGCAGAATCAACCAAGAGTATATTTACAAAAAATGAAGATGATGCTTGCCCTTTTGAAGAATGTTGGACAACTGCACAAGAGATTGATGGGAAAAGTGATGAAGGATTAAGCGAGACACCCATTGTTTTTCCCTGTCATGATGGTAATGCGCATGTCACTGAGATTTTGTTACAGGCTAGTGATTGTGATTTTAGAAGTGATGATTGCATTACCGAGGATGAAGTGGAGCCTCTCCCTTTACCATAGTTTTATGGTAATACAAAGCCTCATGAGATTATTTTCTTCCAAATGAGGGGACAATTTTCAAATGATGAATGTTTAGAGTATACTCCAGATATGCTAGCAATGGAACATGTTTGTTGTGTAAATGTTGAGGAATTTGAAGACAATGGGGTGTGTGTTCAATATGGTGATCTAAAGAATAATACTGGAGATAACCAATGTATTGATGAATATATTGGTACTATCGATTTTCCTAACTGTTTGTATGAAGCTGTCATTGATATTACTGGTGAAAAGTTTTCAGTTAGTGCTGAAATTTTCACTTATAAATTAAGACATACAATAGGTGGTGCTGAACATAAGGAGGCCAATACATACTTTTGTTTCTCTATTGCCCATGTTGAGGTTGATTTGTTTGAGTTGGATTTTGAGGTTTTTTATTTGGGAATGGATGATGGAATGCAGGAGGAGATGTATAGTGAGGGGCTTGAGATGAATGTGTTCACACATTTCCTGTAGAATGATGTAACTCATATTTCCCACCTCTGTGGTATCAGGATGTGTTCCAGGATGGCTAAATGCAGGTGCTAGAAACCACGCTTATGTGGAAAGCACCAAGGTGAGGATTCCCCGAGTCATGTATCTTCCTTTTTATGCAATAAGGGTTTATGTAGCATGCACATAGTTTTGTATGATAGTTTTTAGTTCGATGTACAAGTTGATGTTGATGCCAAGATGTGTGATGTCAAGGACCAGATAAATTATGAATGTTTCTATTTCTCAGCTCAATTGAGTAAGCATTCAATGAAGCATGACCAGGTGTAGGGCAAGGTAAAATTTCATTATGGTCATATGTTGAAGTTAATGTTTCGATACAGGGTGCTGACTAATCAAATGCACAGGAGTCTTAAAAAAAATTATGATACTTCCTGGCATGTTGACAACTCAAGTAACATAAAGACATCAAAAGGTAAAATTTCTAGACTTGGTTTACCCCAGGTAGAAAATAATATTTTTTTTGACAGGGGTAAAATCTGATTTCTCTTGTTTGGGGGCCTGGACCAACCAAGTTGGATGTAAACAAGTTCCAATTAACAAACATGCTAAAGCATTCGTCAAGGTACTTCTGTGATTTGGTGATCTGGTCTACGAAACCAGATATTCTAGAATCTTGCTATGCCTACAGGGGGCATACATCCCTAGTCGGAGCCACTAATGGGACTTTTAAAATTTGTCAAAATTTTGCCTGGTGTGGGCATGACTGGTTACTTTTCGTGGCTAGAGGTCTAATGCTTAGGGTTCAGGGTTTTGGTCACCCATGGTAAAATTAATTGGTAGCTTTTATACCCTCACTTTATATTTTAGCATTGCCCTGTTATTAGGGTTACCGGTCTCTTAAGTCATCCGACTAAGCCTTTCTTTCGTGCTCTGACTGACCCCTTTTCACCTGACCTATCGGTCTTCTCTTTGCCACTTTGGCCTAAATTTTTGTGTCGTCGAGGGTTTTTTTCAGCCGGCCCCACCATTATATTTATACTATTTGGTGGACTATCTGATCACAGGTTTTTCTGTTGATGTCACTAACGTGGTGCGAGGTGTGCGAGGTGCTGCCATCTATCAAGTACAAAAGGTTGGGGCCTTGTCCTGGTGCACCAGTAGTGACAAGTGGATGTCTTTTCACTGGTGGGTATTAAATGCGAGGATTAATGATGACCATCCCTTGTTGGCTTCACATGATCAGATTAATGTTCTCAAAGGTACCATGAGGTTTGTGAAATGGTGACATGTGGCTTGGCCCCTAGAATAGAAGGGGTTTGGTGGGGCCTGCTGCCCTGTCGCAGTTTCCTATTTTCGAGGGGTGTGATTGGTTGTTGTTTTTCTCAAGTAGTGATGTGGATTATCAACAATCATTGACTCAATCTGAGTCGTCTGACTTTCCAGGTCTCTTTCACATCAACGGTTTGAATTCAAAGGGTTATTGTTCACCCGTGTGAGGATTTTTTGCACTCTACAGGTTATTTTCATTAATGGTGTGGGTTTTTCAGTGGATTTCCTCCTGATCTCCTTGCATGCGAGTGATATCCACCTGATAAATGCAATGATGGGTTGTACACCATTTTCCATAAGCCTAGAATTATTTTGTGGTGGCAACATCAACCACTAATCACTCGCATGCTCGTACTAAAATTTGGGAAATTAATATTCCTTGCACCAGTTTTCTCTATAAATGCTTGCTAAATTGCTCATCAGTATCATTGCATTTTGAATTGGTTTGTTTGCAGGTGATTGATTTTCTTGCTCATTTTGAGCTAGTATTTTCAATGGATAAGTCTGTGGTATGGCAAAGTGCCAGAGTGGGTGCAAGGAATTCATGATGCAAGGAGGAAAAACCTATTCTTGATGCTCTTGAAGTAGTTTCTCGAGGTGTGGGCAGGTGGTCTAGACGATGTTGTTCCCTTGTTGTGCTCTCTTCAAGCTCTGGTGACGATGGGTCTGAGATTGATTCAGGCTATCATTGCTACCTTGGGGCCATGACTGAGCTCATGGGGGTCGATGAGGAGGTCCTTGTGGTTTCCTCAATTGCTGCAATGGCACCGTTTTGTGTTGCTATATCTCTTGCTAGTATTGGCAAGAAAAAGAGAATTATTTCGCTTCACACTAAAGCGAGAACCAGGAGCGGTTGCCTCTATCGGGGCCATGTGTTTGCTAAGTGATGCTGAAGGGTGATGTGGGTTCTTGGGGTGGTGTTTTTGCTGTTTGATGTTGTTCTGGTTGTTCGGTTTTGATGTGGACGTGTGCGTGCGTGGCACAGTGTTTTTTTTTCTCCAACTAGTTATTGGGCTGTAACCGTTTTGATTCCTTGATTCGATTATTGTTATTTCTAATGATGAGAAATTTTTGATTTATGAATTCCAATTTCATTTCATTAGGATGAAATTCATTTTGAAATGAACAATGGGGCTCGTTGCTTGTTTCTCTCTTGTTCTATAAAGGAGATTTCACAGCTCATAGTTGGGGTCAAATTTTTTGTGTCCTGAAGTTTAGAGTATGTACAGTTAGTTTTTATTGTGGGTTTTTTGAAGGTATTAACTAGGAAATATTTCTAGGTTGGGAATAGTATTAAACAAGCATTATTTTCCGATGTAATGGTGGATATTGAAGCAAAATAAAAAAATCTATTAAAACAATTTCTCTCTTGGTTATATGTTATGGATTGTGAATGAGTTCATCAATGGTTTATTCATTTAGCTTCAATGGTATATTTGAATGTGTATTTTTTTTTCCTACTTTAACTTAATACATTAATCAAATGCTTGAAAATGAGTTACAAGTTTGTGATAATATGCTCAGGATTCATTAAGGAGTATTGTTTTAAGAAACTGAAAGATCTCATAATGTAAAGCATTATGGTGATAAGTTCATAATATCTAGGTTATGTTTTATATGACTCTCGTCCGATGGATGAGGCATTGGATAGTTTTTTCAAGATTCTTTTAGAAGTGGAGGACTGTGGCTCTAAGTGTGGTGATTCATGATTTGAACATTTAAAAAAATGAAATCCTGTCTCTTTCGAGATACAAATCTTACATTAATTTTATTCTCCTTGCTCTAGATAGTTGTTATTTTTCTTTTGTTTTCCACCACCAGGATAATTGCTATCTAATTGCATTGGTGGGGAATATATCTATATGAAGAAGTGTTCTTATAGGCATAATTTTTTTTTATGAACAGAGTTAGGAAAACTCTCCTTGGTTTCATAGAGCCAAAAGTGTAGGAGATCTTAGTCTTTGACTGAATGCCATTATTTGGCGATTAGCTGTGTAGTTTCTTGAATATAGAGTTTGGAAACCTCTTAGAGCATTATGAAGCTTTAATGGGTAAATTTAAACACCAATAGTGTGAAGATTCCACAAGTGCATAAAGTTCTTAATAGAGTGATGTATAGCTGAGAATGGAGTAGAGAAGAGAGTGCGGAGTAGGGGAGTGTTGTTGAGAGTGCAATTTCAGAAGCAGTAGTGTAAGTTGCAGGGTGTGCAATAAATCATTATATGTAATGGTGCATTTTTAGGTTGAGTAGAACCTAATTGTATACACATATGAACCTATAATCTTGTTGAGTTTTTAGCCTCATTGAACTAAGTTGTAGCTCATACTAGGTGATTATAGTCTCCTTGGAGTTGTAGCTCTTAAAACAGGGTGTAGTAGCATCCTTGAAGTTGTAGCCTCTAAATTAGGGATTTTTAGCTTCCTTGGGTTGCATCCCTAAACATTGTAATAGATTTTTTATTTTTGGCGTTGTATTTGAGCAGTATACTCAAGCAAATTTTGTCACCATGGTTTTTCTCATTTTGGGTTTTCCACGTATATCTAGTGTTATGAGTTGTTGTTTCATGTGCATGAGATTTCTAAATTTTTTTATGTTTTAATCTGCACATCTGGGCTGTAAGGTTGAATCTAAAAGTAGGTTCTCAAGTCTAAAAGTTTGAATATCTGCTGATTCACCCCCCTCTCAGTAGATTTTTTTTTTTCTAACAATTGCTATCAGATCTGTAGGTTCCCTAGGAGAAGATTAATTAGCTCAAGTGGATCTTGGATAGGTCAAGACAATGGCATTTCAGGAAGGTTCACACAAGCCACCTAGGTTTGATGGTACAAACTATGCTAAGTGGAGCTCATTAATGGAAGGATACTTAGTTTGTCTTGGAACTGAAGTCTAGGTATCTATCGAGACCCAATATACTATTCCTGCTATTATTCCTATTGATCTTGCAGGAAAGAAGAATTATAAGGACAATAAGAAAGCTTGGTTTATAATTTTGAACAATTTGTTTGATTCTATGCATAGAAAATTTATGCATTGTAAAAATTCCTATGATGTTTCAAAAAAGTTGAAGAAGATCTATGAAGGCAACAACAAAGTGAAGTTGGAAAAGTTACAAGTGCTGAGAGAAAAAATTGAAGGCTTGAAGATGACTGAAGAAGAGAAGATTGTATACTAACTTTAGAGACTTGATGATGTGGTAAATGCAATTAAAGGATATGGTGTAGATTTGAAAGAAGAAGATTTTGTGCTAAAATCTCTTAGGTCTATGACAAGCAAATATGATTCTAATATTTCTACTATCGAATAGGGAAGAGAAATTGATAAACTCACTCTTGATGAGGTTCATGGCATAATTACTGCATATGAGATCAGAATTCTTGATGCTAAATCATCTAGGAGAGAAGCTACATTTAAGTTTGCCAAGAAAGAAAAATATGAAGCTGATAAGAAAGATAAAGTTGTTTTCATTGCATCTTATTATGAAGAAACTGATGAGGAAGAAGTAAACTTCATAAGAAGACTAAGGAGAGGATCCAAAAAATATAAAGGTAAGACCCCTTTCAAGTGTTTTAATTATGGTAGAATAGATCATTTTTCTTCAAAGTGTCCATATGATAAAGATGATAGTTTCAAGAAAGAAGAAGATAACAAAAAGAAGAAAATTATTTATCCAAAAAGGAAGAATTTTGGAAAGAAGAAGAGTTTTTACATAAATGAAGAAAGTGAAATGTTTGATGCTAGTAATTGTTTAGAAGAGGATCAAGTTCATGCCCTTGTAATGAGAGAAGATAGAAGATAATTTATATTCATGGCTAAAGAAACTAAGGATCAGGAAGATACAAAAATTGAGGACTCATATGAAGGAGAAGAGGAGTTAGTTGTTGATCTTGAAGGATAATTAATCAGTGCTCTTGAAGATCATGATAAACTAAGAGATAAATTTGGTGATATTAAGAGAGAAAACAAGAAACTAAAAAAAAATTATCAAAAAGAGAATGATAAGCTAACTCAAGAACTTGAGGAATCAAATAAGTTGGTGGTAAATCTAAAAATATAGGTAGAAGAGCTCAAAAGAGTTGAAGGTGTAATGAAGTCTAAGCTACAATATCAGGTATATAGGTGCACGAAGCTTTAGGCAGAAATAGTTGCCTTAAGAAAAGAATTGGAGAAGGCCAATGAGATGATCATAAATTGATTGAAGTTGAAAGGTGGTATAGATATTATGAATGAATTGATAAGTACACAAAATCCTACAAACAAAGACAAATATGGTTTAGGTTTGGACAAAGGAATGATTTCATTTGTCGATGCCTCTATAAAACTTTATGAAAGATTTAGATTAGGAGAAAAATCAGCCCCAAGTGATGAAAAATATGACAAAGAGGAAGCCCCTAAAGATGAAGAGAAATCTGATAAAGAAAATAAATTGGGTGAAGTCAAGGATGACAACTAGATAGTTCATGATCAACAAAAGAAGATGTGAAACATAAAAAGAGTAGAAATTGATGGATTCACAAGAGTAAACTATCCAAGGAGGCCTAGACAAAGAAGATCTCCTCATCTAGCTAAAGGAAACTCTATGACTAGGTACTCATCATACTTCAATGGTTATTGCTATACTTTTAACAATTTTGGTCATAGGGCTAGAGAATGTAGAGTCATTCCAAGGAAGAATAAAAAATTTGTAAGCAAGAATCCATTTGCCCCCTTGGTTGATATGAATATAATTTGTTATAATTACAAAAACTTTGGTCATATAGCTAGAAACTATAGAGAAAGATTTACAAGACCAAATGTGAAATCTAAGAAGAAGAAATCGTCACCTGCTTAAGAATAAAAAGGAAATACGACTTATGAGACAAAAGAAAAGAAAGTTGAGAAGAAGCCTAAGAAGGTATGGAAGGAGAAAGAGTAGAATTCTTATGCCACTCAGTCTATGATTTCCCAAATGACATTATATGCAAAGGAACAAGGTCTATGGGTCACTGATAGTGGTTGCTCTAGACATATGACTAGTGATAAAAGTAAATTAATTGAACTTGAAATGATAAAAGGGGGATCAACAAGCTTAGGTGATAATACTAATGTCAAGATTCATGGTAAAGGAATTTTGAGCATAGATGGGAGGAACAAAACTAAATATGTGCTCTATGTTGAAGGTCTAAGACATAAGATGAGGAAGAATGGTAAAACGATTGCTCAAGGAGAAAGGAAAAAAAATAATCTATATAATATGTGTGAGTTAAAAGGCCAAACATGTTTAATCAGCCAAGCAAATGAGAGTTGGATGTGGCATAAAAGACTAAGACATGTCAACTTTGACAACTTGGTAAAAATAAGCTCAAAAGGTCTAGTCAGAAATATGCCTAAGGTTGTAAATCCTGAAAATATAATCTACAAAGGATGCCAACAAGGAAAGAAAACCAATTTTAATTCTCCTACAAAGGATTATTCTACTATGAAACCCTTGGAGATAATTCATACTGATCTATGTGGTCTGATGAGGACAAGGGCATTTCAAGGAGAAATATATTTCATGTTGCTGATTTATGATTATAGCAAAATGACATATGTCACATTTTTGAAGAAGGCTGAGCCATTTGAAGCATTTAAAGGTTATAAAAAATGGTAGATAATGAGACTTGGAGAGGAATCAAATTTCTTAGGTCAAACAAAGTTGGAGAATTCATGTCAAGTGAGTTCATGGAATATTGTGAAGATCATGGAATAAACACCATTATTCATCTCGAAGAACACCACAACAAAATGGTGTGGTAGAGAGAAGAAATGAGATGTGAAGGAGACAACTAGAGCCATGTTGAATGAGGAAAAATTGGTAGATACGTTTTGGAAAGAATCAATACAAATTATTTTATACATTAAGAACAAAGGACTTATAAGATTTAACAGTTGTAGAATGCCATATGAATCATGGTTTGGTAGGCTTGCATTAGTCAAGCATTTTAAAGTATTTGGCAACAAATTATATATTAAAAGAGAAGATGAATATTTAGGAAGTTTTGAGTCAAGATGTAATGAAGGGATATTTTTAGGGTATTCCAACCAAAGAAAAGCTTATAAGTGTTATAATAAGAGATTGCATAGAATTTTAGAGTGTACATGTTAGGGTTGATGAAAGTGCAATTCAAGGTAAGCCTAATAGAAACAATCTTAAAATTGAGTCAAATAAGGATGATATAGGTGCAATAGAAGAATAAGAAGAAAAATAAGAAGATAATGAATAAGTGGTTGAACAAGCACCTACAAAATATGTACAAAAGGATCATCTTGTAGATCAAATAATTGGTGATAAGAATGAAGGTGTGTAGACGAGAAGAATGCTTGAAAAGAACAAAGAACAAGTTAACTCTTCCCTCTTATCTTAGATTGAATTGCAAAGCTTTGATGATGCCAGTAAAGAATAAAGTTAGATAAAATCAATGGAAGAGGAACTCAATCAGATCAAAAATATAAAAAATATGGGAACTGGTTCCTAGACCATCAAGCAAGAATGTAATTGGTACTAAATGGGTGTTCAAAAATAAGTTGAATGAAGATGGAGTTGTGGTCAGAAAAAAATCAAGAATAGTGTGCAAGGGATATGCATAAGTAGAAGGGATTGATTTTGAAGAATTTTTTTCCCCTGTTATAAGGTTAGAAGCAATAAAAATGTTTCTTGAATTCCTCAGTCTACAAAGGATTTAAGGTATATCAAATGGATGTGAAATCTACATTCTTGAATGGAAACATAGAAGAGGAAGTACATATTGAACAACCAGAAGGTTTTCATTTGTTAGAGAATGATGATTATGTTTGTAGATTGAGAAAATCACTGTATGGTTTAAAGCAATCCCCAAGAGCATGGTATTCAAGGTTGGATCAGTATCTACAACAATAAGGATTCAAGAAAGGTTGTGCTGACAACAATTTGTACCTCAAATCGGAAGGTAAGTTTATGATCATTGTTGTAGTATATGCAGATGATATTATATTTGGGGGTAGTAGTGATAAAATGTGCAAAACAAATTCCACAAACATGCAAAATGAGTTTGAAATGTCCATGCTAGGAGAACTCAAAATTTTTCTTGGTTTGCAAATCACACAAACTGATAAAGGTATATTTATATCACAAACCAAGTATGCTAAAGAAATGCTTAAATTTTTTGGCATGGAGGATTGTAGACCACTCAGTACTCCCATGATTACTAGATTCAAGTTAAGTAAGTTAGATGAGTCACCTGATGTAAAGTAGACTTTGTATAGATCAATTATTGGAATTTTGCTATATTTAACATCTAGGCTAGATATGACACAAGTAGTTTGTATGGTAGCTAGGTTTGAGGTGGCACCAAAAGAATCACATGTCAATGCAGTAACGATAATCTTTAGATACATCAAAAGTAATATTAACTATGGTTTATGGTATCCCAAAGGAAAAATTTTCACTTTAATAGCATACACAGGTGCTGATTAGGCAAGAAGTGTGGATGAGAAAAAGAGTACAAGTGGAGGCACCTTATTTTTGGGAAATAGATTAGTTTCTTGGATGAGTAAAATGCAAGAGCTTGTCACACTTTCTGTAGCAGAAGAAGAATATGTTGCAGAAACTACATGTTGTACTTAGGTCTTATGGATGAAGCAAACATTAAAGGAAATCAAAATAGATTATAGTGAGCCTATCTCAATCCTTTGTGACAATTCAAGTTCCACAAACATATCAAAGAATTCAGTCATGAATTATAGAACAAAGAATATATCAATCAAGTATCACTTCATCAAAGAGAAGGTTACAGATAGGGAATTCAACATGGAGTATTTTCCAACAAAGGAACAAGTGGCTGACATGTTTACAAAGCCTCTTCCTATAGAGCAGTTTGAATACTTGAGGTAGAAGGTGGGACTAGTTTCTCCCACATCATATGACTAAACATTAGTGATAGGGAATACATCTAGGGGGAGCTTCAATGAACATTTATTTAACCCTAGTTTAGGATTGTGTGATCAAGTAAGGTAAGCTTGATACACATTTCTAAAGCCTTGATGGTTACAAATTTTAGGATTTCAACGATTGTCTTTCTCTTTACTCTGTCGGTCAAAGGGGGAGAACTCTTTGAGAAGGTATAAAACCTTTTCCATTGATTTCAAAGGGGGAGAAAGTTTTTTATAAGAACATGGAGATAAGATATGTGTTTCTTAGGGGGAGTTGCTGATTTGTTGTGTTATAGTGTGAGTTATCAATTGGTGCAAAGCTTCTGTGGTACTTGGATGAAAATTTCGAGTGTTGCCATCAATGACAAAGGGGGAGATTGTTGGAAAATGTTTTCATTGATGTCAGAAAGGATCAATACATGTCATTGATGACAAGGGAGTATTGCAAATAATTGGATGTGAAAAAAATGATAGATTTGATTTGGGTTTCTTGAGAGCCTTTCAGAAAGGTATTTTGCAGGTCTTGATGTCAATGGAGATGTTAGCTTTCATTTGTTCATGCTCTCAGTCTAGTGTTTATTAATTAAACCCTAAGTGTGAAAGATTTTACAATCACAACGTTCAAATATTTTCTATTTCATTAGTGAATTGGTATTGCTGGTTGCAGATCATTTAAGTGATAACTTAAGTCATTTGTTCCATGTTGGTGACCAACCCCATCGCCTAGGTTGGCATTGTCCTGAAGATGTGATGAGATATCTTTCGATCGAAGGTTGTGGTTGATGTTGCGGGATCTAACGGTGCCCGCATAGCCTACATAGATGTTAGTGGGGCTCGCTAAAAGACCCACGGGGTCAGCGGGGAATGATGGAGATTAATCCATGATGGGTGGATATTGACCGTCGATGAATGGTGGGACCTACACAGGTAGAATTTGCAGCTAGTGGAAAGTGCTGTCATGGTGGATAGATTTCAGAAGCTTGTGCACCCGTCTAGAATTTTGGTGGGGCTCGATCAAGACCCACGGGGTCAGCAGGGAATGGTGTAGATTATCCCCTGTTGATCTGACAATGCTCACAATGAATCTGGTGGGACCTAATACATCGACATATTGTGACACAGATAAATAGGTGGTGAAGAATGATTACCCGATATGCTAATTTGCATCATTGTTGCAAATTAGGTGGTGATGACATGGATGAAAAATGGCAGCAGCCCGCTAACCTCACAAGGTTTGTGTGGGCTCATTTTCAAGCTCACGGGATGAGTAGATTTTGGATACGTGTCTTGGTGGACCCCATGTATGGTGAACGGTATATGAATGTGATCAATGGTGGAGATGAAAAGGAAGAGATCTAATGGTGATCCCCAATAAATAATGAAGGAAAATTCTCTGTATCATAATTAAATGTTGTGTGGCTCGATACAAAGGGATGGTGATATCTAATAAACCCTATTAGATGCCTTAATGGTCAGTGGAATGATGGCATGTAGCTTGATGAATAGGTATATTGTTGGTGAGTTGTGCAAGTGAAGAAAACCCAAAAAAAATATTTGATATTATCTAATCATGTGTGAGAATCTCAAGGCATTGAATGCAGGTCGATGAGAAAAGATAATTTGGGAAATTGTCTAAGTGTAGTTGTAGTTGTGGGTGATGTTTCGAATCTAGAAGTGAGGAGAAATGAAAAGATTCTACAAGTGTATGAAGTGCTTAACATAGTGATGTACAACTAAGAATGTAGTAGAGAAGAGAGTGTAGAATAGAAGAGAGTGTAGAGCAGGGGAGTGTTGTTGAGAGTGCAGTTTCAGTAGCAGTAGTGTAAGTTGTAGGGTGTGCAACAATTAATTGTATGTAATGGTGCATTTTCAAGTTGAGTAGAACCTAATTGTATGCACATGTGAACCTATAATCTTGTTGAGGTTGTAGCCTCATTGAATTGAGTTGTAGCTTAGACTAGGTGATGGGTGATCCCACAATACTGGTTTACAAGTTTTTTCCAAACTAGACACTGAAATAATTTTTTCTAACTAAATCTCCACTTTCGAGCACCTATAGCGGCTAACTGTGAGGAATTTGAAGATGATGCAAACTAGTGATTTGTGAAATTTTATCTGTAGATTCTAAATAAAATTTTTTCAAAAAAATTGGAATTAGATTGCACTTCTTTTTCCATCTCCTTCAAAAACTAGTTTTTTTCAGTAAACAACATTTTTAAGGAGTGATACTCATCGTATACAACATAAATTTTTTTCCATGAAGGATTAAATTCTATTTTTTTTGAATTTAGATTTGTAACTACGATATCTAGCCCTTTAATTTGGTTTCATAGTGTTTTATTGAATAGTTTTTCCTTAATCAAATTTTGAAGTCAAACCAATTACAATTCAAATATAGGTGGACCGTATACAACATATTTATTTTTGTATGTATTGAAATTCAATTTTTTCTTACTAGTGGATCAAGGACATCAATAGCTAACCCACACATATTTTTTAGAATTTTATTTTGATAATCTGCTATTTTTCCACATGTGCAAAACAAAGAGCTTGTTTTTTTGGTGAAAAACCTATGTTTAATCAAACTATAAAAAAAATACATAATAAAGCCAAAAAATATTAAAATTATATTTGTTGGATGACTTGTTTTGAGGAAAACCATCATCCAGTTGGGTATGTGAAGTCTCCTCCATTTTCATCCTCAACCCGAGCTTTGAAGGAAAAAATTATAGATTTTTTTGGTGCCAGAGGGGGAGAATGGGAGAAAAGGGGGATTTGAGCGAATCCCTAGGGGTTCGCTTGAACTAGGGTTCATTTGAACCCTGGTCCATTTAAACCCCCTTTCCACAAGCATTTTTTTGCTTATTTTTCTTGGAAATGTGGGACCCGACATTAAATGGGTTTGCTCAAAGGGGGTTCTATCGAACCCCATTAGGGTTTGCTTGAACCAGAAGTTCATTCAAACCCCCAAAAATGAATTTTTTTTGCCATGGGGTCATTTTGCAACTTTTCGTTCCTTACTAGAATTGTAAACCACTTTTGTGGGTTTACCCTAATTGTTGTCTCCTTGGAGTTGTAGCTCCTAAAGCAGGTTGTAGTAGCATCCTCAAAGTTGTATCCTTTAAATTAGGGGGCTGTAGCTTCCTTGGGTTGCAGCCCTAAATATTTTAACAGATTTTTCATTTGTGGCACTGGATTTGAGTAGTAGACCCAATAAACTTTTATCACTGTGGTTTTTCTCATCTTGGGTTTTCCACGTATATCTGGTGTTATGAGTTGTTTCATGTGCATGAGATTGTCAAATTAGTTTATGTTTTAATATGCACATCTAGGTTGTAACATTGAATCTGTAAGTAGGTTTTCAAGTCTAAAAGTTTTTATATCTATCGATTCACCCCCCTCTTAGTAGATCATTGTGCTCTAACACGTCACAAGTAGGAGTGGTATCAAGAGAAGAATAACTACGATTGTCATGATTATCTACGATGACATCCTCTTTCACCAAATATTTAATGAATGATCTAGGTTAGATTAAGTCCTTGATGGATTCATCTAACATTTCAAGGTCATCACAACTAAACTGGTTAGTAATTATACAATGTTCTTATGGAGAGAGATCTAACATGAGTAGATTACTATGCAACGTATGAATTTGTGCAAAAATGAAAACTAACTGCCCAAATTATGCAATGCTCCAAAGTTTTTTTAAAATTTCCTATAGATGTGATGATTTTTAATATAGAAATGAAATAAATATTTTCCCAATTTTGCAATAAATCAAACAAAATGACACTTTTCTTCCACATGCTATAACATTTTTTTAGAATTTTAAAATAGAATTCTCCAAGATGGAATGAACTAATATTAGTAAGATAAAATACTTTGTAAAAGTTATCTAAGATGCTTGTATGAGGATGGGTTCTCCCTAGGGTGAATGGGTCCTTGGAATGGGTTTTGGAAAATGAAAATTTGAAGTTTTATGTTTCTTTCTTTGGTTGCAAATAGAATAAATAGTGACTATTTTTTCATATTTTGATGAAAATATAAATGCAATTTAAATGACAATGTATGAGAAAAATGTTCTTTTTTAATACAATTTTGGATTTAATTCTGATTTAAATGACTAAAACACACTAATATGCAATATAATATGCAAAATGCATACAATATTTTTAGATTTTTGTGAATTTAAATGATGAAAACATGCAATACAAAACAAGATGATGCAAAACCTAGATCTATAGTTTTAATGATCTCCAAATAAAAATGTGTGATGTACAATGTCAAGTTCACCAAAAATAAATATGGTCAATAAGACCCCTTAACAACTTTTGGTTTACCAAAATGAAATGAAGGGGAAAGATGGAGCGCAAAATAGATGTTTTAAGAAAGGGTATCCTTAACATTCAAAGGGTTTCATTAGGAAATGAGGGATCACAAGGTGTGGAGATTGACTTTCAGGTCTAAGGTGAGTCAATCAAACCTGGATCCCTAGCTTCCTCATGGATAGGAGGATTTGGAATTAAATGGAAATGAATTGATGCAATTAAACTAAATGAAGGAAAAGACCTAGAATATGAAATTAAAATTATCATAAGTACAAAACTTGAAGTCATAGTTTGTGGGAAGATCTAAAAAGGGTTAGGACACATGTACCAGTCACTAGAAATCTCTTTTGAGGTCTACAAGAGGATAGGTTCACACTAGGGAAAATAGGTCCTAGTTAGGGGTCCTAAAAACACTTTTGATAGTCCTTTGATGTTGGATCTTGTCTTCTATTTTTCACAGGTCCCATTGTCAGAAAGATGAAAATAAAGTCTATAGATTAGTTTTTGTGGCTTGAAAATAATGATGACAACAAATACAAAAATGGAAAATTTATCCTTTGAGATCTCTTTAATCCTTCTTCAACCTATAATTTGTACTTACAAAAAGAGGGAATTTTTTTTTCTTGAATGGGGGTTTTCCTTGGGAAAACCCTAAGTTTGGTAATTAAACCTTGATAGAAAGATAATGTTAATTGAAAAATGGAAGGAAATGATGAGTGAAAACTTTATTGCTACAACTCACCAATCCTTTAATGGCTTCCCTTAGAGGACTAAAGTCAAACACATCACTCCAAGGGACTTGATCTTGATTTTCTTTATTTGTTGGATACTTGAATGCTTGTATGTTTTAGGATTAACAATGGATATTAGCCTTCACAAGATGATATGAACACACATAATCTTGAACATGATGATTGAATCTTGAATGCTTCAACAAATGACTAATAAACCTACTTTTGAATGCTCTTGACAATAACATTTTCTCTTGAATTGATCTCTTAAAGTGTACTCTTAATTCTTAGATTATCAAATGATAAAAGAATATGTATTTATAGGTGTTTATCTAATTTCCCAAAACATAGATTCCAAAAGCCAATAATTGCATATCGAATTTGAATCATTAAAATACCACCAAAAACATATTAAAATTTGGGACCTAAGACTTAAAGGGTACCCATAAGTCCACGACACAGAAGCTCCAATTTTTTTTAGTTATTAATTTCATCAATTAAATGTTGGTTCCCCTTTCGAAAAATGATAAAAATAAGGATTTGGAATGCATAATTTGGTAAATCAAAAGTTTAACTAAGTCCAATTAATTAAGGGATGCAAACATAGTGTGAAATTGTAAAGGCATACAATTTCCTACACTACACTTTTCATATAGGAGGAATCTCTATAACCTTATTACCTATTCTTTTTTGTTACAATTATCATTAATAATAAATTCTAGTTTCTATTTATTTCTATTATTATTTACATCACATAAGACACATTTTCCTTTACTTTGTAGGATCACACATGTTGAAGGATATGTTTACATGATAAAATTCAATAGAGGCATTTACTCTATGTACACACCAAGATATCTATTTGTGTTTAAATATTTATAACATGTATGTGTATGTTTGTGGGTGCTACATACTTTGAGATACATAATCCTTCTAGGATTCACATGTACTTTTTGAAATTCATATGCATCCTAACAAATCCTATTTAATTTTTTTCTCATTTTGAGATAGTGTCATGATATATCTACATATCCAACAAATGACACAATATTTTGCAAACAATTTCTTTCCCCATGTTGTTATTTACCCATTTGCACACATTCTCATACCCTTGATCCATATCTCGTGCATTATTTTTATTTTTTTGTGTATTCTTCATTTATATGCTTATCCATGTACTCATCCCAAGACATCTCATTAGCACCTTGATTTTATCATCTTTTTGGATTTTGGGGGCCAACTTATTTTTTTAATCATGAATTTTGACTAATTACTAGGAATCAAAAGTTTCTATACATGTTAGAAGTAAAATGAATAAAATGAACTAGGTTGATTTCATAATTTGACTTGTTTATCCTTTGCATGTAGAATTGATGTTAGCTTATAATTTACCCTTGGAATTATAATTTTGGTTGACTCTCATTGATTTATTTTCCACCCATGTTTGATTAAACACATGTTTATTCAATTTATTTAAATTTTCTTATATTTAAATGTATTAAATTAGATTTATTTATCAACTCATCACATGTAGACTTATATAATCATATAATTCATATTCAAGGAGTACAATATGGTAGAAATAGTTACATTACTGTACTAAAACAGTTCTAGATTTGGATATTCATCTTAGGGAATTTGTATGGTAAATTTTTGTATTTAATTCCTTTAACACATAATGTAGGGCTTATCATATGAGAGTATATGTCACCTAATAAAATACAATCAACTCTCTAAAGGTATTTATAAATAATTATAATTGAAATAGAAGAGAAATGAGAGGTGAATAAAATGTAATGAGGATCAAGACTATATAATATTTCATCTAGTATTTTTGCAACCAAAGATTAGATCTATGTTTATATAATTATCCTAGACAAATGAAATTGATCCCAACAGTGCTAAATAATTAATTACAATGCAAGATAGGATACTAAAAAGAAGGAAATATGATTCCACCTTTTTGGAGATGGAACTAGAGCCAGGGCCTATTTCACTCTCAATTCATTAGGAAACCAAGATCCCTCAACCAAGTGACTTAATTGAGGGAAGGACACAAGGGGGTTTCCTTAGGTGTGATTAAACGAGGGTTTACCATTAAAAAATGTTGAATATTCAACATACTAAAGGGGGGGTGAATCAGTATCTTCTTTTCTTAATTGAAAAACACCATCATTTACTTTAGTGCATAAAATAAAGAAGAGAAAGAACAAAGCATGAAATCAAACACAAGAACACTAGAGTTTTACGTGGAAAACCCAATGAGGGAAAAACCACAGTGAGGATTAGCTCACTATATATATAGTTATTTCAATACCGGTTACAAAAGAGGCTCACTGCCAGATACAAAATCTCACTGCTTACAAGGACTCACTATCCAAATATGGAGGCTCACTGCCTACAAAAAATATAAAAACAAAATAGCTTACAACCAGAGTATGAACTAATGGAATTACACCACAACTGCATATTCAGTTTCATTGATGCTCGTAGTATTCGCTCGCATGACAAAAGACTAAAATTTACCCTTCTAATCGCACACTTTGAATATCAACTCACATACACTCTTTCTTGGTGTATTCATCTACAACCATCCTATATATATATCTGATATATCTGCATACATCAATTGGGTAGGCCTAATTGGATGCAATACATATTTATAAAAAGATAATTCATGACTTCATACAAAGATTCTCTGAAAGAAATTCAACTGTGTGTCATGCAATATTATGTCAACTAGGACCAAAGCTAGGTTGCACATATATCCACAATATATGTTAAACTATTAACTGCTTATTAGGTCATCCATGATTAACCTAATAATGAAATGAAATCACCAAAACTGATGCCAACTCACCATCCAATCATATGAATATATGGAAATACATATATACGTGCTTCTAGTGATTATAAGCCTTTTCTCAAAACCTTAAACAATGATGATTATCAGAGAGAACATGCGGACCAAAATATTGGATCAAACACCAAAGGATGTGAACCTATTTTTAACACCGGTTCAAGGTACCAGACCAATCTGATACCATAAACAACATGGTGACATCAATGAAAACATACAGACTGATCTTCTCCATTCTTCCAACAATCTCCCCCTTTTTCATTGATGGCAACATGTGCAAAAATTCAATTCAAAAAATCTCCTTCAATCTCTCCAAATCTCTCCCCCTTTGTCATCAATGGAAAAGGGTGCCAAAAATATGTAAACATGATGACATTCAAATTGCAGAAAAAATAAATCCAATTCTTCCATATTCTTCTAGCCATTCAAAAATTTTAAACTTTAAAACTTTCAACCTTTCAAAGTTCCTTCAAGTAAGAATGACACTTGTCATCTGAAACACCTTCTTGTATCTTTCTTTGATAACTAGATATGACTTCTTCCATTCAAGTACAACAAAATCTATTCTCATGCATATGCTTTCCAATAGGGCCAACAATGTGAAAGAAAATGACCAATTTGTAGATGAACGTTGTCTTTCACAGTCTTTTGCATCAATAAGTATTTTAGAAAGATGGTCTAACCTGACCTCAACAATCTCTTTAAGAAGCTAGAATTTTTTCACTACATCATATCTTTATCTCTGTACAATGATTAACTCACCTTGCAATTCACCAACTCTCAGTATTTTTTTTCCTTCTTTGTCTTCAAAGATATCAAAGTTCTTTCCAATGCTATTTACCTTAGATTCAATTTCTTCAATCCTACTTATGAAATTGTCAACCACAACAGGCCATGAGAGACAATATTTGTAGATATTCAAAATTTATTTGATGCATTTCTTCATCTCCATGATAAGTTTAGATAACCTTTGCTTGGATTTAGAACATCTCTTTTCAACCAAGGCTTCCAACTTGTGTCCTTTTGAACCTTCAAGCAACATTATTTCTTCAACTACTTCAACTAATTTTTTCGGCAAGGAATCAAAAATAACTCATACATCAATAGCATTTCAAAGTAGATACTCAACTAGAGATCATCAATGTTGAGTTTGTCAACTAGAGAGGTTGTATTCCATAGCTCACTAATTCTCTTCATCTTTCATTTAACTAAAATAGACCGAATGTCATCTGGATCAGAAGATTCGGATCCAGATGAAGATTCTTCTTCTTCTTCCTTCTCTTCCAGAATAAAAATGATGTCTTCGGTGATAACTTTTCTTTTCTTCGATTCTGGAGTGGAATCACTAATGACAACTTCCAATTCTTTTGTTCTGAAGGAAGAACCTTCCTCAAATCGAGTAGACATAACCAAACCAGAGCTCATAACTTTATGCAAAGATAAGAAAAAGGTTTTACACACACTTACTGTTGGAAAAACTAGGATAGACAACTGAGAGGGGGGTGAATCAGTTGTTACCAAAATCAATTTTATACAACATTAACCAATCCTTATATCACAGATCTAATAATTAACAATGAAAGCATAAGAAAAACACATCAGAGACACATGGACACCAAGATTTTATGCGTGGAAACCCTATTAGGGGAAAAACCATGGTGGATGTTAGTCCACAAGATTATACCCTATTATAAGTATAAGAAAGAATAAAAGTGAATTCACTTGCATTTAGGCACACTACCTAGAGCACACTGCTCAAAGGGAAGGCTCACTACCTTACATACAGTAATTGGATTAAAACCATCTCATGAATTGAACTAAGAAAATAGCTTCTGCAAAAGCCTGATTACAGTTCCAGTTAGACAGACTAAAACCTCTTCAACCTCTTCCACACTCTGCTCTAAATGATATGACCTTTATTCACACTTTTACATCACTTGTACACTTGAGAACTACTTCTAAATGAGGAAAACAATCCTGTATATATATCCACTACACGGATTTGCATCCACTATTATGTTAGCCACAAATAAAGAATAAATTCCAACTATCAGCCTTGATACATTAATAAATTTCAATGCGTACCAACACAAGTCAGAAATAACAGAGTGAGGTCCCAAAAAAACACCTCCAAATATGCCAAACAATAAAATATTAATCCTCATGGATCCACAACACGCTAACACCACAATTTCAGCCAAGAACACCATCTATAGAGAATGAATCAAAATAACTTCCATAAAACTTCATGCGCACCACTAAAACTTTAAAACAACATACTAGAAAGGTTCAACACCAAACCCTTTGAAGCACACCTTCATATATTCAACATACATAGCTTACCAACATTCTGACTTGTTCAGCTCTGCTGGCTACCTATACTATAATTTTTACAATTTTCTCAATCTCCTCGATATATACAACCTTAAGGAGATTAAAATGTGAATAGTGTTGAAATCAATGACAAAAATGTATCAAAAACACAACCACAACATCCAAAAATCTCCCCCTTTGGAATTGATGGTAACACATGATGTGAAAAATAATACCATCAACCCAACTAACTCTTCTTCAACAATCTCCCCCTAAGATTGTGCACTTTTTGTTTCCTTCTTCTCTCCCATTTTTTCACATTGCTTCTCTCCCCCTTTGAAATCAATGGAAAAATTACATATGCTCTGATTTCAATCTTGAAAACATCTGAGTACTCCCCCTAAGTGGCAATCACCACAATATCAATTTGGAATATGATGTAGAAATGAATTCATGGATTGATGCAAATACCTGCATCTTAGTTCTAATTAGGAGGGGAAATTACCCCTAACTTTCCTCTGAGGTACTCAAAAGTATCCTTAGGCAACAAATTTATAAAGATATCTGCAATTTTCTCTTTCATAGGTATGTACTCCAATCTGACTTATTTGTCACTCACTTTGTCTCTCAAGAATTGATACTTGATGGATATATGCTTCATCTTTGAATGCAATACTAGATTCTTAGAAATGTTAATGGTTCTTTAATTGTCATAGAATATAGCAATGGGTTCTTCAAACTCAATTCTAACATCTCTCAACATTTTCTTCATCCATAATACTTGGGTACAATTGTTTGCAGCAACCATGTACTCTGCCTCAACAGTAGATAATGAAACTAAGTTTTTCTTTTTGTTTAACCAAGATACTAGACTCTTACCTAAGAAGAATGCACCACCACTGGTACTCTTCCTGTCATATATATCTCCTGCCCAATTAGTATCAGTAAAAGCACTCAGAGTAAGATCATCATTCTTCACATACCAAAGACCAAGATCAATTGTCCCTTTCAAATATCTAAATATTATATTCAAAATAGTCACATGGGACTCTTTAGGATCATCTTGAAATCTACAAACCATGCACACATCATTCATTATATTTGGCCTTGTCTGAGTTAAGTAGAGAAATCCACCAATCATCGATCTATACCTTGTTTGATTTTCTTTAGGGGATTCATCATTATATGTGAGTTTACATCTGGTCACGATAGGTGTACCAACAGGCTTTTCTTCTTCCATGCCAAACTTTTTCAGTAACTCTTTTACATATTTGTGTTGGGATATAAAGATCCCATCTTTTAACTAAGTGATTTTCAATCCCAAAAATAATTTTATTTCTCCTATCATTGAAATTTTAAATCCACTTTTCATTTCATCAACATACTTCATACACAAATCATCATCTCCTTGAAAGATAATATCATCAAAAAAGACTTCAATGATCAATTCTTTGTTCTCATCCAATTTGAAATACAAATTGTTGTCAAAAATACCTTTACTTAATCCAAGATTCAATAAATATTTGTCCAATCTAACATACCAAGCTCTAGGAGCTTTCTTTAGTCCATATAGAGATTTCTTCAATCGACATACCATGTCCTTTTCATCAGTCAACTGAAATCCATCTGGTTGTTCAACATAAACGTCTTCTTCTAGTTCACCATTTAGAAATGCTGAATTCACATCCATTTGATAAACTTTGTGGTTCTTGAAAGTTGCATAAGCAAGAAGTAGTCTAACAACCTCAATTCTAGCAACAGGAGAAATTTTTTCTTAAAAATCAATACCTTTCATCTGTAAAAAACCTTTGCAAACAAATATTTCTCTGCTTCTAACCACATCACCTTGTTCATTCATCGTATTCCAAAACACCCACTTGGTTCCAATCACATTTTTTTGATAAGGTCTACGAACAAGATCCCATGTATTATTCTTTCATGGCTTTCATCCAATGTTCATCTTCGCATGCTTCACTTATATTTCTATGTTCAGCTTTAGAAATTACACAATATTCTTGTAGAATTCTTCTTCTAGTTTTCACACCTTTGGTTTTGTCTCCTATGATCTGACTATCAGAATGATTTCTTCTCACATACTTAGGAGTTTTGAAGTTTTCTCTAACCTCTTGTTCTTGTGATCTTTCTTCTGCACTTTTGCATGTTTCTTCTTCTTGATTTTCTTGATTCACCAGAACAATCTGAAGTTGATTTTGTGTCTGAGGATCATTGTTAGTATCATCATGTTGATCATCTATATCATAATCACTGATTCTGGATGATTTACCAATATCTTCATCAACCTTAACATTTTCACTTTCAACCATTTTCTTCAACCTTTTATTAAGGCACCGATAAGCTTTTCTTTTAGTAGAGTATCCTAGGAATATTACTTCATCACTTCTAGCATCAAACTTACCTATATAATCATCTCTCTTGATGTAGCATTTTCTTCCAAAAACTTTGAAGTATCTGATAGTAGGCTTATAACCAAACCACAACTCAAAAGGTGTCTTACCAAAAATTTTGTTGACATTCACCCTGTTAATAGTATACACAACAGTACTTACAACTTCTCTCCAGTAGAAATGAGGAAAATTTCTTCCAGCATCATGGTTCTAGCAATTACTAGAATGGTTTTGTTCTTTCTTTCAACAACTCCATTCTATTGAGGGGTTAGGGGAGCAGATAGATGTCTTTGAATTCCATGTTCTTCACATAAATAATTGAATTCCCATGAAGCAAATTCACCACCTCTATCTAACCTTAGACAGTTGATCTTTTGACCTATCTCATTCTTTGCCATAGCTTTAAAAATTTTGAACTTTTCTAGTGCTTCATGTTTTTCTCTCAAGAAAGTGACCCATATCATTCTAGAATAATCATCAATGAGTAACATAAAGTACCTTTCACCTTGTAGGATTTTGATTCTGGAGAAGGACCACATAGATTACTGACTGTGTATCAAATTTAGTACTCATTAGAGCTATACTGTTTGTTCTAGAAGGAATTTCTTGTTTGCTTTCCCATTTGACATTCCTTGCACATAGTGTTAGTAGGCTTCACTAACTTAGGTAAATATCTGACTGCTTGAGTAGAACTTATCTTGATAATGTTATCAAAGTTTACATGACATAAAATCCAATGCCATAACTAGCTTACATCAATTTGAGCAATCAAATGACTTTGATTAATAATACTTAAATGAAAGATATTACCTTTTGTCTTTGTTCCTGAAGCAATTATATTTCCTAAACTTCCAGTTATTCTCCACTTACCATTCTTGAATTGCAGATTGTAGCCTTTGTCTACCATTTTTCTAACTCTCAACAAGTTATACTTTAGGCCTTCTACATAAAGAACATCATCAGTATTGTTCCTACCACCAAAATAAATAGTACCTTTTCCACGAATCACACAAATTTTTTTGTCACCGTACCTTACTACACCACCATCATAGTTTTCCAAGCTTAAAATTTTTCTTTTGTCACTAGTCATATGATGTGAGAATCCACTATCAATTACCCACTCATCTTTCTCATCAATTTTGGTTGCAACAGATTGCTCAACATTTACATTACTAGCGGATTCAGTGGACACCTAACCATTTTCTTTGATAGCAATAAATACCCATTCATCTTTATTTCCAATTTATTTATCAGATTCTTCATCAGATACACCTTCTTCAACATAATAGTACTTTCTTTGAAATCTAGTATTCTCAAGCTTCTATTTTGAAACTCTTTCAGGACATCTAGAAGAAAAATGACCTATCTTACTACAAGAAAAGAATTTAATAGGTAACTTTCCTTTGTACTTACCATGACCTCTTGATTCTCTTTTCACAATCAATGCTTCCAGTTCTTCCAATTCCCTTTCTTCATTTTCAATCCGCTTCATCTCATCTTCATATCTAGATGTTCTCTGGGAACTCTCTCCTAAATCATATATCTTTTTCACAGATACAATTGCCTTGAAATCAGATTCAGTCTTAGGAGTAGATTCACCAAATTCATTTAATTCAAATGTAGCAAGTTTTCCAATCAACATGTCTTTTGTAATATTTTTCACTATTTTGAGTTCATTAATGGCATGAGCTTTTGTGTTGTAGGAAGGGGGCACAGATCTAAGTATCTTAGCCACAATTTCATCATCATTCATAGTTCCACTAGCACATCTAATGTCCATCACCAATTCATTTATCTTATGTGAGAAGGAAAAGATGTTCTCATCTTCACTCATCTTCAAGCTCTCTCATTTGCCTTTTAGACTTTGTAGCTTATAAATTTTCATTAGTGCATCTCCTTCATACAATGTTTCTAGCTTTTTCCAAATCTGATATGCAATATTCAATCCCATCACATTTGTTATTTCCAAATCTCTCAAAGCACTCACCAGTGTTTTTACTGACCTAGTATTAATTTTTGCTTGCTTCATCTCATCTTCAAAGGAGGGACCATTCTAAGGAATATTATATGAAATTTGTGTCATCTGCCAGAAAGGTTCACCAATGCACCTCAAATGACATTCCATCTCGACTTTCCATAGAGAGTATTTTGTAGGTCATTGAATCTAGGACTATCCTTCTTAAATAATTCTATCTCGGATCACCTCAAGTTGTTAGGCTTATTTCAAAGGAACTAGCTCTGATACCAATTGTTGGTAAAAAAGGATAGACAACTGAGAGCGGGTGTGAATCATTTGTTATCAAAATCAATTTTATACAACATTAACCAATCCTTATATCACAAATATGATAATTAACAGTGCAAGCATAAGAAAAACACATCAGAGACACATGAACACCAAGATTCTATATGTGGAAACCCTGTTAGGGGAAAAACCATGGTGAATGTTATTCCACAAGATTATACCATGTTAGAAGTATAATTACAAATAAAAGTGAATTCACTTGCATTCAGGCACACTGCCTAGAGCACACTTCTCAAAGGGAAGCCTCACTTCCTTACATACAATAATCAAATTAAATCCATTTGATGAATTGAACTAAGAAAATAGCTTCTGCAAAAACCTGATCACAATTCCAGTTAGGAAAACTAAAATCTCTTCAACCTCTTCCACACACTGCTCTAAATGATCTGACCTTTATTCGCACTTGTACATCACTTGTACACTTGAGGAATACTTCTAAATGAGGAAAAAAATCTTTTATATATATCTGTTACATGGATTTGCATCCACTATTCAGTCAAGCACAAATAAAGAATAAATTACAACTGTCAACCTTGATACATGAATAAATTTCAATGCGTACCAACACAAGTTAGCCATAACATAGTGAGGACCCAAACAAACATCTCCAAATATACCAAACAATAAAATATTAATCCTCATGGATCCGCAACATGCTAACACCATAATTTCGGCCAAGAACACCATCTATAGAGACTGAATCAACATAACTTCCACAAAACTTCATGCGCACCACTAAAAATTTCAAAAAACATACTAGAAAGGTTCAACACCAAACCATTTGAAGCGCACCTTGAGATCTCCAACATATAGAGCTTACCACCATTCTCACCTCTTCAGCTCCACTAGTTACCTATACTATAATTTTTACAATTTTCTCAATCTCCTCGACATATACAACCTTAAGCATATTAAAATTCTAATAGTGTTGACATCAATGACAACAATGTATCAGCAACACAACCACAACATCCAAAAATCTCCCCCTTTAGCATTGATGGCAACGCATGATGTCAAAAATAATACCGTCAACCCAACTAACTCTTCTTCAACAATCTCCCCCTAAGATTGTGCATTTTTTGTTTCCTTCTTCTTTCCCATTTTTTCACATTGCTTCTTTCCCCCTTTGACATCAATGGAAAAAGTGCAAATGCTCTAATTTCAATCTTGAAAACATCTGACTACTCCCCCTAAGTAGCAGTCACCACAACATCAATCTGGAATATGAAATAGCAATGAATTCATGGATTGATGCAAATACCTGCATCTTAGTTCTGATTAGGAGGGGAAATTACCCCTAACTTTCCTTTGAGGTACTCAAAACTATCCTTAGGCAATGACTTTGTAAAGATATCTACAATTTTCTCTTTGGTAGGTATGTACTCCAATCTGACTTCTTTGTCACTCACTTTGTCTCTCAAGAAGTGATACTTGATGGATATATGTTTCGTCTTTGAATGCAATACTGGATTCTTAGAAATGTTAATAGCGCTTGAATTTTCACAGAATATAGAAATGGGTTCTTCATAGTCAATTCTGACATCTCTCATCATTTTCTTCATCCATAATACTTGGGTAAAACTATTTGTAGAAGCAAGTTACTCTGCCTCAACAGTAGATAATGAAACATTTTCTTCATCCATAATACTTGGGTACAACTATTTGTAGAAGCAAGTTACTCTGCACCAACATTCTGACCTCTTCAACTCCACTGGCTACATGTACTATGATTTTTACAATTTTCTCAATCTCCTCAACATATACAACCTTAAGCAGATTAAAATTCTAATAGTGTTGAAATCAATGACAACAATGTATCAACAACACAACCAAAACATCCAACATTTAATTTATCTTCCAAGCCTTCCAAATATTTGTATATTTGTCTTGCTATGGGAATCTCAGATTCCCACTTCAGACCTTCCTTTCCCAGTAACGAGTCCAAAAAATAGAGTACCAAACATGTAAATAACGACCCAAAATGGAAAGGGAATCCTTCTACCAACAACATTTGTATGTTTTCAGTAAGATTTTTAAGAATTAATGCACACAAATCAAACTGATTATTTTGTTTTACCATTTTATGTGCCAGATACACGACAATGGCGAAAGTAGAGCCATCTCAATTTTTAAAATAAATTTTATAGGAAATGAAATACACAACATACCTAATGGATGGATCGATAATAGTATCAATCAATAGTGCTCGAGGATCTTTTTTAACTCTTGTTAGCTCCTCTACTTCCTTGTATTTTATGGTCTTCTTTTCGGGAAGGTCTTAAATGCTACATAACTCAGTGACAACCTCGATCACTTCCTTTGTAACGAGATAGGATTTATCCAACACAATGTTTTCATCCTTGAATTTACTCAAAAGGAACAAGATAAATTCTCTATCAGTAATCCAAGGAAATTCTCCTCACAAATTGAAACATAGGTTTTTTATGTTCTATAAGTCGCTTGATTCCAACCCTAATTCCATTTTCTTTATCTTGCGATGATTAAATTCATCCATCTCGACTCCCTTTAGCCTCAGTGGGATATTTCCACTTGATCGTCTATTAGAATATTCCATTATAGCACTTAACTTCTTCAAATTCAACAAAAAAATCTTTTTTTACCTTTTGTTGCTTGCTTTTGAATGTCCATAAAGATCTCTCAGAGACGCTCCAAATCACTTCAGGATCATTCCAAGAAGGTTCCAAGTCACTCTTCAAATTCTTCAAATGCTTTAGGTGATCAGAATGACTTGCAAGATTTTCTTTATACATTGTCATTTTTCCCTAAATCACATTAATTATAAAAAGTTGGCAAACACTTTCTTCCACTGCACTGAGAAACCCTAATTTGCTTCTGCAAAATAACATGCTCACACTTTTTCTTCTCGTATATTTTGCATCACCTCTGTTTAGCCATTCCTCACAACATATCCACATGCCGACATCTGACACGTCATATTTCCAAGGGGTTTATGCAATTTTCTGATAAAGCTCCCCCTAAGACCATGCTAGGTCTAATTCTCAAAGGAATCATCTACATGAATGAGGGTATAGACATATCAGTAGTTTTTTATTCTTCTTTCTTCTTCCATATATTTCCCATTTCCTGCTTAACCTCTTCTTTGGCAATCTTTTTCACCGGTTCATCATCTTTCACCAGAGCAGATTGCTTTCCCTTTTTACTTCTTCACACCTTTGAAATATGTCTTAGTTTTTTGTAATTATAGCAGAAAACATTTCTCTATCTTGTTTGATTTCCATAAATCTCTATTATGCAATTATTTTCTTTATGTCTAAACATGTTATAGGTATAGAAATAGCCATCAAAATATTTATTTATCCTCCCTCTATTGAATCTATTCATCATCATGTGACTAATCATTCTTACCTGGGATATGCATTCAATAGATTTATGTCTGATCTTCTTGCATGTATAACATTGTCTGGAGAAGGGACCAAAAGACTGATTCATCCTACTTCTACACTTTGTTTCCTTATGTCCAAATTTATTACATGAAAAACAAACACCATTGAACAATGGGTGCCTTTGACCATTTGGTTTTCTAATAGGTGGTCTCCTTCCTAGATTTATTTTTTGCTTCCCTTTATCTTGAGTATTCTGATTATTTAGTAGATTTGAGTTTTGCATCTTTTCACCAACATCATTACCTAAGCCACATTTTTCTTTAGAAGGTTTATGTCCTGCTATTAATTCATCTTCATAGAGTTTTGTTTTCTCTAATTTTGTTTTTAGATTCATCACTTCCTGTTCAAGCCTTGAGAAAACATCAAACTTTCTTTGTATCACTATTTTCAAACACTCCTCAACTCTCTTCTTTTAATCCACTTTCATCTTTATTCTGGTATTCCCTTCATTTGCTTGTTTTAGCTGCTCACTCACTTCTCTATGTCTTTCTTTGAATTTATTTAATCTCTCTTTCAATTTTCAGATGCATTCATTTGCTTCATTGATATTTTCTTTCAGATCTATGTTTTCAATTTTAGCCTTATCAAGATCTTCAAGGGTAGTCTGGATCTCTTCTTTATCCATTTGTTGAATTTGCAGGATCTCCCTCAATCTATTGGACTTCTCTAGATGAACCAAAGATTTGATACCAATTGTTGAATATTCAAGATATTGAGAGGGGTTTTGAATCAATATCTTCTTTTCTTAATTGAAGAAACACCATCATTTACTTTAATGCATAAAATAGATAAGAGAAAGAACAAAGCATGAAATCAAACACAAGAACACCAGTGTTTTATGTGGAAAACCCAATGAGGGAAATACCACGATGAAGATTAGCTCATTATATATATATTTATTTCAATATTGGTTACAAAAGAGGCTCACTTCTTACAAGGACTCACTGTCGAAATATGGAGGCTCACTGCCTACAAAAATTATAAAAAAATGGCTTACAACCAGAGTATGAATTTATGGAATTACACAAGTGCAGATTCAGTTTTGTTGATGCTCAAAGTATTCACTTGCATGAAAATAAACTAAAATTTACCCTTCTACTCACACACTTCACATATCAACTCACATGTACACTCTTTCTTGTTGTATTCATCTACAAACCATCCTATATATATATCTGATATATCCGCACGTATCAATTCGGTCAACTTAATTGGATGCAATACATATTTACAAAAGGATAATTGTACACTTCATACAAAGTTTCTCCAAAATTAATTCAACCGTGTTTCATGCAATATTATGTTGGTTGGAACCAAATCTAGGTCGCACATATATCCACAATATATGTAAAACTATTAACTAATTATTAGGTTAGCCATGATTAACCTAATAGTGAAATGCAATCACCAAAATCAATGCCAACTCACCATCCAGTCATATGAACATATGGAAATACATATATACGTGCTTCTAATGATTATAAGCCTTTTCTCAAAACCTTAAACAATGATTATTACTAGAGATAATATGCATACCAAAATAGAAAAACAAACATCAGAGGATGTGAACCATTTATGCACACCGGTTTAGGATACTAGACCAATCTGATACCATAAACAACATGGTGAGATCAATGACAAAATACAGACTGATCTTCTCCATTCTTCTAAAAAAATAAAGATTCAAAGGAGAAATACAAACTCTAATGCACTAAACCCTAGAAAATTAAAACATGAAATCACATTACTAAACATAGAGAAATAGAAAATTATCTGGAGGATAGGATATGTCTAAACAAGATCTGAAAAACCCTAAAATTTATTGTTTCTGAAGTGGATTAGGACTCATAGGTCAAGTAGGGAAATTTAGTATTTGTTACAAGAATGAAGGTGTTGTCAATGATCTCAGTTGGTTAACTAGTTATCAACTGGTTACTATTTTCATTGATGTAATGGATGCAGGTTATTCGCTATATATGTCGGGGATATTGAGAAAATTATAAAGGAAAAGGTTGCAGGTGTTCAGTGGTTGCTTCATATTTTTCTCCTATGTTTGTGTGGTTTAGCTATATTGATCATGGTTGTTAGAAGCTAATATATCCAGATTTTTCGCTTTTGATTCATTATACAATACGAGTTATGTTCACTAGTTGTGAACTAGGGTTTTTAGTGTATCTGGATGAGGTTCAAGAGAAATTTTGTTGGTACGAATTTATTTTTGGTTGAGTCTTATGACTCACAGTTCTAGATTTGAGTTTTTATGATCATGTTGAAGATATTTTTTCTCTGGAAAGATTGGATCGTACTAAGGGTTGTGTGTGCTTAATTTTTCTATGTGTTTTACATTGGTTTGGCCGACCTTGTGTTAAACACTACCTTCGAAGTTCATGAAGCGTGTTGGGACTAATTTGGGTCCTCATAAAGAATGTGTTTAGGTCACCCTCATTCTAATTTCACCCTAGAATATTTTGGTGCTAAGCTAATTTGAATTTAATGTTGGATGGGCAACTTTGGATATGTTTCAAAGTTGAAGATGGTATAAATATAGGATGAGTTATTGATGAAAGATATAAAAAGAGATAAGTGCAAATAAATAGAGTAGATATATTTGAAAAGGATGCGAAATAGTGTGTATGTGATGCGAGTGGCAGATCAATGTGAATTCTAAATGTTGAGTTTTCAGAGGCAGTGAGTTGAAGGTGTACTCTATCATTCATGCATGTCTGGAAGTATTTGATCAAATTGTGGTGGAAATATTTGTTGCATTGAGATTGTATTCTCTTTGTAACATATATCTTCTACCTTCTTTGTATCTCTATGTCAGTGAGCCCTCCGAGTGATTAACCCTTGTTGGAAAGTGATTCCTAATCCAAGAAGTTAGTCATTTTTTGGCATTGAACCTTTGTAATCGATTTTGATATTATTTATATTGTGAGGTAACCCTCACCATTTTTTTCCCTTATTTGGTTTTCCATGTAAATATGGTGTTATTGTGTTTGTGTGATTCTTTTTAGTATCTTCCTTTACACTTAATGTTTAATCATTTTAGCAAAGTGAAGGATTGTGATTGATCTTAAGCTTTGGTGGATGTTTTAAGGATTAAAATTTGGTACAACTAATTCATCCCCCTCTCAATTTTCTTGTTTAACAATTGGTATCATATCTTGGTTCCTTGGAGTAGAGCTTAACCACTTAAGGAAGGTTTGGGATGGCAGGAAAAGTTATGAGTATCCAAAGTTTGATGGAACAAATTATTCTATCTGGAAAATATTTATGGAAGAATATTCGGAGTATTATGGATATGATGTGGATAAATCTCATAAGACTATTTAAAATCCTCCTACTAATGGTCTGAGTATGGCTGATCAGATCAAGGAATATAAAGCAAACAATACCGTGAAGTTCATTTTGAATAATATTCTTGTACATTTCGAGTTGATTAAAGTTCAAAATATTAAGAATGATAAAATAAGTTTGGGACACTTTAGAAAAGGCGCATGAAGGAGATGAAAGGGTCAAATAGGCAAAGCTATAGAATTTGGAGATGCAGTTTGAGCTCCTACATATGTACGAAGATGAGAATGTTAAATCCAATGTATAGAGATTGTGTGATGAGGTAGTAGATGGAATGCAAGGACTTGGTGCTACAATAGATGAATCTAGGATTGTAATGACGATTTTTAGGACTCTCCCTAATGTTTGCAACTAAAAAGGTATGTGCTATTGAAGAAATTATAGACTACAAGAGTTACACTAAAGATAAGTTATTGGGAACTTTGACATCTTATGAGATGAGAAAGCTGAATTTGAGAAATGGATCATCCAAATCATAAAACTCTTTTAAGGCTACAAAAGTTGAAGATCTGGATGAAAAAAATATTGATGAAGTAGAAGCTAACTTTGTGAGAAGGATGAAGAAATGATTTGGTAAGTATGAAGGTAATTTACCCTTTAAATTATTTAGTTGTGGAGGAATAGGTCATTATGCTTCGAGATGTCTAGAAAGAGCTAAGAGGAATAAACAAAGGTAAGAAGCTCAACAAAGCATATTATGTGAATGAGGCTGTTAGTATTTATGATGAAGAGTTTGATTATGGAGATCCTGATGAAAATGAATGCTTGTTCTTGGCTATAAAATATGAACCTACTTCTGCTAACTCTAAAAAATAGGTGAAGGAATACCCTTTGGAGAAAGAGAAAGAGAAAGATGAAGGTACTATAATCTCTGCCCTACATGCTAAACAAGAAAATAACCATTGGGTTATTGACAGTGTTTTTTCATATCACATGACTGGTGATAAGATTAAGTTTGATAAACTTTAAAAATATGATGGAGGCTTAGTTATGTTTGGAGATGATATTGGTGCTAAGATTTGTGGGATAAGTTCAGTAAGTTTTGATGGAAAGCATAAAACTGATGATGTCTACTATGTTAGTGGATTAAGGCATAATATTTTGAGTGTTAGATAGATGTGTAGTAAAGGATATAATCTTGTATTTAAGGATGAGAGATGTGAAATTAGGAAAGATTCTGGAATAGTAATTGTTGCAAGAAAGAAATATGAAGGAAATATATATCAACTTAAGGGTGCTAATGGATGATGCTTTATAACTCATATTAATGATAGTTGGTTTTGAAATTAGATAATATGTCATATGAATTTTGATAATCTAGCAAGGATCAGTGTAGTACGAGCCATGCGATATTTACCAAGGATTACAAAGCCTATTAATGTTATTTATAGGAATTGTCAGTTTGGAAAGCGAGCAAGAAGAAATTTTAGATCAAAGGAACAATCTACTACTGGACTACTAGATTTAATTCATATAGATCTTTGTGGTCCTACAAGAGTGAGAGGTCTACAAGGTGAAAGTTACTTTATGATTTTGATTGATGATTACTCTAGGTATACATGGGTTAATTTCTTAGAGAAAAATTTGATGCATTAGATAGATTCAAGAAATTCAAGGCTATGGTTGAGAATGAAGTAAATTTGATGATAAAATGCTTAAGGTCTTATAGATGTGGTGAATTCACCTCCCATGAGTTTAATACATTTTGTGAAGTTCGTGCAATAAAAAGATAGTATTTTCTCCAAGAAAACCTCAACATAATGGTGTTGTTGAAAGGAAGAATAGAACAATTCAAGAAACAACTAGATCAATGATTACCGAGGCTAGTTTATCAAAAGTTTACTAGAGAGAATCTATTCACACTGCAATGTATTCAATCAATTTCAAGCAAGAGAAAATAGTAGATAGACCCCCTATGAGTTATGATGTGGAAGAATTCCTACTATTAAGTATTTCAAGGTATTTGGAAGGAAATGTTATATCAGACAGAATGAAGAAAATATAGGAAAGTTTTATGCTGGAAGTGATGAAGGTATTTTTCTTTGATATTCTACTAACAGAAAGCTTACAAATGTGTCAATAAAATATTGAGAAATATTGTAGAAAGAACAAATGTGAAGGTTGGTGAAGCAATGAAGAATTATATTGGTGTTGATGGATATGTATCTAGTGAATCTGAATACATAAGGATTGAAGAAGTTGTGGAAGAACAAGAAAAGGATGAACAAGAGAAGTATATTGAAGAAGAAGAAGAAGATCTGGTGGTGTCCCCTAAAAAACCTAGATATGTGCAGAAAAATCATTCAGAAATTCAGATCATTGGAGACAAGACAAAAGGTGTACTGTCAAGAAGAAGAGTTTTTGTTGGTGAGATAAATTTATGTTTACTTTTTGAGATTGAATCAAAGACTGTAAGTGAAGCATGTAAGGATAAGCATTGAATGGAAGCTATGAAGGAAGAACTTATGCAGATTGAGAAGAATAAAACTTGGGAATTGGGACTCACAAGACCGACAAATAAAAACATCATTGGATCAAAGTGGGTATTCAGAAACAAGTTGAATGTGAATGGAGAAGTGGTTAGAAATAAATAAAGGCTTGTGTATAAAGGCCACTCACAAGTAGAAGGAATATATTTTCAGGAGACTTTTGCTTCGGTTGCAAGAATGAAAGATATCAAGATGTTCTTAGTGTTTGCTGCTCTTAGATGGATGTAAATTTTTCATTTTTGAATGGTGAACTAGAAGAAGAGGTCTACATGGAACAACCAGAAGGATTTCAATTGTTAGATCAATCGGATATGGTATGAAGATTGAAGAAATATTTATATGGTTTGAAGCAAGCTCCTAGATCTTGGTATGCAAGGTTAAACATGTACTTGATTCAAAAAGGTTTCAAAAAAGGTACAATAGATAATAATCTATATTTTAAAATTTAAAATACAAAATCTTGATTGTGAATGTATATGTTGACATTATTTTTGGAGGAAATGAAACTATGTGCAAAATGTTTGCGGAAGAAATGCAAAAATTATTTGAGACGTCTATGTTTGGAGACATCAATTTCTTTCTTGGGCTACAAATTAATCAAACAAAGAAAGGGATTTTTATTGACCAATCTAACTATGTGAGAGAGATGTTGAATTTTTTTTGGATGGATGGTTCCAAACTAATATGCACTCCTATGGTGTCTAGTTGCAAATTAGGTAAATATGATGATTCACTTAAACCTAATCAAAGCAAATACAAATCTATGGTTGGTGGAATATTGTATTTGACTGCTTCTAGACCGAATATTATGCATGATGTTTGTCTTGTGGCTAGATTTCAAGATCCTAAAGAAACACATGTTTTTGTTGTTAAAGATTATTCAGATATTTGAATGGTACTCCAAATTATAGCTTATGGTATCCTAGGGATACTAACTTCACACTAAGTGCTTATACAGATGCAGATTGGGTTGGATGTGCAAATGATAGAAAAAGTACAAGTGGTGGTGCATTCTTTCTTGGTTGTATATTGGTGGCATGGTTGAGTAAAAAGAAAGATTCAGTTTACTTATCTACTGTTGAAGCTGATTCTATTAATGTTTCATCTTGTTATACATAAGTTTTATGGATGAAACAAACATTGAAAGATATCAAAGTAATGTATGATAATCCCATTTGCACCTTCTATGATAATACAAGTGCAATTAACATTTCAAATAATCCAGTGATGAACTTGAGGACAAAGCATATATCTATCAGGTATCACTTCTTGAGATAGAAGGTTGTGGAGAATGAATTAAAGCTTGAGTATGTACCTACGAAGGATCAAATTTCTGAAATATTTATGAAGGCTCTTCCTAAAAATACTTTTGAGTATCTTTGGGAGAAGTTAGGGGTGATTTCACCTCCTTTTTGAAATAGATACATATGGATATGCATCATTCTGATGGGTCTATGTATCTATCTTTCTTTTGGACTGATGTTATGGTTTCTACCTCTCAGGAGAAGCATGTAGTGTCATGTGTTGTCATTGTAAGAGTATTTTGTTTTCATGTCAAAGGGGAAATCAATGAAAAATATCCTTTTCCTTTGCCAATGATGTAAAAGGGGGAGATGAAGAAGATGTGAGATGAAGATGTGGGAAAAAAGAG
Source organism: Sequoiadendron giganteum (assembly GCA_007115665.2). NCBI lineage: Eukaryota > Viridiplantae > Streptophyta > Pinopsida > Cupressales > Cupressaceae > Sequoiadendron > Sequoiadendron giganteum. Next base: position 382,756,155 of record CM021100.1, on the reverse strand, counting down.
AGAGTATCTTCTAAGGGAGAGAAATAGAAGTAAATTCATGAAAAGTGTGTTAAGAGCCAGTGTGTTGCCTTTTATTTTTTTCACATCATGTGTTGCCATCAATGACAAAGGGGGAGATTGTTACAAGAATGAAGGTTTTTTCATTGATGTCAACTGGTTAACTAGTTATCAAATGGTTTATATTGTTATTGATGTCATGGATGTAGGTTATTGGTTGTATATGTTGAGGATATTGAGAAAATTGTAAAGGAAAAGGTTGCAGGTGTTTAATGGTTGCTCTGGGTTTTTCTCTGAGTTTTTCTCCTATATTTGTGTGGTTTAGATATGTTGATCATGGTTGTTGGAAGCTGCTATATCTATATTTTTGGCTTCTAATTCATTGTACAATGCGAGTTATATTCACCAGTTGTGAACTGTGGTTTTATGTATATTTGGCTGAGGTCCGAGAGAAATGTTGTTGGTACATATTTATTTTTGGTTGAGACTTATGACTTGTGGTTCTAGAGTTGAGTTTTTATGATCATGTTGAAGATAATTTTAGTGTCTAGAAAGATTGGATTGTGCTAAGGGTTGTCTGTGCTTAATTATTCTACGTTTTTTACATTGGTTTGGTCAACCTTGTGTTAAACACTACCTTTGAAGTTCATGAAGCATGTTGGACTTATTTGGGTCCTCATCAAGTGTGTGTTTGGGTCACCCTCATTCTAATTCCACTCTAGAATATTTTGGTGCCAACCTAATTTGAATTTAAGGTTGGATGGCTGAATTTGGATATGTTTCAAAGTTGAAGATGGTATAAATATAGGATGAGTTATTGATGAAAGATGTACAAAGAGATAATTGAAAAGGGGTATGTGCAAGATCATCATGGAAAAATAAGGCCCTTAAGTGGCGATGAAAATTCAGAAAATCAGAGTTAGAAAACTTGACACAAAAATTTGAATAAGTTATCTATATTAATTCAAAAATATGTAAGAATAGAATATGTAGAAAATTGAATGTAGTTTCTAAACTACTAGGTTAATTTTAAAAAAAATCTATTTGGTCAAAATTTGAAATTTCATTGCAGTAGTACTTAAATTTCAGGGAAAAAATAAGTAGGTGTTTGTCTGACCACCCTAACTATAATAAAATGATAATATTTTTCTATAAGATTTTAGATATTAGTAGAGGACTCATGTCCCGATGTGATGCATATTTTTTTGTAATTTTTTTCCTAGTAAATAATTAATTATGATTTTTTTATTATAAATTTTAAAGAATATTAAAACTTGTATGTCTAACCACCTTAACTTGGTCAAAACTTCATGAAATTCAATTTTTTTTTATCCTATAGTATGTGAAGCATAGAATGTGATACATGTTTCAGATTCAAAAAGTGTGACATCGTTTGAAAGCTATAGATGTTTTTCAATCAACCTATCAATTAGGACTTTAGTCGTAATTCAAATCGAAAATGAATAATAATTATTTATTAAATTCAAAGTAAAGCATAATTTATATTGGTTGAAAGGTGAGAATCTCCTTTAAAAAACTTTCCCGTTTCATAAATTTTGGGTAAAAAAAATTGTCAGCCACATGGGCCATCATATCACTTTTCAGATGTGGTGAGTTGAAGGTGTCCTCTATTATTCATGCATGTTTGCAAGTTTTTGAGAGAATTGTGGTGGAAATCTCTATTGCATTGATATTTTCTTCTCTTTTTAACATATCTCTTTTATCTTGTTTATATCTCTGTGGTAGTGATCCCTCTAGGTGGTTAACCCTTCTTGGACAATGAGTCCCAATCCGAATAATTAGTCTTGTTTCGGTAGTCAGCCTTCTCTAGAAGTGAGCCTTTGTAATCAGTTTTTATATTCTTTATATTGTGAGATAATCATCATTGTCACTTTTACCTTATTGGTTTTTCCACATAAATCTTGTGTTACTGTATTTGTATGATGTTTTTCAATTTCTACCCTTGCACAAGTAATGCTTATTCATTTTAGTAGAGTAAAGGATTTGCGATTGATCTAAGTTTCAGTGGATGTTTTAAGGATTAAAATTTGGTACAACTGATTCACCCCCCCTCTTAGTTGTCTTGTTGAACAGTCTTGCTACTGGAATTTGGGTAGAATTTGGAATCTTCTATTGAAAAATTAGGATCTATAGAAACTAGAGAAAAGAGGTATACTAGGACTCATACGCCCAGAGGGGTGATTTAGTCCCAATATTAGGGTTTGATTGAATTGTAGCCTCGAGTGATCTTTTTTGACTTTTGCCTTGTTAAATCTCCAAGTCTGAAAGTCTGAATTCTGGCCTATAGGTGAGTTTCCATGAAGATGACAACTTCTTGACAAATTTTACAACTTTTTCTTCAAAGGATCTTCAAGCTCCAATTCACCTAAATTTGCAATCACACATGAAGAAGGAAAAATGTTGTTGTGTTAGGGAATAGGGGTTTTGTTTGTTCAAACCCCATTTTGGTAATTAAACCTTGAAATGAAATAGAAAAGCATGAAGAAATGATGAATGGACAAATACAATGTTGCAACTCACCAAACCTTGAAAAAAAGGTTGCAAACTTGTGTGAAATGGATCTAATGGATGTGGATCTTGACTCTTGATCTTGATATGAGATAATGTATTTGAAAGTTTTCTTGAATCATTGAAACCTACATCACAAATGTTAGCTCAAGAACACACATGATGCATGAAGAATTTTACATGATACTTGAATCTTGAATGCTACTCCAAATGATTGATAATCAACTCTTGAATTCTCTTATAATAACTCTTGACCATAATATTTTCTATAGGAATGCTCTCATGAAACTTCTAGGTGAAACTATGTGAAATTACTTTGTATTTATACTTATTTATACCAAATTTCTCTAAATAACAACACTACAAGTTGGCATCAGATATAGGATAATAAAATCCCACCAAGAATTTGATTTAAAATAGGTCCTAGTTAAAGAGAGACTCATAAGACACCTTGGGCATATGAGTCCCAATATCTTAAACATGGGACACAAACTCTAAGTAGTCTCTTGTTTAATGCAATATTTAAAATCAGTCCTTGAGACCTAGGTGGGACCCATACATCAGAGGTTGCATATGAGTCTCAGATCCCTAGATCTGGAACACATAACCTCAAACATTAAATTATGATTTTTCATTTGTTAAATGTCGGAATTATCCTTAAAAAATGCAATTAATTAGGCTTGTGGATGTAAAATAAGACCAATTAAGGCATAAATAAGCCCAAATTTTAACAAGGAGGGCCCAAAAAAGTGTGAAAATGTAGAGGGATACATTTTTCTACACTACATTTAGCCATAACTTTAGTGAGAGTATGAACTTTCTTCAAACTCATACTAGTTTAGACAAACTCACATCAAGAGGGGTCCAAGTGTACCAATGCTAGTGAGATAGGATGACAACAATTAAGAGGGTTTTGCAAGCCCATAGGATCAAGATCCTATGGAAAACCAACATAGGCACAAAATAACATGCATGTCAATGATGTATAAAGAAAAAACAAGATACAAGAATGCATTTCCAAAGACATAAAGAAGAAAGAAAAAGAAAAAGAAAAATAAAATAAAAAGAGGGGTGGATCAAGGCTCGATTGTTTTTCCAACACGATGTGGATCAAGCCTTAGCTTTTTGTCCAAAAAATATTGACAAGTGGAACATGATGTACATTGTGCAAACAAAACACACACTCACATGGGCTAGTGGAATTTTGTATCCACTAGGTGAGCCCCCAAAAAAGTGAGACACATACGCACGCAACTAGTATGTGCCCACATAGACAAGAAAGCGGCTATAGGAAAGTCATGCCTATGGTTGGCTTTCATAGTTACTAACCATACCAAAGCTATACCTCTAATAACTTTAATAAGGCACCACAAAAAGAAACTTCAAGCTTATGAACAACATGCAAGCAAATATTTTTTCAAAGGGAATTTTCTTGGTTCATGTAAGGTCTCTTCTTAGGGAACATTATGCCTAATGTCTCCAAGAGATGAAAAATCAAAGAAATATCACACAAAGGAAATCAAACACAATGACACCACCAAGAAAAGGAAACATTGTAAGAAGAAAGAAAATCTCACAATGAAACATGAGAAGTGTCAAAAGATCAAGTCAATATATGCACCCACTTTAAAGAAAATGCTAACACCATTGCTATGAGAAATATGCCTTAATGTAGCCAACTAAGTAGACATGATAGCGAATTCGGAAAGCCCTATGCAAATTCATATATTCCCGAATGATACTACATCATGAATAAAGGTTTCCCTGCAAAATGCAATACTAACTTGATAACTCAGTACATCACATGCAATTTAACTAAAGGCGTGTCATCCACATCCCAATCTTGCTCTTATATATACATAGAAGGAAGTCAACTAGCCAAAAGAGAGAACAACATGTACCATACGAGGACTAGGCTACCTAACGCCTTGCCCCCACTAAGTGTGAGACAAGGATGATTCGAGATGATTGATGATAAACATGAAAATAAATATCAATTAGAGGATCTATGTACTTCAACAAAAGAAAGAGCATTGTAGTCCTTAAGGTGTTGAATTCTATCACTCAAAGCTTTACATTCATTAGTAGAATGATATTGAGCTCTATGATATTTACAAAATGAATTCTTGTAGTAGAATTTATTTTGTGTTCTTGGAGGGATAGATACCAAATGATCTTGGAAGAGACTCGACAAGATACTATCTTGATCAATAGTAGAGGATATTTCTTTCTTAGAACAAGTTGTCATACACATAATAGATGAGAAAGCCTTAGATGCAGATGGAGATAGATGTGGTAAACTTAGATCTTTCTTGAAATGGTATGGTATAGACTTCACTTGCTCTCTATTGTTGTGCTTCATGTTTTCAATATAACCATGCTTAGAAAGGGGTTTGTATCCAAGACCACAAAATTCTTCCAACTCAAACAAATGGGTTTTATGCTTCGAAGAAGAATTGACTTCTTCACAAGAACACAAATCCTTTTTAGGTTTCTTAGAGCTATGCATCTTCCTCTTATGAGGGATGAGGGTTGGAGGGCCCCCATCACCACCATGGGGTGATGGTGTTGACATAGAACCAAGTTGAGCATATAAAACAAAAGGTTTTTTAGGTGTATTTTTTGAAATTTTGTACTCTCCCATAAAGGAGGGCGTAAAATATAATGAACCACAATCGTCACTAAATAACATGTATCTAAAAATGAATCATTCGTATGTGACTTTGGATTCTTCATTGAAATGAGTTACAAAATATAATGACCCCCAATCATCACTAAAGATTTTTGTTGTAGGTGGAAGACAATTAGGATTAATATCAACTTTTATAGGTTCTACTTTTGATATTGGAGTGAAATTATTAAGGGATTTAGAAGTGTTATGATCATGTTTAACTTGTGATTTATAACTTTGTTCATTTTCTTCAACTGTGTATATCTTTTTGTTGTATTCAAATTTCATCGCATGGTGAAGAGTAGATGGAACTCCTTTCAGATCATGAATCCATGGTCTCCCTAGGAGAAGGTTGTATGAAAGAATTCTTGGCATGATATGGATAGGGGTAGGCAAAGATATAGGTCTCACCTCAATAGGAAATTTGATCATTCCTAATTGTTTCCTATTAACATTTTCAAAGCCACAAATATTAACATCATTGAGTTGAATAAGCTTCTTTTCCACATTGATTTTATCTAGGAGATCAATGCTACAAACATTAAGACCTTCTCCATTGTCTATAAGGGTACACCTAATTTTAGTTTCATTGATAATCACCTTTATCATCAAAGCTTCATTCTTATGTTGTGTCTCAAGTGAGGGTAGTTCATGTTTAGGGAATGCAATTTCTCATTTTATCAATTGTATACAATCAAAGGAGGTTGCTACATCATTCAATTTTATGAAAAATTTCATGTTATTCTTTTGAAAAAATTCTTGGAGCATCGTATGGTGTGCAAGTGATACTTTTTCTAAAGACACAAGGTAGGTTTTTATACGATGAATTTTATTATCAAGATCATTCTCTTTTCCACTATGTGAAGGAAAACTGGGAGCAATAAGCAAGATAGGTTGAGGCAATGGTAATGAGGTACGTATGGTTTTTTGTTGTATATTATATTTGTGGGTAATGATATTGTAATTCAGTTGTTGAAAAACATTGTTACCATATATTTGACTTATAAAATTTAAGAAAACTTTTGCAGGTAATGGTTTAGGTTGTTCTATGATGGGAGGTGACTTAGGAGCCTCACTAATTAAAGGAGGCACAATTTGTGTAGTCATAACCTCAATTTTGTTACCTAAATAGCCTTCTAATGAGGGGGGGTCTAAAGTGAACTTAACATCTTCATCTATGTCATCCACCTTAGTGTTTGTTGAGACACATGGAGCATTAGGAGGGAAAAACAAGATTCTCATGATGCTTAATGATTGGGTCTTCTAACACAAAAATACCTTCATCACAAATAAGAGAGGTATCAGGAGAAGAATAATTAAGATTATCATGATTGTCTTGTTGGAGTGAAAAAGACACTGAGAGGGGAGGGGTGAATCAGTGTCATTAACGATTTTGACAAATTTTAATAAAACTGAAATAAACTAGATGTATGCTCTCATTTATCAATGATAAACTCATTCAGGTATTGAATGCAATCACATAAACTAAAATGAGAATTATAATAGTGAAACATATCATATTAAAGAATTCATGTAATGAATCAGATGAACCAAAGATAAGCAAAATAACACAAGATATTCTGAGTGGAAAACCCTCTTGGGGTAGAAAAACCACTACTAAACTGCTAACTTTATATGCTTTCATTTTAATAATCACTTTTGAAAATGCCTCATAGGCTGATTTCTGAGCACCAACTCAAGGAGCACCAACCCCTCTTTTAGAAACATTGATTTCAAGGATCACCAGCCCCTTTTATATTTTCAGTAAGACATAAAATGGTACAAAGGATCTCTTTGTTTCTCTAGTTTCTCTCAAGTTCCTCTTGACGGACAATGCCTACAATCCTGAAGGTTCAAGAATGGCCCTTCAAAATTCTAACCATTGTCAAGCCTTAAGACAACTTCATAATTAACTCATATTTCAGATTTTCAATCTCAATGTTCAACATCTCTTCAATACAATCACAATGATATACTCACACTAGTTTTTTACTTTCTTTCTCATACATTTCTCATAGTTCCTAGAAAACACTTAACACAATCTCACTATTTCTCTAGAAAAACTAAAAACCTTATTTCTCACTAATTTTCCAAGACAAACTAAAAGCCCTAATCTCTTTGTTTTTCTTCTTACACAGATTTCATCATTACATCTCAAGGAAATTACAACTGTAGCTCCTTTTACATATTTCAAAAACAACAAAGGTGATTTTAAATTTACCCACTTTCTATTGAACAACATTGCCAGGTATTGCTATGTTTTTTGTGAAGAATGATCAGCATGAAGGTTTTCTTCTAACAAGAATAGTAAAGCAATATGAAAATTTAGAAAGGAGACTGAACCCTATCCCCAAAAGGAGCCTACATAGGAAATGCTAATTGAAACAACATTAAAACAATATATTTTCCATAAACAATAGCCTCGAAAAACAACTCCAACAACAATGTAACTGAGACCACAATAATGCACCCAAAGACAATTATCACTGAATCTAGGTGAGAGACTGAAGAGATTTGCAGAACCCATGATTACCCCTATCAAAAACATCATCCCTTAAAGCAGGAGAAGAATCAATATGGTAAACTATTGTGATATGCATTTTAGATTATGTGAAATCATGCATTAATTCTAACCACGAATAGAATAAACCCATTTTCCCATCTTCCAGATAGAAGTAAACACATGTCTTCTATTATAAGAGCTAATAGAAGTAACGGTTCTCCAAAAATAGTTGAAAAGACGAATACCTGTGAAGAATGATTGAGAGACTGTCATGAATATCTTTACCAGACCTATAGTGAGAAAAACATCTAATACTCTTTCCAATTTCGAGCCTTCACCCAACGATAAGAAGCTGACACAACCATCGACCAGGGTAAGGTTCTTTTAGATTCCCCCATTCACTATCGAAGTGATTCAGAAAACCAAAAAACACAGTGAAATTACTGAGAGAAGATATTTGTGGTGGCGGCCAAGATAGGGTTTGAAACCCTTGAACATGTGAAACAATATAATTACCCTAAAGTTTTCAAAGCAAAAATAGGCGATGACTTTCCTAGTGTTGATAAAGTTTGAAGTCTGAAAGGAATGAAGTAATAATTATAAACTCATAATGCATTTTGAAATCCGTGGACAGTCCAATGCAATGCATGTCGACCAACATTATTACAAATGTTCAATTATAAACCAAGTAAAATGTCGACACAATAATGCCTTACATTATTTTGTCATGACTACTTTAGAAGACCAAATGATGATTACCTTAGACATCCTTGTTTCCAAGGAATCAAAGCCATGTCACTTCCATGGTGACTCTTTTTAAATAAACGTAACCTCATAACTATTCTCAGCCTTAAGGCTAACAAATTTGTTAACCAAAATACCCGATCACACATGCACAAGTAATGATCAATCTATTTCCCTTTATTCAATGTTGATTTCCATCATAAAATGCCCTATATATCAAATGCCTTATGAAATATAATAAAGGCTAATTTTTATGCCAAATACAATATACCGTATGCCCAAGCCAATATCACATGTTACATATACCCATGTCAGTATCATAATATCATATGCCCATGCCATTAACAATTATTTAAGGAAACCCGATAGGGTTTTCTTAAGACTAAGAACCAACTGCAATTGATAATCCCAAAAACCAAGATAACTAAAATTATTACCTGACAGAGTCTGAATAGAGAAGCACACCTCCGATGTTGTTCAAAGAATTGTATCAATGTCATAATGTTAGAAATCTGAATAAGCCAATAACATATAACCCTGTAGATCACTGTAGCACAAAAAGTCAAATCAGAATTATATTACATGAACATGGGAACATAAACCTGTAACCAAGATTCCTTATGATTTGCACATGGAGTCAAGAGATCAGTGCCATCAAAGATAACATCATAATGCCGAAGTATGTATGTCAATGACATAATAGAAATAATGCAACTAGATAATCAACCACCAAGATGCAAAACTAAAACACAAGACTGTCATCAAGGACAAATAGAAAAAGAGAAGATCAACAAACTCCCCCTTTGTCCTTGATGGCAAAAACTGAGCCACTAAGCCGAAATACTAAACCAGAACCAAGAGCTCATAATTCTCCCCATTTTTATCACAAGGATAAAGGGAAGACAACACTGAAATTCCATGAAGATGGCGATATAAAAATGGAGCAAAAAAGTATGAGCTGCAGGGAGAGCTGACCAACTCCCCCTATCACCAAGATAGATATATTAAGATAGTAAAGATTGAGAGATAACTCCCAATCTAGACCGAAGTCTTTCAAATAATTCTTTAGCCAAAGGCTTAATAAAGATGTCAGCAACCTATGCTTGTGTAGGAACATATTGCACAAAAACCTCATTAGCCAACACCTTTTCACAAAGAAAGTGAAATTTAATAGCAATGTGTTTAGTGCAAGAGTGCATAACAAGATTTTTGGAAATATTAATCGCACTAGTATTATCACAAAAAATAGAAACAAGTTTAGGAATTTCAATACCCATGTCAGATAGGGTTTGTGACATCCAGATTACTTGAGTACAACAAGAGGTGGCAGCAATATATTTTTCTTCAGCATTGTGAGTGAAACAAATTCTTGTCTTTTGTTGTGCCATGCAACTAATCGATCACCAAGATAGAAAGAAGCACCACAGGTTCTTTTCCTATCATCCAGACAACCAGCCCATTCAGAATCAGTATATGCAACTAATGAGAAATCATTGCTTCTGGGATACTAGAGTCCATAATCAAGAGTGCCTTGAACATATTTAAGAATCCTTCTAACAACATTAATATGAGATTCTTTAGGAGATGACTGAAATCTTGCAACCATGCAAAAATCTTGCATTATTTCAGGTCTCGAGGCTATTAGATATAACAGGTTTCCTATCATTCACCTATAGTCAGTTGGATTTATAGTAGGAGAATCATCAACCTTGTTGAGTTTGTAGCCGGTAGCCATTGGAGTGCTAACTGGATGACATTCATCCATTTGAAATTTCTTTAGCATCTCTCTTGCATATTTTGTTTGAGAGAGAAAAATACCAGTTTCAAGCTGAGAGATTTGAAGACCTAAGAAGAAGGATAGTTCTCCCAACATGGACATTTCAAACTCAGATTCCATAATCTATGAGAATTTTTTACTCAAAGCAATATTGTTGTAGCCAAAGATAGTATCATCAACATAGATTTCAACAACTCGAATATTAGAACCTTCAATATTAACAAAAATATTGTTGTCTACACCTCTAATAAAAGATTTGGAAAGTAAATGATTGTCTTGTCAGGAGTACCAAGCTCTAGGAGCTTGTTTTAGGCCATATAAAGCCTTTTTCAGCCTGTAAACATGATTGGGCTTGTTTTTACAAGTAAATCCTTCAGGATATTCTATGTAAACTTCTTCATCCAAATAACCATTCAGAATGAATATTTTTACATCCATTTGATATATAGTAATGTTTTTGAAAACATAATAGACCAAGAATATTCTAATGGATTCAAGTCTAGCTACAGGTGCAAAGGTTTCACCAAAGTCAATACCTTCTTATTGAGCATATCCTTTACAGACATATCTAGCCTTGTTCCAAACAACATGGCCATTTCCATCATGTTTCTTTATGAATATCCATTTACCTCCTATGACATTTTTGTCATCTCGTCTTGGGACTAGCTCCCAAGTCTAATTTTTCTCAATTTGAACAATTTCATCTTGCATTGCATTAAGCCAACATTCATTAGTTAGAGCTTCATCAATTTTTTTTGGCTCAAACTATGTAATTAAATAGAAAGTAGTAAGCTCGGCTATGTGAGATTTTTCATCAGAGTTAACAGTTCTTCTCCTTGTTTATCTCCAATAATCAGATCTTTAGGATGGTTTCTTGCAAGAGATTTTGAAGGCGTTTTTGCTACACATTTTTTAGGACTAGTTTCAACATCTTTAGAATTTGCTTCAGTTAGTTTAGGATTTGCTGATTCTACTTCAGGCTTTGTTGTTTCAAAGCCTTCTGAATTTATTTCAAGTTCAAGTTCTTCTTCCTCAGCATTGCATAGGTTCAACATCTAGAAGAAGATTTTCATCAAATTTGACATTGACAGATTCAATAATCTTATTCAGCCTATTATTAAAGCATTTATAGGCTTTGTTGTGAGTAGAGTATCCTAAAAAGATAGCTTCATCAGACTTAGATTTAAAGTTTCCTAAGTTATCATCATCTCTCTTGATAAAACATTTTGCAGCCAAATATTCTAAAATATTTAATTTAGGTAGATTTACCATACCACAGTTCATATGGAGTGAAATTGGATTTCACTTTTATTTGTACTCCATTCAAGATATATACAATTGTATGAACAACTTCTTTCCAATACATGTTTGGCAGTTTTGCTTCATCCAACATAGTCCTAGCCATTTATTTTATAGTTGTGTTCTTTCTATCAACAACCCCATTTTGTTGAGGTGTTCTCGCAGCAACATATTATCTTTTTATGCCATGTCTTTCATAGTAGTCAATGAATTCTTGTGAGGTGAATTCACCACCTTTGTCAGATCTTAGAAATTTCAATTTTAAATATGACTCCCTTTTTACCATTTTTCTAAAGACTTTAAAATGTTCAAAAGCTTCAGATTTGTGCTTGAGAACAGTAACCCATACCATACGAGAGTAGTCATCAACAAATAGCATGAAATATTTCTCACCATTGATAGATCTAGTCCTTTTAGAACCACATAAGTCTATATGAACAAGTTGTAGGGGCCTAGTAGAAGAATGTTCCTTAGATTTAAAGCTTACCTCTGTTTGCTTTCCTTTGAGGCATTCTTTACAGACTGCATTTTCAGGTTTTCTTAAGACATGCAGACCTCTTACATTTTAGTTCTTATTGATCCTAACCATATTATCAAAATTAATGTGACCTAGTCTCTTGTGCCACAACCAAATTTCTTCAACATGACTCATTAAGCACATACCTTGATTATTTTCATTTCCAAATGTGTCAAGAAGATTGTGGACATTTCCCTTAGTCCTTCTTCCAGCAACAATAGCTTTTCCAAGCTTATTTTTAATCTCACATCCTTGTGAAGTGAACAAGACTTGATAGCCACTGTCACAAATTTGACTAACACTTAGAAGATTGTGTTTTAAACCTTCTATGTAATACACATTGTAAATAGGAGTGTCTTAATTCAGAAGAAGTGAACCTCTACCTTTGATTTGTATACCTAAATTATCTCCAAACTTCATATATCCACCTACGTAATCTTTGAGATTAGTGAATTTTTCTTTGTCACCAGTCATGTGGTTTGAACAACCACTATCCAGGACTGATAAGTCCTTTTTCTTGGAGTGGAAAGTAGTTTGAACTAACATAGTTTGTTCTATGTTGTTGACTGTTTTAATTTTCCAAAATTTTTTGGTTTTCTGTTGTTTATTCTATTGTTCAAATTTACATTGCTTACTAGAATGACCCATGGAATTGCATGTGAAGCATCTAATCTAACTAGAAAAGACAAGATTTTTGCTATAACCAAATCTAGGTGTTCTAGTATTTATAAATCTATTGTAGAAATAACACTACCCATAAAAGAAAGGATTAGAATTATATGATATTTTGTTATTCCTAAAAGGATGAACATGAACCTTATCGGAATCAAGATGATTAGATTCATAAATTTTGTATCCAGGAACAACATTATCCTTTGCACTGTCATTTGAACATTCACCCTTCATAAATCCAATAGATGTTTTTTCCTTGTCCAATTTTTGTTTACTAAGGATGTCATTCAATTTAAGAGTAATCTCATATTTCTCAATGGTCTTCCTAAGATCAACAATCTCATTTTCAAGTTTTTGAAATTCTTGATCTTTAAGATTTATGGAAGACAATCTTCAACTCTCTTGGTTTCTTCAAATTGAGTTTTCAATGAGACAATTTCAAGATTTGTGAGTTGCTCTTGAGCAATAGCTTGAGCTTTGTTTTGTTCTTGAATTAGTTTCATATCTTTTCTTTTCATTAGAAGTTGTGGGCAATGTAGTTGGTACAGTGTACCCAGTTAACACTATGCTCCACACATCGAGGTAAATAGAAGTTAAATAAGTCTTCATTCTGATTTTCCAAAAAACATAATCAGTTCCATCAAATAATGGAGCTCTAGTCATGGATATGCCTTCATGAGCTTGAGACATTTTGAATAGAATCCAAGGCCAGAATCAATCCTAGGTTGGATAGACCTATCAGAGGACCCTAGGCTCTGATACCAATTATTGGAGTGAAAAAGAAACTAAGAGGGGGGGGTGAATCAGTATTATTAACTGTTTTGACAAATTTGAATAAAATTGAAATAAACTAGATGTATGCTCTCATTTATCAATGATAAACTCATTCATGTATTGAATGTAATCAAATAAATTGAAATGAGAATTATAATAGTAAAACATAACATATTAAATCATTCATGCAATGAATCAAATGAACCACATATAAGAAAAATGACACAAGATATGTCAAGTGGAAAACCCTCTTGGGGTAGAAAAACCACTCCTAAACTACTACCTTTTTAGGCTTTCATTTTAATAATCACTTTTGACAATACCTCATAGGCTGATTTCTGAGCATCAACTCAGGGAGCACCAACCCCTTTTTTGTTTTTAGTAAGAAATATAATGATACAAAGGATCTCTTTTTTTCTCTAGTTTCTCTCAAGTGCCTCTTCACAGACAATGCCTTCAATCCTCAAGGTTCAAGAATGACCCTTTAGAATTCTAACCATTGTCAAGACTTAAGACAACTTGATAATTAACTCATATTTCAGATTTTCAATCTCAATGCTCAACATCTCTTCAATACAAACACAAAGATATAATCACACTGGTTTTTCACTTTCTTTCTCATACATTTCTCATAGTTCCTAGAAAACAGTTAACACAATCTCATTGTTTCTCAAGAAAAACTAAAAATCTTATTTCTCACTAATTTTCTAAGAGAAGCTAAAAGCCCTAATCTCTCTGTTTTTGTTCTCACACAAATTTCATAATTACATCTCAAGGAAATTACAATTGTAGCTCCTTTTACATATTTCAAAAAAAACAGAGGTGATTTTCAAAGTACCCGCTTTCTGTCGAACAACATTTCTAGGTATTGATGTGGTTTTTGTGAAGAATGATCAACATGAATTTTTTCTTCTAGCAAGAATAGTCAAGCAATATGCAAATTTAGAAAGGAGACTGAACCTTGTCCCCACAAGGAGCCTACACAGGAAGTGCTAATCAAAACAACATTAAAACAATATATATTCCATGAACAATAGCCTCAGAAAACCACTGTAACAACAATGTAACTGAGACCACAAATTAGTGTAACTGAAACCTCATAATAATGCATCCAAATGCAATTATCATTGAATCTAGGTGAGAGACTAAAGAGATTTGTAGAACCCATGATTACACATATCAAAAACATCATCCCTTAAAGAAGGAGCAGAATCATTATGGTAAACTATTGTGATATGCATTTTAGATTATGTGAAATCATGCATTAATTCTGACCACAAATAGAATAAACCCATTTTTCCATCTTCCAGATAGAAGTAAACACATGTCTTCTATTATAAGATCTAATAGAAGTAACGGTTCTCCAAAAATAGTTGAAAAGATGAATACCTATGAAGAATGATGGAGAAATTGTCATGAATATCTTTACCAGACCAGCAATGAGAAAAATGCCCAATACTCCTTCCAATTCGAGCCTTCACCCAATGACAAGAAGCTAACACAACCATCGACCAGGGTAAGGTTCTTTTAGATTCCCCCATTCATTGATGTCCAAGTGATTCAAAAAGCCAACAGACATAGTGAAACGGCTGAGAAACAATCTCTATGGTAGTAGCCAAGATAGGGTTTGAAACCCTTGAACATGTGAAACAATATGATTGCCCTAAAATTTCCAAAGAAAAACCAACCGATGACTTTCGTAGTGTTGATAAAGTTTGAAGTCCAAAATGACTGAAGTAATAATTAGAAAGTCATAATGCATTTTGAAATCCACGGAGAGTCCAATACAATGCATGTCAACCAACATCATTACCACCATTCAAATACTAACCAAGTGAAATGCCGACACAATAATGCCTTACATAATTTTGTCATGACTACTTTAGAAGACCATTGTCGATTACCTTAGACATCCTTGTTTCCAAGGAATCAAAGCCATGTCACTTCCATGGTGACTCTTTCTAAATAAACATAACCTCATACCTACTGTCGGCCTTTAGTCCAAGAGATTTATTAACCAAAAGACCCAATGACATATTCACAAGTAATAATCAATTTGTTTGCCTTTATTCAAAGTCGATTACCATCATAAAATGCCCTATATATCCAATGCCTTATGAAATATAATAAAGGCTAATTTTCATGCCAAATTAAATATACTGTATTCCCAAGCCAATATCACATGTCTCATATATCCATGCCAGTATCATAATATCATATGCCCATTCCATTAACAATTATTTAAGGAAACCCGATAGGGTTTTCTTAAGACTAAGAACCAACTGCAATTGATAGTCCCCAGAACCAAGATAACTGAAAGTATTACCTAACAGAGTCTGAATAGAGAAGCACACCTCCAATGTTCATAAAATTGTATCAATGTCATAATGTTAGAAATCTGAATAAGCTAATAACATATAACCCTATAGATCATTGTAGCACAAAAAATCAAATCAGAATTATATCACCTAAACATGGGAACATAAACCTGTAACCAAGATTCCTTATGATCTACACATGGAGTCAAGAGATCAATGTCATCAAAGATAACATCATAATGTCGAAGTAAGTATGCCAATGATAGAATAGAAATAGTGCAACTGAATAATCAACCACCAAGATGCAAAACTAAAACTCAATATTGTCATCAAGGAAAAATAGAAAAAGAGAAGCTCAACAAACTCCCCCTTTATCCTTGATGGAAAAAACTAAGCCACCAAGCCGAAATACTGAACCAAAACCAAGAGATCATAATTCTCCCCCTTTTTGTCATAAGGATAAAGGGAAGACAACAGTGAAATTCCATGAAGTTGTAAATATAGCAATGGAGCAGAAAAGTATGAGTAGCAAGGAGAGCTAACCAACTCCCCCTATCACCAAGATAGATATATTAAGATAGTAAAGATTGAGAGATAACTCCCAATCTAGACCGAAGTCTTTCAAATAATATTTTAGCCAAAGGCTTAGTAAAGATGTTAGCAAGTTGTGCTTGTGTAGGAACATATTGCACAAAAACCTCATTACCCAACACCTTTTCATGAAGAAAGTGAAATTTAGTAGCAATTTGTTTAGTGTGGAACTGCATAACGAGATTTTTGGAAATATTAATCGCACTAGTATTATCACATAGAATAGAAGTAGGTTTAGGAATTTCAATACCCATGTCAGATAGGGTTTGTGACATCCAGATTACTTGAGTACAACAAGAGGTGGCAGCAATATATTTTGTTTCAGCAGTGGAGAGTGAAATAGATTCTTGTTTTTTGTTGTGCCATGCAACTCATCGATCACCAAGAAAGAAAGAAGCACCACTGGTGCTTTTCCTATCATCCAAAAAACTAGCCCAGTCAAAATCAGTATATGCAATTAATGAGAAATCATCGCTTTGGGATACCAGAGTCCATAATAAAGAGTGCCCTAAACATATTTAAGAATCCTTCTAACAACATTAATATGAGATTCCTTAGGAGATGACTGAAATCTTGCAACCATGCAAACAACTTGCATTATTTCAGGTCTTGAGGATATTAGATATAACAGGCTGCCTATCATTGACCTATAGTCAGTTGGATTTACAATAGTAGAACCATCAACCTTGTTGAGTTTGCAGTCGGTAGCCATTGGAGTGCTAACTAGGTGACATTCATCCATTTGAAATTTATTTAGCATCTCTCTTGCATATTTTGCTTGAGAGAGAAAAATACCAGCTTCAAGTTGAGAGATTTGAAGACCTAAGAAGAAGGATAGTTCTCCCAACATGGACATTTCAAACTCAAATTCCATAATCTGTGAGAATTTTTTACTCAAATAAATATTGTTGCAGCCAAAGATAGTATCATCAACATAGATTTCAACAACTAGAATATCATAACCTTCAATCTTAACAAAAATATTGTTGTCTACACCTCCTCTAATAAAACCTTCTAAAAGTAAATGAATGTCCGGTCTGGAGTACCAAGCTCTAGGAGCTTGTTTTAAGCCATATAAAGCCTTTTTCACCCTGTAAACATGATTGGGCTTATTTTTAAAAGTAAATCCTCTAGGTTGTTCTATGTAAACTTCTTCATCCAAATAACCATTTAGAAAGGCATTTTTTACATCCATTTGATATACAGTAAAGTTTTTGAAAACATAATAGACCAGTAATATTCTAATGGATTCAAGTCTAGCTACAGGTGCAAAGGTTTCACCAAAGTCAATACCTTCTTGCTGAGCATATCCTTTGGAAACATATCTAGCCTTGTTGTGAACAACATGGCCATTTTCATCATGTTTGTTTTTGAATATCCATTTACCTCCTATGAAATTTTTGTCATCTGGTCTTGGCACTAGCTCCCAAGTCTATTTTTTCTCAGTTTGATCAATTTCATCTTGCATTGCATTAAGCCAACATTCATCATTTAGAGCGTCATCAATTTTTTTTGGCTCAAACTGTGTAATTAAATAGAAAGCAGTAAGCTCAACTATGTGAGATTTTTCATTAGAGTTAACAGTTCTTCTCCTTGTTTGAACTCCTACTGATTTATCTCCAATAATCATATCTTTAGGATGGTTTCTTGCAAGAGATTTTGAAGGATTTTTTGTTACACATTTTTCAGGACTAGTTTCAGCATCTTTAGAATTTTCTTCAACTATTTTAGGACTTGTTGATTCTACTTCAGGCTTTTTTGTTTCAAAGCCTTCTTAATTTATTTCAAGTTCAAGTTCTTCTTCCTCATCATCCTTCATAGGTTCAACATCTAAAAGAAGATTTTCATCAAATTTGACATTGACAGATTCAATAATCTTATTCAGCCTAGTATTAAAGCATTTATAGGCTTTGTAGTGAGTAGAGTATCCTAAAAAGATACCTTCATCAGACTTAGATTGAAAACTTCCTAAAGTTATCATCATCTCTCTTGATAAAACATTTGCAGCCAAATATTCTGAAATATTTAATTACGGCAAATTTACCATACCACAGTTCATATGGAGTGAAATTGGATTTCACTCTTATTTGTACTCTATTCAAGATATAGATAGTTGTATGAACAACTTCTTTCCAGTACATATTTGGAAGTTTTGCTTCATCCAACATAGTCCTAGCCATTTCTTTTAGAGTTGTGTTCTTTCTCTCAACAACCCCATTCTGTTGAGGTGTTCTCGCAGCAACATATTGTCTTTTTAGGCCATGTCTTTCACAATAGTCAATGAACTCTTGTGAGGTGAATTCATAACCTTTTTCAGATCTTAGGCATTTCAATTTTAAATCTGACTCCCTTTCTACCATTTTTCTAAAGACTTTAAAACGTTCAAAAGCTTCAGATTTGTGCTTGAGAAAATTAACCCATACCATATGAGAGTAGTCATCAACAAATAGCATGAAATATTTCTCACCATTGATAGAACTAGTCCTTGTAGGACAACATAAGTCTATATGAACAAGTTGCAGGGGCCTAGTAGAGTAATTTTCTTTAGATTTAAAGCTTACCTTTGTTTGCTTTCCTTTGAGACATTCTTTACAGACTGTATTTTTAGGTTTTCGTAAGACAGACATACCTCTTACATTCTGGTTCTTACTGATCCTAACCATATTTTCAAAATTAATGTGACCTAGTCTCTTGTGCCACAACCAACTTTCTTCAACATGGCTCATTAAGCATATACCTTGATTATATTCATTTCCAGATGTGTCAAGAAGATTGTAGACATTTCCCTTAGTCCTTCTTCCAGTAGTAATAGCTTTTCCAAGCTTATTTTTAATCTCACATCCTTATGAAGTGAACAAGACCTGATAGCCACTGTCACAAATTTGAATGAATCTTAGATGATTGTGTTTTAAACCTTATACGTAATACACATTGTAAATAGGAGTGTCTTCATTCAGAATAAGTGAACCTCTACCTTTGATTTGTATACCTGAATTATTTCCAAACTTCACATATCCAACTACATAATCTTAAATATTAGTGAATTTTCCTTTGTCACCAGTCATGTGGTTTGAACAACCACTATACAAGACCCATAAGTCCTTTTTCTTGGAGTGGAAATTATTTTGAACTAACATAGTTTGTTCTATGTTGTTGATTGTTTTAAGTTTCCAAACCTTTTTAGTTTTTTGTTGCTAATTTTGTTGTTCATCTTTACATTACTTAGCAGAATGACCCATGGAATTGCATGTGAAGCATCTAATTTGTCTAGAAAAGCCAAGATTTTTCCTATAACCAAATCTAGGTGTTCTAGGATTTATAAATTTGCAAGAGCTCACTTTGTGGCCAAATCGGTTGCAGAAATAACAGTACCCATAAAATAAAGGGTTAGAATTATATGATATTCTATTATTCCTAAAAGGATGTACATGATCCTTAGCAGAATCAAGATGACTAGATTCAGAAATTTTGTTTCCATCAACAACATTATCCTTTACACTACCATTTGAACATTCACCCTTCATAAATCCAATACTTGTTTTGTCCTTGTTCAATTTATGTTTACTGAGCATGTCATTCAGTTTAAGAGTACTCTCATATTTTTCAATGGTCTACCTGAGATCAACAATCTCATGTTCAAGTTTTTGAATTTCTTGATCTTTAATATTTATGCCAATACAAAGACAATCTTCAAATCTCTTGGTTTCTTCAAGTTGAGTTTTCAATGAGTCAATTTTAAAATTTGTGAGTTTCTCTTGAGCAAGAGCTTGAGCTGTGTTTTGTTCTTGAATTAGTTTCATATATTTTCTTTTCATCAGAAGTTGTGGGAAATGTAATTGGTATAGTGTACCCAGTTAACACTATTCTCCACACATTAAGGTCAATAGAAGTTAAATAAGTCTCCATTCTAATTTTAAAGAAAACATTATCATTTCTATCAAATAATGGAGCTCTAGTCATGGATATGCCTTCATGAGCCTGAGACATTTTGAATAGAATCCAAGGCTAGAATCAATCCTAGGTTGGATATACCTATCAGAGGACCCTAGGCTCTGATACCAATTTTTGGAGTGAAAAAGACACCAAGAGGGGTTTGAATCAGTGTCATTAACAGTTTTGACAAATTTGAATAAAACTGAAATAAACTAGATGTATGCTCTCATTTATCAATGATAAACTCATTCATGTATTGAATGAAATCACATAAAATGAAATGAGAATTATAATAGTGAAACATAGCATATTAAAGAATTCATGCAATGAATCAGATGAACCATAGATAAGAAAAATGACACAAGATATGTCGAGTGGAAAACCCTCCTGGGATAGAAAAACCACTCCTAAACTACTGCCTTTTTAGGCTTTCATTTTAGTAATAACTTTTAACAATGCCTCATAGGCTGATTTCTTAGTACCAACTCAAGGAGAACCAACCCATTTTTTGTTTTCAGTAAGACATACAATGATACAAAGGATCTCTCTATTTCTCTAGTTTCTCTCAGGTTCCTCTTGATGGACAATGCCTACAATCCTCAAGGTTGAAGAATGACCCTTCATAATTCTAACCATTGTCAACCCTTAAGATAGCTTGATAATTAACTCATATTTCAGATTTTCAATCTCAATGCTCAACATCTCTTCAATACAATCATAGTTGTACACTCACTTTGGTTTTTCACTTTCTTTCTCATACATTTCTCATAGTTCCTAGAAAATAGTTAACACAATCTCGTTGTTTCTCTAGAAAAACTAAAAACCTTATTTCTCACTAATTTTCTAAGTGAAACTAAAAGCCCTAATCTCTCTATTTTTCTTCTTACACATATTTCATAATTACATCTCAAGTAGATTACAACGTTATCTCCTTTTACATATTTCAAAAACAATAGAGGTGATTTTGAAATTACCCACTTTTTGTCGAACAACATTGCCAAGTATTGCTATGTTTTTTGTGAAGAATGATCATCATGAGGGTTTTCTTCAGACAAGAATAGTCAAACAATATCCAAATTTAGAAAGGAGATTGAACCCTATCCCCACAAGGAGCCTGCACAAGCAGTGCTAACCGAAACAGGATTAAAAAAATCTATATTCCATGAACAATAGCCTCGAAAAACAACTACAACAATGTAACTGAGACCACAAAGCAGTGTAACTAAAACCTCAAAATAATGTACCCAAATATAGTTATCACTGAATCTAGGTGAGAGAATGAAGAGATTTGCAGAACCCATGATTACCCATATCAAAAACATCATTCCTTAAAGTAGGAGCAGAATCAATATGGTAAACTATTGTGATATGCATTTTAGATTATGTGAAATCATGCATTAATTCTAACCATGAACATAATAAACCCATTTTTCCATCTTCCAGATAGAAGTAAACACATGTCTTCTATTATAATAGCTAATAGAAGTAGCGGTTCTCGAAAAACTGTTGAAAATATGAATACCTGTGAATAATGATGGAGAGACCGTCATGAATATCTTTACCAGACCTGCAGTGATAAAAAAATCCAATACTCCTTCCAATTTCGAGCCTTCACCTGACGACAAGAAGTTGACACAACCATTGACCAAGGTAAGGTTCTTTTAGAATGCCCCATTCGCTATCAAAGTGATTCAGAAAGCCAAAAAACACAATGAAATGACTCAGAAAAGATCTCTATGGTGGTGGCCAAGATAGGGTTTGAAACCCTCAAAAATTTGAAACAATATGATTGCCCTAAACTTTCCAAAGAAAAAACAGTCAATGACTTTCCTAGTGTTGATAAAGTTTGAAGTTTGAAAGGATTGAAGTAATAATTAGAAAGTCATAATGCATTTTGAAATCCTTGGGCAGTCCAATGCAATGCATGTCGACCAACATCATTACCACTATTCAACAATTAACCAAGTGAAATGCAAACACAATAATGTCTTACATAATTTTGTCATGACTACCTTAGAAGACCAAATGTCAATTACCTTAGACATCCTTGTTTCCAAGGAATCAAATCCATGTCACTTCCATGGTGAATCTTTTTGAATAAACATAACCTCATACCTATTGTCGGCCTTAAGGCCAAGAGATTTGTTAACCAAAATACCCGATGACATATGCACAAGTAATGATCAATTTGTTTTCCTTTATTCAAATTCAATTGACATCATAAAATGCCCTATATATCCAATGCCTTATGAAATATAATAAAGGCTAATTTTCATGCCAAAGCAATATATCGTATGCCCAAGCTAATATCACATGTTTCATATACCCATGCCAGTATCATAATATCATATGCCCATGCCATTAACAGTTATTTAAGGAAACCCGATAGGGTTTTCTTAAGAATAAGAACCGACTAAAATTGATAATCCCAAGAACCAAGATAATTGAAAGTATTACTTGACAGAGTCTGAATAGAGAAGCACACCTCTGATGTTGTTTAGAAAATTGTATCAATGTCATAATGTTAGAAATCTGAATAATCCAATAACATATAACCTTGTAGATCACTATAGCACAAAAAGTCAAATCAGAACTATATCACATGAACATGGCAACATAAATCTATAACCAAGATTCTTTATGATCTGCACATGGAGTCAAGAGATCAGTGCCATCAAGGATAACAACATAATTTTGAAGTAAGTATGCCAATGATAGAATAGAAACAATGCAACTGAATAATCAACCACCAAGATGCCAAACTGAAACACAATATTGTCATCAAGGACAAATAGAAAAAGAGAAGCTCAACATGTCTATCTGTGCATCCTCTTGATCCAAAGCTTTAGTGGATGATCTAGGGGATATGAAGTCTTCAAGGGCTCCATCTAACATGTCAAAGTCATTGCAACTAAAGGGTCCAAGATTCATTGTTCAGTTTTTGTTTTGTTTTGTTTGATGCTTTTTATTTTTGTTTTTTTTGTTTTCTAATGAATGCCAAATGTAATCTAATCTTATCAATCTATGAAATAACATTGGGAATGAAAAAAAAGTGTAATAATCTAATTCTATCCACAATTGGAAAATTCACTTGAAATTAACCAAATTAAACTAGATCTAATGAAATGAATGAAACAAAAAATCAACAAACTAAAACTAGGATCCGATAACAACAAAGAGAAGAATTGAAAGGAAGTTTTTAATGTTGTAAAATGCAGATTCAAACTTGATTCGGGACTAAATCGCCCAGATGGGTGAATGACTCCCAATTAGGGTTTCTGGAAGGTTCAAATACTGAAAAATAGAGAGCACAAAATTGGTAGAAATCAACAAAAACCACCTGTACAGGGACTAAATTGCCTAGGTGGGTGAATGAGTCCTAGATTATGGTTTTTAAACTAGATTCAACAAATTCTAAATTGATGTTAAGGTGTGTAGATTGTATGATCAAATGACTATTTTCAAGTATAGTTTTCCAATGAAATTTAATGATGCAACATGAAACCTATATGCACTTTTTACTAATGCAAGATTTATAAGCCCTAAATGCAATTCAAATAATGAAAATTTAATGCAAAGTTAATGCAAATGAGATCTAGGACTTATAATTCTCTCCAAATTAGGAATTCAAGTATCCAAAGGCTGACTTCACCAAAATGAAAAGAAGGAAATAGGGTTCCACCTTTTTGGAAATGGAACTAGGGTTAAGACCTATTTCACTCTCAATTCATTAGGAAACCCTAGAGATCCCTAAGCCAAATTTCTCAATTGAGGGAATGGATTACAACTAATACAAGGGGGTTTTGTTAGGTGTGGTTAAATGGGGGTTCACCATTAAAATAAAGCTTCGAAGGAGAAAAGAAAACTCTAATGCACTAAACCCTAGAAACTTAAAACAAAAAATTAGATTACTAAATAGAGAGAAACAAAACTATACCTGGAGGATAGGAGATGTCTATATAAGATCTAAAAAACTTGAAATTTTCTATTTATGAAGTGCATTGAGACTCATACACCATGTAGGATGATTTAGTCCTACTACTAGAATCTAGGAAGAATCTATAATCTTCTACTGACAAATCAAGATCTACATAAAACTGGTAAAAGAGGTATACTAGGACTCATAAGCCCAGAGGGGTGAGTTATTCCTAGTATTACGGTTTGACTGAAACTTTTATAGCCTCAACTAATCTTATGTGGCTTTCGTCTTGTTTGATCTCCAAGCCTAAAAATATGAATTCTGGTCTATGGGTGAGTTTCCCTGAAGATGACAAATTTTGCAACTTTTTCTTCAAAGGATCTTCAAGCTCCAATTCACCTACATCTATAATCACACATGAAGAGGGAAAAATTTCATTGTATTAGGTAATAGGGGTTTTCCTTGGTCAAACCCCATTTTGGTAATTAAACTTTGAAATAAGATAGAAAAGAATGAAGGAATGATGAATGAACAAATGCAATGTTGCAACTCACCAAACCTTAAAATAAAGGCTGCAAACTTGTGTGAAATGGCTCCAATGGATGCGGATCTTGACTCTTGATCTCGATATGAGATAATGTCTTTTAATTCTTGCTTGAATCATGAAAACCTACATCATAAATGTTAGATCAAAAACACACATGATGCATGAAGGCTTTGACATGATGTTTGAATCTTGAATGTTGATCCAAATGCTTGATAATTAGCTCTTGAATGCTCTTGTAAACACTCTTGATCATAATCTTTGCTATAGGAATGCTTGCATGAAACCTCTAGGTGAAACTATGTGAAATAACCTTGTATTTATACATTTTTTATGCCAAATTTCCCAAAATTACAACACTAGGGCGGGTGAAAAAAGATGGGGGCCAATTTGTGGCCAATTTTTTTAAAAAAATTTAATAGCTCATAACACGAGTGGGTTATAATCTGAAAATGTTATAACACACTCACATTATTCCTTGGTGTGCCAATCCTAAGGCTTAGCCACATCGAGCCTATTTTGTGCTCACATTATAACACATGCACAAAATAATGCACTCGTGTTATGAGTAATTAAAAGAAAAAAAGGAAATCTAGCTCATTTTCTTTGTGACTATTTTTTTTCTACCCACAACCAAAATCCCTTCTTTTACGTGCTCGTGTTTGAGGAGGAGTAGATATTGCAATTTTTTCATCAAATTGTTGCTATTTCATTGCCAGAATGCCACCACGTCGATGGGAAGGTCGAAGAGGTAAGGATTGTTTATTTTTTGTTGTGAATTTTTTAGTTTTAGGTTATTTTTTATATTCATTTGTTGAATTTGTAGGATATGATAATGATCCTAGAAACCCTATTCAAAACCCTCTTGAAAATCCTCAAAAAGCAAAGCAACAACATCAAAAAAATCCTCAACAAGTAGAGCAACAACAACATCAAAAAAATCCTCAAGTTCAAAAACCACAACAATAATCTCCTCCACCAATCCCTCAACATCCTCTTGGCACTCAGCAAAATTTAATGAGTGAAATTTAAAAAAAAAAAAAAAATTCAGGAGTTAATCATGAGGTTGAACAATCCAGTAGGTTCAACCACGGAGAGAAGAACACTTGAAAGTTCTCTTAAAGAATTTTTAAAACATGTAGATGCAATCAAAAAACAATTAAGTGGTTAGCAAGATAAGAGGCAGGCAACTAGGAAATTTTACCTAGATTAATTATCATATAAAGATGTAAAAGATGAAAAAATTACAAAAATAGGATTTTTCTCATTATTCACCGAGCCACGCACAAATCAGAATCTTGGCCTCAATGCGAAGAGGTTTCCTATCCATTGGTGCCACCATCAAGGGATTAGGAACCATTTTTTGGATAGGTGGTACATGGTTTTTGATTACCCACCATGCAACAATTGCAAAGTCCCACAATATTTCCTAAGGAAACTATACTGTGAGTTCATCTTGAACAAAATCCCAAATAATTTTGATATGAGAGACTTCTAGGGGAGAGGTGGGGGGTCAACTCAAGATGGACCTGATGCACAATTGCATCCTAGGAAGCAAGCAAGATGAGCTCTTGCTAGGCCATATCATGAGCACATCATTATCCCTTCCATCGCGAAAGAGAGTGCCAAAGGCTATCACCTCTTTGACCCAGAGTGTCATCTACTATGTCAGTCCTATAGTACAACACCATCGAGGAGAGTCTTCGAGTACTAGGATTCCACCCCATTCATGTCAGGTTTGTGGGGTGACTTGTACATATGACCCCACTGACACTGAGGAGACTGCTACATAGGATATTTCTGCAACTACGAAGATGGTGAGGGTAGTCGGAATTTTGAATTAAGCTTATGGCATCGATAAATGTTACCATGTTCATTGAATTTAATTTATTTAATTTCATTTTTGAAATGTAAGATTAAATAATTTATTTTTATGATTGTAATAAAATTTCAGGGTCACAGTGTTGATACTGGATACATCAGTGCTGCACCTATTTATTACTCCACTGCATCTATTGTTGAGGTATGTAACTATTAAACAATTATAAATTTATTACATGTTAATAGATTGTTATATGAATGGTATTCTAATATCTGATTTTGGATGTTGAATAGGCTAATATTGGAGGTTTTATGGGAACACTTCCAAGTGCCAGTGGAGTTAGAAAAACCTTCACGTAGGTAATAGAACAAATATCTTAACTAATGAATTGTACTTAATAGATTTGTGTATCTTATATTCATATCATTGATTACATTGCATTGCACATCTTTCAAATTCAAAGAATTACTTCACATTCCACAACTAATAACTAGATGTTGATAGATAAAAAAAAATCAACTACAATATAGTCAAGTTTAGAAAGTCAACATAAGCAGTGATGCAATTACTTCACATAGCATAATTAATAACTAGGAGCAACTGCCAATTACATTTTCTTGTCATGGAATTCCATAATACCACCTTTTATTGAGGCATATTTTCAAATAGTTCACTGCCTTGTCTATGCTATGGATGCTTGGAAGAAATATATGAAAGAATAATAGTAAGAAATAACATAGACAAGGCAATGAGATTTTTGAAAAAATGCCTCAAATAAATTTGGTCTCCTAGTGATGTCCATCACCATAAGACCCAATTTCTTTGAGGAATTTTTTCAAACAACTCACCAACTTTTCTATGCTACCACATTTTCCATACATGTCTACGAAAGCATTTTTTCAAACAGTTCACCTCCTTGCTACTATGGCTAAAATCCTAAAAAAAGGTGCTTTCCAAAAAACTATGGGTTCTTGGAAAAAAAAAATCAAAGAATAATAGTAAACAATAGCATAGACAAGGTAGTGAGTAGTTTGAAAAAATACCTCAAATAAAGTTGGTCTCATGGTGATAGAATGCCATTACATCACCATGAGACCACATTTCTTAGAGGTATTTTTTCAAACACATCACCGCCTTTTCTATGCTACCACATTTTCCATACATGTCTACCAAAGCATTTTATCAAACTACTTGAACTTCCTTGCTACTATGGCTAAAAGCCTAAAAAAGGTGTTTTCCAACAAACTATGGATACTTGGAAAAAATCTATTAGAGCATAATAGTGGGCATTAGCATAGACAAGGCAATGAGTAGTTTGAAAAAATGCCTCGAAGAAATGTGGTCTCATGGTGATGGAATGCAATTCCATCACCAAGAGACTAGATTTCCTTGTGACATTTTTTCAAATAGCTCACCACCTTTTGGATGCTACCATATTTTCCATACATGTCTATCAAAGTATTTAATCAATCTACTCACTTACTTTTTGTTATGGCTAAAAGCCTAAATTAGGTGCTTTCCAAAAAACTACGGATTCTTGTAAAAAATATATCAAAGCATGATAGTAAGCAATAACATAGACAAGGAAGTGAGTAGTTTGAAAAAATCCTCAAAGTAATGTGGTTTCTTGGTGATGAAATGCCATTCCATCACCATGAGACCACATTTCTTTGAGGTATATTTTCAAACAGATCACCGCCTTTTCTATGCTATCACATTTTCCATACATGTCTACCAAAGAATTTTATCAAACTACTTGAACTTCCTTGCTGCTAAGGCTAAAATCCTTAAAAAGGTGCTTTCCAACAAACTATGGATGCTTGGAAAGAATCTAGCAAAGCATAACAGTAAGCAATAGCAAAGACAAGGCAGTGAGTAGTTTGAAAAAATTCATCAAAGAAATGCGGTCTCATGGTGATGGAATGCCATTCCATCACCATGAGACCACATTTCTTCAAGGCATTTTTTTAAATAGCTCACCGCCTTTTCTATGCTACCACATTTTGCATACATTTCTACCAAAGCATTTTATCAAATTACTCACTTCCTTGCTACTATGGCTAAAAGCCTAAAATAGGTTCTTTCTAACAAACTATGGATGCTTGGAAAAAATCTATCAAAGCATAATAGTAAGCAATATCATAGTCAAGGTAGTGAGTAGTTTGAAAAAATGCCTTGAAGAAATACAGTCTCATGGTGATAGAATTCCATGACACATTTGTTTGTAATAGAATTCCATCACCATGAGACCCCATTTCTTTGAGGAATTTTTTCAAATAGTTCACTGCCTTCTCTATGCTACCACAATTATCATTCATATCTATCTAAGCATTTTATCAAATGGTTCACTGCCTTGCTGCAAAGGATAAAAGCCTAAAAATAGGCACTTTTAAACAATCTATGGATAGGGAAAATAGTAAGCATGATAGTAAGAAATATATATTTTAATAAGTACTCAAAATTTTGTTCATTATCTCATACATTATAAGCCATGGCGTGCATCACTATTGTAGTTTTTGTGATTGAATAATTTGTTGTTTTATTTTCAGTTGTTGGAAGCGAACACACCTCCAAATGTTCATAGGGAAATGTAGATTGGTATTTTGTCTACTATAGACTCCTCGATGCCCCTCACAGAGGTATGAGGCAGATTACTAATTTTCAATTTACATTCATTGTAATAGTTGTTAGTTAGTGAAAATGTAACCATTATTGATTCATAGTTTAATTTCTCTTTGGATGGTTTCTACAGGGCTTTAGCATGCCTCAATATGGGAATTTGAAGATTTCCCTCAAGGAGAGTGATCGTCAGATGGAAGTAACTAATTATTTTTTTAAATATATCATTTTTTATAATGTAATTTCTATATATTAATGTATTTACTTCTTATTGTAACAAATAAAGCTTGACCAAGAACTAAACCCTAGGAGGAGCACCAAGAGGACTCCTCGGCCTCACAACAAATGAGTGATAGACCTATTACCATCCAGTCGACAAGAAAAGGGAAATAATTTGTTTTTAGGACATGCATAGCAATGACTTTTGATTCTAGAGCCCTTTGTTGTATGCCTATATGGGATTTTTGCAGATATTTTGCATTAGATATGTATGCACACAAAAATGGTTTGGAGCATCATATTAATTAAATACATGTTATTTGATTAATATTCTTAATTCCTCTACTATTATAAATAAATTGTTAAATTTATTTATATGGTTCATATTCTAATTCTTCATTTTTAAAATTCACTTTCTTTCTAAAATTAATTAAATAGACAAATTAAATCAATTTGTTATTTAATTGGTTTTCCCTCTTCCTCTTATATTTGAATTTTTAAATTCAAATTGGCATATTCTTCTAAAATTGGTTAAAATGCACAAAGGAATTAATTTGGAATCTTGCTAATTTACCATCTTCCTTTAAATTGAATTTTCAATTCAATTTAAGCACATTTCTACATATTTCTTCTTACCACCTCCAACTCACCTGCCATATCATCATGTGTCTCACAATTTTTTTTTTATAAATTGAAAAATATGAAATATCTTCAACAAATTTGCAACCAATTTGGAACTAACTGAGACACATGGCTCCTCCTTCTCTATGATTCCCTTTAACACTTGGAAATTTGTCTTGTTGAAGGGAACCATCTCCCTGATTCCCTCTAACTTCTTGATGCTCTAATGTTGATGTCAAAGGATCACAATCCCGACCGTCAATTGTTGCCACATCACCTTGAGCCTTAGAAAATCTATAAATAGGACCCTTTGCTACAAATTTTCAACAAGGAAGATTTGGACAAGCTTATGCTACAAAATTTTAGTGCATTTGTGAGAGAATTTGGAGAGCATTTTAGCTTAGTTTTACATTTTAGCTCATTGTAGTTTTATAATGGTAATTTTATTTTGGATAGTTTAGTTAATTTCATCTTTCTTTTAGCATTTCCATTAGATTATCATCCTCCATCTCAACATCTATATTTTATCATCATATCGCCATAGGATCATTTAATCTTCAAGCATCAAATATTGAAAAGCCAAAAAAATAGACATGTAGACTTTCATTATAGCATCTTGTAGCTTAAGTTTTCAATCTTATGCAAGTTCATGTGCATGACTAATAAGATCTAAGAGCATGATTTTTCAGGGTTCCTTGAGTTTAGAGAACCATGGAATGAATTAAGAGGATTGTCGTAGCTTTTATTTTTGTCATTTTGATTTCCTCTTATATAATGCATTTCATGAAGGTGTGTTTGATTTTTTATAACTAACATTGCAAGACATATTTTACAACCACACAAGATATATTTTACATTGTATGCCTATATGGAATTCTCATAAGCCTATATGGCTATTTTGTATATATTTTATACTTATATTGACATATATTGATGTATTCCTAAATGGCTATTTAGTTAATACAAATATTTTGTATTGATGGTGTCCACATTTGTATTATAAATCCATGGTTCAATAGATATGAGTTACGTGTATTCAAGTGTATACTTTACAACTTACGTGTATACTTTGTGACTTACGTTTATTCTAATGTATACTTTGCGACTTACGTGTTTTCATGTGTATACCTTGTAGTCATGTATATAATTTGTATTAATTTGTGTATACTATGTATTCATGTGTATAATTTAAGGCTTACATGTTTTTGAGTACTTTTGCTTCCCTTATTCACATGTATGCTTGACTTATTCACGTGTATGCACTTATTAATTGGTTATCCTTAGCATTGATCATTATTTTCCTTCATGGTTTGTCTTTAATATTTATTGATTGATGTCAAACAACTTTATTAGTTGATGCTAAACAAATTCAATATTTCTAGGAATACTAGTATAGTTACAAATTACAAAATTGCACAAATTGAAAAGAAAATATTAACTATAAATAAATGCATTGATTATTAACTTGATAATTGATTAAGAATGGGTATAATATATATCAAGAGATGAGCCTTCTAGAATGACAACTGCCAACTAGAAAATAGGCAAAGAATTCCCAATACTTTGAAAATAATAATCCACCCAAAATTGCAACGAGAGAGAAGGCTTATTTAAGATCCTTGAGAAATTTATTTCTTAATGCTCCCTTTTTCTTAAACATCTCAATTCAGTTTAATCCAAAGATTTCCATGAAATGCTTTATCCAAAAGAAAATAACATGTTTTCAATTGTTATTCCATGTTTTCAATTCAATTTTGGGATCGAGCTGGTTGAATGTAGCTCGAAGTGATTTCACATGTTTGCATGTGAAAGATGACCATTACTAGTGTAAACGTACCCATTCGGACCTGTTGGAACAGTCTGTTTGGTCACACGAGTTGCAGAATGAAAGTTCCACCACTTTGCAGCTTTACACTACTTGCATTTGACACTTTTCTATCAATTGAAAACTAGACACCATGGAAAAATGACTCTAAGATAACAAAAATTGAGAGAGTTTATTATAGAGGGGCCCAACGCGATCCTATAGGATCAGATAGAGAGTTTGTAAGCATCATGGTTTCCGAGTAATAGTCTATTAAAGATTGCTACCCTTTTGCACTTTGGACCCTTAAGGGATAGAGCTGGTTGAACATAGCTCAAATTGATTCATGTATATAATTTGTATTAATTTGTGTATACTATGTATTCATGTGTATAATTTAAGGCTTACATGTTTTTAAGTACTTTTGCTTCCCTTATTCACATGTATGCTTGACTTATTCACGTGTATGCACTTATTAATTGGTTATCCTTAGCATTGATCATTATTTTCCTTCATGGTTTGTCTTTAATATTTATTGATTGATGTCAAACAACTTTATTAGTTGATGCTAAACAAATTCAATATTTCTAGGAATACCAGTATAGTTACAAATTACAAAATTGCACAAATTGAAAAGAAAATATTAACTATAAATAAATGCATTGATTATTAACTTGATAATTGATTAAGAATGGGTATAATATATATCAAGAGATGAGCCTTCTAGAATGACAACTGCCAACTAGAAAATAGGCAAAGAATTCCCAATACTTTGAAAATAATAATCCACCCAAAATTGCAACGAGAGAGAAGGCTTATTTAAGATCCTTGAGAAATTTATTTCTTAATGCTGCCTTTTTCTTAAACATCTCAATTCAGTTTAATCCAAAGATTTCCATGAAATGCTTTATCCAAAAGAAAATAACATGTTTTCAATTGTTATTCCATGTTTTCAATTCAATTTTGGGATCGAGCTGGTTGAATGTAGCTCGAAGTGATTTCACATGTTTGCATGTGAAAGATGACCATTACTAGTGTAAACGTACCCATTCGGACCTGTTGGAACAGTCTGTTTGGTCACACGAGTTACAGAATGAAAGTTGCACCACTTTGCAGCTTTACACTACTTGCATTTGACACTTTTCTATCAATTGAAAACTAGACACCATGGAAAAATGACTCTAAGATAACAAAAATTGAGAGATTTTATTATAGAGGGGCCCAACACGATCCTATAGGATCAGACAGAGAGTTTGTAAGCATCATGGTTTCTGAGTAATAGTCTGTTAAAGATTGCTACCCTTTTGCACTTTGGACCCTTAAGGGATAGAGCTGGTTGAACATAGCTCAAATTGATTCAGCATGTTTGGGTGTGAAGGAGGACAATGCCTAGCATAAATGTACCCATCTAGACATGTTTGAATATTTTGTTTGGTCACATGAGTTTCATAATAAAAGTTACACCACTTTGCAACTTTACACTGCTGGCATTTGACACTTTTTCCATCAAGTGAAAAATGGACTCCACAGGAAAAATACTCCGAGATAACAAAAAATAAGAGAGGTTATTGTAGAGGGGCCCAAAAAAATCCTGTAGGCTTACACAAAGAGTTTGTAAGCATCATAGTTTTTGAGTAATATCCTATCAAAGAGTGTTGCCCTTTTGCACTTTAGACCCTTAAGGGATCAAGCCGGTTGAATGTAGCTCAAAGCGATTCAACGAGTTTGGGTGTGAAAGAGGACCATGCATAGTGTAAACCCACCCATTTAGATGTGTTGGAATAGTTTTTTAGGTCACGAGTTGTGGAACAAAATTTGCACCACTTTGCAACTTTATATTGCTTGCATTTGACACTTTTTCCATGAAGTGAAAATTGGACACCACGGGAAAAAGAATCTGAGATAACAAAAACTAAGAGAGGTTATTGTAGAGGGGCTCAACTCAATCTCGTAGTCTCATAAAAATGGTTCATAAGTATCAAGGTTTCTGAGTAATATCTCATCAAATATTATTTCCATTTTGCACTTTGGACCCTTAAGGGATCAAGTCGGTTGAACGTAGCTCAAAGCAATTTAGTGTGTTTGGGTGAGAAAGAGGACCATGCCTAGTGTAAATGTATCCATCCATATGCATTGAAACAGTCTATTTGGTCACATGAGTTGCGGAATGAAAGTTGCACCACTTTGAAATTTTACACTACTT
Source organism: Sequoiadendron giganteum (assembly GCA_007115665.2). NCBI lineage: Eukaryota > Viridiplantae > Streptophyta > Pinopsida > Cupressales > Cupressaceae > Sequoiadendron > Sequoiadendron giganteum. Next base: position 382,722,079 of record CM021100.1, on the reverse strand, counting down.
GCATTTGACACTTTTTCCATCAAGTGAAAACTAGACACGACGGGGAAAATGAATCTGTGATAACAAAAAATGAGAGAGGTTATTGTAGATGCTCCCAATTTGATCCCAGAGACTCAAACGTGGAGTTTGTAAGCATCACAATTTCTGAGTAATAGCTTGTCAAATATTGCTTCCCTTTTGCACTTTGGACCCTTAAGGGATCAAGCCGGTTGAACGTAGCTCAAAGAAATTCAGTGTGTTTGGTTAAAAAAAAGCACCATGCCTAGCATAAACGTACTCATCTGAATGCATTAGAATATTCTATTTGGTCACACGAGTTGCAGAATGAAAGGTGCACCACTTTGCAACTTTACACTGCTTGCATTTGACACTTTTTTCATCAAGTGAAAACTTGACACCATGAGAAAATGACTTCGAGATAAGGAAAATCGAGAGAGGTTATTGTAGAGGGGCCTAATGTGATCATGTAGGCTCATATGAATATTTCATAAGCATCATGGTTTTTGAGTAATAGCTCATCAAATATTGTTGTCATTTTGCACTTTGGACCCTTAAGGGATCAAGTCAGTTGAACGTAGCTCAGAGCGATTTGATATGTTTGGGTGTGAAAGATGATCATACCTAGAGTAAAACCACCCATTCAAATGTGTTGGAATAGTCCAGTTGGTCACATGAGTTGTAGAAGAAAATTTGCACCACTTTGCAACTTTACACTGCTTGTAATTGACACTTTTCCCATCAGGTGAAAACTGAAACAATGGAAAAATCACTCTGAGATAATAAAAACCAAGAGAGGTTATTATAGAGGTGCCCTACATGATCTTGATGCCTCAGATGAAATTCCTGTAAATGACATGGTATCCATGCAACAGGTCATCGAATATTGCTACCCTTTTGCAATTTGGATTGTTAAGGGATTACATTGCATGAACTACAAATGTTTGAGGGCAGCAATAAATTTCAAAATTTGAGTAAATATCAGTGCAAGCCTTAAATTTCTTGGACCCATTTTTTCAAACAAGACAAGTTAGGTTGCGAATTTGATGAAATTGGCAACCTAACGGCTTGTTTCAAGTTAAATGAGATCTCAAGCATCACTAGGAGACCCCATTTTTTGGACCCATTTTTTCAAACAAGCCAAGTTAGGTTGCCAATTTAACCGAATTGGTAAGCTAGTGAGCCCATCAAGAGACCCCATTTCTTGGACCCATTTTTTCAAACATGCCAAGTTAGGTTTCTGATTAGCCGAATTTGTAAGCTAGTGGGCCCACCAGGAGACCCCATTTCTTGGACCCATTTTTTCAAACAGGACAAGTTAGGTTTCCAATTTTACTGAATTGGCAAGCTAGTGGGCCCACTAGCTTTCCAATTTGGTGAAAATGGCAATGTAGTGGTCTGTTTGAAAAAATGGGTCCAAGAAATGGGGTCTCCTAGTGATGTATCACTAGAAGACCCAATTTCTTGGACTCATTTTTTCAAAAAAGCCAAGTTAGGTTTCCCAATTCACCCTCAACCCTCAATCCTTAAACCCTCTACCCTCAACCCTTAAACCCTAAGCCTTGAAACCCTCTACCCTCTACCCTATACCGTATACATTAAACCCTCAACTCTCAATTCTTAACCCTCAACCCTTAATCCCTTAACCCTCAACCCCTATACCCTCTACCCTATAGATTGGATGCCCAACCCTAATCATTCAACCACGTACCCTCAACCCCAAACCCTTTAACCCTCTACCCTCTACCCTAAAACTACAACCCTTAATCTTGCTACCCTTAAACCCTCAGCCCTCTACCCTCAACCCTCTACCCTTAAACCCTTAAACACTCAACCCTAAACCCTAAAACCTCAACCCTCAACCCTTAAACCCTCAACCCTTAAACCCTCTACCCTCAACCCAATACCCTCTACCCTCAACCCTAATCCGTCAACTCTAATCCATCAACCGTTAACCCCTTAAACCCAAGTAAACTCTCTACCTTAATCCCTCAAGCCTCTTGACCCTTAATCCCTCAACCCTCAACCTTTAAACCCTAATCCCTCAACCCCTATACCCTCTACCCTATACATTGGACCCTCAAACCTAATCCCCTTATCCTATACCCTCAATCATGTACCCTCAACCTTTAACCTTCAACCCTTAAACCCTAAACCCTTAAACCATCTACCCTGTACCCTCTATCCTATACATTAAACCATCAACCCTCAACCCTTAATTCCTCAATCCTCAACCCTCAAACCCTAAACCCTCAACCTTGATACCCTCTACCTTATACATTGGACCCTCAACCCTAATCCTTCAACCATATGTACCCTCAACCGTAATCCCTCAACCCTATACCTTAAACCCAATACCCTAATCCATCAACCCTATAGGTCCTCAACCCTATACCCTTAATTCTCAACCCTCTACCTTATACATTGGATCCTTAATGCTCATATATCTTTGTCTCTCCCTCGTATTCTCCTCTTCTCTCTATCTCACTTCTCCCTCCATCTCTCCCTCCATCCATCCCTCCCTCTCTACCCTAATCTCTCAATTGTATACATTCAACCCTTAAACCCTTAAACAATCAGACCTAAACCCTAAACCCTCAACCCTCAACCCTCAACCCTAAACCCTTAAACCTTCCACCATCTACCCTAAACCCTTAAACCTTCCACCATCTACCCTCAACCTAATACTCTCTACCCTCAACCCTAATCCCTGAACCCTTAAACCCTTAAACCCAAGTAAACTATCTACCCTAATACCTTAACCCGCTTGACCCTTAATCCCTCAACCCTCAATCCTCAACCCTTAAACCCTAATCCCTCAACCCCTATACCCTCTACCCTATACATTGGAAACTCAACCCTAATCCCCCAACCCTATACCCTCAATCCTCTACCCTTAACCTTAAACCCTCAACCCTCAACCCTTACACCCTAAACCATTAAACCCTTAAACCCTCTATCCTCTACCCTTGACCCTAAACATTAAACCCTCAACCCTCAATTCTTAACCCTCAACCCTTAATCCCTCAATCATCAACCCTCAAACCCTAAACCCTCAACCCTAGTACCCTCTACCCTATACATTAGACCCTCAACCCTCATCCTTTAACCATATGTACCCTCAACCCTAATCCTTCTAACCTATACCCTCAATTCTCAACCCTCTACCCTATACATTGGATCCTCAATCCTCATATATGTTTGTCCCTCCCTCCTCTTGTCTCCTTCTCTCTATCTCACTTATCCCTTCATATCTCCCTCCATCCATCCCTCCTTCTCTACCCTAATCCATCAACTATATAACCTCAACCCTTAAACTCTTAAACACTCGACCCTAAACCCTAAACCCTAAACCCTCAACCCTTAAACCCTAAACCCTCTTCCCTCTACCCTCAACCCAATATCCTTTACCCTCAACCCTAATCCCTCAACCCTAACCCCTCAACCCTTAAACCCTTAAACCCAAGTAAACTCTCTACCCTAATCCCTCAACCCTCCTGACCCTTAATCCCTCAACCCTTAATCCTAAACCCTTAAACCCTAATCCCTCAACCCCTATACCCTCTACCCTATACATTATACCCTCAACCCCAATCCCCCAACCCTATACCATCAATCCTATACCCTCAACCTTAAACCCTCAACCCTCAACCCTTAAACCCTCTACCCTATACATTAAACCCTCAAGCCTCAATTCTCAACCCTCAACCCTCAATCCCCCAATCCTCAACCCTCAGCCCATTTATCCTCTACCATATACATTGGACCCTCAATCCTAATCCTTCAACCATATGTACCCTCAACCCTAATCCCCAAACCCTATACCCTAAACCCAATACCCTAATCCATCAACCCTATAGGTCCTCAACCCTATACCCTCAATTCTCAACCCTCTACCCTATACATTGGATCCTCAACCCTCATATATCTTTGCCGCTCCCTCCTCTTTTGTCCTTCTCTTTGTCTCACTTCTCCCTACATATCTCCATCCATCCATCCATCCTTCTCTACCCTAATCCCTCTATCGTAAACCATAAACCCTTAAACACTCAACTCTAAACCCTAAATCCTCAACCCTCAGCCCTTAAACCCTAAACTCTTAAACCCTCTACCCTCTACCCTCAACCCTCAACCCAATACCATCTACCCTCAACCCTAATCCCTCAACCATTAAACCCTTAAACCCATGAAATCTCTCTACCCTAATCCCTAAACCCTCAAACCTTAATCCCTCAACCCTCAACCGTCAACCCTCAACCCTCAACCCTATACCCTCAATCCTCTACCCTCAATCCTCTACCCTCAACCTTAAACCCTCAAATCTAAACCCTCAACCCTTAAACCCTCAACCCTTAAATCCTCTACCCTCTACCCTCTACCATATACATTAAACCCTCAAACCTCAATTCTCAACCCTCAACCCTTAATCCATCAACCCTCAACCCTTAAACCTTAAACCCTCAACCCCTATACCCTCTACCCTTTACATTGGACCCTCAACCTAATCCTTCAACCATATACCCTCAAACCTATACCCTAAACCCTCTAACCTCAACCCTAAACCCTTAAACCTCCTACCCTCTACCCTCTACCCAATACCCTCTACCCTTAACCCTAATCCCTCAACCCTCAACCCTTAAACCCTAATACCCTAAACCATCAACCCTATAGGTCTTCCACCCTAATCCCTCAACCCTATACCCTCAACCCCTATCCATTTCTCTCTATCTATACATCTCACCTCTCTCTCTCTCTCGCTCTCTCCTACCCTCTCTAATTGTCTCTATCTACTAGGGTCTCCCTCTTTCTACATACCTCTCGGTCAATCAATCCCTACCACCCTCTCTCACTCCCTCTATCTATCTCTCTCTATATCCCTCCCACTACCTCTCCATCAGTCCCTCTCTCTCTGACTCCCTCTCTCTCCCTCTCTCAGGTCTCTCCCTCCCACCCCTTCTCTCTCTCGGGTCTCTCCCTCTAGCACCCTACCTAGGTAACTCTCTCTCTCTCTCCCCTCTCTCTATCATCCCTCCCACCCTACTTACATTAGTCCCTCTCACTACAAACCCCCTCTATCTCTCTCTCTCTCAGGTCACTCCCTCTCACACCCTCTCCCTCTCTTAGGTCTCTCACTCTTACACTCCCTCTCTCTCCCACTCCCTCTCTCTCGCATTCCCTCTCTCTCGCACTCCCTCTCACCCCCCCTCACACTCTCAAGTCTCTCCCATTGGCACCCTACCTAAATAACTCTCTCTTTCTCTCCCTCTCTCTCTCTCTCTCCCTCTCTCTCAATTCACTCTCTCTAACCCCTATCTCTCTCTTTCTGTCTCTCCCCTATATCCCTCCCACCCTACCTATCTAAGTCCCTCTTAGTCCAACCCCTTCTCTCCTATTCCCTCTCTCTTAGAATCTCCCTTCCACCCCCTCTCCCTCTCTCAAGACTCTCTCTCACTACCTCTCTACCTCTCTCTCTCTTAGGTCTCTCTATCCCTCTTTCCCTCCCACCCTACCTAGAAAGCTCTCTCTCTCTCTCTCTCTCTTAAAATTCTCCCTCCCTCTAAATACATACATAAATACATACATACTTACATACATACAAGCATAATATATATGATCCTATATACATACATGCATACATGTACATATTAGATACAATCTTACATACATATAGGCATACATACATACATGCATTGATACATACATACATACATATAGGAATACATATATACATACAACCATGCATGCATACATACATACATACATACATACATGATATACAAGCATACATGTTCATACATTCAATAGAGTAGCATTTAACATAAAGCAAGACATAACACAAGCGCGTTATACAGTACTTGCATTATGTCTTGCTAGTCATGTCCTGCACAAAGGCAAAACACCATGTCAAAACTAAGATATAAAGTGAGCGCATTATAACATGCTCATGTTATATCTTGCTTTGGGAATCACCAAGCCTAAGGCTTGGTATTTGCCTTGGAATACCAACCCAAAGACTTGGAGGGCCTTTCCAATGACCAGAGATGTGTTTTTGCAAATTTTATAATATTTCACATAATTGGGTTCATGCTCACCATCAGGATTGCACGTGTTTTAATGTCAAACAAATAAAACAATTGGATAATGTTAGGTTCTCTCTTAGCTATCCAACGATGTAATTTTTTCACTTTTTGACAATGTTAAGCCTTTCATCTCTAATTTCTTTTGTTTGTGTGTTTCTTTTTTGGCAAAAAATAGTGTTTGGTGTTTTTTTCATTATAAATTAACCGTTCATTGAAATTTAAAATAAATTACCTTTTTAGAAACTAGACTCCATTCTATAGATTAAAATAAAAAATAAAAAAAAATTCAATTAGTTTCCAAAATTTGTAGGGGTAGCACAACCAAAATTCTATTTTTCAGGAAGTGTCCACTTAGAAAATTAGTAAAAAATCAAATATTCATTAAAAAATTATCAGAAAAATCATGCATCAACTACATACTATTAGCTAATTTTTCAATGAAGCAATTTTAAAAATACTAAAAAAAGTTCACCGTGCTAGGGATGTACAAAAGTTGCTATGTTATGTTTTTCTGACAAAAACAACACCAATTTCTATACATCCTTCTTTTGAACCCCTTGATCTCAACCATTTTCAAAATAAATTAGTAGTTTATAAATTAGACTCAGAGCACTACAATCCTTGTTTTTCTTGCATCTCAAAACTTTGAGTGTAACTATCCTCAATATCACGTCCAAGGTCAGTATTTCCTGATTTCAGAAAAAAAAAGTGGCCACTTAAGCCCCCTTTTTGGCCCCCCATCTTTTTGCACTTACCCATACAAGCCAATATCAGATATAGGATAGTAAAATCTCTCTAAAAATTTGATTTAAAATACTTCCTGGTTAAATCAAGACTCATACGCCACCTTGGATGTATGAGTCTCAATGTCTTAAACATGGGACACAAACTACAAGAAGTGTCTTGTTTAATGCAATATTTAAAATCAGGCCTTGAGACTTAGGTGGGATATATATGTCCAAGGTGGCGTATGAGTCCTAGATCATTAGATCTGGAACACATAACCTCAAACATTAAATTATGATTTTTCATTTGTTAAATGTCAAGATTATCCTTAGAGAAATACAATTAATCAGGCTTGTGGATGCAAAATAGGACTAATTAAGGCATAAATAAGCCCAAATTTTAATAAAGAAGGCCCAAACAAGTGTGAAAGTGTAGAGGGATACATTTTTCAACATTACAGATACAAACACAGAACTATTATTTGCAAGTCCAATACACCTTTATCTCTATATCTACATTACATTCACATATCATCTTCATATCTAAATCTAAACACCTTTAATTATTACATTTAATGTTTACACAATCAACATTTACTTCTCTTATATTTCAATATCTATAATTACAACATTCATTAATCTATATAATTTACACTTATGTGTTTACATCTTATTAAATTCATTATGAAATTAAATATTTTATTTTATAATTTATAAAACATTAATAATTATAAAAACCATTATAAATGAATTAAAACATAATTTTTAAATAATAAATATTTCTAAAATCTTATATAACATGAATATATTTAAATTATTTAAAAATCAAGGTATAATTTGAAATTTAACCTTTAATTCTAATGTCTACATGTAACCTTGGATTGTAATTATTTAGAGAAAAAGTTCAACACCATTACCATTCCATATAGAAATGAAATTGTAGGAGGATTAATTTTTTTTCTAAAAGGCAACTTGCTTTGGGGTTGAAAAAGGATGTATTACTTATTTCATTGTCAAGGAATTTTACATCATTTTTTCTATCAAATTTGGTTGTGGTATTAATGATATTTTTATTAGAATTTAGATTAATATAATGTGGATTGTATAAAAGAATAAGAATTTATTTTTCATTAATTTGTTTAAATTATGATTAAAAGATTACATTTATTTATATTATATTATATTATTGAAAGCTAAATTTGATAGTGAGATAGCTATTGGCATGTTTTTATTTGTAAAATATAAAATTATAACTATATAATATAGTGTTGTTATTTTAAAACATAATCTATTTTAATATTTAAAATACAACTTTAAATAGATAGCCATATAGACTTAGTTACTTTCATAGTGATGCCTCCTCATGGTCCCAAAGAATCATTATAAATAATATAGTTAGACAACAAAAAATCTAGATAGAATAAAATTAAATAAATGAAATATATTAAGGTCCTTTAAACTACTTTACCGACATTCCGTCAAGCAACATAATGGCGTTGGCCACAGATTCTCTTTCTTTTAGAACCATTTAAGAAATGAATTATTATATTTAAGAGATAAAAATAGTACATCTTGAGGTGGGTGAGACGTGACTTTTTATGCGCAAGCATTTGTAATCAGCGGCTGAAATTTAATTTATGAAAATGAGAGGTCTTAAAACTCTTAAACTAAGAGAACTAGGAGAATACAATCCATCTTGAAATCTCTGCATTAAGTATATTAAGTATATTATGATGATATAGTAGTAAGGTTCACCATTATAGTTTTCAATATATTAAAAAAGGATTTACTAACATTTCTAGAATATAGTTAATGGGAAGAAATAAAATTCTCTATACAAATATGTTATAAATTAGATTGCCTTTGTTGCAATTCTAGATTATAGAAGAATTGTAATGGTTTTAAAAATATTTTGAGATTTCAGTTAATATTTAAAATTATTTATATAATTGTATATGATATATTTTAATTTATATTTGGGTTTGTTTATTTAGTTTTTCTTATCTTTAAGTCTTATTTTCATTATTTATTTATATTTAATGTTTACGGAATTTTAATTGAATTGATTTATTTGTATGATTTGATTATCAATTCATTCATTATTTACAATCCATTCATATCAAATATAGATTCAATCTAGCTTTCTAGTCTAGGTTTCGTCTATGGGTATGAGGTTGTCATTATAGTGATGATCATAATTATTTTAAATGTGAAATTACAACGAATTAATTTTGTTTTTATTTGATAAAAATAGCAAGTTACATAAATCTGAAAAACTAGAGTAGCAAAAAATATGCAAGACATAACTAGTAGCTCATAAAGAGCTCTTCAACACCAATGTGATTTGGGGAACATCAAACTCAAATAGCAACAGGCATAGAAAGGGAAAATACAAGTGTTCATAAACAATATATGTAAGCTAAAACATAATTAAACTACTCTCCATGGGCTAGCAAAAATCTAGCTACAAGTAGATTGAATTGACCAATATAAGAGCAAACTCCATACTCAACAATGCATAGCAATTGTACAAGGACCAAAAGTATACAATAGCTGTTGCATAGAATTGGCAACATAAAGCACAATGAAGGGATAAGTGGCTGCAACAACAACAACAAATAAATGCCATAAACCCACTTGGAAGTAGTGAACAACTCCAAAAGACTAGATAGCAACCAAAATTCTCCACCAAAACAAACTCAAACCACCATCACCATAGGAAAAATCACTGTCATCAAACCTACTATCACCATCACTAGATATTTTGGCTTTAAAGGCATCAAATTGCTTTTGTACCTCTCCCAGCACAATGCACAAGTCTAGTTTGGATTGGAGAGCGGGTTGAAAAAGAAGCAAATGGGGTGAGAGATTTGCACAAGTAATCAAATCTTCCAATTGAATGGAATAGAAAGTGTGGGAGAAGGCAGCAAGACAACGAAATTTCCAAATGTTTTTAAAGATAATATGCCCGAAGGTCTGTGAAATGATGTTGAGGTGCATGGAAAGGCCAAGAAGAGTAGTTTTCCAAGACCAAACTTGAAGAAAAAGCCTAGGGAGATTTTGAAAAGGATAATTCCAGAAGTGTTGGGCATGAGGACAAAACAAGAAGGCATGTTTGATGGTCTCCTTTTTAGCACAAAAAGGGCATGATGGTGTTGGTGAGAGGAAGGCAAGGTGCTCACTAATGGGGACTTTAACATGCAAAATTTTCCAATCAGTTAATTGAGCTTGGGCTTTAGCTTTGGATTTCCAAATGAGGGCGCTTAACTTGTTCCATTTGGCATGAGTGAATCTACAATTCCATTTACAATTAAGACGAACTGACAAAGGCACAATAGGCAAAATTTATCTATAGATAATTTTTAGAGGGAATGCACGAAGGTGTTTATTGTTAGGCCATTTCCAATCTGTGAGGAAGTTGTCATGGCAAGGGATGGACAACAAAAAATACAGCTCAGGCATGATAAGTCTTTTGAATTTGGAGAATAGAAGGTTTTTTAGAGTGGGGCAGTTTGTATTGAGCCTTTAGTTGATCCCATGTTTTCCAATTGAAAGCGAATAGATTCCAGAGGTCTCTGAAAGTTTGGATTCAACATTGAGCTGATGCCATGTTTTCCAAATGAAAGCAATTGGATCCTAGAGGTCTCTGAAAGTTTGGATTCCTTCATTGAAGGTATTTTATCCTCTAAGGAGTTTGTTTAAAGAAAGAGGAGCATTATCTAGTTGAACAAGACAATTCCATGAAATAGAAGAGGGGGCAAAGCTTAGACAGAATCTGAATTACTCTAAGAGGGGGGTGGAGGGGTGGATCAGAGTAATGTGCAAATTTAACTTTTGTAACTTGAAATGCAGATATAAAAGATGACTTTGAAAATAACTAAATCAAACGTTTGATTGAAAGTGAACTTTTAGTACACTGAACTTTTAAACAAAATGATTGTTTTGAGTGAATTTACAAACCATTTTCAAAGCATAATATAAATTGTTCATATAAAAGTGATTGAACAATTCTCTATATAATTCTTTTAGATTCACAATATAATTCTTTTAGATTCACAAGATTTTATGCATTTTATGACAGATTGAACATTCTTTTATAACAGGTTGAACAACATACATTCATGATAGATTGAACTTTATAATTTGAAACCTTTAAGAATGAAAAATTAAACATGTATCAGAGCATTGCATGGAATTATTTTGACATACATGACATAATGAAAAGCTTAAATAGTTAAGCACATGAGCTGAAACACAATTGCACAAATTTCAACACATGACACATTATTTTCCTGAGTGGAAAAACCCTCATGGGGTATAAAAAACCACTCATAAAATGTTCCTTTTATTCATTCAAAGAGCACCAACTCTGTAACAATGGTGTAGCACCAACTTCAATAGGAGAACCAACTCCCAGGTTTTACAAACTTAGGAATACCAATTCCAAGAAGCACCGACTTCCTTTAATGCACTACAATTATATCATCCCATCAGAACCCTAGAAGTGCAGATTTTGCAACTCTAGAATTTCAATAGAAGACTATGTATAAATATTTCAATAAGCACACTGAAGAATGTTGTGCATCAACATCTTCCTTTTCAAAGTATCTGAGATTCAATTATTTTCAATGTAAACCTAGTTTCTTGTCACTGCAAAGATAAATTTTGTTGTTTCACAAAAGCATTTTCTCTTCTTCTCTCACACAAAATAAAAGCCTGGAAACATCTTTTTAAAAGCCACTGTGAATGAGCAGTTTCAACAACTATAAGCCATCTCGGGTTAGGGTTACCCGAGCTTTCAACTAACTTTGATCAAGCAATATAATATCAAGTAACAAATTTACAATCAAACTGTCAGGAACCACATGAGGGTTTGGATAATACCCAATGACTGAAAACCATCATTAACCATAGAACCCATAACTGTCAAATAATAGACTATAAAATAGTTTCATTCTTTGATTTTTCCAAAAACAAATAATATAGATATCATTAATCAAATACTCAAGGCAAAATTGAAAGAATGCAAAGGTTTTTTCTTTTACCCACTCACGGTGGGCGAAAATGACACAAATACTATATAACATTGTTGAAGACCATCAAAACTGTCTAGTTGAAAGATAAACCAACTTCCACAGTCAATATTCTATCTTCTTCTACTATCGAGCTTAGAAATCTGCTAACACATCTTCATGGTGGTGGCTAGGGTTTCACATTTTCTCATTGGAATAATAAAAAAATTTCCCTAAAGGGTAAGTGCACCAATCTGTGACACAATTTAGGTGCCAAATTTAAAAAACGTTTAAAAAAAACTTGAAATAAGCCATTTGGCGCATGCCAAATGACTTAAAATCCATTTGGCACATGCCAAATTTGGTGTGTTCCAAATGGCTTATTTGACATAAAAGCCAAAAATTGGGTTTCAAACCCTCATTTTGTCTTCAACCCGCGGCTTGAGGAAGAGGATTTTAGGTTTGCAACTCGTGCTTACCAAATATCTTCCATTGTTTGCATCCTTAGCTTGCCATTTTCCATGAGGATGCCGCCAACACCTCGAAGAGGATGAAGATTGCAAAGAGGTATTTGTTCTATTTATTTCGAATTTGATTTAGAATGAAAATTTAAATAGATTTTTATAATAAAAATTTGTTCTAATTCTCAAGGAATGAATCTCCACCTCGAAACATTGAGAATTCACAATCACCCCATCATGAAGAGCCTCCTATACAAGAACAACCCAAAATCCCTCCATCAATTCATAGGCATCCTCAAGGAACACATGAAAATATTCAAAATCAAATTGGAAACAATAAAAGAGACATTCAATAATTAATTACAAGATTAACCGAGCATGCCGAAACCCACCCTTATAGGAGAGGGATTGTTGAATCATTAAAGTCAATTGTAACTCATGTAGGAGAAATGAGCGAGCAAATGAATTTTTGGTCAAATAAGAGGCATGAGATGAGACAATTTTATGCTAGTGGTTTGCCATATGCAGATGTCAAAAAACTAAAAATTAGCAAAGCCGACTTATGTGCCCTATTTATAGACCCCAAAACCAATGAACCTTTGTCCCATGCATGCAGGAGGTTCCCCATCCATTGGTGCCACCATGAGTTAATTAAAAACAAATTTTGGGAGTGGTGGTGGATGGTATTTGACCAACCTCCATGCAATAACCATGAGGTGCCGCAATACTTTTTGAGGAAACTCTATTGTGATTTTGTCCTCAATAAAATGCCAAACTATTTTCACATCTTAGACTTTCAGGGTAGAGGTGGGGGCTCCACACATGATAGACGTGTTGCACGACGTAATCCACAGTTAGCACCGAGAGCCTTGGGCGAACCCATGGTGGAGCATGTCATTGTTCCTTCCATTGTTAAGGACAGTGTAGAGGTGGACACGATGAAGTCGATTGGCTCACTCATTCAAACCATTTTACAGTGTGTGAATCCTCTAGTAGAGCCTGGTGTGGAGGAGACGTGTAGGCCCCGAGCTCCACCCCACCATTGTGGCGCTTGTGGTGTTGTTTTCATGTTTGATTATCAGGGTGATCATGATGTAGCTACATAGCCTACGTTAGTTGCAGAGGTGATGGGTTTCATAGACGATATTCTGAATGATACATTCGGCATTAACACTTAGGTGAAATTTAGCAAGTTATTTTAATGTTTCTTATTAAAATATATTTTGAAATTTAAGAATAACTAAATTAGTAGAATTTTGATATGATGAAATTTTAGGGTCACACTATTCATGAGGGATGCTCTATTCCTACAGACCCTTATACATTCTTGACGATGAGTCGACAGGTATGCAACTAGTATTAAAGATATTATTATTGCATTTGAATAGTTGAATGTTATATTTGAATGTTTGTCTCACAACATGCTTCGGATTTCAAATAGGTTCCTGGTGCACCTTCTTCCTCCATACCTTGTGATTCATATCCTCAAACAAAGTACACTCAGGTAGCCTTTATTCATTAATGGTGTTGTAAATCTATGTTAGCTAGTTTTCATAATTTTGCGTATATACAAATCTAAAAATTGATGAGAAACACAAACATTGCCTTCAAGTATTCCTTGATCGTGTCACATTATGTTCTCCTAATTAAATTTTTGTTCCTTTATTCCTTCCTAATCCCTTACCATTAACATTTAATAGTTCACCCTATTTTACATGATCCCCTCCTAGCCCATCCCACTAATATCTTCTAGTCCATGCTATGTGTCATTATGTCCTACTCCCATCTTATTGTACCCATTATTATATCACCCTAGATGTTCTATGATCCCCTATGTTCCACCCTATGTTCCTTTATATCATCCTATATTATACCATATTTATCCACGTTTCATCCTAGATAACTCTTCTCTATTATTTCTATGCACAGGTCAAGTTCGCACTTCATGTACTATAGTCAAAACCTAGACACCTCCTAATTCACCCTATGTTGCATTATTCCCTAATAATCGCATCCCATTAACCTCAAATTTTCCACCCTATATTTTTTTATCCCATCCTAGCCCATCCCATCAATTTATACTAGTCCATCCTATGTTCCATTAATCCCTTTGGCATAGGGGCACCACTCTTTTCTATGTTTCTTCATTAAGTGTTTGATAGTGGTGCAAGAGCACCCATGGGTCTAAGGGACCTAGAATCATTTGTTATGTTTTGTTTCTTTTTTAATGTTCGAATAAGGTCTCATGGACCATTTCATTGATTTTTAATAGGTCTCCTAGGGATTTGTTGGAGTTTTGGTCTTGATGACCAACATTTTGTACAAAGAAGGTCTCCATCCTCCTTTGTAAGTCTAGTGTATTTTGGAAAATTAAGCATTTAAAGGATGGATTGATGTAGCTAGACACCTGAGGGGAGTCATGTTTTTCATTTTGAGTATTTTTGGATTCCTTTCACACAATTTGAAGGTATCTTTGTAGTTGGGTTGGTGAAAGTTGGCTAAATTGCATTAATTAGGCATTAAAGAGTAAAAAATGAAGTCTTTTTGTGTTTCCAATGGCCAACTGATTCAAATTTCAGTTGGAGGAAATTAGAGGAGGTTGGAAGGCTTCATATATGACTCTTTTGGTCTAGGCAAGGCTGTTCTTGAAGTTTGGAAGAATTTTTCAATAAAGAGTTTGTTGATTTCTGTGTTTTCTTGAAGAAATTGTTGATCCCGTACTTGGTACGGTCTATATATGTTGTTTCATGCTCCAAGAATGTAATGGTTGGATAGGTAATTGAATAATATTTCTTTTGGCATTGGAGTGGTGAGATTTCATTGAGTATCGAGGGAGATATCTTAATTTTACTCTCGGGTGGTCTAAAAACCCTCAAAATCAGGGTTATGAGTGAATTATGGGTGTTTCTTCCATCCCCACGTTGTAGAGTTGCTAAATCCTGGTGGGATGGAAGGTATATGCCTGTAATATTATGTCCTAAATGTCTTGGAGAATGAAAGGCTCATTGGAGGAAGTGTTGTGAGATTCTTGGCTTGACATCTCTATGTGGCAAGCCTAATTAACAACCAAAAAAGTGAGTTTTGCTTGGTTTCTAGAAAATATGTTTGGGGGGCACTTAGGAATGATGGTAATAGGTGTGGAAAACCTGTAGGAGTTTTTTTTTGGGCTTTGAGGTTAAGGGGAGAGCCAAGATATTCAAGACCCAAGTGTAGGTCTGTGATTTAGGCCTCTTGGAGTAGCGGTAGAAAAGGTCATTGTGAGTTATGCCTTGACAGTCAAGATGAAAGGTTTCAAAAATTTGTAGGGGTCCATGTGTGGTGTTTGAATCCATGTGTTTTATTACTTGATAGTCCTCCATGTGGTTTTTATTCTGACTATCCTACCGGGTAAGGGCTACAAGCCTTAAGAGGGAGTGAGGTCTAAATCACCATAGTGATAGTTTTTTGTTGGAACCTAAGTGCTAGAGGGTTGTTGAACCTTGTTTTGTCCTAATGTGACATGATCCAAATTCTTTCAATCTTTGTGGGTGGTCTGAGTTGTGAACCCTAGGTGTGTGGGGGTTGATCACTTAAAGAATAATGGATTTTATGACTCCTTGTAAGAGTATTTGAGAGAAGTGTTGAATTGGATTGTCTTTGCCATCATAGTCGTGTGTTTACCTTCCCTGCCACTCTACATCATAGTGGTATCAAAGCCTGATTGTAGGTAATTGTTGAAGGGAAGACATCATGCCTCTAAAACAACTTGGACCGGTGGCTGCAAAGGAGTTGAAAGCCTTGAGATAAGAGGTAGAGGCCTTAAAGGAAATGAACAAAAGAAGAGGAGTGTCCATGGAGGAAGGGATCTCCTTTGAAGAGGAGTCAAAGGGTGAAGGATTCACAAAAGGTGGAGAGAACCCTCAGGGGGTAGAATACCCCCTCATGAGAGAAGAATCCTTAAAGCATTGCAAGCATCAAGAGGAGAGTCCTCTAAAGTGAAGATTGACCTACCAGAGTACAGTGGAAAGATGGATGTGGAAGAAGTATTGGAATGGGTAGAGGCATTGAATAACTATTTTGAATATAAAGAAATGGCAGAGAACAAGAAGGTGAAGTTTTCCAAAACAAAGTTGAAGGGATCCGCCTTGACATGGTGGATTTTCATCCAAGGAGAAAGGGTGAAGATGGGTAAGTCTATGATCAACTCATGGGATAGGATGGTGCATAGGTTGAAGGCACAATTCCTTCCTGCTGATCATGAGGTGCAAGAGTTCAAAAAGAGGCAGAATCTAAAGCAAAAAGACATGGATGTTTCATCCTACACTGAACAATTCTTCAAGTTGAGTATGAGATGTGATCATGTAGAAAGTGAGAATGAAAGAGTGGCCAGGTATATCAATAGCCTAGGGCTCAACATAGAAGATGAAATCAGTTTGGTTGTCCCCAAGACCATGGAGGATTTCATACAAATTGCACATAAGGTTGAAGAGAAGATAAGAAGAAAACAAGAGCATCAAAATAGAGGAAGAGGCAAGAATTTTAGAGATAGAGGCAGCTTTGGGGGCATAAATCAGTCCCAAAAACATCAAGAGGAGCCTAATCCTAATTAATCAAGTGGAGAATCAAGCAATAGAGGGGGGTTCAGGGGTAGGAGACCCAATGGTAGAGGCAGATTTAATGGAGGGAGAAGTTCCAATCAGTTTTCAGGGAGATGTTACACTTACAACTAGCTTGGGCATCCATCCTTCAAATTCCCTGAAAAGAAAGGATCAAGCTCTCATGGTGGAGAGAGGAGGAATCAATTGGACATGAAGATAAAGAAAGTGTGAACTCACCTACAGTAAACCTCACATCATAAGTTGGAGAGAACTTGATGATTAGGAGAGCATTGCTCAAGGCACCAAACCCTGAAGAACCCCCATAAAGGAATGCACTCTTTAGAATCAATTGAAAGGTACAAGGTAAGGTGTGTAAGATAGTAGTGGACTCGGGATCAACTGATAATCTTGGTTCAATTGAGATGGTAGAAAAATTGAATTTGAAAAGGATTTCTCACCCTAACCCATACAAAGTTTCATGGCTTAGTAAAGGAAAACAGGTCTTGGTGAATGAGCAATTATGGGTAGAATTCAACATTGGGTCATACAAGGACAAGATCCTATGTGACATGATCCCTATGAATGTGTGCCACTTGTTGCTTGGGAGGCTTTGGTAGTTTGATAGGAAGGCCAAGCATGATGGGGAGAAGAATACATACTCCATTGTGAAGGATGGGGTGACTTACAACCTCACACCTCTCATAGAAGAAGACAAGGAAAAGAATGAAGGGCCTAGTGTTTTGATGGTGGGTGAGAAGTATTTCATGAAGACCTTGAAGGAAGGAGGAGGAAGAGGATTCTTCCTGATTATGAAGCCAAAGAGTGAAGCAGATCTTCCCACAAAGAAGAAGGAAGATGCATCTAGAGAGGTCCAAGAGTTGTTGGAAAGCTAAAAGGACATAAAGGTAAATGAACTACCATGTTCCCTACCTCCCATTAGGGATATAAGCCACCATATTGATCTAATTCCATGGGCTAAATTTCCCAATAAGGCTGCATATAAGATGAAACCTGCTCATAATGAGGAGATTGCAAGACAAGTGCAAGATATTTGGATAAGGGGCTAGTGAGAAAGAGTTTGAGCCCATGTGTTGTTCCTACTATCCTAGCACCAAGGAAGGATGGGAATTAGAGTCTTTTCATATATTCAAGAGCCATTAAGAGATATTAAGATACATGATATTGAGGAGGTTACAAGAGCAAAAGTTTCTGATCAACATGGAAAAGTGTGAATTTATGAAGGGAGAACTAGTGTACCTTGGATTTGTCATCTCCAAGGGATGTGTGAAGATGGATCCTTCAAAGGTGGATGCTATTCTTACTTGGCCAACACCAAAATCCATGGGAGATGTGAGAAGCTGTCATGGACTTGCAAGCTTTTATAGAAAGTTCATCAAGAACTTTAGTCAAATTTGTGCGCCCATTTTGGACACCATCAAAGGAGGTAACAAGGGTAAGTTTTCTTGGACCAATGAGGCTGACAAAGGGTTTGAATATCTGAAAAAGAGAGTAGCACAAAAACCTATACTTGTTCTCCTTTATTTTTATAAGGTTTTTACAATTGAATGTGATGCTAGTAACCAAGCAATAGGGGCTGTCTTGAGCCAAGAAGGAAAATCGGTTGCATTTTTCAGTGAGAGGCTGAATGAAGAAAAGAGGAAGTATTATTCCTATGATTTGTAATTTTATTCTATGGTCCAAGCCCTCAAAAAGTGGAGACACTACTTGTTACCTAAATAATTTGTTGTCTATACTGATAATCATGCTTTGAGTTTCTTGAATGCACAAGATAAACTCAATCATAGGCACATGAAGTGGGTGAAGTCTTTCCAAGCATATACATTCACAATAAAGCATAAGAAGGTCCAAGAAAATAAGGTGGAAGATGCTCTTAGTAGAAGGGCACTTGTAGTGCAAGAGATCCAACTCCAAAGCATTGGGGTTGATGCATTGAAAGACATGTATCATGAATATGCAGATTTTGAGGAGGTATACAACATTTGTGATCAGAATTTGAATACTTCTCGTGGTGAATACTCTAATTTTCTGTTGCAAAATGGATTTCTCTTCAAGGAAGCCAATTGTGTGTGCCTAAATGCTCAATGAGGGAGAATATTATAAAGGAGAAACATAGTGGGAGTCTTGGAGGTCATTTTGGCCTTGATAAGACCTTAGAACAAGTGAGGAGGTACTACTACTGCCCAAGGCTGCAAGTCAATGTGAGAAATTTTGTGGAAGGATGCACAATCTGCCAAAGAGCAAAGGAAACTTCATCAAATGCAGGGCTCTATCAACCACTTCCCATTCCCAATACGCCTTGGGAGAGAGTAAGTATATATTTTGTATTGGGGCTGCCTAGAACCCAAAGAGGTTTTGATAGTGTTTTTGTGGTGGTTGATAGGTTTAGTAAGATGGCTCATTTTCTTCCTCGTAAATGCACCAATGATGCATCTAGTATAATAGGTCTCTTCTTTAAGGAGGTTTTTAGAATACATGGATTTCCCTTAGGCATTGTTTCTGATAGGGATTCTGAGTTCATAGGTCACTTTTGGAGGACCTTGTGGAAGAAAATTGGCACAAACCTATCCTTTAGCTCTGCATACCATCCAGAAATGGATGGAAAAACTAAAGTGGTGAATAGATCATTTGGAAATCTCTTGAGATGTCTTACCAAGGAGCATGGACAAGATTGGGATCTAATTTTACGTCAGGCTGAATTTGCATACAATGACTCCATGAATATGAGCATTGGTAGGAGCCCTTTTGAAGTAGTCTATGGAATACACCCTAGAGGGGTCTATGAGTAAGAGATCTAGAAGGATTTGATAGGAGAAGTTCTCAAGGAGATTACTTTGTTGTTACAATCAGGGATATCCATCAACAACTGAAGGAAACTCTACAAAAGAATGTTGAGAAGTACAAATAAAGAGCAGATTTGAGGAAGAGGGATGTTCAATACAAGGTTGGATATTTGGTGATGAGTCACTTGAAGAAGGAGAGAATTCAAAAGGGAAAGTATACTAAACTCATATATGCCTCTCTTGGTCAAGGCTAGTCTGTTCTTGAAGTTTGGAAGAAGTTTTCAATAAAGAGTTTGCAGATTTATGTGTTTTCTTGAAGAAATTGCTGATCATGTACTTGGTATGGTCTGTACATGTTGTTTCATGCTCCAATCCTATAATGGTTGGATACGTAATTGAATAAGCTTTCTTTTGGCATTGGAGTGATGAGATTTTGTTGAGTATTAAGGGAGATATCTTAATTTTACTCCTGATTGGTCTGAAAACCCTCAAAATCAGGGTTTTGAGTGAATTATGAGTGTTTCTTCCATCCACACATTGTAGATTTACTAAAGCCTGGTGGGATGGAAATTATATGCATGTACTATTAAGAGGGAGTGAGGTCTAAATCACCATAGTGATAGTTGTTTGTTGAAACCTAAGTGCTAGAGGGTTGTTGAACCTTGTTTTTTCCTAATGTGACATGATCCAAATGCTTTCAAGGTTTGTGGGTGGTCTGAGTTGTGAACCCTAGGTGTATGGTGGCTTATCATTTAAAGAATAATGGAGTTTATGACTCCTTGTAAGAGTATTTTAGAGAAGCATTGAATGGGATTGTCTTTGCCATCATAATTGTGTTTTTACCTTCCCTGCCACTCTACATCAGATAGGAAAGGTGTGTTAGGATGTTTGAGTTGAGTCCTTGAGTCTTAATAAGGTCCAATGATGCCATTCTATTGTAATTGATCAAATTTCAGGGGCTTTTGTATTCATCTTGTAAGGTTTGCAAATCATATGGAACGAATTCTCAAAGTTGACAAGGGGTGTCAAGGTAGATAGTATGATGTTTTCTTGAGTAAGTCATGATCTCTTAGTTGAATAAGGTCTCAGTAGACTATTTGTAATAGTTTAGGTGTTTAAGAGGGTCTAGTAAAATATAACAAGTGAAAACTTGAAAGTGCTAAATTTGTGAGTTGCATAAATGCAACAAATTTGTAATGCAACAGTCATGAGAGGTTTAAAAAGTAGTTGTAAGGAAGTTGGGCATTGGTTTGATGAGGAAAATCCTTTAAAAAGGCATGACAACTCATTTTGTAACATTGGCTTGAAGTTTGAAGCATTGGAAATAAGAATATCTATGTTTTTCATCAAATGTTTCAGTTTTATTGTCATTTGCAGGCCTGTATGAGCCCATACAGATTCATTGTGCCATGTAAATCATTTTAATTTGTGGTGGTAGGTGTTAAAAATATTTTGGAACAAGTTTGAGGGAGATCCATTGTGATTTGTGGTAAATATCCTTGTTTTCTTGTGACAGGCCGAAGACACACTATTTGAGGGTTTTGTACCCAAAATCATGATTTAAGGTCCCTTACACCGAGTGTGCCTACTGTAACTAGTGCAATGGTCCCTAAGGATTCTTATTAGGTTATAGGTTGCATGATTAGAGTTGTGGAGAAGGAACTAAGGAGATAAACCTGTTGTCTTGATGAGTTTTGTGAAGAGAAACACATGTAGATGGAGCCTTGGGTCTAAGGTTTGTGGAAATCAATGAGAGTGTGGAGTTTTTTCCAAATTTTGAGCATATTGGGGTTAGAATATACATGTCTGAGGTGGTGGCATGGTCTTGGAGGTTGTGCAAGTGGGACTTTGAATAAACCCTCTTGACTTGGCATGAAATTGAGGGTTTTGGAGATTTCTATGTTGGAGGAGTCAACCCTAGGTGTTTATTATGATTTTAAAGGTTTGAGGGCATAGAAAATGCAGCCCCAAGGTTTCAAGGGTCTGTGTTAAGTTTAAAGGTATGTTGCTTTGTAAATCTAGCCTAATTCGTGGCCCAGGATATCATCGAGGGTCTAATTTCAAGGGATTGGTCCAAAAGACTTGTATATGGTTAAGAGATATATTGTATAACTCTGAAATGGGTATCTAAAACCATCTTCCGATTGTCAAGTGTTTTCGAAAGCATGGGAGTTAAAGGCCAAAAACTGAGTTTGCACTACTACTAGGTTACATGGGTGAAAGTGAGAAGTTAGACTCTCGATTGTTGTCAAGATTTGAGGATTGTTTGGATAACTCTAATAGGACATTTTAATATTTTTAGATGTCTCTTGAATGCAAGTTGTCACTTTGAATTAGTTTGAGCCTCCTCTTTGCATCACCCTTCTATTCCCATCCCATTACCCTCTCTTATTTCACCTTATGTTCCATTATCCCCTCTTGGTCTTTATATCAACATGATACCTGAGATATTGTTTCATTTTTAGATGTTGACAAGAGATAGCCCTGGTGATGTTGGTGGCATGATGGACCATGGATTTTCTACAGCAATAGCTAGTTCTGATCCATTGAGAGAGGTATGGAATAGATTAATCGATTTGACATTATATTTTCTGTTTTATGGTATATTATAGAAATTTTTCACGATATTTTTATGTAGTTTAATTTATATCTTCATGGTTGCTACAGGTGGTTGTCACTCTAGATCCTAGATGTGGTGATGTTGTAAATGTACATGATGACTATATGTATGTTGTAAGTGATTATATATTTTGTTATATTCCATTCCACAATTCAATTTCTATGTTTTAACATCTTTACTTTTAATTGTATCAGTTGAAGGTCTAGAGTGAAGAGAGGACTAGCGAGCATGTTTGAAAGATAAGAGAAGCAACAGTCACTCCATCCAGTCAAATTTTGAAGGCAACACAGGATCTATTTCCTTCCCCTAGAGGGAAATGACTATGTATTAGTGTTGTTTGTTGTATGCCTATGTGGCATTTTGGAACATATGTTTTGTACTATCGATATATACATGATATTTTATGTCCATATGCCTCCTTTGTACTAAGCCTATATGGTTTTTTTGGATATATTATATATACTCTTATCAATATATATCATTGTATAGCCTTTCGGATTTTTTATTAAAGAAACTCTTATTTTGCTACTACCATTCTTGAATGATGTTATCATGCATATCATATAAGTTGTATGCTTGAATGTTGTAGGCATGGATTTTTTTTTACATCTAATGCTTAATTAATTTCCGTTGAATGCATAATAAGCCCCATCTAAAGCATATTGTATAAATAAGCTCCATTCGTGGTGGTTTGCATCCTTTGGAATGCTTCAATTATTTGTGCCTCACTTATTCACATGTATGCTTCACTTATTCACATGTATACTTCACCTATATTGTGTGTATTCACGTATAAGCTTCATGCTTCCAATGCATAGCAGAAAAAATCATTTGGGGAAAAATTTGACAAACCAAAAGTATAATACTTTGTGAAAAAACTGGGAAAAATTGTACAACAAAAGGTATAAACTTTTTTCTTTTAAATTGAAAGGTATTTCCATAGCATATAGAGATATAGAGAGAAAATAAAATAAATATTTTAACTAATGAATTGCAAAAAATAGATTTTTGTAGTTTATATTCATATCATTGATTACATTGCATTGCACATCTTTCAAACTCAAAGCATTACTTCACTTTGCATAACTAATAAGTAGATACTGATAGATGACCAAATTTCAACTACATTATAGTTTATACAAAGTCAACCTAAGCAGTTATGCAATTTCTTTACATTGCGTAACTAATAACTAGGAGCAGTTGCCAATTGCATTTTCTTATCATGGCATTCTATGAGACCAAATTTCTTCGAGGTATTTTTCATTGTCTATGTTACCACATTTTCCATACATGTCTACCAAAGAATCTTCTCAAATATTTCACTGCCTTGTTGCTATGGCTAAAAGCCTAAAACAAGTGATTTTGAACAAGCTATGGATGCTTCGAAAAAATATATCAAAAGCATAATAGTAAGCAATAACATAGACAAGGCAGTGAAATATTTGAAAAAATGCATCAAATAAATGTGGTGATGGAATGCCATGACAAGCCATAGACAAGGCAGTGAACTAGTTCAAAAGATGACTCAAATAAATGTGGTCTCATGGTAACGAAATGCCTATAAAGTCATTTTTCCACACTCAACTACTTGCATTTGATAATTTTTTCCCCAAGTGAGAAATCACCACACAAAAATTGAGAGAGGTTATTGTAGAGGGGCCCAACGTGATCCCATAGGCTAAAACGATAAGTTTCTAAGTGTCGTGGTGTCTTAATACGGGCATGTTGAAGTTCATAGCCATTTTGCACTTTGGACCCTTAAGGGATCGATCCGGTTGAACGTAGTTCAAAGCGATTTTGCGTGTTTTGGTGCGAAAGAGGAATATGCCTAGCATTAAACCTCCTATTCGGATGCGTTGGAACAGTTCGTTTGGTCACACGAGCTGCAGAACAAAAGTTGCACCACTTTACAACTTTCAACTACTTGCATTTGACAACTTTTTCCCCAAGTGAAAATTCACCACCATGGGAAAAGGCCTCCGAGATAGAAAAAACCAAGAGAGGTTATTGTAGAGGGGCCCAATTTGATCTCATAGGATTAGATGAGAAGTTTCTAAGCATCACAGTGTCTGAGTAATAACACACTGAAGTTTACAGCCATTTTGCACTTTGGACCCTTAAGGGATTGATCTGGTTGAATGTAGCTCAAAGTGATTCCACGTGTTTGGGTGCAAAAGAGGACCATGCCTAGTGTAAAAATAACTATTTGGATGCATTGAAATAGTTTGTTTGGTCACACAATTTGCATAACGAAAGTTGCACCACTTTGCAACTTTCAACTACTTGCATTTGACAACTTTTTCTCCAAGTGAAAATTTCCCACCACAGAAAAATTCCTTCGAGATAGTGAAAAATGAGAGAGGTTATTGTAGATGGGCCTAACACGATCTTGTAGGATCAAATGAGAAGTTTCTAAGAATCATGGTGATCGAGTAATAGCATGCTGAAGTTTGCATCCATTTTGCACTTTGGACCCTTAAGGGATCGATTCGGTTGAACGTAGCTCAGAGTGATTCCACATGTTTGAGTGAGAAAAAGGACCACGAATAGCATAAAAATACCTATTTGGATGTGTTGGAACAATTCATTTGGTCACACGAGCTACATAATGAAAGTTGCACCACTTTGCAACTCTTAACTACTTGCATTTGACAAGTTTTTCCCCAAGTGAAAATTCACCACCACGGGAAAAGGCCTCCGAGATAGTGAAAACAAAGAGAGGTTATTGTAGAGGGGTCCAACATGATCTCATAGGATTAGATGAGAAGTTTCTAAGAATCATGCTGTCTGAGTAATAACATGCTGAAGTTTGTAGCCATTTTGCACTTTGGATCTTTAAGGGATCAATCTGGTTGAATGTAGCTCAGAGTGATTCTACATGTTTGTGTGCAAAAGAGGATGATGTCTAGCATAAAAATACATGTTTGGATGCATTGGAACAATTCGTTTGGTCACACGAGCTGCATAACGAAAGTTGCACCACTTTTCAATTTTCAACTACTTGTATTTGGAAACTTTTTCCCCAAGTGAAAATTTTTCCACCACAGGAAAATGCCTCTGAGATAGAGAAAACCGAGAAAGGTTATTGTATATGGGTCCAACATGATCTTGTAGGATGAGACAATAATTTTCGAAGCATCACAGTGTCCGAGTAATAACATACTAAATTTTGCAGCCATTTTGCACTTTAGACCCTTAAGGGATCGATCCGGTTGAACATAGCTCGGATTGATTCCGTGTGTTTGGGTACAAAAGAGGACCATGCCTAACGTAAAAATACCTATTTGGATGCGTTGAAATGGTTTGTTTGGTCACACGAACTGCAGAACGAAAGTTGCACCACTTTGCAACTTTCAACTACTTGCATTTGACAACTTTTTCCCCAAGTGAAAATTTGCCACCACATAAAAATGCCTCCGACATAGCAAAAATTGAGAGAGGTTATCGTAGAGGGGCCTAACATGATCTCGTAGGATTAGATTAGAATTTTCTAAGAATCATAGTGTTTATGTAATAGCATGCTGAAGTTCACAACCATTTTGCACTTTGGACCCTTAAGGGATTGATCCAGTTGAACGTAGCTCAAAGCGATTCCGCGTGTTTGGGTGTGAAAGAGGACTATGCCTAGCATAAACGTATCCACTCAGACTTGTTGGAACAATCTATTTGGTCACACGAGTTGCATAACGAAAGTTGCACCACTTTGCAACTTTCAACTACTTGCATTTGACAACTTTTTCCCTCAGTGAAAATTTGCCACCACAAGAAAATGCCTCCAAGATAGAAAAAACCAAGAGAGGTTATTGTAGAGTGGACCAACATGATCCCATAGGATTAGATGAGAAGTTTCTAAGAGTCACGGTTTTTGAATACTAGCATACTGAAGTTCACAACCATTTTGCACTTTGGACCCTTAAGGGATCGATCTGGTTGAACGTAGCTCAGACGATTTCATGTGTTTGGGTGCAAAAAAGGACCATGCATAGCATAAAATTATCCACCCAATCACATTGGAACAGTCCATTTGGCCACACGAGCTACAGAACGAAAGTTGCACTACTTTGCAACTTTCAACTACTTGCATTTGACAACTTTTTCCCCAAGTGAAAATTCGGCACCACTAGAAAATTCCTCTGAGAGAGTGATAACCAAGAGAGGTTATTGTAGAGGGTCCCAACAAGATCTCATAGGATCAGATGAGAAGTTTGTAAGCATCATGGTTTTCGAGTAATAGCATGCTTAATTTTTCAGCCATTTTGCACTTTGGGCCCTTAAGGGATCGATTTGGTTGAACATAGCTCGGAGCGATTCCACATGTTTGGGTGTGAAAGAGGACCATGCCTAGTGTAAAAATACCTATTCAAATGCGTTGGAATAGTTTGTTTGGTCATACGAGATACAAAATGAAAGTTGCACCACTTTGCAACTTTCAACTACTTTCATTTGACAACTTTTTCCCCGAGTTAAAATTCGCCACCATAGGAAACTGCCTCCGAGATAGAAAAAATTGAGAGAGGTTATTGTAGAGGGGCCCAACATGATCTCATAGGTTCAAACTGAGATTTCATAATCACCACGGTTTACGAGTAATACCCTATCAAATATTGTTGCCCTTTTACACTTTGGACCCTTAGGGATCGAGACGGTTGAACCTATCTCAGAGCGATTGTGCTCTCTTTTTGAAGGAATTAGGTGGAAAAAATACTTAACTCCATTTTAGTTATAGTTTGGTTTGATTTCAAGTGATTTTTTGCATTTTAGAAGCCAATTACTGAGGGTCATCCATTTGTTGTCCAAATTTAGTTGTTTGGCCTGGTATAGGCTTGTATGTTGTTTTTGTCTTGACTGTCCTATCGGGCAGTGCTATAAGGGTTAAGGGTAAAAGAGACCTAAAGGCTAGAGCGATGAGAA
The DNA here is from genome assembly GCA_007115665.2 of Sequoiadendron giganteum. Taxonomy (NCBI): domain Eukaryota; kingdom Viridiplantae; phylum Streptophyta; class Pinopsida; order Cupressales; family Cupressaceae; genus Sequoiadendron; species Sequoiadendron giganteum. The sequence goes on along the minus strand of CM021100.1, from coordinate 382,694,895 downwards.
AATGGAATTCCTTAGGCGTAAGTTACGGTGTTATGTCCTGGAGTGGTCAAGAGAAACATGTTCTGGGGTAACAAATCTGGTCTAAACCTCTATCTCAGTCTAATTGGCCAAAATCCCATGTCAAGTGGTAAGGTTACCCTATTGTGAGTTTGGTGAATTGATGTCCAAGTGGGCATATTTAAGAGAAGATGTGTCATCTCTCCTATTTAGTTGATCCACTCTACATCATGTTTCTTGTTTGGAACAACCTCATTAGGTCCCCTTGTGGCGTTGTAGATTGGTCCATAGTAGTTATTTGGTTGAATGTTATACCCTAGGGTATGTTAGAGATGACCTAGGTTGCATTGATTTCTATGAGGCATACACTACCCCTACCTTGTCAACCTTACGGATTTGGAAATTCAGTGATCTCACTAGCTTTCCAAGCTCACTAGCTTGCCAATTCGGTAGGATTGACAAAAGGTGAGTTTTGAGGAATTCAATGAATCTACGTTGGGGATTATGCAAAGTTGATTTAATTATCATTGCTTGGATGTTGACAACCTCTGTAGGGTCCTTGTTGAGTTTGATTCTATTTTACAAGGTTGAGTTAATTGAAATTTGATGTCTTTCTTGGCATATTTGAGAGAAGTTGTGTCAATTTGTGTCTTGGGTTACCACCACCTCTGCATCAGTAGGGGCAATAAAATATGCTTTTCTACAATTATATTAGACATTATTTCATTCTTACTCATAAATCCACATGTTTTTCCTTGAAGACAAATTTAAATGTAAACCACAAAGGATTACAACTAATTTTAAATGTAATATACACATTTAATTGAGGCATATATTAAGGAATATACACATTTGCATGTATTAATTTCTAATAATTTTTTTATATAAAAAAAATCACTAAGTCAATGACAAATATTACAATAGTGATGGAAGAACATCTTGAAAATCTTCCCATTTGTCAATACTTGTATCAATATATGTAGGGATATAATCCTCCCATTTGCAACATAGATCATGGTATATATTTACTTCAAAAGAAACAAAAGGAGTTGCTGCTCAGTTTTGTTTCTCCATTCCACCTTAGTTGGCCTAGTTATTTAGATTCTAAATTGGTTCAAAACATGTACATCCCCTGATCCCTATGAAACACATGGGTAGTAGCCTCTCTGTGGTTGTGTAGTATCATAGGAATTTGGTCCACCAAAAACATGCAAAAGCCTCTCAATCTTAGATAGACTCACATATAAATCATTAAAAGAGCAATGACTAAATAATCTCAGTCATACAGATGACGATACCTACTATCACCCTCATACATGGTAGATAAGGAGGTCGATTGAAGGTTCTACAATGGTGATGTTCCCCTTCACTACTTTATCATCTCTCAATGACCCTACATATAAATTTTTAGTATATCACTGAGAGGCTTAACATAAAACATGTAGCATATAAGAATATGATAAATCTAGGAGATGGAAAAGAAAGAGAAGATTGACAACCAGAAAATGCACCAACAATAAATGTTTCTCATACCATTGAACACTTGAACCACCAACCGATGTTCTTTTCTTATATACTTTGAAAAACTTTAGTATTACCTACAGTCACAATTAGAAAAGGATCAATGATAGTCGTAAATGCATATGAAATCAAACACTAATGGTGAAAAAGCCTTATTGCAAGGTGTTGGTCCAAATGAGTGATCAATAACATGAATTTACAAATTCAATGTGCATACTTACAAATCAATCTAGGGAACCATCTGGGTCTGCTCTACTCTTTATTGTGTCGAGTATTACCTCATGGTCACACTCACACACTTTCCACATGTTCTTGCTCACAGGTCTTCCCTTATATTTGATCAAATGAACATTGGTGGCGACGAAAAGGTTCGAGTAGTGAAGAATTTTACGATGCATGTCGAAGTCCTCAAACAACCAAACTGCAACATTTTTAACTAGATACCTTCGAAGCCATGTTCTAGTAACAACCACCGAACCTGTAGGATATTCTATTTTTTCTCCGTCTATAACTGGGGACTCCAATTTATTTTTGGCCTCGATACAATAGCACAGGTAATAATCTGTACCCTCCTCATTGTCTTCATCTGCAATCACTGCATAAATGTGGCCTGCATTGATATGTTAACCATATTAGATGTATTTACTGAGCAACATAATAAAACTTGTAAGATATATTACCTAGTTCTAGTAGGTCTAATACATGATCAAATTCAATGGATGATTGCATCTCCATGATTTGTAGAGCCATCGGGAGCTGATAAGTGTCAAGTGGGGTTAGACTTCTTACAGACCATTTGTCAACCCACTTTATTGACTCGCAATCATTCCATGATTGAAGTGTACATGCATAAAAAAGCATGCCATCTTCCTTGTATGGATAGTCCATGTACCTGCATTGGAGCTTCTAAAAGAGTGTAGCTCGATTGATCCTGTTAGTGTACAACAATCCTCATATTTTTCAATGTTAGTATCATCTACTAAATGAAAAAATCTATGAACTAAAGAATTACCTTCACTACCTGGACCCATTGGACCATTACACCACTGGATAATTGATCTTGCATCTATCAACTTTACACTGTTTGTGTACTTTAACTCTTCTCGTGCTAGGGCTCTTTTGATACATGCACCTGCTCCATCATGCTCCCCCTTTATATGCTTTGCCTCTGAGAAGTTCCACATATGCTGAACACCACTAATCAAATGCATCCTGCTCAACCAGTAAAACATTCTAGTGTTCTTGAATTGTGATGTACAATTATCTAACTATATGATATGCTAACTAAATGATATGCCTCTACTAGCCAAGTCAACATAGAACATATGCAAGCAACCTTGCACAAACTCTATAGAATGTGTGCGATCATCACTGATGTAAAAGTGATACTCCCTCAATAATTTCCTATTTTCCTCTATACAATCATTTGCATGAATGAATGCTATATGCACAAATATAGCAACTTGCATGGAGTTGTAGTATTGTGATTTCACCTCATTCTGTGGTTGTAGTGTGTAGTTCTCAGTGAAGTTGACAACTGAAATGATATAATGAAGTGGAAATGTGTCCTTGCATAACTTGAATTGTGAGTCCAACCATTGTTCTCTGTGTGTATGCATTGCATAATCATAGACCACCTGATCACAAAAAATTCCCATAAACTGATACACTAAAATCTTATCACTGACCAATTCATACTTCTTTGCTTCTTTCCCATCTTTTAGATTGTATGCCATTGTCTTATATTTGCCAAATTCCACAATTTTGTCTCCAATTGTGTGTGTACTAGCCATGTGTTGGAAAATTGGAAAATGTTGCATGCCACCACAATGATCACATGTGCCATCCCAACATGATTTTTTGTAAAAAATTTGACCATCCTCTCTTTCACATAAAATGGAAGACAAAAATTTCCTTGACGATTTAGGTGGAGGCATTATGTTACATTCCTATAAAATATTATTAGTATGCATATCTAAACATATATGTCGATAAAAATCATAATGGTTAGAAAACTCAATATGAACCCTAAAACAACAAGTAGTGCGTGTGTGATTTATTTTGACATAAAATGGCTTTAGCATTTCAAAATACCTTTGACATATTTTAATTTCAAGAAACTTCTGTACAAAATCAGCAAAAAATTGGGTTTGAGTGGTATCTAAATAATGCATTGGATGTGGCTCACGTTTTTTACTACCAATTCTCCTTCTTACAACATCTCTTTGATTAGGAGAGGTCCTTGTTTTATCCTTCCAATAATTCACAATTAAAGATCTCAAGCCTTGACAAATTCTTGTGTCTTTTCGTGACACTCTACCTGAAAAATGCCCATAACTCATTGCTATTTGGATCCTCCACTCTTTCACGCCTTCCTTTGGCTCTCATTAGAGATGATCTACTTATTTTAAAAGACTTAATTTCCTTTTTAAGGTTCACCTTGTTCCTTGTTTGTCTGCTTAACAGTGTTGTTGTCATCACATGTTGTGTGGCACAACTATCCTTTGTGCATGAGGTGGAACCCATGGTCTCGTATGCACTCATCAAGTTCTTTACAATGGAATTTTCACTTGAGTCATTCAAAAATCTTAGCCCAAGAGCCTTCATGGTGGGCCTAAATTTGAGTTGCCTCATCATTTCAACAAATAGTTGGCATCTTCCACCCTCACTTAGCTTCGCAAAAAAAAAACTCCATATCCTTTGTGCATATCCATGACATGTACATTTTGGAATCTTATTAGGCATCCATTTCAAAACATTGGAATCAATATGAATAAAAAATGTAGGTTTTCTATGCAAAACTCTAGGAGGAGTTCTCAAATGTAAATTTGTGTCAATATTGGGAAGGTCAACAACATCGGGGAAAGATCATGTACCTTCAATTGGAGGTGAAATTGATGACATACCTTGAGATTGACATGTAAATGATGTTTTACCTCCAACTTGAGATGTTGTTTGTGGAGTGCCTTCAAATAGAGATGTGTTTGCTAATGTACTTTCAAAACGCAATGTTTTTGATGGTGTGTCTTCAATTGGAGATGTGATTTCCGATGTACCTGGAAAACCACATGTTGTTGTCAATATGTCTTCAATTAGAAATGTGCATTGAGCTTCAACTATGGTTGATGATGTGCCCCCAACTTCAGTATCTATTCCTGTCCTTCCATGAACTTTCTTCATTCTTGCCCTTTGTTTTTCCAATTTGACATCTCTCTTAGATTGCATGGGAATTTTTGGTTGTATGGGCTGAAATTCCTTTGTTTCACAAGCTACATTTTTTGATTCTCTTCTCCTTGCATTTTTAACTGTACGTCCTTCTAGTGTTAGAGGCTTCGGTCATTTCCTCGACATGACCTTGAGTGCTACATGTTCACAAACACACATAGAACAAAATTAAGTAATGTATTTTACGAAAATATTCATATCGCTGATTACATTGCATTAAATATGAAACACACCAAAGCATTTTATGAAAGAAGGCAACGAGTTGTTTGGAATTATCAAACATGTCTATGCTACACAATATTTTTCATACATGATGGAGTTAGATGTCTGTAGGGTTAGATATTAGAGTAGGGATTTTGAGTGTGTTTGAAGAGTTGGCAAGGTACCTAGAGGCTGATGCAGTACATGTAGGGATCCACAATAAACTTGTTCGAAGATTTAGAGGAAGGCTCTTAATAGACTTACACACAACTTGATCACTTAACTTACCAAGAAACACCATTTTTGATGCAGAGAGGGGTGGAAACCATTCAATACAACAAATCAATGAGAATCAATCAGATTCCAAAGAAAAATCAGATGTTCAACTGAAAATCCCAACTTCTACCAAGCTTTCCCTTGTAGCATAGGTAACCTGGTTCAAGGGCCTTTTCACAAAGATTTTCCAAAATACTTGACAAACTCAAGGATGATTAAGATACCCATTTGCAAGTTATAAAACATAGGTAAACCCCAAAATCAACTCCTTTGGACCAACATTGACTTCCAATAGACCCACCTTGGAAAAGGCTATTCAATTGGCCTAATTTACAAAGAGAGTACCTTTTAAACACTACATCTTCACTCAAAATACTCAAACAGTAGTATTTTATGTGTCAAAACCTCCAATTTCCTGATTTGTTTCTAGGTCCAAGAACTATAGGCCCCTAATTCACCAAACCCTCAATTTCAAGAAAAATACTTGGGGTTTTAATGAAACTCCTATCTCTCGGACCTGGTAGACCCATAAAAGGAACCAAACACACTTACTAGACCCTGCACATGGTGAATAATACATTACATGTACATTCCTTCCCACATTTTGTCAAAACACCACTTGAAGTCCTAATTTTCACCATGAAAAGACCCTGCTATAGTCCTAGAACATCATCCCAAACACCCAACCTTGAATCCACAACTTTCTAAATAGGTTAGGAATATATTTTAAAAGTTAGAGGACCCATTCCACAAGTTATAGTAGGCAAAAAAAGTGTAATGGTTCGAATTACATAATGAAACCCTTCAATCCAAGAACACTATGAAAGTAGGTAGCAACAGTAAAAACAATATAAATTTCGCTCTACAAAGAGTTAGAACCTCTAAATAGATGAAAATAAAAGCTAATTCATTAATCTACAACATCCAACCAGTTTCATATCATCTTAGAGTCCATATAGGCCATACAACAACAAGAAAAGTGAGAGAAACCAATACATTTCTAGAAAATAATGTTCTTCTTGATAAAAAATGGCGTGCAAATCAACCAACAACCTCTCCTTCGAGGAATTGGAGGTTATTATACATATTTTGATTTCATTCAAACACCTTCAAACTCTGCAACTTTTGCATCTTTTAGCAACTTTTCTGACCACATTTAGCCAAATTGCAAGCTATGACAGAACTGAACTCCCTTAGCTCCAAATACATTATAAAATGGTCTAATTGACCTTACTCAACACAATATACTCAACATTAACTAAAATCCTAGCATTTGACCTTGCTCACTAAAGATGACATTTTTGACAAAATTGAGCTTAGAAGGTGCTCCTACACCAGAGGCCTAGAACGTTGATTTTGAATAAACCCTCCTTGTTTCAAGAATAGAAAGGCCTAAAGCAAGGGTTTAGTGTTTAGATGCATTAGAGAGGGTTCCAGTGACTAAGATATGATAAGATATGAACAATTTTCTCTATTGTGAATGCTACAAGGAAGAGAATGTTAATTGGCCAATTCAGCATTGAATTGAGGTTTTTGAGATTGAAGATTGTTTGAAACTGATCTAATTATGATTGTTGAAGGTTTTGTCTCCCTTCTCTGCATCACAAATCTAGGGTATAAGTTGTTGCCATCTAAATGAAAACTAAATAATCTTGTGTTTATTTTTCTCAAAACCAAATTTTTGATTGTCAACAAAGTCATGAAGAATATGAATTGAAAGAAGGGTTTGTGATGCTATATCTTATAATTATTCACTATTTCTTTGGCAATGAGGTAAGTTAGAAAGACAATAAGCATTCTCAATTGCACAAAATTTCCCATTTTTTATTTAGTAGAAAGGTAAATGGTATGAATGAATGGAAACTTGCATTAACAACTATGTCAACTAGCTTGAATTTATCTAAGCACATGTGATGAAGGTGAATTTTTTGTGGAACAAAAAAATTAATGGAATCTTTCATTAACATTGATGAAAGCTATTAGGTTTTCCAAATTAGTTGAAAAAAGAATGAAATATAGTGAATTCCACTAGCCATGCTGGAAATGGACTACTATAAGCAATGCAAATAGAATTCATAAGTAAATTTATGTAAATTAAATGTCATGTTTTCAATTTTTTAATTCTTCAAACTCATAAAAATTGAACTTTTTTATGCAAATCCAATCTAATTCAATATTGAATTCTATGTCCAATTGTTATGATTATTAAAATCATTAAGGGAATTTAGTTTATATTGTCAAAAACAAATAAATATACTAAATATAAACATTTCAATATTACCAAAATGAATATATTACCTCATATAATGTAAAATGATGTAGAAACTTCAAAATTTCCTCTTCTACATTGTCTACCATGCAGATTGGTAGTAAAAAGGTGATGGATCAAGCATAGATTGGTACAATATGAAGTCAACTGCATAAAAAAAGGTGTTTCTAACTCAGATAAAGCGTTGAGCTAGACAAATATAGGAGAATGTGGGCCTGAATCACTAGGTCAACCCTTATTTTACCGTTTCAAGGTAAAACATATTTGAAGCTCACCAAATTTGGAGAGTGCCAAATTTGGAGAGCACCAAATTTGTTGTTTTGAAAAGGAGAGACCTGAGAGAGAGGGAGAGAGACAAAGTGGGAGAGAGATAGAGGGAGTGAGAGAGAGAGAGAGAGGGGGGTAGGAGGGAGAGACTTGAGATAGAGAGGTGGAGGGAGAGGAATGAGGAGAAACCTAGAGAGAGAGGGAGAGAGGGTGGGAGGGAGACACCTAAAAGAGAAGGAGAGGGAGAGAGACAAAGTGGGAGAGAGATAGAGGGAGTGAGAGAGAGAGGGAGTGGGAGAGAAAGAGAGGGAGAGACATTGAGACGGAGAGAGAGAGTGAGAGATGGAGTGAAAGGGGGTGGGAGGGAGAAACCCAAGATAGAGGGAGAGGGAGAGAGGGTGGGAGGGAGACACTCGAGATAGAAGGAGAGGGAGACAAAGTGGGAGAGAGGGGGTGGTAAGGAGATACCTAAGAGAGTAGGAGAGAGAGGGAGTGAGAGATAGAGGGATGAGAGAGATACAAGGAGTGATAGAGAGACTTGAGATATGGAGAGGGGGTGGGAGGGAGAGGGAGTACTTGGGATAGAGGGATTCGAGAGAGATGGAGGGGGTGGGGGGAGATACCTAAGATAGAGGGAGAGAGAGAGAGAGTGGGAAGGGGTGGGAGGAGATATCTGAGAGAGAGGGAGAGAGATAGAAGGAGTGAAAGAGAGAGAGGATGTGTGAGAGAGATAGAGGGAGTGAGTGAGAGAGACAAAGAGAGGCCTAAAAGAGGGAGAAGGGGTAGAAGGGAGAGACTTGAGAGACAAAGAGGGAGGGAGAGTGGGTGGGAGGGAGAGACTTGAGAGAGAGAGGGAGAGAGAGAGATGTAGAGAGAGTGGGAGAGATAGAGGGCATGAGAGAGAGAGGGACTTGAGAGAGAGAGGGAGAGGTGGTGGGAGGGAGATAATTGAGAGAGATGAAGAGGTAGAGCAAGACAAATAGAGGGAGTGAGATAGGGAGGGAGTGGAAGAGAGATAGAGGGAGTGATTGTGAGAGGGAGAGGGGGTAGGAGGGGGAACTTGACAAAGAGAGAGAGGGAGAGGGGGTAGGACGAAGATACTTGAGAGAGAGAGAGGGAGTGGGAGAGAGAGAGAGGGAGTGGGATAGAGATAAAGGGGGGGTAGGAGGGAGAGACTTGAGAGAAAGAGGGGGAGGGAGAGGGAGAGAGGGTGGGAGGGAGACACCTGAGATAGAAGGAGAAGGAGATTAACAAAGTGGGAGAGAGATAGAGGGAGTGAGAGAGAGAGGGAGATAGACAAAGTGGGAGAGAGATAAAGGGAGTGAGAGAGAGAGGGAGTGGGAGACAGAGGTAGAGAGACATAGAGACAATGAGAGAGAGTGAGAGAGAGGGAGCGAGAGGGGGTGGGAGTGAGAAACCTAAGAGAGAGGGAGAGGGAGAGAGGGTGGGAGGGAGACAAAGTGGGAGAGGGTGGGAAGGAGAGACCTGGAGAGAGAGAGAGACTTGAGAGATGGAGAAGGGGTGGGAGGGAGAGGGAGTACTTGGGGGAGAGGGAGTACTTGGGATAGAGGGATTCAAGAGAGATGGAGGGGGTGGGTTGAGATACCTGAGATAGAGCTAGAGAGAGAGTGGGAGGGGGTGGGAGGGAGATATATAAGAGAGAGGGACAGAGATAGATGCAGTGAGAGAGAGAGAGGATTTGGGAGAGAGATAGAGGGAGTGAGTGAGAGAGACAAAGAGAGGCCTAAAAGAGGGAGAGGGGGTAGAAGGGAGAGACTTGAGATGAAAAAGAGGGAGGGAGAGTGGGTGGGAGGGAGAGAATTGAGAGAGAGAGAGAGGGAGAGAGAGTGGGAGAGAGATAGAGGCCATGAGAGAGAAAAAGAGGGACTTGAGAGAGAGAGGGAGAGGTGGTGGGAGGGAGATACTTGAGAGAGATGGAGAGGTAGAGGGAGAAAAATAGAGGGAGTGAGATAGGGAGGAAGTGGAAGAGAGATAGAGGGAGTGACTGTGAGAGGGAGGGGGGGTACGAGGGGGAGACTCTACAAAGAGAGAGAGGGAGAGGGGGTAGGATGGAGATACTTGAGAGAGAGGGAGTGGGAGAGAGAGAAGGGGGTTAGGAGGGAGAGACTTGAGAGAGAGAGAGGGGGGGAGGGAGAGGGTGTGGGAGGGAGAAATCTAAGAGAGAGAGAGAGGTGGAGAGAGGGTGGGAGAGAGACACCTGAGAGAGAAGGAAAGGGAGTCAAAGTGGGAGAGAGGGGGTGGAAAGGAGAGACCTAAGAAAGTAGGGTGGGAGGTAAGTGATGCCTGATAGAGAGGGATTGGGAGAGAGGGCATTGGAGTGACATAGACTAGTGTAGGTAGCATGGGAGGGAGTGAGACTCGAGAGAGACAAACTTGAGAGGAAAAGAATTTATTCAGTTATGGTGGGGGGAAGACCTGAGAGAGGGAGTGGGAAAGAGAGGGAGTCGGACCCTTACATAGTAAAACCTATACCATTAACCCTTAAACCCTAATCCATCAACCCCCATACCCTCTTAATCCCTCAAACCTTAAAACCCTAATCTGTCAACCACTCTACAATCTTAATCCCTGAATCCTTAACCCTTAAACCCTAATCCCTCAACCACCATACCCACTTAATCCCTCAACCCTCAACAAACCTTAAACCCTAATCCCTCAACCCCCATACTCTCTCAATCCCTCAACCCTCAACCCTTAACCCTTAAATGCTAATCCCTCAACCCCTCTACAATCTTAATCCCTCAACCCTTAACCCTCAACCCTCAACCCTTAAACCCTAATCCCTCAACCCTTATACCTTCTCAACCCTCAACCCTTAACCCTTAAACCCTAATCCCTCAATCCCCATACCCTCTTAATCCCCCAGCCCTTAGCCCTCAACCCTTAAACCCTAATTCATCAACCCCTATACCCTCTTAATCCCTCAACCCTAAACCCTTAACCCTTAAAACCTAATCCCTCAACCCCCATACCCTCTTAATCCCTCAACCCTCAACCCTTAAACCCTAATACTCAACCAAATCCTCTATACCCTCTTAATCTCCTCAACTCCCTAACCTTCAACCCTTAAACCCTAATCCTCAACCGCTTATACCTCTAATCCCTTCAACCTCAATCTCAACTCTTAAACCGTAATCAACTCTCAACCTCCCTCAACCTCAACCTTAAACCCTAAGCCCTCAACCCCTCTACAATATTGATCCCTCAACCCTTAAACCTCAACCCTTAAAACCTAATCCCTCAACCCCCATACCCTCTCAACCCTCAACCCTTAACCCTCAAACCCAAATCCCTCAACCCCCATACCCTCTTAATCCCTAAGCCCTCAATGCTGAACCCTTAAACCCTAATCCCTCAACCCCTATACCCTCTTAATCCCTCAACCCTCAACCCTTAACCCTTAAACCCTAATCCATCAACCCCCATACCATCTTAATCCCTTAACCCTTGACCCTTAAACCCTAATCCCTCAACCCCTATACCCTCTTAATCCCTCAATCGTCAACCCTCAACCCTTAAACCCTAATCCCTCAACCCCTATACCCTCTTAATCCCTCAACCCTTAACCCTTAAACCCTAATCCCTCAACCCCCATACCCTCTTGATCCCTCAACCATCAAACCTTAATCCCTCAACCCCTATACCCTCTTAACCCTCATCCCTTAACCCTTAAACCCTAATCCCTTAACCCCCATACCCTCTTAATCCCTCAGCCCTCAACCCTCTACCCTTAAACCCTAATCCCTCAACCACTATACCCTCTTAATCACTCAACCCCTCTACACTTAACCCTTAAACCCTAATCATTAACTCCCCACTTTCTTATCCTCAACCCTCAACCTCTAACTCCTTAAAACTTAATCCTCAACCCCCATACCCTCTTAATCCCTGAACCCCTATACCCTCTTAATCACTCAACCCCTCTACCCTCAACCCTTAAATCCTAATCCCTATACCCCTATACCCTCTTAATCCCTCAATACTCAACACTTAGACCCTAATCCTTCAACCCCTATACCCATTTAATCCCTCAACCCCTCAACCCTTAACCCTGAAACCCTCATCCCTCATACCCTCTACAATTTTAATCCCTCAACCCTTAAACCCTAATCCCTCAACCCCTATACCCTCTCAATGCTCAACCCTTAACCCTTAAACCCTAATCCCTCAACCCCCATACCCTCTTAATCCTCGTACTCTTAGTCTCAACCCTTAAACCCTAATCCTCAATCTATACCTCTTAATCCCTCGAAACCTTCAACCTCAACCCTTAACCCTTAAACCCTAATCCATCAACTCCCATACCCTCTTAATCCCTCAACCCTCAACCCTTAAACCCTAATCCATCAACCCCTATACCCTCTTAATCCCTCAACCCTCAGCCCTCAACCCTTAAATGCTAATCCCTTAACCCTTATACCCTCTCAATCCCTCAACCCTCAACCCTGAAACCCTAATCCCTCAACCCCTATACCCTCATAATCCCTCAACCCCTCAACCCTCAACCCTTAAACCCTAATCCGTCAACCCCTCTACAATCTTAATCCCTCAACCCTTAAACCCCAATCCCTCAACCCTCAACCCTTAACCCTTATATGCTAATCCCTCAACCCCCATACCCTCTTAATCCCTCAACCCTCAACCCTAAACCATTAAACCTTTATCTATAAACCCTCTACTTGAGAGAGAGAGAGGGAGAGGTGGTGGGAGGGACATACTTGAGAGAGAGGGATAGGGAGAGGGAGAGAGAGGGAGTGAGAGAGGGAGGGAGTGGAAGAGAGATAGAGGGAGTCACTGTGAGAGGGAGAGGGTGTAGGAGGGGGATACTTGACAAATATAGAGAGGAAGATGGGGTAGGACGAAGATAATTGAGAGAGAGAAAGAGGGTGGGAAGGAGAGACCTAAGAGAGAGGGAGAGAGAAAAATTGGGAGAGAGATAGAGGGAGAGAGAGAGAGAGGGAGCGAGACAAAGTGGGAGAGAGATAGAGGGAGTGTGTGTGTGTGAGAGAGACAAAGTGGTAGAGAGATAGAGGGAGTGAGAGAGAGGGAGTGGGAGAGAGAGTGAGAGAGAGGGAGGGAGATTGGGTGGAAGGGAGAAACCTAAGAGAGAGGCTGGGAGGGAGACACCCAATAGAGAAGGAGAGGGAGACAAAGTGGGAGAGAGGGGGTGGGAAGGAGAGACCTAAGAGAGTAGGAGAGAGAGGGGGTGGGAGGGAGAGGGAGTACTCAGGGTAGAGGGAGTACTCTAGATAGAGGGATTCAAGAGAGATGGAGGGAGTGGGGGGAGATACCTAAGATAGAGGGAGAGAGAGAGAGAGTGGGAAGGGGTGGGAGGGAGATATCTAAGAGAGAGGGAGAGAGATAGAGGGAGTGAGTGAGAGAGAGAGGGTGTTGGAGAGATAGAGGGAGTGAGTGAGAGAGACAAAGAGAGGCCTAAAAGAGGGAGAGGGGGTAGAAGGGAGAGACTTGAGAGACAAAGAGGGAGGGAGAGTGGGTGGGAGGGAGAGACTTGAGAGAGAGAGAGAGAGAGAGAGTGGGAGAGAGATAGAGGGCATGAGAGAGAGAGGGAGAGGTGGTGGGAGGGAGATACTTGAGAGAGATGGAGAGGTAGAGGGAGACAGATAAAGAGAGTGAGATAGGGAGGGAGGAGTGGAAAGAGAGATATAGAAAAGAGGGAAGTGACCATATGAGAGGAGAGAGAGGGTAGGAGGGCACAACAAAAGAGAGAAAGAGAGAGAGGAGGAGAGAGAGAGTAGGATAGAAGATACTTAGAGATAGAGAGGAGAGGGTGGGAGGAGAGAGACAAGTGGGAGAGAGTGAAAGAGAGTGGGAGAGAGAAATGGAGTGTGTGTGTGTGAGAGAGAGAGGGGGATGGAGATACCAAAGAAAGAGTGAGAGAGAGAGGGAGAGAGATATAGTGAGTGAGAGAGTGGGAATGGGAGAGAGATAGAGGGAGTGAGTGAGTGATAGACCTAAGAGAGGGAGAGGGGGTAGGAGGGAGAGACTTGAGAGAGATAAACAGAGAGAGAAAGATAACCTAAGAGAGGGAGATAGAGTGAGAGAGACAAAAAGA
>CM021100.1:382467206-382681025 GCA_007115665.2 Sequoiadendron giganteum | reverse complement strand
CTTGGGCGAGAGGGATTACTCGAGATAGAGGGATTCAAGAGAGATGGAAGGGGTGGGGGAGATACCTAAGATAGAGGGAGAGAGAGAGAGTGGGAGGGGGTGGGAGAGAGATAGAGGGAGTGAGTGAGAGAGAGAGGATGTGGGAGAGAGATAGAGGGAGTGAGAGAGAGAGAAAAAGAGAGGCATGAAAGAGGGAGAGGGGTAGAAGGGAGAGACTTGAGAGACAAAGAGGGAGGGAAAGTGGGTGGGAGGGAGATAATTGAGAGAGAGGGAGAGGGAGAGGGAGAGGGAGAGAGAGGGAGATACTTGTGAGAGATGGAGAGGTAGAGGGAGAGAGATAGAGGGAGTGAGATAGGGAGGGAGTGGAAGAGAGATAGAGGGAGTGACTATGAGAGGGAGAGGGGGTAGGAGGGGGAGTCTTGACAAAGAGAGAGAGGGAGAGGGGGTAGGATAGAGATACTGAGATAGAGAGAGGGAGAGGGGGTGGGAGGGAGAGAGACAAAGTGGGAGAGAGTGAGAGAGAGGGAGTGGGAGAGAGAGAGGGAGTGTGTGTGTGAGAGAGAGGGGGGATGGAGATACCCAAGAGAGAGAGAGAGAGGGAGAGAGAGAGAGAGGGAGAGAGATAGAGTGAGTGAGAGAGAGGGAATGGGAGAGAGATAGAGAGAGTAAGTGAGTGATATACCAAAGGGAGGGAGAGGGGGTAGGAGGGAAAGACTTGAGAGAGAGACAAAGAGAGAAAGATAACAACCTAAGAAAGGGAGATAGAGTGAGAGATACAAAAAGACCAAAGAGGGATAGAGATAGGGAGAGTGAGATAGATTTATTTAGGTACCTATGTGGGAGGGAAAGAGACCTGAGAGAGGGGATTGGACAGAGAGAGTAGTCTAGGTCACATGGGAGGGAGTGAGACCTAAGAGATAGAGACTTCAGAGGGATAAATAGTTATCTAGTTATGGTAATGAGATAGAGAAGGTATGAAAGGTAAAACCTTAAATATCCATCTACGATTATAGAATGTGCACTCTAAGCATTATTAAAGTTGTTCACCAAAGAGGGGAAATTCTAGCTCTGTTCAAAGCAGGCCATTTGGCAAATGCCAAATGACTCATCACATTTGGTGCATGCCAAATTTGGTGCTCGCCAAATGTGATGAGTCATTTGGTGAGCGCCAAATTTGGCGCTCACCAAATGGCCTGCTTTGGACGTGTTAATTGATAGGATTTGCCAAATTTTCTCATATTTTTGTCTGTGGTCCCCGTCTCATTTGCATGTCTTTCAATGCAAGTTTATAAAAAAACCATGATAGCGTTAACCTCTCTCTTAGCTATCTAAATATATATAAAAAAAGTCATTTTTATTTAGTTAAGGTTTTGATCCATGGATTCTATTGTAAATGCCTATGTTTTTGGTCAAAAACCAACATGTGCTAGTTTTAGGATAGATTTTTACCCGTTCATCGAAATGTGAAACAAATTTTATTTTTTGAAACTAGACTCCATTCTACACATGATGAAAAAAAAAAAGAATCAATTTTCGATTAGTTTGCAAAAGCTTTAGGGGGGAGCACGCTCATATTTCATCTTGTCAAGATGTGTCTACTTTGAAAATTCATATAATATTATATATTCTTTAAAAACAATATCCGAAAGAATGAGGATAAACTAGATGGTGTTAGCTAATTTCTTACCATTGGGATTTTTGAAATTCTAAAAAAAAGTCAATCAAAAAGGGGGGAGCCCTTAGGAACAATGCTATTTTTTTTGATAAAAATAGAACCTATTTTTCCCTCCCCCCCTTTTTGAGACCCTTAATCTTCATTAATTTCAAAAAAAAAATAGTAGCTTAGAAACTAGACTCGGAGCACTTCAAATTTTGTTCTTGCCACATCTTGAAATCTTGAGAATAACTATCTTCATTTTCTCGTGCAAATCAGATTTTACTGAATTTAGAAAAAAAGTGGCATCTTAAGAGCCAAAATTGTGTCACAGATTGGTACACTTGCCCTAAACTTCCTTTCAAAGCTTTCAAAGACTTCAACCAAAAATATAATCATTTGAAATCCAATAGAATACATAATGATTAAAAACATTTTGAAGCTGAACACAATGATGCCACTCTCAAATATTAAATCATAGCTACTGTCGACTGCCAAGTGACTTTATACAAAGTCAAAAACCTTACAATTATAATAGTCGATGTCACATGTAAAATGTGACCGAAATAAACCATAACTCTATTTAAGCTTTTTTTTAAAGATTTGAAACTTCACAATGCCGACTTCACAATACTTAGCATGCCCGACAAGGGCTTTCAATAATAGACAAAATATCTTAAGTTTTGGTTTTGTTGTATTATTTAAACATGGATCACAGTATCTTAAGTGCCCAAGAATGTATAGAACCCAAATTTTATAGAGTATGCCTTGAGCCAAGGTGAACATAATGAAATTTAAGTGAAGCCTTTATGAAGTTATATGAATAACTCATGAATATATCTATGCAACATGATAAACTGTCTGTGTATCAAGGATGATACAACCATGCAAACCAAGCATGTAAAAACTAAATAAGGTGAATTTTCACTATAAGACTTCATGAAAATTGAAGCTTACCAAATTACCTTCAATCTGAGCAATGAAATGCGATCACCTGTATGTATCTCAACAAAACCAAGTAGAGACTGAAAACATGCCAATGTAAGTACCAACCAATATCACTGAACCAATCTAAGTGTCAGAACAATATGTGCATCTATAATAATCAAAACAATACAACATGATATCGCCTGATCATCAACACCTGTAGAAAGAATCACCCCATGTGACATATATATCCTCTATACATGAATCCAACATGACTAGTATCATAAAAAAGGACTGAAAGTATCCAAAGCATTGGCCACAAAGCCACAAAGTATTGAATATGCCAAGATTGAAATATATAACCAAAGCATATTAAATGCATAATTCCAAACTATGAAATGCCAAGGCACCAACCCAGGGTAGTTTTGACAGCAAGGAAAAATGCCACAGAAGGAGCCAATGAACTCCCCCTTTTTCCTTGATGGAAAACACATAGCCATGCAAAAACACAGCCATCTAAACCAAAAAATTTGAACCCTATCTAAACCAAAACTCATATTTCTCCCCCTTTTTGTCACAAGGACAAAGGATAACTTCTAAAATGCCAAGAAATGTAACTGAAACAACTTCAAATGTAGAAATGGAGCAGAAAATAAAGACCAAATGAAGCAGCAACAATTTCTCAAAGAGCTAAAAATCTCCCCCTGAATCCATGATAGAGCATTAAGAGAGCAAAGATTGAGAGAAAAATCCCAATCGATAAAAAAGTCTTTCAAAGACTTCTTTAGCCAAAGGTTTTGTAAAAATATCTACAACCTGTGCTTGAGTAGGGACATATTGCACAAAAACTTCATTAGCCAACACCTTTTCACAAAGAAAGTGAAATTTAATAGCAATGTGTCTGGTTCTTGAATGCATAATTGGATTCTTAGACAAATTTATAGCACGTGTATTGTCACAAAAGATAGAAATAGGTTTTTCAACAGAAATACCCATATCAGAAAGAGTTTGTGCCATCCAAATTAATTGAGTACAACAAGATATAGTAGCAATGTATTCTTCTTCTGTTGTAGAAAGTGAAAAAAAATCTTGTTACTTGCTATGCCATGGAACCAAATGATCACCAAGAAAGAATGCAATGCCAATGGTGCTTTTCCTGTCATCTAAACAACCAACCCAATCTACATCAGTATAAGCCTTCAAAGTGAAACCATCATTTATGGGATACTAAAGACCATAGTCAAGAGTACCCTGAATGTATTTAAATTTTATTTTTACAGCTATAAGATGTGTCTATTTAGGAGCAGATTGAAACCTAGAAACCATACAAACTTCTTACATTAAATCAGGTCTAGATGTAGTCAAGTATAATAAACTACCTATCATAGACCGATATTTAGATTGATCTACATAAGGAGAATCATTAACTTTGGAAATTTTACAACCAGTTACCATTAGAGTGCTTACTACATGACAATCATCCATCAGAATTTTTTTAAGCATTTCCTTTGCATATTTAGTTTGAGACAATAAAATGCAATGTTCACGTTGAGAAAATTGAAGTCCAAGAAAGAATGTTAGTTCACCTAACATGGACATCTCAAATTCTGATTCCATGATCTTAGAATTTTTTTTGGATAACGCATCATTATTACACCCAAAGATAATGTCATCAACATAAACTTCAACAACCAAAATATCATTACCTTCCATTTTGACATAGAGGTTGTTGTCCACACCACCTCTTGTGAAGCCATTAGCTATTAAATGTGACTCCAGCCTTGAATACCAAGCTCTAGGAGCTTGTTTAAGACCATACAAGGCCTTTTTCAACCTGTAAACATAAGTAGTCTTGTCTTGTGCAACAAACCCTTCAAGCTATTCCATATACACTTCCTCATCAAGATATCCATTCAAAAACATAGTTTTGACATCCATTTGATAAACCTTAAAGTTCTTAACACATGAGTATGCCAAAAATATTCTAATGGATTCAATTCTAGCAACAGGTGCATAAGTTTCACCAAAATCAATACCTTCTTGTTGTGCATAGCCTTTGCACACAAATCATGCCTGGTTTCTTACAACCTTTCCACATTCATCAAGTTTATTTCTAAAAACCCATTTTCCACCAATTAAATTCTTGTCATAAGGTCTTGGGACTAACTCCCAAGTCTTATTCTTTTCAATCTAGCTGATTTCTTCTTGCATTGCTTTCAACTAGCATTCATTATCTAATGCTTCACTGCATGTTTTGGGTTCAAAATCAGTTACTAAACAAAAATGTTCAGCAATTTGAGCTTGTTCCACAAGTTTTTCTCTCCTTCTTGTCAAGACACTAGCACTTCTATCCCTAATTATCTGATCTTGAGGATGATTCTTGAAAACAATCCTGGAGGGTGTTTTTGGAGGTGTTACTAGTTTAGAGCTTGAAGCATCCTCTTGTTGTATATTATCTGCTTCAGCAGATTTGGGAGAAATGTCAAGACCTACCATAGGTTCCTCTTCAACATCCTGCACATGATAATCATCTAGAAGCAACTTCTCATCAAACTTGACATTAACAAATTCAACAATCTTATTCAACCTATTATTGAAACATTTATAAGCTTTGCTATGTGTAGAATATCCTAAAAAGATACCTTCATCAAATTTGGATTGAATGCTTCCTAATTTTTCATCATCTCTTTTGATAAAGCATTTACAACCAAATATTTTGAAGTACTTTATAGAGGCATATTTACCATACCATAGCTCATATGGAGTGAAATTGGATTTCACTCGTATTTTCACTCTATTCAGAATATAGACAGCTGTATGAACAACTTCTTTCCAATATATATCAGGCAACTTGGCTTCATCAAGCATTGTTCTAGCCATTTCTTTCACTATTTTGTTTTTCCTTTCCACAATTCCATTTTTTTGAGGTGTCCTTGCAACAACATATTTCCTTTTTATACCATGTTGCTCACAATAATCAATGAATTCTTGAGAGGAAAACTCAACTCCATTGTTTGACCTTAAGCATTTAAGCTTCATATTAGATTCTTTCTCAACCATTTTATGAAAGATTTTAAATTTGTCAAAATCCTCTGATTTATCTTTGAGAAAGGTTACCCAAACCATCCTTGTGTAGTCATCTACAAATAACATGAAGTACTTCTCACCATTTATTGACCTTGTCCTAGTAGGACCACATAAATTAGTGTGTACAAGCTACAAAGGTTTAGTTGAAGAATGTTCTTTGGATTTGAAACTAACCTTTGTTTTCATACCTCTTAGACATTCTTTGCAAACTGCATTTTCTAGTTTTCTTAGAACAGGCAAACCTCTCACATTCTGGTTTTTTTTTATCCTAACCAGATTGTCAAAGTTAACATGTACTAAACATTCATGCCATAACCAATTATCTTCAACTTGACCCATAAAGAACATTCCTTCATTCCTTTCATGATTGGAAGAGTCAAGGAGATTGTAAACATTACCTTATGTCCTTATTCCGGTTGCAACTATTTTACCAGATTTGTTCTTTATAGCACATCCTTGTGAGTTGAACATAACATTGTAACCATTTTCATAAATCTGACTAACAATTAAAAGATTGTGTTTAAGGAATTCTACATAATACACATCATAAATGGGCATGTCATCAGTTAGAAGCAAAGAGCCTTTACCTTTAATCTGAATTCCTGCATTGTCACCAAACTTTACAAAACCTCCTCCATAATCTTCAAGTTTCAAAAAAATTGTCCTTATCTCCTGTCATGTGATAGGAACAACCACTATCCAAAACCTAAAATTCCTTCTTTTTGGAAAGAAAGGCAGTTTGTACAAGAATGGATTGTTCTATGCTTGGAACAAACTTGGGTCTCCAAACCTTTTCAATGATATGTTTACCTTGTTTGCATTGTTTGGATGTGTGACCAATAGTATTGCATTTGAAACATCTAATTAAATTTGGAAATCCAAAGAACTGTTTGTGACCATACCTTGGTGTTCTAGGCATCATAAGCCTGCAATCGCTCACTTTGTGTCCAAATTTATTGCAAAAGAAGCAATAACCATGGAAAATGCATTAAACCTGAAATTGGTTCGTTTATGCTCAAATGGCTGCTTCTTACCAGCTGCCTTAAAGTTCTGATTTAAAGTTTTTGAACACTCACCAGTGTTGAATCCAACACTAGTCATGTCTTTATGTTGCTTTTGTTTCCCAAGTATATAATTCAAATGAATAGTGCTTTCATAGCCTTCAACTTGTTTTTTAAGAGTGACAACTTGCTTTTCAAGTTTTTGAATCTCTTTATCTTTATCAACAAGAATAGATTTGAGATTATCCACAACTCTTTTAGAGACATCAAGTTTAACTTGTAATCATGTGATCATTTTTTTTGGACTATGCTCTTGAGAAGCAATTTGTTTCTTTAATATTTTTATTTCTTGAAGTGCACAAAGCAATTCAATTTCATAATTTTCTAAGTTAGACTATTTTTTTGATTCTTTATTTGAATTCTTTTGTAAATCAACTTCAGCCATGAATAGAGTTGCATCTTCATCACCTAGTGAGTCATTTGGCTCAACTTCTGAGTCTTCTTTGGTAAAGAGACTCTTTTTCTTTTTGAAGTTAAACTTATTTTTAGGATTAAAAGCCTTTTTCTTATATTGTTTTTCTAGTTTTTCATCCTCATCAGACTGATCACCATAAGGACATTTAGTAGTGAAGTGTCCAGAATTGCCACAAGTCAAACATTTAAAATACAACTTACCCTTATATTTCTTTTTGAGTTTTTTGACAAGAAGAGATTCTTTTGAATCTGATAAATCAAATTCACTATCATCTGTTAACTCTTTCTTTTCTACTTTGAAGGCAGTTTCTTTTGATATGGAGCCAGTATTACCAATTCTCATTTTATATGCAGTTAGAATACCTTGTAAGTTATCTAAGGAAAGCTTATCAAAATGTTTCTTCTCTTCAAGAGTAGAAACCTTAGATTCAAATTTAGGTTGCAAAGTTCTGATTACTTTCCTAACCACATCAAACTCTTCAAATGTTTCACCTAAACCTCTTCTTGCATTTACAATTTCATCTATTCTTAGAAAGTAATCTGCAATATTTTCATCATCTTTCATTTTCAATTCTTGAAACTAGTTTTTAAGAGTGAGTATTTTGGACTGTTTGACCTTGTCATTCCCTTGATACACATTCTCAAGTTTTTCCCATAATTCAAAGGCTGAATTACAATGCATGACTTTAACAAATACTTCTTTTGTTAAACCACACAAAATAGCATGTTTAGCTCTAGCATTTGTTTCATACTTTGTTTTCTCATCAACATCAGTGTGTATGGATGCAAATACATTATATTTGTTTTGGAAAATACTCCAAACATCTAAATCAATAGAAATAAGATATGTTTCCATTCTGATTTTCCAAAAAATATAATCAGAGCCATCAATCAAAGGAGCTCTTGTAATAGATGAACCTTCTTGCACATGTGACATATTGACTTCCAAGACTAGAATCAATCCTAGGTATGAGACCTAATGCAAGACCCTATGCTCTGATACCAATTGTTGGAAGCTGAATTACTCTAAGAGGGGGTGGGGGTGAATCAGATTAATGTGCTAGTTTAACTTTTGTAACTTGAAATGCAAATATAAAAGATGAATTTGAAAACAACTATATGAAACTTTTGATTACAAGGTGAACTTTTAAACAGAATGATTGTTTTGAGTGAATTTACAAACCATTTTCAAAGCATAATATAAATTGTTCATATAAAATTGATTGAACAATTCTCTGTATAATGCTTTTAGATTCACAATATTCTATGCATTTTATGACAGATTGAACATTCTTTTATAACAGGTTGAACAACATACGTTCATGACAGATTGAACTTTATAATTTGAAACCTTTAAGAATGAAAAATTAAACATGTATTAGAGCATTGCATGGAATTATTTTGACATACATGACATAATGAAAAGCTTAAACAGTTAAGAACATGAGATGAAACACAATTGCACAAATTTCAACACATGACACATTATTTTCCTGAGTGGAAAAAACCTCATGGGGTATAAAAGACCACTTGTAAAATGTTCCTTTTATTCATTCAAAGAGCACCAACTCTGTAACAATGGTGGAGCACCAATTGAACACCGAAAAGACTGAATTACCAACTTCAATAGAAGCACCAACTCCTAGTTTTTACAAAATTAGGAATACCCATTCCAAGAAGCACCAACTTCTTTTAATGCACTACAATTATAGCATCCTATCAGAACACTAGAAGTGCAGATTTTGCAACTCTAGAATTTCAATAGAAGACTATGTATAAATATTTCAATAAGAACACTTAAGAATTTTGTGCATCAATATATTCCTTTTCAGAGTATCTGAGATTCAATTATTTTCAATGTAAACCCAGTTTCTTGTCAATGCAAAGATAAATTATGATATTTCACAAAAGCATTTTCTCTTCTTCTCTCACACAAAATAAAAGCCTAGAAACATATTTTTAAAAGCCACTGTGAATGAGCAGTTTGAACAACTATAAGCGATCTCGTGTTAGGGTTACCTGAGCTTTCAACTAACTTTTATTAATCAATATAATCTCAAGTAAAAAATTTACAATCAAACTGTCAGAAACCACATGAGGGTTTGCATAATACCCAATAACTGAAAACCCTCACTAACCACAAAACTCATAACTATCAAATAATAGACTATAAAACAGTTTCATTCTTTGTTTTTTCCAAAAACAAATAATATAGATATCATTAATCAACTATTCAAGGAAAAACTGAAAGAATGCGAAGGTTTTTTCTTTTACTTGTTCACGGTGGAAGAAAATGAAACAAATACCATATAACGCTATTGAAGACCATCAAAATTTTCTAACTAAAAGGTAAACCAACTTCCACTGTCAACACTCTATCTTGTTCCACTGTCGAGCTCATAAATATGCTAACACATCTTCATGGTGGCGGCTAGGGTTTCACATTTTCTCATTGGAACAATAATAACTTTTCCCTAAACTTCCTTTCAAAGCTTTTGAAGACTTCAACCAAAAAGATAATCATTTGAAATCCGATAGAATACATAATGATTAATTTTTTTTTGAAGTCTGAACACAATGATGCCACTGTCAAATATTAAATCATAGTTGTTGTCAACTGCCAAGTGAATTTAAACAAATTCAAAAACCTTACAATTATAACAACCAATGTCATATGTAAAATAGGACCGAAATAAACCATAACTCTATTTAATCTTTTAAAAAAAGATTTGAAACTTCACAATGCTAACTTCACAATACTTAGCATGCCCGATAAGGGCTTTCAATAATAGACAAAATATCTTAAGTGTTGGTTTCATTGTATTATTTAAACATGGATCACATTATCTTAAGTGCCCAAGAATGTATAGAACCCAAATTTTATAGAGTATGCCTTGAGCCATGGTGAACATAATGAAATGTAAGCGAAGCCTTTATGAAGTTATATGAATAACTCATGAGTATAGATGCAACACATGATAAACTATCTGTGTATCAAGGATGATACAACCATGCAAACCAAGCATGTAAAAACTAAATAAGGTGAATTTTCACTATAAGACTTCATGAAAACTGAAGCTTACCAAATTATCTTCAATCTGAGCAATGAAATGATATCACTTGTATGTATCTCAACAAAACCAAGTATAGACTGAAAATATGCCAATGTAAGTACCAACCAATATCTCATAACCAATCTGAGTGTTAGAACAATATGTGCATTTGTAATGATCAAAATAATACAACATGATATCACCTGATCATCAACACTTGTAGAAAGAATCACCCCATGTGAGATATATATCTTCTACATATGAATCCAACATGATTAGTACCATAAAATGGGACTGAAAGTATCCAAAGCACTATCCACAAAGTATTGTCCACAAAGCCACAAAGTAATGAATATGCCAAGACTGAACTATATAACCAAAGAATATTAAATGCATAATGCCAAATTGTGAAATGCCAAGGCACCAACATTGGGTAGTTTTGATAGCAAGAAAAAATGCCACAAAAGGAGCCAACAATTGAAGGGGGCTAAACCATTCATTTTGAAGTATTGAGTAAGAAGAAGTCTATCCATCCATTTCACCATGTACCATGGTTGACCAGTAATTGCAGTTTGAATGCAATGATGACCTAAATGTTTCCAAGGAGAATCACCATCCAAAGCTCTAACAATACATTTAGTAGTAAGAAAAATTCCTTGGGTGAAAGGATCAATGATGCCTAAACCTCCTTTATCTTTTGGTTAAATATAGTGGATCAATGAAGTCATAGGAAAATCCTTTTTTTTTCCCCACTTAGCCCAAAGGAAGCTCCTAATTAGCCACACCAATTTATTGTAGCTAGATTTAGAGGGCAACCAACAAGATGAAATGTAAACATGGGTGGCAATAGGGATTTTACTAGCCATGTGTAATCTACTTGACATGGAAAGAAATTTGTTGGTTCAATTCAAGAGTTTCTTTTTTATTTTAGCCAATAACCAATTCCACATTTCTTTCAATGAAACTCCAATGCCAAAAGGTATCCCAAGGTATCTAGTAATGACCCCGTGCTTGACTTCTCTCCACTCACTCAAGATACAAGGAGTTTCAGGGTTGGGCTATGTCATGATGAACTCTATTTTATGCATGGCAAGTTTCGAGCCTAGAACTAAGCAAAAAAGTTCTTAAATGTCAAGAATATTTACCACTTCTTCTATTGATTTTTGAATGAAAAGCATGTTGTCATAAGAAAAATGGGAGTTGAGAGTGGTAGCATTTCTATGGAATGTGATGCCACAAATGAGTTTATTAGTAAGGGCATGCTGAAAAAGATAGCCAAGTGCATCAACAGTAAGAACATACAAAAATGGGGCAAGGGGACACCCTTGGTGAATGGATTTCTACAAAGGAAATGAAGGAGAAAGCATACCATTAATAGACACTCTAGCATTGGCATCCATGAAAAGTATTTGAATGTGATCACAAATTTTAAGACCAAAACCAAACCACTTGAGCGTTTTAAGAATGAAGGGCCAACGAATATGATCATAGGCTTTATCAAAGTCAATTTTAATGATAAGAGCATCTTGAGCTATTTTTTGAGCCCACACAACCATTTCCCAAGCAAGGACCAAGTTTTCTAATATAAATCTTCCACCCAAGAAACCAGTTTTCTCCAGTCAAAAAATTTATTAGGAGATATATTTGATTCTTCTTGCTAGTGATTTAACAGTAATCTTGTATGAAGTGTTGAGGAGTGTAATAGGTCTCCATCCATTGATAGTGTCCTCATATTTACCTTTTGGGATAATTTTAATAAGACCTTGATTAATGGTAGTTCCCAAGGATCTAATCTCAACACCTTCAAGATAAACATTATAAAATTCTTCACAAATATGGGGCCAAAGAGCTCTATAAAATTCTATTGGTAGCCCGTCCATTCTAGGAATCTTCTCTAAAGCCATGCAGTGAAGGGCTTCATCAAACTCTTCTAATGAAATAAGGTGGTCAAGACATCTGCTATACTTAGGGTCTATTTTCCTAGGGATGCAACCAACAATACTATCTTCAACAATGGGGATAAGAATTTCATCATTAGTAAAAAGATTCTTGAAGTGCTCATAGAAGGTTTGCATAATATCATTGTGGTTGTTTTGAAGGTTGTCATCAACTGTCTTGATTGCAAAAATGTGCTCAATTCTATGCTTGTGTTGAAGATATTGGAAAAAAAAAAAAACCCCGATCACCATCTTTAATCTATTGTAATGGAGCTCTAATTTGTGCTCCTTTACCTCTATAAACAACCATATTAAGAAGCTAGTTTTCAACATTAACCACAGATTTCTACAAAAGTGTTATCATGGGGATTGTAAGCTAGGACAGTGTAACCATGCTCCAGATTCCCTTTGAGGGATTTCTCAAGTCTACGATGTTTAGCTACTACTCTTCTACCATAATCATGAAGGAAGGAGGTAAATCTAGCTATTGTTTTTTCCCACCATTTTATCTAGCTGGTCTCCTTGTTTCTATTGAGCTCTCTTTCAAACCACCTTTCAATATTCACCACCCTTTCATTCTTTGATCTCACCACCATCTCCAATGACATTCCTTACAATTTTAATGTTACTCATCTCAAGAATGAATTATTTAGGTAATTTGCATCATTTTACTCATTTGTCCCATGTTGAATTTGCACAAATCTTCATAGTTTAGTGTTATGATTATGTATAATAAGACATAATTTTGCACTTATTTTGATCATGACATGGAATTTGAATGTCTTGGAAGCTATTCATTTGTGCCCACATTTGAAACAAGTAATAATTCTAGTGTATCTAATCATACTCATACTGGCACACACCTATGAATTAAATTTAGCAATCATTCTAGAATTCATGTGCATATTTGAATTGTATTTGTCAATATAACTAAAGATATATCCAACTTGACAAAGTAACCTTAAAATAAGATAAATAGTAATTCTACTTAGAACTTTGTTTTTGTTAGAAAAAAAGGGTGTTGTACACCTTGCATAAGATAATAATTCTTTTAACTATACAAAATAAATATTTATTTAGGCTACATCTTTGCAGATGTGTTTAGCCACATTAAATATTTATTTGGGTCCACTTGTAAATATATATTTAATATTAGTTAGATATTTTCCATTGGAAAAATATACAGTATTAGGAAAACATACATCCAAAAAGTAAATGTTACAATCATTTATTTTTTGGTCGCATGGTTTTGAGACATCATTTTCTCAATAGTATAGTTGTATTAATGTGAACTTGAATCTATAAAATCAAGAAAATATTTAGTGGTTGACATTGGGTGTAATGTGCGTTGATATCTTCTTGGTTATTTTTCCAACTAAACCTTGAAATCCTCTAAAGGGTAGCCAACCCTTATGCTCAAGAAATTTCAAATTCACTAGCCAACTTAATGAGTAAGGATCCTTGGGCCCTCACTCCTACTCTTTGGGCTCTATGAAACCTAGGAGGGTACTCCTTATTACTTTTAAGAGGTAGTTAGTCCTTAAAAGTAATTTTAGGCACATATTGCATTCCTATTCAACTACAACTAAGCATCCTTCACCAAATATTTCGCTAGTCTTTGAAAAAATTACTACTTAGTGTTAGGAATGGAGAGGAATTTCACAGTTAGCCATCATAATTGAAATTATTTTAAGTGATTTCTTCTTCTCATTCCAAGTCTCCAATCAAGTGCATTGCTAGCTCATTTATCTAAAACAAATTCTAATGAATAGACCGACGCTTTGTTTATTGGGCAACAAAGTCAAAACATGTAATAATCAGCAATACATAAGTCATTTATTTAGAAATTATTAGATTATTGCCACACCACATTGTAGTGTTCAACTCATTTTTTCAAACACATAACATCTTACCCAATCTTATACTCCCCCACAAAAATATATGAATTTATCTTAGCATTTAATCAACTCATTGAATTGAAGCCAAAGAAAATTCACACAATCAACCAAACCAATTGAAGATGAACTAGAAGATCATTAACCTTTTCATTCATAACTTGCAAGAGAAATTATATAAGAGAGTATATGTATAAGAACATAATATTTTCCTTCTTTTTTGCAGCTTGCATAAAACTATTTTAAGATTACTACATAATTCACTTATACCCTCAACATCCTACTGTTCTATCTATCAACATTTATACTATATATTTCTTCTTGTAAATAGCTCTTCACCTAGACCATTCTAAGACTCAAAAATTGACCCCTATAATTAGCCTTGAAATCCCTTTTATAAAATAAGGGAGCAACAAGCACTAGGCTGAATTGCAGTCACATTTAACTTCATTTAATTTTCAATTTGACCAAACTTAAAAAATTATTCCCGTTATAAGTCATCATTTGCAACACAGGGGAGAGAAAAATATCAAAATTGTTTGCCGGAGAAGCCCACCAGCCTTCCAAAAGGCGTCACACCATAACATCAAAATTTGCACGTTCATGTCCACCCATAGAACTCACCATCAACACAAAAAGTAGGAAATAACAAGAACCCATATCACAACACACCAACCCAAAGAAACATGTTAGCACAAAGGACAAAAACCCAAGCATTAGCTCAGAAAGGGAGTGGGGTGCTATTTTTCCTAGTTAGCAAAAGAATATAAGAACAATCACTCGATGTCCTTATTGAAATTGGAGTGGCCATCACCATCTTATCCTCAAGGTCAGTCAAATCACTCACAACCATGAGATATTGGCGATAGCTAGAGTCAGTTTCATCTCCACTATCAAATGGATCATCTGAAACTTCGATTGGATATTGATGACACCCCATAAAAACTCAGTGATACTTGTTCTTCCTTGCAGCCTCCCTCTCGGGCCTTTCAACCTTCCTTTCCTTGCCCTTGACCAACTCCTCTGAGACAATTTGGCTCTTCATATGATATGCACACTTGAGAACACCCTGTGCAAATTTCCTTTCAGCTCTTGCCTTCTTTGGTGTTATAGGAACCTGAGGCACAACATTCTAAGACTCAAGGAGTCTCCTGGACCTAGAAGATAGCTCATAGATACACTCACTTTAAGAATTCTTGATGGAGTAACTCATAGAGACACCATCCTCCACATAAAACAACTAGCTCAAACTATGCAACTACTTAGAGTACTTCGTGCACTCACTCCTAGACTCTCAATTATCACATAAAGAAAATGATGAGAATAAAAAGTAGGAAATCACCAATAAATAGACCAGCTGCAACATGTATTCATTAATGTTCCAAGGGAGCTTGCAAAAGAGATCCATCAACCAACTACTTTGATTTTGAATTTGAGTCGTTGATCACACACTGAAATGAATCAACGGGCAATCAACTAGAATGGTTAATTATGAAAAAATTAATTTGCATACGCTAGATACTTTTTCCCAATTAGATGTCTCAAGTGGATAAACACCCACTTTATCTACATAATTAATCACATACTTAGCACCTAATGAAACTTATCATGTCATATTTACCTGTTCATCGGTGGGAATTAATTTTCTCACAATTCACCACCACAAGATAGCAAGAAGCAATCATGATCAATCCTCAGAATATCAACCCGTATTCTATGTTGCCTCAAATTATTTATCCCATATGTACCAGTGCTTGATAGAATTGACGGCTACAACCACAAGCATCTCCCAAATCTTGAATGCATGCCAAAGACCTGGTTAAAATTTGGCGACATTCTAAATTTTAAAGCAGTTTCGGCCAAATTGGAGCAGTATTTCATCTTTGCTAAAGTTTATCAAATCCTTTGAAGTAGTCCATGTGATAGTCACCCGCTTTCCCACTAAAAAATGGGAGGCACAAATGGGGCCGTCATGGGATGGCATGGATTGATTAAGGTAGTCCACATCACCCACCATCAACCATCGATCTGGATCCACATCAGAGCACTCATCATTGTTAAAACCCAGTGGGTCCCTTCATGTAAAATAACTATCACCGTGCCCACTAGCCCATATCCCTTTATAAGCATTGAAATAAAAACCAACGGGGTGGCAAGGAATGGTGGAAACTGGACCATGTTGATCCATAATCACTGTAGATTTTCTTTCGATGTTGTTCGCAGTTTGCAAAAGATGTGGCCCACCATAGAGAGGCTACACGTGTCACCACACCTGCTAGCCTGTGTGACTTCTTCACCTTAATAAACTGCACGGATTGGGGCATGTAGGGAATGACTCATATGTAGACACGTGTATCGATGCCTGCCATTGATCCCTTTTGAAGCCTTGCTTGCTAGCTGCTTAGAAATGTTGGGCCCACCACCTATCATGACACATGGTGATCGTCCGCCAGTCCATTCATTTATTTTAATAAAAAATAAATCAGAACGAGCGTCTGGGGAGCAGTGAGGATGTTGCCACGTGTTTCGTCGATCATCGTTGATTCCTCTTGATATTGCCTATAGTCATCAATAAAGGCATCAGGCTCACAAGACATGTGGCTTCAGCCCGCTAGACCGTGTCAATAAAATATTGAGCAATAAAATGGAATGGGGGCATGAGGGACAATTGTGATTATTTCTCAATGATTGAACAAGCATCATAAACATCCATTTCTGCACATGCCAAAACTATTAGTTCTTAAAATTGGGCCACAACTAGGTCGACGAGACTTAACCCTTAAGGATGAAGAATTTAAAACCTAAGTCTTAAACTTGAAATATTTGGCCTGACTATGGAAAAATTAAAACAGCTAACTTGTAGATGGTGACCGACAGATCTAACCCAAGGGGCCGATGCAACTAACGATTTTAATGCCTCAAGATATGACTTAAGTGACCACTAATCAGGTACATAGGTCAATGAAGGATTATAAAGTTCAACGTTCATGACCATACAAATTTTGAAAAGAGGGTTTTTAATCTAAAACCCTAACCCCTACCCTTAAGATTAAAAACATAGAACTTATGACAAGGCAAGACACACCACAAATTCTCAAATTTTTTTGGGAGCTCTACTAGATCTATTGCAAAGTGCATATGTGAAGTATTGCATGAATTATTTGGTTGCATGACTACCTATTATGCTTGGACACATGGAGGATGCATTAAACGAGTTTGATTTTGTAGAAGTATTCATGCATATTTTGTATCTATATTATAATGTTTCATGCTTTTAAAGACTAGGTTTCTTCCTCACAAAGTTTTTCTCAAGGGATAAATAGTGTAATATTTTTCCATATTTTAATATTGACATTATGGTTATTCTTTGACCTTGTATGTAACCTTTACTCTTATAGGGTCATGTTGCAATTGGTTTGATAAACTTAGAATTTTTTATGTGTTATCAAAGCCATGGTTGTGGTTGAGGGAGGTGAGAGCTCCCTTGTTTTTAGTATACCTTTTTTAAGAAGATCTAGTGCAAAGTTGAAGCCATGGAAATGCTAGAGTGATTGCATACATTTCAATGTATATGGTGTGTTGTACAAGCTATAAGAAATATAGATCTAAGGTTGGGAGTAAATTTTTTATGAGGGTTAATTTCTCATTCATAAAAAGGATCTTCTTGGTTGTTTAGTCTTAGTGTTTTGTGGAGGAAGTTGTAGAAATAGCCTCTTAGAAAAAATGAACACCACCATTTGATCTAGAAGGTTTCAAAAATCTACAGTGCCATAAAATATGATGTATTTATATAGTAGAGCTTGAACAAAATGTGCTCCTATATTTTGTCATGTGTAGGGAAATGGGGAACCAAAAGGAGGTCAAGTGATTTTTTAGTGTCTAATATTCACCAATTGGCTAATAGTTGAAATTTTGGAATCAAAATTTGGCTAATAGTTCAAGCCATAAGGTGACTTGAATCACCACATTCATACAAAAAATATTTTAATCTTATTTACATTGACAGAGCATTTATTTTATTATAAGTTTTACCTTAAAAATTTACCATAGTATTTGATACATGATTAGATCAAATTTCCCTAAATTTTATAAGTTCTAATAGAAATATAAATTAACTCACCAATAATATATCATAATCATTAGTTACTTCAGAGTCATATGACCAATTTTTAGGTGTCATCATTGGTTTACATGAGGTAAAATGTATAGTTTGTAATGCTCATAGGTCTAAAATTTCTTTTAGACCATTGATCTTAATGAAGATCAACAATCTAAAAGAAATTTTGAGCCCCATGATCATTAAAAATTGCAAGAATAATTTATCTTGTAAAATATGATTATGTATTCTAGATTATATTTTAAATTAATGATGACAACTAAATGTTATAGAGTCTACCCCTTAGACCCATCAATCACTTGCATTCTTGAGCCCCTATTTTCTATAAGAATTTAAATATTTTTAAATGAGAGGTTTTTCCATGGAAATTAATGCATTTTCCTATTACTTTGCAAGATTCGCCAATATTTTCTATAGAATTTTAGTGATGTAAGAAAATAGCCAATAAAAATAATATTTTTTTTGAAAAAAATTAAAGATTCGCAAATAGAAATTAGTGATTTTTCCTAAAATAATGAAAGGTTTGCCAAAATTATATATATATATTTATATATATTTGGAAGGCTTCTTGAATTTATCATTGAGGAGGTCTTAAGTGGCCACCATTTTCTAAAATCAGGAAAAACTGTTCTTGGATGAGAAATTGAAGATATTTATAGTCAAAATTTGAAGATGTAATAAGAAGAAGAGTTGTAGTGCTTTGAATCTATTTTTCTAAAGAATATTTTTAAATGGTTGAGATAAAGGAATCAAAATAAGGTGGTCACACAAGGTACTTCCTTTTTTTATTAAAAAATAACATAACTTATAGTGTGGCCCTCCTAAAATGTTAATTTGTTTTAGTATTTCAAAAAGAACTTATGTGTAAACATAGCTAACACCATGTAATTTATGCTTGATTTTTTTGCTTATTTTTTATGAATATATGATATTTTACTAATTTTAAAAGTGGAAACATCCTAAAAAACATAAAATTGAGTGTGTTCCACCCTAATGTTTTGGAAACTAATTAAAAATAAATATTTTTTTTTTGAATGTGCAAAGAATAGACTCTAGTTGGTAAAAATATAATTTGTTTCAAATTTAAATCAATGGGTAAAAAACATGATCAACAATACCATACATAGGTTTTTGAAAAAAAAATAAGGCACTAGAAAAATAACTTAATGATAAAAACCTTAAAATATTTGAAACATAAAAATATTACACGGTTAGAGCTCATTAAGAGGGAGCTCAATATTACTATGTTATTTTTATAAGTTGAAATTGAATGGCATGGAAATTTTATGAAGAGCATGCTTGAAATCATTTCATTTTTTCTAGATTTTTTCAAAAACATGTTTGTGTCCATTGGTATTTAATTACTGTAAGGAAGCTAAGGTAGCAGAACAACTTCCTACACTAATCTTGAGAGAAGAAAAATGGAAAAATTTATAGTTATTGAACAGCTACAAAAACTTAAAAAAAATAAGCACAAATATCATGCATACCACAATAGAATGATTTACGTGGGGAAAAATCTTCCGAGTGAAAAACCCCACACTCCGAAAGCTACTCAATATATTATTCAAAAATGAAAAGATTACAATATACTTGCAGATCAAGCTTCTCATAGGAGTATCACCACCAAAGATCAAGAGACAACATCACTGCTATCCGACTCTCAGAATACACTACCTCTACATACAACCCAACCACTTATAACAATATTTTTGAGCCTTCTAGAATTAGAGTTTTACCAGGTTGTTTTTTATTTGACATGTTAATGGAAAAACCTTGACGTGTCAGCATGAAAAAACCTTGACGTGTCAATGGGAAAAAACTTTGATTAGTCGCCACATACCGATATACATCCTATCAACAATAAACCATATATAATGCAAGGTTGAGACACATTTTCCCAACAAGTACAACCCTTAGGTTGCATACCAAAGGAAAATCCAACCCTAAGGGTTGAAAATTCTCAAATTTGGAAATAGCATGAGTTCCAATACATTTGCATTTTTGTGAAAAAAAACACATTTGAAAATCCCTCCCTTTCTCTTCATATAAATATGATCATGTTATAACATGCTCAAATTTTTGTGACGAACAAATCTATCCCCCTTTCCCAACATACCTCTCTCTCTCTCCTCTCTCCTCCCTCCTTTCCTCTCCACTCTCTACCTCACCCCTCTCTCTCTCTCTCTCCTCTCTCCTCCCTCCTTTCCTCTCTACTCTCTACCTTTCAATCACTCCCTCCTTCCCTCTCTACCTTTCCATCACTCCCTCCTTCCCTCTTTATTTCTCTCTCTCTCCTCTTTTTATGTCTCCCTCCATTCCTTCTTCCCTCACTACTATGTCCCATCTCCCTCTCTCAACCTCCCTATCTACCCCTCCCTCCCTCTCTCCTTCCCTCATTAATTATATCTCCTCTCTCCCTCCTTCCCTCTCTACTCATCTACCTCCCTCTCTCCCCTCCCCCTATCCCTCTCTCCCCTCCTTCTATACTTCTCACTCCCATATTCCTTCCCTCACTACTCCTCTCTTGATCTCTCTATATTATTCATGGTTTAGGGTTTACGGTTTATGGTTTAGGGTTAATGGTTTTTTATGGAGGGTTCAACATTGAGGGAATATGGATTAAATTTATTTTGTTAGGTTTAGTGTTAAATTATTAATGTCAAGTTTTAGGTTTTAACATATAAGGTTTAGTGTTTAGGTCCTAGGGTTAAGGGTTAAGAATTTAACATTTAGGGTTTATGTTTTAGGATAGAGGGATAAGGATTTAGTATTTAGGGATTAAATTCATTTCTTTAAGTCTTAGTGTTAAATTATTAAAATCAAGTTTTAGGGTTGATGATGGGTGGTTTAGTATAGAGGTTTGAGGGATTAAATTTACTTTTTTAGGTTTTAGTTTTGTATTATTAATGTTAGGTTTTAGGGTTTAGCATATATGGTTTAGGGAATAGGGTTTAGGGTTTATGGTTTTGAGGTTAGGGTTGATGATGTAGGGTTGAGAATTAAGGGTTTAGGGATTAAATTAAATTTATTAGTTTTTTTATTATTAAATTATTTATGTCAGGTTTTGAGCTTTAGATTATAGGGCTTAGGGCTTAGGGCCTAGAGTTTGGGATTTAGGGTTTACAATTGATAAGGGATGGTTGAGATTTGAGGGATTATGGATTAAATTTAACTAGTTAAGATTTATTATTATATTATTAATATCAATTTCTAGGGTTTAGTGTTTGGGTTTAGGGTTTATGGTTTACAGTTCATAAGGGATGATTGAGCTTTGATGGTTTAGGGATTAAATTTACTTTCTTAGGAATTTGTATTTTAAATTATTAATGTTAGGTTTTAAGGGTTTATCATATCAAGTTTACGATTTAGGGCCTAGGGTTAAGCATTAAAGGCTTAGGGGTTATGGTTGATAAGGGAGGGTTGAGCATTGGTAGTTTAGGGATTAAATTTATTTTTAGGTTTTAGCACATTAATTTACCAATGGCTAATTTTAATGTTTAGGGCCTAATGCCTATGGTTAAGGGTTTATGGTTGATGATTTAGTAATAAGAATTAAGGTTGGGGGCAGGGATAACTTAAAGAAACCTCCCCCTCAGCAAAGGTGTAAAATCTTGGCGAATCTTTCCTTTTATTTTAAAAATATATTAATTTTCCTCGGTGAATCTTATGCACATTATTCAAAAATTTGTAAAATCCTGGCGAATCTTAATGGATAATTGGTAAAAAAATAATAATCACATTAGCGAATCTTAGTGAATAATCACTAAAACTATTCATTAAAATGGCGAATCTCTCCTTTAAAAATTTGCATACTTGGTCGGCGTAGTTCCCCCATGTATATATATATATATATTTAATATTGAAGTAGGGGCCCGGGGGCGACAGCCATCGGCGAGGTCAAGGGGCAGCGCCCCTTGCGGGGGTCAAGGGGGCAAAGCCCCCTTGTGGGGGTTCGAGGGGGAAACGCCCCCTTGTGGTGTCTGGGGATAGTGGCCCCGACGCGCTCCTGTCGCGATATAGGCGGGTTCGAGGGGCAGAGCCCATTGCCACCAAGCATAAATTCACTATTGAAAATGCATTGGAGCACACACGGATCAAGTGTTTTTAAAAAATCTCACTTGAAAATTGGATGACTACAAGTTCATTCTATGAGCGAATATCAACATAAGTGAACATCATTGGTGGGACACTTAGGGATGTCCTACCGATACAATGATACAAAGCTATGATCGGATGTATTTCCGGGAGCTTCACGTGAATATTGTAGATTCCCTTCATAATTCTCCGGAATTACACAAGTGGTGTACCTGTGCCTTGGTGGACCCCAAGTGGAGTATGGAAGCCTTATCGGTGTGAGTTAACATCATCGGTGGGACAGTTAGGGATGTCTCGCCGATACAACAATTTAATATGCACTTAGTGAATTTCATGACTTAGTGAATTCTGTGACTTTATATGCACATGCCTTTTAAAAAGGTTGTTGAGTCCCAAAATTTGTTTTGGGCCACATGATCAAATCTAATCGTGTGGCCCAAAACAAATTTCGGGCGTCAACAACCTTTTTAAAAGGCACGTGCAAATAAAGTCACAAAATTCACTTGCAGCCATTTGATTAAAAAGCTAATCGATGACAATAAATAATAAAACTATTAAAGGCTAAAATATCCCTAAAATGAAATGGTAAATTATTATTAGTGGCGAATATACTATAAAAATTCATTGTAAGAATATAAAATTACTGGCGAATATAAGTAATATTTGTAATTACAGTATAAACTACTGGCGAATTAGATCCGACAATGTGTCGTTTAAAAAATAATACATTGGCGAATTAATCGAGATAATTTTTTTTTTTGGTAAAAATCTGGTGATTCGGCATCCTTTCTAGCCTATATTATTCGCCATTTTTGAATCTCCCGATTTCAAATATTCACCAATTGGAAAAGATTCATCACTAAAGTTATCCCTGGTTTAGGGATTAGATTTAATGTTTTAGGTAAATTAGTGTTAAATTATTAATGTCATTTTTAGGGACTAGCATATACTTGGGTTTAGGATTTACTATTTATGGTTGACCAGGGAGGGATGAGTGTTGAGAATTTAGGGATTACTTTTTTAATGTTTTAGTATTATATTATTAATGCCAATTTTCAAGGTTTAGCATATAGGGTTTAGGGTTTAGGGTATACATGACATCTATTAGATCTATGAAAACCAAAAGATGTAAGATCAAACAACAAACAAGAGCACCTTCCATGCACGAGTTTCAAACAATGGTTTTCTATATCCTTAACAAGAAATAAATAATGAAATGAACCTCAAGTGTTGAAGAGAGGAGAGGAATACACTAAGGGAGAGTGCTTATAAGAGTAAACCTTAAATATGAAAGAGATTAGATCATAAAAAGTGTCAACATCACACGAAATGAGACATAATGATCTAATAATAGCTCAAACTAATAAAAGATAAAAGCACTCCTAAGTATTATCTTAAGTGCATCAAATGAAATTAGTCAAATAATTAATTAAATTAATTAATTATCAGTTAATGCATGATTACTTTACCAATGTCTTCTTTTAATAATTCCCTAGTGTTGTGCCTATCGCACACACGCCCCGTTCGGAACGGGGACCATCTCTTTCCTCTTTTGCTTGCCGGGTCCTTTTTCTTTGCCTTGTTTTGCATGCCCATTTTTCATCCTTAAAGGTCAACACATTCTCAAAAGTCATATTTTAAGTTTGACCAAATTTTTCCCCTTGGAAAAATGCTAAATCCTAAGCCGTTTCGGGTTTTTTCCTATTTGTCGGCCTTTCTGGCATCCATGGATCCTCCCAGGCCCGCACCCTCGAGTTTCCCCTCTGAGGTTTCCATTCCAATTTTTCCATTCCAAATGGTAGCTGTGCGAAGTCTTTTCGATCGTTCGGGCCCGACCTTCCGGGATTCCCTTCCTGGGTTTCTCTTTGGACTTTGTAGTTCCAAATAGCCGCCAACTTCCATCTTTCTGGACCTCGGACCCCAGAGCTCCCATCGCTATTTTCATTTCACTTGGCATATTTTTGAATGACCATCTGTTCGCGTCTTTTTGGACCTCGAACCCTGGTCCTCCTGCCATCGTACCAGAATTTGAACTAAGCTACCTCACCTACCATCGTACCAGGCATTTAATTGGATATTAATGGTGCGGGGGGTTATATGAATGAGTTTTCAATTATCATTTTCACATGTCAGAAGCGATTGAAGAGCCCAATGCCACCTTAGTAATTTTTTCCTTCGTGCTCGAGCCCCTACTTCGATGTTCCTCGTGAATTTAGTACAAGTCTTCTTTGAGGTTTCAAGGTATGTTCGCCATCCATGTGCCTTGTCACTTTTTCCTCAAATTCATGGTTTAAATCAAGTAAAAAAACCTAAAATGAACTCGAAACCTGGTAGAATAGTACCTTAGCCTAAAAACCCACAAATTCAAAATTGAAAAATCTATCATTTCAAGGATGAAATCGAAGACCGGAGCTTCACCTCTGCATTGCTACTCTTCGAAACAGTCAACAGTGCCTCTTAGGCCCAGACCTCTTTGCAGCCGTCCGTGCACAAACTTGAACTTGGAAAAATGATAGCGTCCACCTCGCCCCCGGATCCCGGCCTCTGAAATTCCCTTCCCGGGTTTCCGTTGTGCCTCCGCAGTTCCGAACGGCCTTCCTCGAGCATCTTTCCAACCCTCGGATCCTGAGCACGTGATGTCCGTCTTAAAACCTGCAGGAATATCAAACGTCCAAGTTGTTGCCAGACCCCGACCTCCAAAATTCCATGTTCAGAATTCTGTGTCACTTTCAACATTTTGAAGGGTTGTCCCGGGACGTCTTTCCAACTCCAGGACCCCGGTCACCCTTTTGCCGAGCAGAGGTTGAAACTAAAACATGACATCCAAATGTTGTTTGGATTCTGGGCTCTAGAGTTCCATCTCCGGGATTTCGTTCCAGTTTCATCATTCCAAACGACTGAACCTTACCATCTTTTTGGTCTCTGGGCCTCGACCCTTGGTCCACCGCTGAGCTTTTCCTAGTTGATAAGTTCACCTCGGGTGTAACCTCTCAGACTTCTATCCCTGGAATTCCGTGGCACTTTCGCTATTTTGATCGGCTATCCCACAACAACTTCTCGACCCTGGGATCCCGGACTCTAGAACTCGATTCCCAAAATGCTATCCTCCCTACGCCATTCCAAACAGCCTTCCTCCAGTTGAAGCCCAAATGCCTAAATGGTGACTAAAATGGACTCCAAATCTAAAATAGACTTCGACCCACTTGCTAAAAATGAGCCTTCTTTCATGACCAACCTGTGTTTGATCAAATCCAAGACCAAAAAAGATCATCGGGAATTTCGGCCTTGGGAACTCAGGTTACATGTTTTGCTTCCTAATGATGTTTTTATCGAGTATTAGAAGTTTATTTAATATGAATGTTACGTGATATAACCTTTATGTGCAGGGATTTGTCTAATGTTGTGTTTCCATGATAATGTTGCTAACTCCCGTCTCTTTGTGCAGGATTTATGGAATCCAGTGCAGAAGCCTCTTGTGCCACCAAGGAAAAGGGGGAAGGAACTACCAAGGCACCTTGAGGCAAGGATCAAATGAGGTACAAATTCCAGGGGGTGACATTACACTCTAGAATCACCACTCTTTGGAGGGACATCACAGATACGAATATCGGGAATGTCGATATTGATGAGTTTACATAGAGAGTTAGGGTGTAACCGAAAATAGACAATGCAAAATTAATCAAATGTAGCAGACTTGCCAAGGCTGCAGGTTTCCCACCAGTATTGGTGGTCTCGGAGTTGGCAATGGCATGCCGAGAGGCATATCAAATTGAAACCAAAACTATAGTGGACAAAGATGGCAACATCCTCATTGACATGTCCCCTATTGAGATAACTAACACATTCAACATCCCCATCTTCAAGAGTATGGAGACCCCGACAATGGAGGAGTGTAAGGCATTATGGGATCAGGATCCCATGAGATGCAAGAAGTTGATTAACCAATATTGGTTGAAGGATAGGTGGGCCAATGCTGGCAAAGTTCCCCAGGAGCTCTTTTGTAGTGATTTCTTCAAAGATTATCATGATCTGGTCACCCTACCGAGCAGGGTAATGCGCCTTCCTACTACAGCCTTCTTCCAAGAATGGATGTTGTACTTTGTGGAATAAATCCTCCACGGGAGTGATGCTGCATTTTATTGGGGTGAAATAATCAGTGATTGCTTTCATGAGAAATTCATCAATGTAAAGAAAACTTCAAAGTTCTACATGACATATTACCTTGTCTACTCGCTTGCCAATCGATGGCATTATAATGGATTGCAAATCCCAATTAGGCATCGGGGAGGGAACTTAAACCCTATGACAAATATCCTCATTAGCTGCAATACAGGAATTTCAAGGACTACTGCAGGTTAAATGATGCCTTCATTGCCTACGTCATCCGGCTGCTTGGAGGTGATTTCAAGAGAAGAGTTTCCCATAGTGCTAGAGACCTCCTCAAGCATTACGCCTTCCAATTTATTCAGTTTCTAAAATTCACCTACATTCACACCCAAGGGTTCACAAAAAGGCCAAATAAGCTGCCTCGGTACCCCAATGACCGGATCATACTATTGGAACTAACTTGGTAGCTGCCACACATCCACAATATTCTGAGCAGGAAACATCTAGCGGGGATGCCTTATCCTATCGGGCTTGGCCAGGGAATGTATAAAATTCATACCACCTAATGCGCAGGTAATTCAGAAAAGGAGTTGGCCGAGTACCACTTCAGGAAGCATACAGCTAGGCCACAAATGGACCCATACAGTCACATCATAAAATCTCTTGGACTAGAGTAAGCCCACCTCCATCACATTGAGGATTTCTAGGCAAATTGCAAGGATGATTTTGAAGTGTAGATACGACATTACATGCATAAAACCGCCTTCTTTGTGAAAAGGGTTAACTTGTGTCCAATTCTGGATTAGCTGGAACAGGATGAGAGCACGGTGATAGACTAAAGGTACAATTCTATTCCAAATATGCCATTTCCTTTGATTGATTAGGATGATAAAGAGGTGGATGACCTCGATATTCTCACCAAGCCCATTGAGGCTTGTACAAAGGAATGGAATAGTGGGTAGGTCACTTGGTTAAAGCAATAGGGAGTTGCCTTGACATTCAAGGGACTCAAGAATGAGCCAAGTAGTTCTAATGGTGGGGCAGCTGCTACTACAACTGGAGAGACATCTAAGTCTCCACCATATGTCAAATCAAAGAAGAGGAAAGAGGTTGATGAGCAACAATCCAATCTGAAGGTGTACGCCAAAAATGCCTCGAAGGGCAAGCCTCCCAAGAAACATAAAAGAATGGGAAGCATCACGATGCCTATGATACCTGAGGATCCACTCCATGAGGTTGAGGAGTTGGAGACTGATCCATCGAGGTCCCCAACTGCTTCATCAGCTACTGC
Source organism: Sequoiadendron giganteum (assembly GCA_007115665.2). NCBI lineage: Eukaryota > Viridiplantae > Streptophyta > Pinopsida > Cupressales > Cupressaceae > Sequoiadendron > Sequoiadendron giganteum. The sequence goes on along the minus strand of CM021100.1, from coordinate 382,653,384 downwards.
AACAGCTGCAGCCATTGCCACCATTCCACCCACTTCACTTGCAATGGCTGCTTTCTCTTCGCCTGCGGTGGACATCTTGTAACAAAGGGAAATTTCTATGGTTAGCAATGTAATATGCAGAACATAAAAACCCAAAGTATGGTAATGGAGTGCATTGGAATAGATGAACAACCTCAAAGGTTGTCTTCATCCTCCATGACTAACCTCCATTATACCTTCTAAATTTGCTGAAATAAATAACTTGCCCTCAGATTTACAAAGAGCAAGTCAATAGAAATGACAAGCCCTAAGCAAACATTGAAGGATTTGATAAACTATATGCTATACTATGCCCTAATGCAATTAGTAAGCATCTAACATTTCTAAATATCAAATGAAATCTAAACTATGCTATGCTAAATGAGAATAATAATGCTATGAAATGCAAACAATTCTAAAAATGCAAAGGACCAGAGATGTAAGAGATGAAATATGTGAAAATGACAAGAGATAATAATGGATAGCCAGTGATAGATATGAGACAAAATTGACATTTTATAGAAAATGCAATTTTGTATGGACGGGTGAGATTAAAGACTGATAAATGACCTAGAATCTATGGACAAGATTCAATATGACAACCCACAATTAGGGTTAGGGCAACATTAGGTCAAATTCGAAATGAATGGACAAGATTGATTTTAAGAAAAATCAAATCAAGGGTTGACAATGCATGTGACAAGGCACACAAACCGAAATTGTTGGGGAATCAAATAATAATTTAAAATTATTTAATTCAAGAGGGGTTGACTTTTTAAATTAAAAACTATTTTAATTCAAAAAGGGTGGGGTCATGTGACAATAAATAATTTAAATTAAATTATTTACAAAAGAAGGGATTTTTAAAGAGGGACTTATTTTAAATAAATAAGATTTATTTAAAATGAGCACAATAAAAGAGGAGAAATTAAATAATAAAATTATTTAATTTAGGTGGTGGGACTTATTTTAAATAAATAAGATTTTATTTAAAATGAGGAGAATGTGAAGATGGCCATAATTAAATAAATAAAAGAATTTATTTAATTACAAGAGGACTTTAAATTAGAGACATATTAAATAAATAAAGTTATTTATTTAATAATCAAGAAGACATAATGGACAAGGATAATTAAATAAATTAGGAAATTTATTTAATTATAGAAAGACATTAGACAATTAGTGACGTAATTAAATAAATAAATAAAATTTATTTATTTAATAATCATGAAGAATAAAAAAGATATGAATTAATTAAATAATCATGAATTATTTAATTAATAGTCGAATGTGGACCAAGGACATAATTAAAATGTCTTAATTATGCTAGGAAGAAAGAGATTAGAAATAGAGCTTGCAAGCCTAGCTCATTTTTATGTGTCTACATTTGCCCCTCTTTGTCATAATGCAGCCTGTCGCATTGTGGTAAAGAAAATAAGTCAAAAATATGCCCCAGTGCAAGATAAGATGAGGAAGAATGACGAGGGGGGTTGCGGTATGCCCCCTCGAGAGGACAGTTGGGTTTCAAGAACACAAGTGTGCTCTCGAAATGGAATGAGAAGAATAGAATACAGAGAAAAAGAAATATTAGTGAAAAAGATATGGTTGATGATATGAATGCAATGCCTACATGAGATGCATGTTAGTTCCTAAATCAAATCCTTCAACGTTTTCCAGAGTACTAATTGCTCGAATCATCATTGGGCGGTAAAAAAATGACACAAATGGACAACAAACACCATGGTATGACATAGACCAAGGTGTGCAAGGTCATCCACTTGCAAAATAGACAGTCATAGACAAGGATGTCCTAACTCATACTAGAGGCCCAGTTGCCCCAGTCCTTTTGTTAAGAAAATCCACAGACAACAGTCAAAGAAAAATAAAATAGGTCAATGAGACATCATCGCACCTCTAAATCCTTCAGGGGACATCCTTGAGGTAGCTAGTAACATGACCAAAAGACAAGTCAATAAAAAGATAAGACAAAATAGCCAAAAAATTAACAGCCATTTAATTGTATTGCCAATGTTTGTTTGCTGAAGATTAATTGTTTTGATAGTTTGACAGTTTTGACAGTTTGACGGTTTGACGGTGCCTAAGGTCAGGAAGGACACATCCTGAAAAGGCAAATGACATTTTGACGAGGTCCAAATCCAAGAAGGACACATCTTGAAGAGGACCAAAAAGGTGACGAGATTGATATTTTGACTAATGCTTTGGCAAGCTGACTGATGTTGACTGTATGATTGAGTGGCTTATGTTGTCTAATTTTGACCAATTTTGACAATGACGTTTTGAATGACTGTCTTGTGTCAAGTGTGACTATGTCCACTTTATTTGACTGACACAACCATGTTTGACTTATGATTTTATTTTGACAAACCTAAAAGGACTGACCTAATGTCTCGGGGATTCAAAGATGAATCTTGCCTACGTAGCAAATGCGCAGAGACAACGTAGTTCGGACTTGGACAAAAGATTGACTGATGTGATTGATTGAATTGATCAGATTGACTTTGACTTTGTTTTTGGGATTTTGACATTGATTTGGATGTTTTTGTATTTTCTCAAGACATTTTTCAATTTTTAGGTCTTTTTTCAGGACTTTATACAATTTTTAGGATTTTTTTAGGACTTTTTCAGATTTTTCAGATTTTTTTGATGTTTTACGAAAATTATGACAAATGCATGTGAATGATGCCGACGCGCATGAATCCAAGGACAACCATGATTTTGCTGCTAGCCAAGCTGAATACCGACGGATAGGTGATGATGACGATGACAACGTTGTTTGACGTGGGAAGGACACATCCCGAAACAACTTGAAAATGACAAATGTTGTTTGACGTGGGAAGGACACATCCCGAAACAACGTGAAGATGACAATGATATTATTTGACAAGAGTATAAAAGTCTGTAGCAGGTCTAGGGACAAAGCCAAGGAATGTTTTGGATAATGCGCCAGGTTTTCCATATTGTTGCATTTTGAATGACTTAAGTGCAGACTAAATGGGATGACGGAGGATCTATAAACCATTGACAAGGGAAACCAAGATGTGTGATAGGTATAAAGCAAGAGAGACTGATGACTTGGACTAGGAGAATTATCATATGGTCTCCAAGGATGATGTAGCATAGTGAAATAGATGCTATGAAGGTAATGACATGATACTTTGTGACTAGTGTATGACCAAAAGATAGACATGTCAAAAAAATTTCCAAAGCATGATTTGTATTTTTGCCCCAGTCTTTGTCAAGATCAAAGTAGGTGGGAAAAATGGATGGACGCGATAAGGTTTAGATGGGTGAATGGAAAATGTCATGGGAAATGCATGGGAGATGAGACAACTTGCCCCCAAGTGTAATGGTCCACATAGATGATTTATTCTACACGTGATGCCTGTTTGCCAGGTTTTCATCATGGTACTTATCCAGAGCGCCTGTTTGCCAGGTTTTCACCGTTGGATGAAATTATTTTTGTCTTTTTTTATCTTTGTCAATTTTTTTGTATTTTTGAATTTTTGCCGAATAGCCTTGATGCTTTACATGACCTCTGACTATGCTGAAGCTTTTGACGATGCCGATGTAGAGACTGGTGTCATGACATGCCAATAATGATCTTTCTGAAGTAGTTGCCTTGTCAGGATGATAGCACTTGCATAGAGCTGATTGATGTCATTGTGATCATTTTTGATACTAGAGTTGGCCTTATCAAAATACGCACATCGTGATAGAGTGTCATGAGAGTCCTTATGATAAAGCGTTGCTGCCAAGATGCGATGGATTTGTGACATGGGACGTTTGGTCTTTAAGGATGATGTAGGATTATGATAGATGACGGTGGACATGGACGGGTTGGTGGGATGTTTGGATGTAGCCATTTTTATTCTCCAAACTTGGGTTAATTGATGATGGAGGTTGGATCTTTGATAGCGTTTGGAACCAACACTTTTATATGTCTTGTTTGATGGCCATTTTGAAGGAGGTGGACATTGATTATATGTGGGAGTCCTCTTATGCTGTGGCTCCACATTTTTCTTGACTTTTGGATTGGGCATATTTTCGTTGCCTGGTTTATTCTTTTCTTGACTTGACTCACTTTGTTTTGGGATCCATTTTAGCTTCATTTGTCCACTTGACTTTTTGTCTGATTTGATGGCCTTTGACATTTGATTTTGGACTTTAGACTTGTAATAATTTTGCTTTTGTTGGTTCCAAATGGAAGGCTTATTCTTGTTGGAATGGCGATGTATGGTGTGGATGGAAGGAGTGTTGGCAACAACCTTATGACAAGGACTACTCATGACGTCCATTTTGATGTTTGTATTAGATAAAGTTTCCCCCAATATCGAGGAGGTATCATTAACATCATTAGATTTTCTGACTGATGAATAACCAAGACCTTGATGTCTATAATTTGCTTGAACTTGTATAGGTTCAATAATGCCTTGTTCATGTAGGCCTAATCCTTTGCCTTGATAATGCATGTTTTGACAGATTTTGTTGGCGATGGGATACTTGTTATTGTGGAAGCAAGATGCTAACCAATCTTTATTGTGGAAATGATTGCTTGAAATCTTCTCATCTATGAGAAAGCCTGCTCTGACAAAGATAGATGATCATAATTGATAGGATGTTGTAGCTTCATTGACATATTGGACAGATTTTTGACTGACATCTTCGATTTGATTTCCTGTCATATCAAATTCTGATGATTCTGTTGGTGCTTCCAAGTCTATGTCAAAACCGTCTTCATGGTCATTGTCATAGAGCCCACTGAATTCAGTTATAGCTTGATCATTTGCAAATATGTCCATGCTAGGAGACTCTTGTTCTATTGGTAAATCGTCTATGTGTCCCATGGAGGAAAGTGTCTCGCTTTTGGAAGTGTCAATACTTGAAGTTTGGATGGAATCGTCTTCAAGTGGTTCACCATGAATGGCATATAGGTCAAGGAGTGGATCATTTTGGACTTCTTCAAAATTAGTGTCTTGATCAAAGATGGGCTCAGTTGGAATGACATGATCGAAAATAGGGTCTTGACCAAGGATAGGTTCGTCTTGAATGACATGGTTTTGGATGGACTCTTGACCAAGGATAGGTTCATCTTGAATGACATGGTTTTGGATGGACTCTTGACCAATGATAGGTTCATCTTGAATGAAATGGTTTTGGATGGACTCTTGACCAAGGATAGGTGTATTTGGTATGCCATGATGGTCTAGGAGGACTTCTTGAATGGATGTAAAGATGGGGTCATGGAATGGACTACTTTGATCTTGACATGATGGTGATGTTATGACATTGTGCTTTGGACTTGCCTCTTGACATGTATCCTTAAGTGTATGCAAGGAGATGGGACTTTGGAGACCATGACTAGATGTGTTTTCATCACCCAATGGAGTGTCTTGAAATGGATTGGTGCATGTTGGAATAGGATATGACATGGAAGTTTGGACTTGGTTGAGGGATGAAGGACTAGGATAGGACATGACTGCATGACAAGGATATGACATGGATAAAGGATTAGGATGTGATGTGGATGGAGGATTAGGATATGACATAGATAGTTGGTTTGGATTGATGGATGGTTGATTTCCCTTGTCAAAGTTAGGGTGGGTTTGACTAATGGAAGTTTGTTGTGACTTAGTGCCATGGATGGTGTTAGGGGACTCTTGATAGTAGATGGATAGAGGACTAGGACTCATGGATTGTTGGAAAGATGGATAGATGGATGGAGGGCTAGGGGTTGTAAATTTGGACTTGGATTGAAGGTATAGTATTTTGAATTCCCTAGCAAGTTGTGCTTGACCCTTACTATTGAATTGACATTCAATTTGACTAGCAAGCATGTCATAGTGATTTGAAGACATGATGGTGGATGAAATGAGACTATGCTTTATGCAAGGTGACAATGCAAAGTGATAAAAGGGGATTCCTTATGCCAAATGATCTTTAGGAAAGGTTTTCTAACCACTCAAAGTTTGACCAATGTCTTGATTTGGATTGTCAAAGGACTGATTTGAAGGACAAGATGATAAAATGACAAGGTGAGATTTCCACACTAGACTTAGAGTTGGAAGCAGCTCACCAAAGGACAATGACTAAGGATTGATTTATTTGACTTGGTCCAATGACAATGTATTTTAAGACAAAGGTTTGACAAAGAAAGGAAATTTTTCCTATCCCAAAGTGTGCAAAATTGAGGACTTGATTTGACAAATGTGGTTCATGATGGAAAATTCGTTGCAAAAAGTGATTTGACAAAAATTTAGGTTGATTGCAAAGATTTGTTTTAGTTTGGAAAAGTTGTTTCAGATTTTGGCAAGTTTGATGTTTATTTGTTCGAATTGTCTGAAAATAGTTGGCAAACACATGGTGTTAAAAATCAACCACATAGAAGTCATTTTACAAAATCTTATGGCTGCAAGGACAATATTCTTTTGGATCCCACTAACCGCATATCCTTAGCGGATGAATTCAGAAGCTTGGCCCCACAGGCTCCCCCTTACAGTGCACTCACTTCTCAGGGCAACCAAGCTTCCAACCTCCATGAAACTCCCATGGCAGATTGATCATCTCTACTAAGAACTGCGCAGGTGCGGGTGTCATCACAATGACCGTTGTTGTACCAAAGAATAGAAGGTTTTTGGCTTGCTAAAACAAGGGATTTAATTTGGACATCCGTTCGAGTGGTTATACATGGGGCCAAGATTAAGCTCCATTATGGAGGCACTCTAGCCTGAAGAGGTTAAGCTCAACAGGGTTTTGGGGAGTACTACTTGGTCCGTATAACATATCTGCACTCGTAATCTTAGGCTTTCCCTTAAGATTCATATTTATATACCGGTCGGAAGTAGCTTGGCTAAAAAGCTTCATTGCCGGTTTGAGTCGCTTTGGGGTGAGTACTTTTTCCCACCAAAGCAGGCCCAATTTTCTAAAGTTCAACAAAAGCAAATTAGAATATTCATAGTTCAATTGATCCTTGTTTAAAAACAAGAAGTGAAAACATGAATATCCTAACTCACACTCGCATGGTGTTCATTTTAAGCCCAAATCAAAATGTGTTGACAAACATAAAAAAAACATGGAGTTCATTTTAACCGTTTGTAGTATTTGTCAAAACATGGGGTTCATTTTAACTGTTTGTAGTGTGAGCTAACTAAGAGTTCATTTTAACCCAATGCTATGAAATTGCAAATTCATTTTAAACCCATGAGTTGTAATGCAAGTTGTGTTCTTTTTAGCCCAATGAGTATGCATGCATGTTCATTTTAACCCATGAATGTAAAATGCAAATTTGTCTAAGATTTGTGAAATAAACAAGAAAAATGTTAGACTCCTTGCCACAAGCTGCAAACAAAAAATTAGTAACCCAAAATCTTGAAGCTACTAAACAGAGAAAAAGTGTTGCCCTAACCCTATTTGACTTAGTGCATGCCCAATTCCTAGAGTCAATAACAGTTTCTCTTACACCCAGGATCACACAAGTGTGCAAGGGGAGAGGATACTTCTATTATTGATCACTAGGGTTAGCTAGTCAAAGTAAATCTGATTTTTGGAACTACATTTTACATTAAAATTAAAAACACAGAAAATAGACCTTTACTGAAATTCAAAGAGCTTTCCAGAAATGTAAAGAAACTTGAATAATTCACTGTTTTGCATCCAAAATTAATTTTTTATGAAAAATCATAAAAAAATTATTAAAACTTGAAAACAGCTTCAAAAAATTTTATTTTTTTACTTTAGGGCCCTGACATCATTCCAAACCTGCAAAAAAAAATTTGTGAATAGATCTGTAAAATTGTGTGAGATATAAGTCAATCTTTGCAAAACCCTAATTTTTAAAGATATGTTTTTTATCGAATTATTTTGCAGGAAAATTAAAAATATAAAAAACAGACCCCTATTGAAATTAAATGAGCTTTCCGAAAATCTAAAGAAATCCAAAAATTTTGCTAATATGCTCTCACAATTGATTTTTCATGAAAATAACCAAAAAATTTATTAAAAATTGAAAACAGATTGAAAAAATCTGGTTTTTGGACGGGAGGCTCTTGATAATGTCTGCAACCTGCAAAAAAAAATTTGTCTGAAAATATGCAGCTGTTTGAAAGATATGGTTGAATCTTTGAAAACCTGCAAAATGGTGCTAAAACCTGCAACAAAAAGCCAAAAACACCTGCAACAAGAAAGATCCAACTCTAAAATTCTTCAAAATATGTCAAAATAGGTCAGGTTCACCAATGTAACAAAGGGAAATTTCTATGGTTAGCAATGTAATATGCAGAACATAAAAACCCAAAGTATGGTAATGGAGTGCATTGGAATAGATGAACAACCTCAAAGGTTGTCTTCATCCTCCATGACTAACCTCCATTACACCTTCTAAATTTGCTGAAATAAATAACTTGCCCTCAGATTTACAAAGAGCAAGTCAATAGAAATGACAAGCCCTAAGCAAACATTGAAGGATTTGATAAACTATATGCTATACTATGCCCTAATGCAATTAGTAAGCATCTAACATTTCTAAATATCAAATGAAATCTAAACTATGCTATGCTAAATGAGAATAATAATGCTATGAAATGCAAACAATTCTAAAAATGCAAAGGACCAGAGATGTAAGAGATGAAATATGTGAAAATGACAAGAGATAATAATGGATAGCCAGTGATAGATATGAGACAAAATTGACATTTTATAGCAAATGCAATTTTGTATGGACGGGTGAGATTAAAGACTGATAAATGACCTAGAATCTATGGACAAGATTCAATATGACAACCCACAATTAGGGTTAGGGCAACATTAGGTCAAATTCGAAATGAATGGACAAGATTGATTTTAAGAAAAATCAAATCAAGGGTTGACAATGCATGTGACAAGGCACACAAACCGAAATTGTTGGGGAATCAAATAATAATTTAAAATTATTTAATTCAAGAGAGGTTGTTGACTTTTTAAATTAAAAACTATTTTAATTCAAAAAGGGTGGGGTCATGTGACAATAAATAATTTAAATTAAATTATTTACAAAAGAAGGGATTTTTAAAGAGGGACTTATTCTAAATAAATAAGATTTATTTAAAATGAGCACAATAAAAGAGGAGAAATTAAATAATAAAATTATTTAATTTAGGTGGTGGGACTTATTTTAAATAAATAAGATTTTATTTAAAATGAGGAGAATGTGAAGATGGCCATAATTAAATAAATAAAAGAATTTATTTAATTACAAGAGGACTTTAAATTAGAGACATATTAAATAAATAAAGTTATTTATTTAATAATCAAGAAGACATAATGGACAAGGATAATTAAATGAATTAGGAAATTTATTTAATTATAGAAAGACATTAGACAATTAGTGACGTAATTAAATAAATAAATAAAATTTATTTATTTAATAATCATGAAGAATAAAAAAGATATGAATTAATTAAATAATCATGAATTATTTAATTAATAGTCGAATGTGGACCAAGGACATAATTAAAATGTCTTAATTATTCTAGGAAGAAAGAGATTAGAAATAGAGCTTGCAAGCGTAGCTCATTTTTATGTGTCTACACATCTTTGTCCACCTTGCCTCCACTTCTCCGATTGTGCAAGTCATATCAGTAGAATCATCCTCCACCATGACCTCACCCATCTCATCATCCTCCATGTCTCCTTCCCTTCCACCCACCTCATCTACTATTGCAATGCCAACCCTCACTCTCTCGAAGTCCTTTGTCAAGTACATGAAAAACGTGCCTTCCAAGCTTTCAAGGATGCTTGTAAATCCAATGGTGCAAGCTGCAATAGCCCAAGAAATGGTCAATGCCCTGGCTCTCCCTCCTCCCACAGAACCAGCTACGAATGGAGGCCACAATGAAAATCTTGGATGAACTCCAACGACAAGAGCAAGAGGGAGCTGGGAGACCCGAAGATGAAGAATTTTTATATCATGAGAATCCAATCTATGAGCATCAGGTGATTGATGAGGTGGCGTATGAGTCATCCATTGAAAGCAGTGAAGATCGGGGAATGAAAATTCTCCAAGAGATGGATGATATAGAGCGCGATGCAAAGTGGAACAAGGAACTCAAGGAGATTGAGGATAAAGAGGTTGGAGAATAGCTTACAATTGAAGAAAGATTTGTTGCTCTAGGAACAGAAGGTAGTAGGTCTCCTGCAGAAAGGTGCAATCAAACCTCGGAGCATGAGGAAGAAGTATCCCTCCATGAGGATGAATAAGAAGATAAGCTTGAGGAAAGTGATCATGATGAAAAAATGGAAAAGGATGCTGAGGGGGAAGACCACCGTAAAGAGCAGCTGCTCACCAAGTCCCCTATCAAGCGAATAATGATCATGCAAGATTCTAATGAAGAGAAGGAGGATGCGGGGGTTGAGCAGGAGACTGTTAATGTCAAAGCCATTGAGATTAGGGTGGAGGACAACAAAGGTCAACAAGAATCACCCAAGGTAGGGCCTCAGATGCTCAACTGGATACATAAGCACATTGAGAAGAGAACTCCTGCACTGAAGGATCCGAAAGTGAGGCTGGAGGCAATATTGGCTAGGGCCCAAATTATGACAAAGAAGGAGAAGAAGCCAAAGGTTGGGTCTAAGATAACAATGGATGCCTCTGGATCCAGGGCAATGTAAATAGCTACATCGGTGGTAGGAGAATAGGGAGTAAGTTATAAAGTCTCCACCATTGACTTTGGAGTAGCCACACGGGAATACAAGATTGACCACCTCTGAGAATCGGTCACCACAGTGGTGCACCTTATCCAATAGGATAAGGTTTCAAAGGAATAGCTTAAGGCATAGGTGGCTGATTTGATAGCTTACATTCAACAATGTTCATCTCCAGATGAGAAGCCCACCTCGTCATCGGTCCCGCCATATTTGTTGTCTCAAGAACAGATCCACAAGTTGGAGAGAAGAAGAAACTTGGATAAGACCAAGGAAACTTGGTTCCGATAGGTCTTGGACATCGGAAACATGGGCATCAACTTGGTTGTTCAAATAGAAAACAAATTCTTAGAGGTGCAAACATCTCTTCAGGGCACAAGGAAAATCTACGAGGAGTTTCCAAAGAAATACAGGTTGCCTATCCAAAGAGTGAAGCAATCCTCACACTGCCGAGCAAAATTTGGGAGAAGGAGCTTGCCTTCAAGGATGATGACCACTAGCTGATGGACATATGGAAGCATGATTTTGATCACTAAAAGGGGAGGCTAGAACAGATCCTGGAAAGAATAATTCCAGATATAGAATGAGCCAAAGAGGCTAGAGGAGATAGTGTCAAATATCTCCAGCTGATGACTGGGTAAAAATTGCTTGTTGTGAAGATCAACTCGGAAAGCATAAAGCCTCACTTCCGAAGAAGGATGGAGAAGGAAATGACAACCGAGACTACCATGGAATTTATGAGTTTTTCTGCTCAAACTTTCACCTTGTCCGAGCTTTTTAGGGACAAGGCTTTTAAATATGACGACAACTGGGAAAAGCTCATTAACAACTACAAGGAATGGAGTTATCAGGTGTTAAGGTCTGATATCATTGAGGTCGACAAGCTTTAGATGGTAATCTTGAGATTCATAGAATATGCAGCTTTGAAGAAGTGGGAAGGTAATCCTATTATTGATGAATAACTTCTGAAAGAGTAGCTGCAACAAAGAAGCAATCAACAAAAGAAAAAACTACTACAGTGCTGCCACTAGAAGACAAAACAAGAAAAAGACAAAAGATGTTTTAAAAATGTAATATATTTGTAGGTAGGTGAGACCTTGCTATAAAGTGCATCCTGGCCACACAATAGAATTGAATCTTGGCCACTTATTTTTATTTTTGAAAACTATAAATAGAGGTCCCCTCCTCTCATTTTAAGAGAGTTGAGTTGTTGTAAAGGCATGCTACAGAAATTGCAATAGAAAATACAGTGATTTATTGGTGTATTTTGGATTTCTTCACATGTTTCATGATTCTTCTCCCATTACTTAAAATTCTAGTTTAAGTTACTTTGTTGTTCTAGTGTCCTTCTACCTATTCTTGGTAGATTTAGTAATGTCTTTGGTTATGAAGTTTTTTGTTGTGTGTATGCTTTCCTTGTCCATACTTTTAGTCATTTGATGCTAGTAGGTGACTGTGTAAAGTTAGTTTGGACTATAATTTCATAGCTGCTCTTTAAAAAAATTCTTTACTCATATTTACATGGCAAATGAATGATGAATATCTGTAGTCCTTAGAAGATAGCATAGATTTCATGACATTGTGAGAATTTAAATTAAGTTAAATCCTATTTAAGGAAATTGTCCACAGCAAGAACCTCCATGATCACTGTTCATTGGTAGTTGTAGGTCCAGGAAACTTCCCTCTTCCCTACCTTTTTTTCCTTTCCTTTAAGAAATAACCTATGCCAAGGTTCATTGCACATTGTAAAGCCAAATCCAATGAAACAATGGAGTTCAAGATTACTATTTGAACCTGCAGGAAAGTGTAGTAATTTCCCATTTGAAGAACTCTGTTCATAGACTTGATTCTCCTACAACTTTAAGTTTCGTAAGGCCGCCTTGTGATTCCAGAAAATCACATCAATCAATTGATATATTCCAAGAATCATCATGACCTGACATCCAAGAGACCTTGGGATAGTGTTCTGGAATTTGATTGTGGAAGATTGTCTTTCAAGAGAGGTAATGCACCTACACATTACCTGTGTTGTGAATTGCATAAAAAAATCATCAATAGAACTGGTGCTAGAGGGAGGGAATTTTGGAGATAAAGATGGATCGAATCGGATCATTCTCCCCAGAGAGATTTCATCGAGTCTTGAGATCTACACCAAATAAAGGAGAATTTCAAGAATTACAACCCTTGTCCAAGCTAAAAGAGCTAAACGAAGGGAACCATCCATCACCAGTTCACCCAACGAGCTCACTTCTCTTTCACCTCTGTCTTCTCCATCATCATTGGAAGTACCACCTTTCACTCATCTGATCCAAACAGCCTTCCAGGCTGTCACTCCATCTAGGCTGAACACTTCCTTTCAGCCGAACACAACAGCAAACCCTGCTACTATCCCTAATCAGCTTCTGGTTTGTATGGGACATCTGCCTCCACCGCCTCCTCCTATTATGTGGATGGGAAATAACTAGTCCTTATTTCCCCTTTGGCCTTCAATTTCTACCATGATATGCCAAATAATCCTGAGAATTTTTGCACAAAATTCAATGCTAGAGACTCGTAGAGGACTGCGGAGGAACATGTAAGAATTTTTGAAATCGCTTTGAAAACTATGTAGATTATCTATGAGGACGTGGCTTGTAGGCTCTTTCCCTGTTCTCTCGGGGAGGAGGCATTCTATTGGTTCATTCAATGACTGCTTGCACAGAGTGTACACTTGGCTGCAGGCTCTGTACATTTTCAATGATGCTATTGTTTTTCCTGTTTACTATACAGCATTGGATAACCTCACTTTAGCTCTGATGAAAAGAATGCGACCACCGCCCGCCAGGTTGGTCGATGCATAAGCTGAGGCCATTATTGCTAGTACAGATTTGGGGCAGAACATTTTTGGCCCACTACCTTCTCTTGGGAAAACCGCACATCCAACACAAATTTAGGGGCTTACTCAAGCCTTGCAGCATCAAACACCCCTACTAAATCTAGTACCACAGCTACCTATGGTTCTGCATCTTGGGCAGCCAATGAATCGGGTGTATCTGGTAACTCACTACTTGCTGCCCTAACAGGAACATTCACATCCTTAGCCATCCTAAGTGCCAACGTACCTCCAAAGAACTGAATTCCCACCCACTGATTAGAATCAGCTAATCGCACAACTCGTGTTCCTCCAGAATTTAGCGTTGCAACAAAACAATGCCGAAAAGGATAGAATTGACGAGCTCATAGAGATGATAAAAAATATGTCAACTAGAATGACACACTTAAGAATTCAGACTATATAGCTGCAAGCATCACAAAAGAGCATCCAGACTAACCTTAATCGTGATAACTGAGATCATCATGAAATTCAAGATAGTCGGGATGCCAGCACTTCATCCAAATAGAATCATGACAAAAATCAGAATTCGGGTCAGAAATTTGACAGAAGGCCCTTCAAAAGGAAAAGTTGGACATGGAACACACGACCCAACAACAGTGGCATTCCCACACCCCTTGATTAGTCTAGCAACAATGAGAACCCTGCAAGTGGAGTTTACTTGGCGGAGGTTGCTTTTTCTAGCTGGTGTCTCATACACAAAACAAGTCGGCATTCCAAGCTAGATTGTCCAGAATTCCAAATTGCTACCAACATTTTCCAAGTTGAAGTTCAGAATGCAGTGGACAATTCTAGTTGTAGAGACATTGTTCCGTCCAACCCCTATGACTCCTCAGTGCTGATAGTGAACCAGGCTCCTTTCCCAAAGGTTGAATGCAACGCACTAGAGCAGGAGGGTGCCGACTCAAATAGCAATGATAGAGCAGAAGAGGTAAGTTCCGAAAGTCCTTTCACTCAACTTTTTGATTCAGTAGATAATCGTCCTAAAGAGGACAAAGAAGAGCCTACGAAAGACGAAGTCTAAATGTTTCATCAATGGACTACCCCATACAACCTCAAGAATAGACAAGCTGGTGGTCATGCTGGAGGTCCTTTTATGACCTCTACTCCACCGAATAACTTTAGCACCCCTTCCAATCCAAATGCAAGTAATAAATTAGGTTTTCCACACACACCCATGTGGTATCTCAGTAGGAATAAGCAACAAAACAACAACCAAAGCCATGCCACTAGCTCCTCCCAAAAAATTTCTTGTGATCAAGAAGTTGAGCAGATGGGGAGTGTATTACTGAGGAATTTATAAAGGTGAAGCTAAGCATGTCCGTGTTCGATCTACTAAAAGTGCCCACGATAAGGAATGCCCTTTTTAGAATGATAAATGGGACTCCACCACAGGGGTCAACTAAAGAAACTCTAGCAAAGCGGGTTTCCTTTGATGATCAACAAAGTGAGTTGGTCATTAGACAGATCTTCAATAGAAAGGCTAACTCGCCTATAGGTTAGCAAGCAAACAAGCAGTCCGATAGAGTGACTAATCAGGCACCAACCCAAAGCAAGGGATACAAGAAGGATAAAGGCCAAGTCACCCAAGTGGACGTTTCTGAGGGATTGTTTCAGGGGAAATTCGAAACTCCTCCCTTCTTGACCACCATCTACGTGTTCGAGAAGAACCTCCACAACTGCCTACTAGGTTCAGGCGCATCGGCCAATGTCATGCCCCTGAGCATGTGCAAGGTGCTCGAAATAATGCCAACTCCCTCCCGGAAAAAGGTAACACAACTTGACAAAACCAAGATCAACATAGTGGGGGAAATTAACATAATACCTATACAGATTGCTCGTGATCCCCAAATCCAACAGACCATAGATATTTAGGTGGCGGATATCCCAGATACGTATGGTATAATCCTAGGAAGGGATTTCACAAGGTCGTTGAATGGAAACTCCATGACTAAATTATCCCATATGTGGTTTCCATGGAAAGGAATGTCGAATCAAATTTGGATTGATTGGGAACCATGGATGAGATTTATGATCACCAAATACAACGGCATGAACGAGGTGTTGTATGCTAAAACAAATTTGGGGAATTATTCCCCAGTATCGTATTTGAACGAGCAAGAATGCCTTGAAGAAGAAGGAACAAGCGAGGTCTTCCTCATATTATGCAGCCCACCTACTAATCTAGCCAATACCTCTTAGAGCATTGAAGTGCTGATAGAATCCGACGATGAAGAGTCAGGAGAGGATGACAGTCTTGGATTGCTGGACCGTTTCCAATATTTCATGGATAAATGTGTTCACGACCAGCTTAGTCTAGGAACCCAAATGAACTTTCAGGAACTCTTGCTCTCTAACTGGTGTAGGGTACATAATGCCACTCACTCAGAGTTTGGCTGTTGTTTGTGTCAAACAATAACTAAACACCTTCAAAGATAAGCTACTCCAAAGGAGAAAGCAGGATCACCACTGCCTGAATAGACATGTTCCATCCTTGCACATCCTCAAATGGTTACTGAAATAAAGGCCCCAACAAAGGTAAAAATCGGATCTGTTGGTTCTACGTTCAAGGATTCTCCTGGATTCTAGATGTTGCACTTTAATAGGTCTAAATCCAAGCACGGAGTTGGGGTAGGTTTTGAATTGATCAGTCCTAGAGGTAAGTCATAGTTTGCTGCTCATAGACTTCAATTCTATTGTACCAACAATGCAGTAGAGTAGGAAGCTTTAGTCTTGGGCCTCTTAATGGCATTAAGAAAAGGAGTCAAAATGCTCCAAGTGTACAGAGAATCATAGTTGGTCATAAAGTAAGTCAGGAAGATCTATTCGATCTATTATGATCGAAGACTCACCAACTATAGGCACCGCATATGGGATCTACTAGAAGGACTAGATGCATTCAATATCCAATTAATCCCACATGTTAAAAATCATATTGCCAATGCCTTAGCATAGGCAACAAGCACACTACAACCACTGTCCATATCTGGACTCAAAAGATTCATGGTGGAACTCACCTCCATCCCATTAGTGCCAGATAATGTAGCCAATTTCTAAGTATTCAATGATCACAAACACATCCTGGGTTTTATCACCAGTTTGGATGTGTTTGCTATGTAGATAATTGACGAAGTGGAACCTCAAGAGGCTGACCTGGATATAGAGGGGATTATCAACCTAAAGACTAATACCATCCCTAGGGGTATGGTCCAATTAGAATGAATCTTTGACTTGGATCAGATCAAAGATTAGGATCAGTAGGGTAAGAAGGATACCATCAGCAGCTAGAGTGACACTTACAACCTTGGAACAACTGGGAATGATAAGAATGTATTCATTGGTAAGGTGTGCACTCCTGAAGAAAGAAAATGGATAATTGAGGCTCTACAAAAGTATCATGACATCATCACCTAGAGTTATGAGCATCTCAAGACATATGATATGTCGATTATTACCCACACCATCCCTCTCAGACTAGATGTGAAGCCATTTCGATAGTGGCAGCGCACTATCAATCCTTTGCTGGAACCAATAATATACAAGGAAGTACAAAAGTTATTGTTAGCAAGGATCATTTTTTTGGTTAGACACTCCACATGCGTGGTGAATTTGGTTCCTGTTAGAAAGAAAAATGGGAAAATCAGATTGTGCGTTGACTTTCGCAATCTAAACCGAGCCTCAGAGAAGGATAACTACCCTATACCTCCATTAGATGAGGTGTTGTAGATAGTAAATGGCTCCCAGATGATGTTCTTCCTGGATGGATATTCGGGGTACAATCAGGTCATGGTACAATACGAATATCGACATAAAACAACATTCACCACCAAATGGGGAACTTTCGCTTATAGACGAATTTCGTTCAGACTAATCAATGTTGGTGCCACTTTCCAGTGTGCCATGGATATTGCATTCAAGGACCTGATTAGAAAATGCATAATCATCTACATGGATGATTTGATAGTGTTCTCCAATCAGTAGGGTAATCATGTCACTAACTTATGTAAATTCTTTGAAAGGTCCTGCGAATTCGAGGTTTCCCTTAATCTGAAGAAGTGTATCTTCGGTGTCACTGAAGGGAAACTCCTTGGAAATGTCCTATTAGAAAGAGGAATTTCTATCGACCCCAAGTGTATCTAGTCAATCATGAAGATTTAGCTACCAAGCAACAAAAAGGAATTAAAATCTTTTTTCGCAAACATCAACTTTGTCTGCAAGTTCATCACACGCTTCGCGAAAATCATCAAACCACTCAATGCTATGCTAAAATAGGACGCTAAGGTTGAGTGGACCCCAGAAGCAAAGCAGGATTTTTGGGAAATTAATAAGGCAATTGTTGATGCCCCTGTGTTGGTCAGCCCCAACTATCTGAAGCCCTTCTACATCTACTCATTTGCTTCAAATCATTTATGTGCCAATATCTTGACACAAAAGGATGATGAAGGGAGCAAACATCCGATCACCTTCATGAGCACCCCTCTGAAGGATGCTAAGCTATAGTATCATAATGTCGAAAAGCAAGCCTATGCCCTTGTTAAGGGGGTCAAGAAGTTTAGGCATTATATCTTGTGCAACAAAGTGTTCGCTATAGTTCCTGACCCCGTGGTGAAGACATTGCTCATGCGAAATGAGCTAGGAGAGCGAAGGGAAAAATGGATTGCATTGTTGTGGGAGTATAATATGGAAATCCAGCTGATGAAGCTAGTGAGAGGATAGACACTTTCCAAAACAATGGTAGAGGTGGTTATTGATGCTAGACCTGAACTCATAGTGTAGTAGTACCAGCTAGAGGATGTCTCTCCAAGGGAATGGTATGATGATATAGTGTATTACCTGCTAAATCATAAATTCCCGCCTCATCTACAAGGAGTCCAAAGGCAAGTCCTTAGATTGAAAAGCAAAAACTACATGTTACAGGGCACCATATTGTACAAGAGGAATCATGAAGGTATCTACTTGAGATGCCTTGGTAAAGAGGAAGTTGATCATGTTCTCAAAGAGTTCCATGATAAGTTCAGGATTGGTCACGATTCTGGTTTATCAACTGCACATCAAATATTAAGGGCTGGGTACTATTGGCCTAAATTTTTCAAATACACTCACGGTCATGTCCATACCTACCATGTGTGCCAGATTGCTGCTGTCCCATTGCAGCCTATTTTGGAGGTAAAGCCATTCATGCAGTGGGGTCTTGACTTCATTGGTCCGGTAAGCCCTCCATCATCTACTGGAAATAGGTACATTGTGACTGCTTTTGATTATTGTACTAGATGGATAGAGGTAATAGCTTGTAGGGATTGTACAACTGAAGTAGTAACTAATTTTCTAGAAAGTTTTATTTCAAAGCGATAGAAAGTTTTATTTTAAATCGCTTTGGTTGTCCTTATGCTCTAGTGTGTGATAACGACCCTACGTTTGCTTCATTAAAATTCATGGGATGGGCCTTCGATTATGGTATCACCCTTAAATTTTCCTCCAATTACTACCCCCAAGACAATGGCCTTGCTGAGTCAACCAACAAGAACTTGATCACTATGATCAAGAAATTGCTAGATAGGAATCCCAAGGATTGGCATACCCAACTTTGTTTCGCCCTTTGGGTAGATCATACCCATCACAAGGCTGCCCTCAGAGATTCCCTGTATCATCTCATTTATGGCTTGGATCTTGTATTCCCCATAAATTCGAAAATCCCTACCCTTCAATTCATCAATGATTTTTATGAAAGAGGAGACCGTAGAGAAGTTCGCCTTGCCGAGCTGCTGCACCTTGAAGAAGTATGAGACTGTGCAATAGAAAATTTTGCCAAACATCAGGGCATAGTCAAAAGATGGTTTGACAACTGAGCCAAAATTAAGGCCTTCAACATTTTTGATCTAGTCCTTTACTGGGACAAGGCCCACGAAAAGAAAGGGGGACACAACAAATTTGACAAACTTTGGCTTGGCCCCTTTTAGATTGCTAAAATACTTGGAGATAACGATTTTTGCTTAAAGAATTTGAATGGTGAAGATGTCTCGTTGCCTATCAACGGGCAGCACCTTAAGCATTACTTCCAGTCCTGAGCTCTTCCAGAGCTGTTTGTGTAAATCCTGTACATAGGTTAGAATAGGTTTCCTGCTTTGTCCTTTTGTTTGCTCATTTTCCTGGCTATTTTTGTTTGGACCTTGGAAGAGTCTTCCCGTTCTGCTGTGGTGGTTGTGCTCGGCTCAATGAACGGTTTTCCCTGCTACCCACTCTTACATTGTTCTCTAGATAAGTGTTCATTCCTTATTAGTAACCTCTAAAATCCCCTAAGCATTGGTTTTCAACTTTTGAACTCTGGACTAACCTAGGATGGCTTTTTGCTTGAATTCCCTACATTTATCATGGAACACACAAAACCACATTTTAAAATTTCCAAAGAATGGTATGGTGATTACTGAGAAGGTTGGATAAGTGAAAAATCTAAAGTCTACTCTAGTGACAATTGTGATTCTCAAGCCCATGGTAAACTTCATTTCTTATACGGTTGAATAGAAAAGAAAAAGGAGGAAAATGCTGAAAAGAAATATCAAATGAAAAGAATAGACAAAGTGAAAATAACAACCGTATGGGTGTGCAAATATCTCTATCGGGACTATGGATGCCTGGCTGGTAGTAGAGTTATATTCATGGGGTCACAACAACAACTCCATCGGGGCTATGGACTCCTAACTAGCAGCAGAGCAATGTCCAGGTTAATTTTGGGGTCAGGCGAACTACGTAGCTTATCCCAATCAGTAGTTTCCCCCGCTATCTCCAAGGAAAGTAAATGAACTCACCATGCACACACCTCCATGATGATATCTTGGCATGATTCAATCTTGCCTTCCTTAACCTTCTCTTAATTTATCTTTGAAAATTAGCTTTGGCGTGCGAAACCAAAGATCATGGGTTTAGAATGAATATTTATCTTAAGAATGCTGGGAGTGTTCTCCCAGCAGAGTCACCATTTTTTGTGTCTATCGCACACACGCCCCATTCGGAATGGGGACCCTCTATTTCCTCTTTTTCTTGCTGGGTCTTTTTGCTTCGCCTTTTTTTGTGTGTTCATTTTTGCGTCCTTAAAGGTCAACACATTCTCAAAAGTCACATTATTAGTTTGACCAAATTTAGCCCCTTGAAAAAATGCTAAATCTTAAGCCATTTCAAGTTTTTTCCTATCTATCGGCCTTTCTGGTGTCCATGGCTCCTCTCAGGCTCGGACCCTCGGGTTTCCCATCTCGGGTTTCCGTTCTGGCTCTTCCATTCCAAAGGGCAGCTACGCAAAGTCTTTCTAGTCATTTGGGCCCGACCTGCCGAGATTCCCTTCCCGGGTTTCTCTTTGGACTTTGCGATTCCAAACAGCTACCAGCTTCCATCTTTCCAGACCCCAGACCCCAGAGCTCCCGTCCCCATTTTCATTTCAATTGGTAGATTTTTGAAAGACCATCCATCCACGTCTTTCCAGACCTCGAACCCCGATCCTCCTACCGTCGTCCCGAAATTTGAACTCAGCTACCTCAGTTGCCATCATACCGAGCCTTTAATTGGATATTAATGGCATTGGGGGTTATATAAATGAGTTTTCAACTGTCATTTTCACATGTCAAAAGTGATTGAAGAGCCTAGCGCTGCCTCAACAATTTCTGCCTCCACGCCCAAGCCCTTGCTTCGCCGTTCCTCGCGAATTCAGTAGAAGTCTTCTTTGAGGTTTGAGTTATGTTCACCATCTACATGCCTTGTCTCTTTTTCCTTAAAGTCATAGTTTAAATCAAGTAAAAAAACCTAAAATGAACTAAGAACATGGTAGAATAGTACCTTAGCCTAAAAACCCACAAATTCAAAATTGAAAAATCTATCATTTGAAGGATGAAATCGAAGACCAGAGCTTCACCTCTCTGTTGCTATTCTTCAGAATAGTTGACGGTGCCTCTCAGGCCTGTACCTCTCCACGGCCATCTGTGCACAAACTTAAACTTAGAAAAATGACAGCATCCACTTCGCTCCCGGGTCTTGGCCTCCAGAATTCCCTTCCCGGGTTTCCATTGTGCCTCAGCCATTCTGAACGGCCTTCCTCGAGCATCTTTCAAACCCTCGGACCCTGGGCGCGTGGAGTCGATCTTAAAACTTGCAAGAATTTCAAACGTCCAAGTTGTCACCAGACCCCAACCTTCAGAATTTTGTGTTGCTTTCACCATTTCAAACGGCTATCCTGGGACATCTTTTCGACTCTAGGACCCTAGTCACCCTTTTGCCGAGCACAAGTTGAAACTAAAACATGACGTCCAAATGGTGTCTGGACACCGGACTCCGGAATTCCGTCTCTAGGATTCCATTCCAATTTTGTAGTTCCAAATGGCCGAACCTGACCATCTTTCCAGTCTACGAGCCCCGACCTTTGGTCTACCACTGAGCTTTTCCTATCTAATTAGATTACCCTGGGTGTAACCACCCGAGCTTCTGTCCCTGAAATTCCATGGCACTTTCATTGTTTTACATGGCTATCCCGCAACAGCTTCCCGACCCCGGCAACACAGACTCTGGAACCTGATTCTCGGAATGCTGTCCTCCCTGCACCATTCCAAATGACCTTCCTGAAGATGAAGCCTGAACCCCTAAATGGTGACTGAAATGGACTTCGACCCACTTGCTAAAAATGAGCCTTCTTTCATGCCCAACCTATGTTTGATCAAATCGAAGACTGGAAAAGATCATTGAGAATTCAATGCCTTGTTTGCCCTTCCAAACAACATTCTGCCAAGGGGATTCTGGCCCTTGGAACCCGAGTTACCTGTTTTGCTTCCTAATGATGTTTTTATCAAGTGTTAGACATTTATCAAATATGAATGTTACGTGATATAAAATTGATGTGTAGGGATTTGTCTAAGGTTGCTTTTCCATGATAATGTTGCTAACTCCCGTCTCTTTGTGCAGGATTTATGGAATCTGGTGCAGAAGCCTCTGGTGTCGCCAAGGAAAAGGGTAAAGGAACTGCCAAGGCACCTTGAGACAATGAGGACAAGGATCTAATGAGCTACAAATTCTAGGGGGTGCCATTACACTCTAGAATCACCACTCTTTGGAGGAACATCATAGATACCAATATCGGGCATGTTGATATTGACGAGTTTAGAGAGAGAGTCAGGGTAGACCCAAAAATAGACAATGCAAAATTAATCAGAAGCAACGAACTTGCCAAGGGTGTAGATTTCCCGCCAGCATTAGTGGCCCTCGCATTGGTACTGGCATGCTGGGAGGCGTATCAACTTGAAACCAGAACCATAGTGGACAGAGATGGCAACATCATCGCTGACATGTCCCTTGTCGGGATAACTAACACATTCCACATCCCCGCCTTCGAGAGTATGGAGACCCCGACAATGGAGGAGTGTAAGGAATTATGGGATGAGGATCCCATGAGATGCAAGGAGTTGATCAACCAATATTGGTTGAAGGACAGGTGGGCCAGTGCTGGAAAAGTTCCCTAGGAGCTCTTCCGTAATGATTTCTTCGAAGATTATCATGATCTAGTCACCCTACTGAGTAGGGTAATGGGCCTTCCTACTACGACCTTCTTCCAAGAATGGATGTTGTACTTTGTGGAACAAATCCTCTGTGGGAGTGATGCTGCATTTTATTGGGGGGAAATAATCAGCGATTACTTTCATGAGCAATTCATCAATGTCAAGAAAACTTAAAAGTTCTACATGAAATCTTACCTGGTCTACTCCCTTGCCAATCGATGGAATTATAATGGATTGACTACAATGCCCAATGAGGCACTTGGGAAGGAACTTAAACACTATGACAAATATCCTCAATTGCAATACAGGAATTTCAAGAAGGACTACTACAGGGTAAATGATGCCTTCATTGCCTATGTCATCCAACTACTTGGAGGTGATTTCGAGAGAAGAGTTTCCCACAGTTCCAGATCCCTCCTCAAGAATTACGCCTTCCTATTTATTCAATTTCCAAAATTCACCTACATTTGAACCCAAGGGTTCATGAAAAGGCCAAATAAGCTGCCCCGATACCCCAATGACTGGATCATACTATTGGAACTGACTTGCCAACTACGGCACATACACAATATTCTGAGCAACAAACATCTGGCAGGGACACCTTATCCTATCGGGCTTGGCCAGGGAATGTATAAAATTCATACCTCCCAATGTACGGGTAATTTAGAAAAGGAGTTGCCCGAGTACCACTCCAAGCAGCATACAGCTCGGCCACGCATGGACCCATATGGTCACATCAAAAAAATCTTGGACCAGAGTATGCCCACCTCCATCGCATTGAGGATTTCTGGGCAAATTGAAAGGACGATTTTGAAGTACGGATACAACATTACATGTGTATGACCACCTACTTTGTGAAAATGGTTAACTTGTGTCCAATTCCAGATCAGCTGGAAGAGGATGAGAGCATGGTGATAGACCCAAGGTACAATTCTATTGCAAATATGCCACTGCCTTTGATTGATTGGGATGAGCAAGAGGTGGATGACCTGGATATTCTCACGAAACACATTGAGGCTCGTACAAAGGCATGGATCAACAGGTAGGTCGCTTGGTTAAAGCAACAGGGAGTCACCTTCACATTCAAGGGACTCGAGAATAAGCCAAGTAGTTCTAATGGTGGGGCAGCTGCTACTACAACTAGAGAGACATCTAAGTCTCCACAATTTGCTGAAGAGGAAAGTGGTTGACGAGCAACAATCCAATCCAAAGGTGTACACCAGAAAGGCCT
Source organism: Sequoiadendron giganteum (assembly GCA_007115665.2). NCBI lineage: Eukaryota > Viridiplantae > Streptophyta > Pinopsida > Cupressales > Cupressaceae > Sequoiadendron > Sequoiadendron giganteum. Next base: position 382,629,041 of record CM021100.1, on the reverse strand, counting down.
CAGAGGGTGAGCCTCCCAAGAAACATAAAAGTATGGGAAGCATCACGATGCCTGTGATACCTGAGGATCCACTCTATGAGGTTGACAAATTGGAGACTGATCCATCGAGGTCCCCAAATGCTTCATTAGCTACTGAAACAACTACTGCCATTGCCACCATTCCACCCACTTCACTTGCAATGGTTACTTTCTCTCTGCCTATGATGGACATCTCTATCCACCTTGACTCCACTTCTCCAATCATGCAAGTTGTATTGGTAGATTCATCCACTATCATGATCTTGCCCATCTCGTCATCCTCCATCTCTCCTTCCCTTCCACCCACCTCATCTACCATTGCAATGCTAACCCTCACTCTCCCAGAGTCCTTTGTCAAGTACATGCAAAACGTGCCTTCTGAGATTTCAGGGATGCTTGCAAATCCAATGGTGCAAGCTGCAATATCCCAAGCAATGGTCAATGCCCTAGCTCTATCTCCTCCCATAGAACCACCTAGGATGGAGGCCGCAATGCAAATCTTGGATGAGCTCAAGCGATGAGAGCAAGAGGTAGCTGCGAGATGGGAAGATGAAGAATTTGTATATCATGAGCATCCCATCTATGAGCATCGGGTGATCGATGAGGTGGCATATGAGTCATCTAGTGAAATCAACGAAGATCGGGGAGAAAACATTCTCCAAAAGACGGCTGATCCAGAGCTCGACGTAGAGTGGAACAAGCAACTCAAGGAGATTGAGGATAAAGAGGCTAGAGAATAACTTACAGTTGAAGAAAGAGTTGCTGCTCCAAGAACTAAAGGCATTAGGTCTCCTGCAGAAATGCACAATCAAACCCCAGAGTGTGAGGAAGAAGCATCCCTCCACGAGGATGAACAAGAAGATAAGTACAAGGAAAGTGAGCATGAAGAAGAAAAGGAAAAGGATGCCAAGGGGGAAGACCACCCTGAGGAGCAGCTACTCGCCAAGTCCCCTATCAACTGAATAATGCTCACGCAAGATTTTGATGAAGAGGAGGATACGAGGGCTGAGCAGAAGACCGTTAATGTCAAATCCATTGAGGTTAAGGTGGAGGACAACAAAGGTCAATAGGAATCGCCCAAGGTAGTGCCTCAGATGCCTGACTAGCTACAAAAGCAACTTGAGAAGAGAACTCCTGCCCTGAAGGATTTGAAAGCGAGGTTGGAGGCAATATTGGATAGGGCCCAAATTATGACAAAGAAGGGGAAGAAGCCAAAGGTCAGGTTTAAGATAATGATGGATGCCTCCGGATCTAAGGCAGTGTAGATAGCTATGCCGATGGTTGGAGAACAAAGAGTAAGTTATAATGTCTCCACCATTGACTTGGGAGTAGCCACATGGGAACAAAAGGTTGACCAGCTCCGAGAATCGGTCGCCACAATGGTGCACCTTATCCAACAGGATAAGGTTTCAAAGGAAGAGCTTAAGGAACAGGTGGCTGATTTGATAGCTTACATTAAGCAATGGTCGTCTCAAAATGAGCAGCCCACCACATCATAGGCCCCGCCATAGTTGCTGTCTTAGGAAAAAATCCACAAGTTGGAGAGAAGAAGAAACTTGGATAAGACCATGAAAACTTGGTTCTGGCAAGTCTTGGACATCGGGAACATGGGCATCAACTTGGCTATCCAAACAACAAACAAGTTCCTAGAGGTGAAAACATCTCTTGAGGGCACAAGGAAAATCTGCTAGGAGTTTCCAAAGAAGTATAGGGCTTTCTATCCAAAGATTGAGGCAATCCTCACACTACCGAGCAAAGTTTTGGAGAAGGACCTCTCCTTCAAGGATGATGACCACTAGCTGATGGACGTATGGAAGCATGATTTTGATCATTGAAAGGGGAGGCTAGAACGGATCCTGGAAAGAATAATTATGGATATAGAATGGGAAAAAGAGGCCAGAGGAGATAGTGTCAGATATCTCCAATTGATGATGGGGTACAAAATGCCTATTGTGAAGATCAACCCAGAAAGCATAAAGCCTCACTTTCGGAGAAGGATGGAGAAGGAAATGACAACTGAGATTACCACAGACTTTATGAGTTTTTCTGCTCGAGCTTTCTCCCAGTCTGAGCTTTTTAGGGACAACGCTGCCAAATATGACGAAGATTGGGAAAAGCTCATTAACAACTCCAAGGAATGGAGTTATCAGGTGTTAAGGTCTGATATCATTGAGGTCGAAAAGCTTCGGTCGGTAATCTTGAGATTCGTAGAATATGCAACTTTGCATAAGCAGGAAGGTAATCTTGTTATTGATGAAGAACTTTTGAAGGAGTAGCTGCAACAAAGAAGCAATCAGTAAAAAACAAAACTGCTACAGTGCTGCCACTAGAAGAAAAAATAGGAAAAAGACAAAAGATGTTTTAAAAATGTAATATATTTGGGGGTAGGTGAAACCCTGCTATAAAGTGCATCTTGGCCACACAAAAGAATTGAATCTTGGCCACTCATTTTTCTTTTTGAAAACTATAAATAGAGGTCCCCTCCTCTCATTTTAAGAGAGTTGAGTTGTTGTAAAGGCATGTTGCAGAAATTGCAATAGAAAATACAGTGATTTATTGGTGTATTTTGGATTTATTCACATGTTTCATGATTCTTCTCCCATTACTTAAAAATTCTAGTTTAAGTTACTTTGTTGTTCTAGTGTCCTTTTAGCTGTTCTTGGTAGATTTAGTGATGTTGTCTTTAATTATGAAGTTTTTTGTTGTGTGTATGCTTTCCTTGTCCATACTTTTAGTCATTTGCTGCTGGTAGGTGACTTTGTAAAGTTAGTCTTGATTATAATTTTATAGCTGCTCTTTAAACTTTGTCTTTGTTCACATTTACATGGCAAATGAATGATGAATATCTGCAACCCTTAGAAGATAGCATAGATTTCATGACATTGTGAGAATTCTGATTAAGTGAAATCCTATTTAAGGAAACTAATTGTTCATCGGTAGTTGCAGGTCAAGGAAACTTCCCTCTTCCTTGGCTTTTTTTCCTTTTCTTTAAGAAATAACCTATGCCAAGGTTCATTGCACATTGTAAAGCCAAATCCAATGAAACAATGGAGTTCGAGACTGATGTTTGAACCTGCAGCAAAGTGCAGTAATTTCCCATCCAAAGAATTTTGTTCACAGACCTAATTCTCCTACAACTTTAACTTCCGTAAGGCCTCCTTGTGATTCCAACAAATCACATCAATCAGCTGATATATTCCAAGCATCGTCATGACCTAACATCCAAGAGACCTTGGGTTAGTGTTCTACAATTTGATTGTGGAAGATTGTCTTTCAAGAGAGGTAATGCGCCTATGCATTACCTGTGTTGTGAAGTGCATAAAAACACTATCAAAACCTAGTATAGATCCTAGTGGTTGTCTATTATACATATATAGATTACATAATTAGAGACATATACTAATATCCACCAACATCTGATAAGAAGTAAATGCCTCCTAAACATAACTAACTCTTTTAAACAAGACCTCAAGGCATTATTGAACACACAAAATACTGAGAGAGGGGGTGAATTAGAATTATGTTAAACCATTCAAACATTAAACATCCAATTACTAATAAATATTCAACTGTAGTATTGAAAGAAAGCGTGAAATATTCACAACATCACATAACACATGAACACCAATATTTTTACATGGAGAACCAAAAATGAGAAAAACCATCATGAGATATAGCTCACAATATATTATAACTGATTATAATGGTTATGTGTAGGAGCATGATGGGCCAAAAAGTGGTGATATGTAAGTCATATGATGGTCCATGTGGTTGATGACCCTTTTTTTACCCAAAATTGATGAAACGAAAAGGTTTTTTAAAGGAGATTCTCAACTTTCCACCAATATAAATTATGCTTTACTTTGAATTTAATAAATAATTATTATTCATTTTCTATTTGAATTACGACTAAAGTCCTGATTGATAGGCTAATTGAAAAACATCTATAGCTTTCAAACCGTATCACATTTTTTGAATCTGAAACATGCGTCATATTCTATTCTTCGCATGCTATAGGATTAAAAATTAAAAAAATAAATTTCATGATGTTTTGACCAAGTTAAGGTGGTCAGACATACAATTTTTTATATTTTTTAAAAGTTGTAATAAAAAATTAGTAATTAAAATTATTTACTTGGAAATAAATTACAAAAAAAATATGCATCACATCTGGACATGAGACCTCTACTTATATCTAAAATACTATACAAATAATTATCATTTTATTGTGGTTAGGGTGGTCAGATATGTTAGAACCAGAAATTTACATGAAAATCCTAAGGTCTTTCGCCCACTTGAACCCATTATTTCATTATCTTTTTATAAAATTCATTTCACCACCTTTCATAATGCTAAAATACCCCATACCGTTGCCATATTTAATACCTTTTACTGCCATCATTTACCTTTCATAGCATTTACCTCTATGCCACGACCTTTTGTAAAGTGGCTCACAGTATGGCGGTGGCGGTTAAGCACAGTCATGATAACCATTACTGCTACACCACGCATGACTGACACAGTCATCACGGTGGTGTGGTAAATGGTCAGTAGGGTTAGCCAACGGCTACTGCTACACCACGGCCAGTTAGAAAGTAGCCCGCGGTGGCACGATGGAAGGAGATAGGCAGTGAGGCGACAGTTGGAGCGGCTACCACATAACTACGGAGGGTTAGAAAGGAGGCTGCAGTCGCATGGTGGATGGTGGAAGATAGTTACTGCGCAACCACCAGGGGTCAAAAGGGAGACCGTGGTAGCGCAGTGGGTGGTGAGTTAACAACAAGGAAAAGTTAGACCGCCATACTGCGGAGGGTCAAAACATAGTCAGCGGTTGATCAGTAAGCAGATAGATGGTGAGGTAAGTGGCGAGGTGACAGTTAAAGCACAATAATTAAGGTGACTACCGTGGTACCATTGGAAGTCAAGCTAGTGACCATGGTAGTGTGGTAAGCAGTCAGTGGAAGTGGTTGGCGGTTACTGCAGTACCACCACTGGCCAGAGGAGGAACCGCGGTAGCATGGTAGCAGTTAGAGAGCAAAGAAAAAATATGTACCGCCATAGCGCATAGGGTTAACAGCATGACTGCGGTGGTGCGGTGGACAAGAATAGTGCAGTCAAAGTCGAATACTGTGCAACCACAAACAGTGAGAATAAAGCCTGTGGTAGAGTGGTATAATATAAAATGAAATAAATATGAAAACTATAGTGCAGAAATATTTAATTTGCCGATAAGGCAATTCAATTAAATATTTTAATTTATGTCCTAGGAATAAACCCGATTATAACGGGTAAATGAAGGGTCACGACTCTTCGATTATACTATATAAATGTATTGAAAATCAAAGAGAAAAGGAGATGAGGAAATAGGAGTGAGTTTTTTTAGAAAATAATAATACTGGGAATGCGAATAATGTGTAGACCTTTTGAAGCAGAATCAAGAGACAAATTATTTTGAACTGGTGAAACCCATTTTGTATTTAGTTGTTGAGATGCTATAATTTATGTATTTTCCTATTTGGTTGTCTCCAATTATAAATCTTTAAATCATTTAAATCAAGATATTAAATATATTTCTGATTTATCATAGTGCATTTTCACTTTGTGGGATTTGATTAACTAGTGTCTGCAAGTCATAACTAAATTCTTTTAAACAAGTCTCAGTGATTTTAGGATTTTTTTTAAATGGTTAAAGAAGAACCTGGCAGGAAAAAATTCCAGCACAATTTATGCCAGTCATAAATTTGCTGAAGTCACATGCTAGCCATAGAATTTCATTTTTTCAAAGTGCCTAACAACTAGAATTAAGACAGAGAGGGAAACACACGGACAGTTCTTGATATTTTTTGACTCCATTTCCTAGGTGGATAGAAGGGACTGATCTTCCATAATCCAAAAGTAGAATTTATTTAAAAATTTTATATTCAGAGCCTTTCATTTTGTGTAGTAGGTATAGTTGTAGTCATTTTGTCTATCCACTCCTAGTTGCCATTGTGGGTAGATTTTTTAGCAGGAAACGTATTTCAAATCTGCATTTTTTATATAGGTTCACCCACCTAGGTCTAGCAGAACCTAAAGAGCAGAAGGTTCAATTTTGTAATTGGCCTTGTATGTTGGCCAAAAGTGTAGTAAGAACTTGGCAAAATATTTTGGTTAAAACTTGCATTTTTGATAACCAATAGTTTGGTAACTCTGTTGGGTAGCATTAAACTGAACTTGAGCCTTCATCATAGAGTCAATATTTTATAGAGGACTCCATTGGGAACAATAAACTACAAAATTTTCTCACTTTTGAAGAAAGTGAGTGTCGACTCTAAATGAACAAGTGCATTGAAACTGATAAAGTGAAATATACATTAGAAAGGAATCGTCCTAGAGTTCAGACTATCACAATTTCTCACAACATGCAGGGAAGAAGGTCTTTGTACAAAGATGGTGATGGTCCTAATGACAAAATTAAATGGACTCAGAAGAATGATAAGGGTAAGAAAATATCTAATGATATGGGCCCAACAAATAAAAACAAAACATCAAAAGCACCATTAGAGACACATAATTCATATGGTACACTGGTAAATGAAAACAGTTCTTCTAGAGAACCTCATACTCCTAAGGAATAGAGGAATCCTTTCTATCGACCACACCCTAAGAAAGTTAAGGAATTCATGGCTGAATGTGATGCTGAAATGGAAAAGAGGCAACATGAATATGATTAGAAAATGGAATTTCTTGAAGAAAATCAAGATGGACTTGGATATAAAGCATCCTCTGAGGAGAACTATGAAAATATGGCTCGAGATGGAATAAATGCAAGACTGGAACATGAGAGACAAGAAGTGGAGAGAGCCAAAATAGAATATGAGCAGAGGCTCCAAGCAATTAGAGAACTTGAAGAGTTTAAATTGAGGAAAGCTTAGTTCAGTACTCAAATGGCTAATTTGCATAAATATGTGCCACCTCATAGGCAGGGTAACAATAAGGCAGGCCCATCAAATGGCCCACAGGTCCAAAAAAATCAGCCAAATAGACAGAAAAATGCTCCACCACAACATCAAGGTGTTCAACCACCTCCTTATCAGCAACATGTACCCTCACAAGGTCAAAAATATGTGGCAATGTCTCATAATAATCCATTGTACCAACATCAAAATTACCAAAATCCACCTCTTCCATAATACACAACCATGATTAGGCAGTTTGATTTGGCTAGATTCCAAATATGTCCTTATCCTATGGACAACAGTTGGAGAAGCCTAGTCCCTAAGTTCATAGGAAGTAGTGCGATTACAACTGAAGAACATTTAAGGATCTTTAATGTTTTTATGTAAGATTTGGATATGCAATATGAAGATATGCAAATGAGGTTGTTTATGATGTCATTGATTGAAGATGCTAGAGACTGGTTTAATGGTTTGCCAACAACCTCTATTGATTCTATTCATGTGTTTTATGAACATTTTCTTGAGCAGTATGGGAATCGATATGCACCAGATTTTTCTTTGCATGAATTGGTGACTATTCAGAATCATCAAAATGAGTCAGCTTATGACTTCAACCAGAGGTTTTCTAAGTTGCATAATAAGATACCTCCTAGATCCAAATTAGTTGATCCTAATGCATTGAGTATTTATTTAAAATCTTTTGATCCTAAGATTGGATATGAGCTTGGGAACAAGTGTCCTGAGAATTTAGCTGAAGCTCAAAGGATAGCACTCACTATTGAAAATAATAGGAAGGTTGCAGGGATGATTGCTAAGAGGGATAACCCAAGGGTTCCCCAATATTCTCCTCCAAATAAACAAGAAAACACATATAGAAATGAAAGGCCAAGACTACATGACATGCCATATAATACAAATTGGAGAGATAGAAAGCCAGTGATGGATAGGATGAGAAATAAAGAGGCACTTGATCCTTTGAAGAAGAGAGCGACATACATGGTTAATAATAATCCTTGGTGTTTAGTTTGTGACCTTCCACATTCTTCAAAGCATTGTGTTGTAGCTTAGTCAGTGCCAGGAAAAGACATAGCAGAAAATAATAATGAAGAAGACCATAATATCTATTTGAATTCCCACACTCTTCACTCTGTAGAGAAAGGGTAGTCATCTTCAGAAGAAGGGCGATATGAATATAATGTTGATCATCAGAAATATAATGTTCACATGGTAGAACAACAATTTTTTTCTGATTATGAAGAAAGTGATGATGAACAACGTCCTCCTACTACATCATATCAGACTAGTAGGGAAAATATGAGGAGACCGACTGAGGAAGAAATTTAAAGATTGACTATTGCAGCAGTTGAAGAGGCCAAAAGAAAGTATTGGTTGAGAAATAGAATAGTGAACGAGAATGAAGGTGTTCCAAGAGGAATATTCTTGAAAAATAAAAAGATGTCCCATCAAATATCAAAAAAGACAATTGATGAGCACTCTGATAAAAAAGAGCAAGAGTATGTCCCCAAAGAAGAAAATAAAGAATTCCCCATGGACAAACAAAAGATAGATCAGACATCCCAGAAGGAGAAAGAGGAGAACAAAGGAGAATCAGCAAAACAAAAGAAGGCGATCAGAGCTGAAAGTGCATCTTTTGATTTCATGCAAGCTTTATCCCAGGTCAAAATGTCTATCCCATTACTTGAAATGATGAAAATTAAAGAGTATAGGGAAAGTGCTATTCAATTAATATCTAGTGGGAGGAATCAAAATATAAAATTTGAACAAAAGGAGAATCTTGGAATTGCTGATAGGAAAGGAAAGACAAAAGTTTCAGAAGTGTGCCTAAATGTTGCATTGATGAATACACCACAAGTTGATCCATTTTTTACTACCCTACTCATAAATGGTAAATTGGTAAGAAATTTCATGATAGATTCAGGTGCTTCTATGAATATCATGCCAGTAGGGGTGATGAAACAACTTGGTATGTGGATAGATATTGAGGCTGGTAAATGTTATGCCATGGATAGTAGGTCTGTCCTAGTTGTGGGGATTATTAAACATGTAGAAGTGAAATTAGAAACCTACCCACAAGCAACCTATAATATTGATATAACTGTGATTGATACACCTCCTCAGTTTGGAATGCTTTTGTCAAGACAATGGACTACAACAGTTGGAGGTAATGTGTAGTTTGATTTATCATATGCCACAATACCAGTTAATGGTGAAGAAGTAAAATTTTATAGAGAACCAAGGATGAATCAAAATGTTGAGTTTGTTCCTCAAGAAAAACTTAATTTCTTCTGTAATGTGGATTTAGGGAGTTTCGGAGTAGAATTATCTCAGCCAGAATTAGTGAATACTGACCCAATTGATAGGCTTGTTTCTAGAAATCAGCAAGGTGTGTGGAAAATATATTTTGATGGGGCTTGCAGCCAAGAAGGTAATGGAGCTAGGGTAGTTTTTATATCACTTGAAGGTACAAAATTAAAATATTCATTTTTGTTGGCTTTTGAATGTACAAACAATGTGGTAGAGTATGAAGCCTTGCTGATTGGTTTGAACATGGTTGTCAAGCATGAGATTAAGTTGTTGAGTATCTTGGGAGATTCTAAGCTAGTTGTGTCACAAGTTAGATCAAAGTATGCTGAAATGAACAAGAGGTTGAAACAATATAGAAATGTTGTGTGAAATATAGTGGAACTATTTGATACATTTTCAATTGATTGGATAGATAGATCTAAAAATTTGATGGCTGAATTTTTGGCTAGTGTAGACTTAAAAAGAGATGATATCACTTTGGCAGGGATGTCCCAGGTTGAATTCAAAACAATGTCTACTATCCCTAACAACATTTATAGCTGGCAAGTTTTTAATGATGATACTGACCTTTTCAATTTTCTTCATTGTATAGACCAGTATGAAGCACATGAGATTGATTTCAATGCTTTTGTGGAAGAAGTGGATGGGAAACCAACTGTATTTGGGAAGGAAGTTTTGTAGCTAAAAAATGACAATCTTCCCAAAGGGCTTGTAGCATTGGAAAGAGTGTATGATGGCAGTGATCATTCTCTCATGAAGTAGACACCTATTAAGAAATAAGATATTGAAGAAATAAATCTGGGAACTGAATTAGCACTAAAAAGGGTTTATATTGGAAAGAAAATAAGCCCAACCATCAAGAGAATTTTGATTGCATTGCTGAGAAAGTACAAGCATGTGTTTGCTTGGTCTTATGAGGATTTGAATGCATATAGAGAAGATCTTTTTCAGCATGAGATTCCACTCAAGCCAGACACAAAGCCATTCAAAGAAAAGCAGAGGCCTATTAACCCAACTCTAGAACCTAAGATGCAAGAGGAGCTAAAAAAGCTCAGGGATGGATGTATTATTAAACCTATTAGACATTCAACATGGGTCTCAAATTTGGTTCCCGTCAGGAAGAAGAATGGGGACATAAGATTGTGTGTATATTTCAGAAATCTTAATGTTGCTTCCCTAAAAGATAATTATCCTCTCCCAAACATGGAGGAAATATTGCACAAAGTAACAAAATTTGAGCTATTGTCAATGATGGATGGATTTTCTGGATATAATCAGGTCAAAGTCAAAGAATCTGAGCAATACAAGACAACATTCACTACACCACGGGGAACACATGTATATGTAAGAATTCCATTTGGTCTCACAAATGCAGGAGCTACCTTTCAAAGAGCCATGGATGTGGAATTTCCAGATCTAATTAATGCTATAATGGTGGTGTATTAGGATGATCTCACTACTTATTCCAAAAGGGTAGAGAATCATGTGGAAGATCTAGAGAAAATTTTCATCCAAGCCTTGGATTATGGTATTAGTCTTAATCCAAAAAAATGTCATTTTACTGTTACAAAAGGTAATATTTTGGGGCATATTGTGTCAAAAGGTGGGATTAGGATAGATCCTGAAAGAGTAGATACCATAGATAAAATCCCCATTCCCAAAACTGTCAAAGCAATCCAATCATTTTTTGGCCAAATTAACTTTGTTAGAAGGTTTGTGTCCAATTTTGCTGAGATTGTTAAACCTATATCTAAGATGTTGAAAAAAGGAGAGAAGTTGGATTGGACTGCTGAAGCCATGGATGCCTTCATATTTATAAAAGTAGCTATCAAAGAAGCCCCTATCCTAAAGTCCCCTGATTTTAATAAGCCATTTCTGATTTTTTCTTTTTCTTCATTTCATACCGTAGCTGCTATCATGTTGTAGAAGAATGATGAAGGCCATAAACAACCTGTTTCCTTTATTAGCAAATCTTTGCAGGGGTCAGAATTGAAGTATGATATTATGGAAAAATAGGCTTATGCATTGGTCAAAGTAGCAAAACCTTTCAGACCTTATCTTGTTGGAGCTAAGATAATTGCTTATGTCCCACATGCATCTGTGAAGGATATCTTGGTGTAGACAAAAGTGATAGGGAATAGATGTAGATGGATTAATAAAATCCAAGAGTTCAATATGGAGATTCAAATTACCAAACTGGTAAGAGGAAAGGGCTTGGCAAGGATGATGGTAGAAACAAATATTGAAGCAAACCAAATCTGCAATGTAGAAAGTAAGGAAGAGGTTGTTGCAAGTATTGAACATACTCCATGGTATATAGACGTGATATATTATCTCAAACACATGAAGTGTCCTGATGGTTTGAATGATAATAAAAGGAGTTCACTTTGAAGTTGCAGGCTTCTAAGTACATTTTTATAGAAGGGGACTTATTCTGGAAGAATAGGGATAGTGTATTGCTGTTATGTTTCGATGAGTCCCAGGCAGAACATGTCTTGAGTGAAATGCATGAAGGGGTGTGTGGAGGCCATTATTCTGCTAAGACCACTACACATAAGATTCTCAGGGCTGGCTATTATTGACCTAAGGTGTTCAATGACTCTTTTGCACATTTGAGGAAATGTGAGGCTTGGCAAAAATTTTTTGGGAAGTTGAAGTATCAAGGAGCCTTGCCACTTAGACCTTTGCAGGTAGATGCTCCATTTCACCAATGGGGAATTGAATTCATTGGAGAAATACAGGAAAGATCAAGTGGAGGACACAAATGGATATTAGTGGCCATAGATTATTTTACAAAATGGGTGGAGGCTATCCCAACTAAGCAAGCAACTAGCAAGGTGGTGGTGAACTTTCTGATGGAAAATATTATACCCAAATTTGGCACCCCGGTCAGATTAATCACAGATAATGGAATGTGTTTTAGATCTGATGAGTTTAGTGATTTTTTCAAAACATATAGCATTAATGTTTCTTATTCCACCCTATATCATCCACAAGCCAATGGTCAGGCAGAGTCAAGTAATAAAAGTATTTTGAAGATAGTAAGGAGGATGCTTGATACAAATAAAAATGCATGGGATTCAAAGTTAAGACTGGCTCTATGGGCAGATAAGATTACAGTGAAGAAGGAAATTGGAAAATATCCATTTGAATTGGTGTATGGGACACAAGCCATGATGCCACTACAAAACCTTTTTCTAGTTTATAATTTTATTCTACAAGAAGACTTGGATATTTCTGAACCAATGGAGGAAACAATGGAGCAACTTGCAGAACTTGATGGAATAAGAAGAATGGCCTAGAAGCAGAATGTGAAATTGCAATCACAGATGAAATATCTTTTTGATAAAAATGCCAAGGAGAGAAAATTTGGAGAAAATGACCTAGTATTTAAGCTTTATGGTTGGGTCCTTTTTTGATAACTTGTAAAGGAGGTGAAGATTCTTATTTCCTATAGAACATGTCTGGAGAGGAGAAGGAGTTGCCTATACATGGGAAATTCCTGAAGAATTTCTTCTCTTGAGGAATTGCAAAGGGTTAAGGATTGCTAGTGCATGGACAATTCTTAGTAAACCTCTTTAAACTTTCTTTTCCATGCACAATAGTTTAGGAATTCTATTGGGTCTGGGACTTGCCAGTACACTGACAATATCAGAAGTGCCCTTATTGAAAACATTGTTTTCTTTCAATGTACAGTAGTGTAGGGTCATCTCCCATTTACCATCTTCATCTTTTCATTTCCTTCCTTCTTCCATTGCCTTCAATTTTCATGTCCCATCCTTTGCTTGGTCTGCTCCCAGTGGTTTCTAGACTCTTGCAGTGATTTACAAAATCACTCATCCCTAATAGGAGCCGCTATTAGAACTAGAATTTTACGTGAAAATCCTAAGGTCTTTTTCCCACTTGAACCCATTATTTCATTATATTTTCATAAAAATTCATTTCACCACCTTTCATAATGCTAAAATACCCCATACCGTTGTCATATTAAATACCTTTTACCACCATCATTTACCTTTCATATCGTTTACCTCTAAACCACGGCCTTTTGCAAAGTGGCTCATGGTATGGTGGTGGCAGTTAAGCATAGTCATGATAACCGTTACCGCTACACCGTGCGCGGCCAACACAGTCACCATGGTGGTGCGGTAAACAGTCAACAGGGTCAGCCAACGGCTACCGCTACATCACAGCCAGTTAGAAAGCATCCTGTGGTGGTGTGGTGGAAGGAGATAGGCAGCGAGGCGATAGTTGGAACAGCTACCGCAGAACCACCGAGGGTCAGAAAGTAGGCTGCGGTGGCATAGTGGATGATGGAAGATAGTTACCGCACAACCGCTAGGGGTCGAAAGGGAGACTGTGGTAGCGTGATGGGTGGTGAGTTAATGGCGAGGAACAGCCAGATCGCCATACCGTGGAGGGTCATAACATAGTTGATAGTTGAGTGGTAAGGAGATGGACGGTGAGGTAAGCAACGAGGTGACGGTTAAGGCACGACGGTTAAGGTGACTAACATGGTACTGCTAGTAGTCAAGCCAGTGACCGCAGTAGTGCGGTAAGTAGTCAGTGGAAGTGGTTAGTAGTTTGCAAGGTGGTTACCGTAGTACCACCACTGGCTAGAGGAGGAACTGCGGTAGCACGGTAGCAGTTAGCAAGCAAGGAAAAGATGTTTACCACTGCACTACATAGGGTTAATAGCATGACCATAGTGGTGTGGTGGATAGGAATAGTGTAGTCAAAGTCATATACCATGCAACCACCGATCGTTAGAATAAAGCTCATGGTAGAGCAGTATAATATAAAATAAAATAAACAGGTAGACTATAGTGCAAAAATATTTACTTTTCCGATAAGGCAATTCAATTAAATATTTTAATTTTTGTCCCAGGAATACAAACGGTTATAATGGGTAAATGAAGGGTCATGACTCTTCAATTATACTGTATAAATGTATTGAAAATCAGAGAGAAAAGGGGACAAGGAAAAAGGAGTGAGTTTTTTCAGAAAATAATAAGACTGGGAATGCGAAGAATGTACAAACCTTTTGAAGCAGAATCAATGGAAAAATTATTTTGAACTGGTGAAACCCATTCTATATTTAGTTGTTGAGATGCTATAATTTTTGTATTTTCCTATCTGGTTGTCTCCAATTATAAATCTTTAAATCATTCAAATCAAGATATTAAATATATTTATGATTTATCACAGTGCATTTTCACTTTGTGGATTTGATTAACTGGTGTCAGTAAGTCATAACTAAATTCTTTTAAACAAGTCTCAGTGATTTTAGGACTTTTGTTGGATGGTTAAAGAAGAACCTGGTAGGAAAACATTCCAGCACAATTTATGTGTCATAAATTTGCTGAAGTCACATGCCAGCCATAGAATTTCATTTTTTCAAAGTGCCTAACAACAAGAATTAAGATAGAGAGGGAAACACACGTACAATTATTGATATTTTTTGACTCCATTGCCCAAGTGGATAGAAGGCATTGATCTGCCATAACCCATAAGTAAAATTTATTTTAAAAAATTATATTCAGAGCCTTTTCTTTTGTGTAGTAGGTATAGTTGTAGTCATTTTTTCTATCAACTACCAATTTCCATTGTGAGTAGATTGTTTAGCAGGAAGCGTATTTCGAAACTGCATTTTTTATATAGGTTCACCCACCTAGATCTAGCAGAACCTAAAGAGAAGAAGGTTCAATTGTGTAATTGGCCTTGTATGTTGGCCAAAAGTGTAGTAAGAACTTGGCAAACTCTTTTCGTTAAAATTTGCATTTTTGAGAACCAACAAGATAGACACCTACTTATTTTTTCCCTGAAATTGAAGTACTACTACATTGAAATTTCAAATTTTCACGAAATAGATTTAAAAAAAAAATAAAGCTAGTATTTGAGAAACTATATTCAATTTTCTATAGATTCTATTCTTACATATTTTTAAAATAATATAGATAACTTATTCAAATTTTTATGTCAAGTTGCCTAACTCTGATTTTCTAAATTTTCATCGCCACTTAAGGGCCTGTTTTTTCCATGATGATCTTGCACATACCCTAATATATTTATAGAAATGCTCATTGTAGGTGGACTCACTGTCCATAGAGAAAAAGATAGAAGAGATATGGTGGAACATAGCCTATTTTTAAACTGTTACAATTGCATCTTATGCATGCGTGATTATAGTTCCATTGAAGCACAATAACAAACTTTATCTGATTCTAATTCAACACTTTTCCTCCCTCTTCATTCACACAATTTTGATCTTCAACTTTACATTCACAACTTAACTTAGAACTTTTCTGATCAAATTTCCATCATACACAATACATATCACATCCATCTCATCAAAAATACTGAAAAAAATATAACATATATATTTGTATCAAGTATAACATCAATTAGGCCAGCCTAATTAGATGTAATAGCCAAAATGTAACTTGTCGGCTCCAAAAATTATCATCCACACAACATGCCATAATTAAAAACTCAAAATATCTTAAGATAGGTCAGAATGGACCTATAATAGATCCCACATAAAATAACAATGCATATTTATCCTTGGTCCATAACATCAAATGTGTTAGGTCAGCTCCATATAAGACGTAAAAGTGAAAACCTTCATCTATGTATCCACATATCGACATGTGGACCTCAAAACTTGATACCATTTGGAATCCATGCTCTACTAACATCTGATAACTTATCTTCAAAAACACAAGGCCAAAAAATATATGTGGAGAAGTGTGGATTCTCCAACACAATGAAACTGTACAAAAAAATGACTATAATATGCCAGGCCGAACTCTATTATTCATATCTCTCAAACCTCTTATCAAAACATGATGAAATATTGGAATTAAGTATATCTAACATATTGAAAAATGACATTAGAAGTGCATTGTGATATATTCATTTGCAGAGTGGTGTAGACCCAAAAAATGATGCACTATTACACTAAACTGGTAGATTTGATAATTAGTCGAATTTCCATACAAGTTAACTTTTAAAACAAATCAACTTGCACAAATGTCTTCCTTAACAACTCAAAAACTTGTTAGAATTGGTCAAAATAATCTGCACCAATGTTGACATAAATGAAAACATTGTATCACATTGTTATGTACCTTCCATGCTCATGTTCCCAAACAGCATTGAATCAATGAAAAAAATCAAAAATCTCCCCAAACTTCCAACAATCTCCCTCTTTCTTATTGATGGAAACATGCCAAGAAACTCCAAAAATACTCTCCCCCTTTGACATCAAGGGAACAGGGCACCTATACACATTGTTTTGACTCTTACTAGAACTCACCTTGAAATATGTAATCATATATACAATTGAGAAATAATGAATTGACTCCCCCTAAGTCATGTATGAGAGAAAAAACCAAAAGGGTACTGAAAAATATCTTTATAGTGTCTACATGTTTACAAAGAATCTAAACATAATAAAAAGATAGAAAATGAGTCAATTAGAGGTGGTTGACACTTGTAACTTCTTTAGGTGGTCTTCTAAGGCTGTCCTTCCATCTTCCCATTCACACTTAGCCTCCACAAGCAATCTGATCTACATTTCAAGCTCTAACAATAGTTCTTCTCCCTCTACCTGAGTAGCATTTATGAGATTCATCTTCTTAGCTTTGTCTACACTTAGGAGAGCTTTTCAAATGAGTAAGAATTTTGGATTGACTAGATCCCTTACCTCTACAAACTATAATATAATGTGTTCTTTTTTTTCTTGCAGCTGGAAGAACTTCTTTTGCATGTCTTTAATTGCATTCCGTATTGCAAATATGAGGTCAAGTGCTAGATCGTAGGCACTAGAGGCAACATTGATTTGGGACTCAATAGAGTTTATCTTCTTCTTTATGTTGTGTCTGGCTTCAAGCCACTTCATGCCATATTGGTACAAGGCCTTTGCCTCATCTATACATCCTTCCTCATCCTTCAATAATTTTGAGAACTTTTAATGTGCAATTACACATTTCTTTATCATCTGGGTGATCCCACAATAGTGGGTTACACTTTTTGGCCAAACTTGACATTGAACTAAATTTTTTTAACTAAATCTTCACTTTTAGAGACAGGTATAGCTACTAAACCATAAGGAATTTAAAGATGATGAAAACTATTGATTTGTGACATTTTATTCATAGATTTTAAACATATATTTTTAAATTTTTTTGGAATCAAATTTCATTTCTTTTTCTATCTCTTTCGATAACTAGTTTTTAATAGTAAGCAACATTTTTAAAGAGTGATGTTTACTATATAACACATATTTTTTTCTATGAAGGATTTTTTTATTTTTGTTTTGAATTTAGATTTGTAATTACTATATCTAGCTTCTTCATTTGGTTTCATAGTGTTTTATTGAATATATTTTTTGAATTAAGTTCTTAAGTCAAACTAATTACAATTTAGACATAGATTTACTATATAACATAACTATTTTTGTATGTATTGAAATTAATTTTTTTTGTTGGATCAAGGACACCAATACCAAAAGAATTGATATTTTTCAGAATATCTTTTTGGTAATCTACTATTTTTCCACATGTGCAAAATTGAGAGTTTGATTTTTAGTGAAAAACCTACTTTCACAAGAAATAAAAAATAAATATAATAATCAAATTAAATATATATTTAAAATTATAATTATTGGGAAGCTTATAATAATGACTACATACTTACAAAAAATAAAATTTAAATTAATTAATTTGATCACATAAAAGGTAAATCAAAAGTGGTTTTTTATCAAAATTTTGATAGGTGTAGAGAAGATTCCATTATAGGTATGGTTTAAGAATAGTTGGGTTCTATCCAAGGGGGTTTGATCTAAAGGGATTTGATCAAATCATCTTCAATTAAAATACTTTAAATTAAACATTTTTAAGGCTTAAATCATTATATTTTCTAAAAGTATGTGATTTCAGCAAAAATTAAGATCTCCTAGAAAGTGTAACCCATTATTGCAGTAACACCCATCTCCAACATCTTCTTACCAGTTAATATTTTCTCCACTTCTTTATCATATTCTTCCTTCAATCCAAATGCACAAGTCTTAAAGGAATGAATCGATAGTTAAATTTTTCCCATATCAGATAGTGTGGTGTCAACATTTGATCTGGGTACATGATCTCTTGGAATGATTTGATTTCTTCTTCCATCAGTTCTTCACTCTTCTAATGTGTTCCAATTATTTATCTTCTAGAGGATGCATGAAAAATGTCTCCCAGTTGGAGCTTATGGATGGGTGATATCTTCTCCATATGAACATTACCTTGATGCATTAGTAACTACAACAGTTGTGAAGACACAATTGGTTAGAAAATAGGTTGTACATCAATAAATTCTTTATAGAATCTCTGAAGGAGAAGAAAGATTCACTAAGAGTCTTTTTTTCTTCTACAACCTTTCCCTTATCCTCCGTAGAACCCGAGTCAACTGATTTGTCTTTTTGCATCTCTAAATACATCCAGTTTTTTTTCTTCATCTTCCTCTTCATGCTCTTCCTATTTTCCCTCATCAATATTCTCTTCTTCATTCTCCATAACATTATTATTAACATCATCAACCTTGTTTGTGTTCTCTTCCTCTATAGTATTTTTTGTATTTTCCAATGGCGTAGTTTCTTCTTGTGTTGGAGGAGGAGTATTGGTTCTTTCCTTTCCAATGTCTTCTCCAATCGTTACATCTCTATCAGATCTCCTTTTGTCATGTCCTCCACTTCTGAAGGAGCTTTATCCTATGCAGTATCCTTATTTGTATCCTTAGATCATGTTGAGCATCATCTGTTTGCACTTATTTATCTACATTAGGTTCTAGAGTAGTGGTATCAATATTTACTCCTTCAACCACTAAAATAAATCCTATATTTTCTACAATCTCCTCTGCTTTATCATTGCTCTCCTTTATAATTCTCTCAAGGTCATCTTTTTCTTTACCCATAAGGGTAGTAACCCTTTGTTTAGTCCTTAGATACATACGAAACACAATAGCCAATGTGGATTTTCTCCTCTTCAAATGCCTTTATGAAATGAATTTACCTTAGTGAATTTTATTATAACCCTTTGATCTACCCAAAGTCTAAATTAAATGCTTCAATGCATAAAGTTGGCAATAAGAGGCTAAAAAGGAGTGTTGAGAGTGTAAGTGTCAAAGTAGATGCAGAATTACAAAAGAACTCAGTGGTGATAAATGGATATGAATCAAATGAGTCCTCTTGGAAAGAAAATAATAGTGATGAAGGTAAAGAAAAAGAAGTGTAGATTAAAGAGGAAGAAGCTCCAAAATGGATCCCTAAGAATCCTAAGTATCTGCAAAAGAATAATTCTAAAGTATAGATCATTAGTGACGAAATCAAAGGTGTTTAAAGAAGGTGGAAAGTACAATAGGTGAAGAGAAGGTAAAAATATGTTTTCTTTCTAAAATTGAACCTAAAATAGTAATCAAAGAATGCACGGATGAGTATTGGATAAAGGCTATGGAAGAAAAAATAAGGTAGATTGAGAATATTCAAACATGGGAACATGTCCCAAGACCTACAATCAAGAATGTAATTGGAACTAAATAGGTATTTTGGAAAAAAATGAATGGGAATGGAGAAGTGGTGAGAAACAAGGTAAGTCTTGTGTGAAAGGGCTACTCACAGGTAGAAGGAATAGATTTTGAGGAAACATTTCCTCTAGTGGAAAGAATGCAAACTATCATGATGTTTTTGGCTTTTGGAACACATAAAAATTTCAAATTTTATCAAATGGATGTCAAGTCTGTTTTCTTAAATGGTGAATTGAAAGAAGAAGTACACATGGAGAAACCTGAAGGATTTAAGTTATCAAACAAACTGGACATGGTCCGCAGATTGAAGAAATCATTGTATAGATTGAAGAACGATCCTAGAGCTTGGTATTCAAGGTTGGATAGGTACTTGATATAGAAAGGATTCAATAAAAGGTACCATAAATAGTATTCTTTATTTAAAAGTTTAAATATATCAAATCTTGATTGTGGTTGTGTATGTTGATGATATAAGTTTTGAAGGAAATGAAGGTATGTGTAACAAGTTTGTAGAAGAGATGTAAAAAGAGTTTGAGATGTCTATGTTTGGGGAGATGAATTTGTTCCTTGGACTGCAAATCAATTAGACAAAGAAAGGTATATTTATTTAACAATTAGAGTATGTCAAGAAAATGTTGAACAAGTTTGGAATGGAGGATTCCAAACTAGTATGTGCCACTGTGGTTATTGATTGCAAGCTCAGTGAGAATAATGAATCTCCTAAGGCAGATCAGAGCAAGTATAGATCAATGATTGGAGGCCTTCTATACCTAACTGCTACTATATCAAATATCATGCATATAGTTTATCTTGGCATGGCTAGATTTCAAGAAGATAATAGAGAGTCACATGTTGTAGTAGTGAAGAGGATATTCAGATACTTGAAGTGCACTCTAGAACATGGTTTATGGTATCTGTTGTGTAGTCTTACAACACACCCCATTTTGTTTCTGGAAAAATAATGACCCCCTTGTTTTTGCTTGATCTATCTTTCCTTGTAGTCTATGTGGTTTCTCCGGGTCCACCAAACCTTAAAATCAATTATCCTAATGGTCAAAACACTTCAAAATTTATCATAAATTCAAAATATGAAATTTAGTATTCTTAATGGTTGAAATGTTTTCATGGATGGAAAGAGCATGAAAAAGTAATGAGGGTTGTATTTTGAAAATTTTGAAAATTTTGAAAATACATAAAAATAAAAAAGTTATGGATCAGAGCATAAATGGTTATTGGAAGAAAGGTGTGCATTTGTAAACTCAAATCATAAAATTCTTGATTTTTAAAAAAGTTCTTTGTTCTCAGTTTTCCAAAAACTCTAGGTGGCCAAAAGGTTCTTGGTTCTTGATTTTTCAAAAATTCTCGGTTTTTCAAAAGTTCTCACTTCCCGATTTTTCAAAAGTTCCCGTGGTTTTTTTCATAAAATTCAAATTTTGAAAAAGTAGTTTCACTAAAACAACAATATCTCCCTCATTTCTTAATATAATCTAAAAATTGAAAATGATCTAGAAAGCTAAAAGGTCGAGGAACAAAACCCACAAATTGTTTGAGGTAATTCACTAAAGTGGAAAGACTAGGAATGAATGTTTAAAATTGGAATAAATGACATTTTCATTGGAATACAACTTAAAATTGAACTTATTTGGTGTTTGGAAAACATTAATGCATTTGTAAACATATTTCTAAAGTTATGAATTAAATGTATATGTCAATTAAGTTTATAAATGACTTCATATTTGATAAAGTTTAATTGTTCATTTTGTAGGCAATTCAAGTGAATACTAATGGGATTACTTGCTGACATCACCCATGTGAAGAGATTAATCTACTACTATTGATTTTGGAGGACAAATATTGAAAATTCATCATTTGTAATTGATTTTATGGGGCCTTGTGTTCTATAAAGGGAAAAATGTTATTCACTTTTCATTAAGTTCATAATTTGTGGATGTCGGAGAACAAATATTTTTTCAAGGTTTGTTCTTTTTCCTATTTTTTGTTCCATTCAAGATTAAAAACTTGTATGTTTCATTAGAAGATAACTAATACCAAAGCCAATTTGAAAGGTATTTCCTGATAGGAAGTTAACTATGTGATGTGTCATTTAAGGGTGCATACAGACACTATCTAGTGCTAAATAATCCCCCTTTTCCTTAAACTCTTGCGTCATTATATGCCTAGTTGTGAAGCAATATGGTGATGTATGGAATGGTTTGCTCTAGTTTGTTTATTTCTTGAGGCACACATGGATAATACCTAGGAATTATTTTACTTTTTGAGTAATTTTTTATGCTTTATTATAGAATAGATGTTTTATATTTTAGAAAATGTTCCAAAAAATTGATAAATTCATGGAGTTTTATTACAAATCTTTCAATTCCATGAAATTTTTGAATGCTTGATGCTAAATCTACTTGAACATATGCAAGTAATTTTGAATTCATGAAATATTCTTGTAAATCATTTGTATTCATGAAAACTAAAGCATCATAAACAATACATCTGATGATGAAAGCATTTTGAAATATAAATATAATCAGGTTAAAGATCTTTAAACACAAATTAAGGTTGGTTTAGTGAATTTAACAATTATCTTCAAAATTTAACCATTCTTTGAGATCCAGTGCGTAAGTCTCTTTGTAAAAAAACCTTCACAATGAACCCTAAGTAAAACTTGCACAGTCAAGACTTGACTAATGGAGCCTTGGGATTATTAAATTCTATCTTAGAGTTTGATTTTCTTGGAAGATAGGTAATTTTTTTTTGAATTTTATTTGTGTTATGTGTGACTAAATCCACATCAAGAGTATTCAAAGGATATTGATTTCTCTCTAAGTTCTTATACAAATGTAGATTTTCTAGGTTGTGTGACTGATAGGAAATGTACAAGTGGTGGTGCATTCTTTCTTGGATGTAGATTGGTGTCTTGTCTATGCAAGAAGCAAGATTTAGTTTCTATATCTACTACATAGGTAAAATATATTGCAACAACATCTTGCTACACATAGGTGTTATGGATAAGGAAAAACTTGAAGGATATCATAGTGGTATATGATGAACCAATTTCTATCTTATGTGACAATAAAAGTGATATTAATATTTCAAAGAATCCAGTGATGTGCTCAAGGGAAAAAAATATCTCAATCTAGTATCCCTTTTTGAGAGAGAAGGTTGCAAAGAATGAAGTGATGCTAGAGTACATGCTTTCAAAGGATCAGGTTGTTAATATATTTACTAAGTATCTTCCTAAAGATACTTATCTTTGGGAGAAGTTAGGGGTTATTACTCCTTTGAACTAAATGCATAAGGATATGCATCAACCTAGTGTATCTCAAGATTCACTCCTTGTTCTAAATTGATGTTGGTGGCTACCTCTTAGGGGAGTAAGTAGTGGTAGTTAGGGTAATAAGTGTTCGTGCAGGTTGGTGTTTTCCTTTGTGAGATGTGTCAAAGGATATGTGTAGTGGTTTCTAGTTGGTAGAGTTTATTGTGTGATCCTAAGGCGGGAGTGAGAGAAATTTTTCACTCTTTGCCATTGATGTCAAAGGAGGAGAGAGAGAGAGTAATGTGAAAAAAAAAAGCTAGTTAAAAAGGAGAGTAGCATGCTAAGGGTGAGATCGAGAAAGTGTTGGTGATCAAAGCTATTATTGATGGTTTTTCACATTATGTGTTGACTTCAACAAAAAATGGGAAGATTATTCCAAGTTTGAGTGGTTGGTGTTATCATTTATGTCAACCGATCTATGAGTAGTCTGTGTTGATTCTTTGAATAGTTGAATTAGGTTGTCATTAGTAAGTGTTACTAGTGTTGCTTTGATAGGCTTATTTTTGTGGGTGTTGTTCAGTTGAGTTGTTATGTTGTAATTGGTTTGGTAATGATGAGGAAGTGGTGAAGATGATGAGAATGTGTTTTTGGTGCTTAGTTTCCAAATGATTTTAAAAAAATTGAATTAAAAATGAAACATTGTTTTATAGAGGTGTTCTAGCATACAAAGTGGTGTTTTGGTTTTTCTCTGCATTTCTTTTGTGTTGAAGATCTACTTGTGCAGTTCAAACATGTTGATTATAGGTGTTCATAGGTGTTACATACAAATTTTCTTTGTTTGGATCATTGTGCAAAGAAATTTATGTTCACCAACGTGTGAACTATGTATTACAGTAGTGTCTGGGAGAAATTGTTTTTCTCCACATTTATCCATAGTTTGGTTTCTTGTCTTGTAGCTATAGAAGGGTGCTTGTGAGGTTCATATCTACCTTTAGTTGAATTTGTTCATGGTTTAGTGCTCCACAAGCTGATTTATTAAGTTACAATATGCAAAATATTATCTGGCTAAACATGATGAGTTTGTTCTTTAGGTGAAATTTGTTGCAAAGGAATTTTTAGGATTTTAGAGTGTTTGTGGAATATTCTAGATTGTGATCAAGTTATTTTTGTTTTTTGCACAGGTACTTAATTTTTTAATGGTGTTTACATGGGTTTGATCGACCTTGGGTGTTTACACTAATTATGGATTTTCTTTGGCGATTGTGAAAGTGTGGTGTGGCATGAATGAGTAGATTTAGGACTAAGTTAAGGTGTGATGTGTTCCACCTTTGTTCCTTTCCACTGTAGGAATGTTTTGGTGCTGACCTAATTTGAATTTGTATTGTTGAGGTGCATAGCCAACCTTGGAGATTTTTTTCAAGGTTTAAGATTGTATAAATAAGTGTTATGTTTATGGAGGATGTGTGTAGAGTGTGTGATTCAAATTGAAAATTTATGAAGTGTGAATTTTTTGAGTACAATGCAAGCTTTAATGAGTTAGACTACTAGAAGCAGTGACCAGAAGGTATCCACAATCATCGAAAAGGATAGAAATGTGTTTGTGATGCTATGGACATTTATGTTGCATTGAGATGGATTTCTCACTATAACAATTTTCTTATCTTCTTTTTTGTAATCTAGCAATGAGCCATTGGCAGCGAGCCCTTCTTTCTTCTAGGTAGCAAGCCCTCCAACAGTGAGCCTATTGTATTTGATGTTTCAATTACTTTATATTGTGAGCTAACCCTCACAATGTTTTTTCCCTTCTTTGGTTTTCTACATAAATTTGGTGTTGATGTGTTTCAGTTTCTATTATTTTCTTTCATGCTAAATCATTCTAACAAATTAAAGGCTAATAATTTTGATGTGGGTTTGAATGTTAATGAGGGCTTTTGATGTTTTCATTTACAAATAATTCACCCCTACCCTCTCAATTATCTTGTGCATTCAACATCTACAAATTTATGAAGCTCATGGGGTTTGAAGACTATTCATCATACTATTTTACTTCATGACCTACGTTTTTCTCATCTAGAAGAATGGAGACCACACCTTCTTAATGACATAAATGTCCTTTTCTTTTTCCCATAACTGTGGTAGTTAATTTAGGTTGTCTCCCATTTGTATACCAAAGGGGTGATCTCTATTCATTCCCTTCTTAACCTTTACTAGGTCTTGAGTGAAAACACCACGAGCAAGTGTCTTTTTATTTTTATTTTTATTTTTTAAATTTTATTTATACTATTTCTTCTTTCCATTTATTTTATTCTATTTCTAAAATAGTTTCTATCATCATAATTTAGGGATATGTTAGTTGGTAATCTAACATTATATTTTATTTTATTTTATATTTCACACCTTAATTGTAGTTATTGACCATCAGTCAACATGACTTGCAAATTCATTATATTTTATTGACGGATCCAATAGTATATCTTGTGAAAGTAAGGCTTAATTGATTATCATTATAAAATAGTTACTAGCAAAGGTTCAATGAATCAACTTTCTTTTAAGAGGGAAATTCATAGGTTGGTGAGTTTTCTAGATTGACTTGATCTGCTAGCTACTAGGTAGGAATGAGATGATTAATGATTATTCTTGGAATAGGTTTCTAGGTTTTCTCTTGTTGCACTCCTACCACTTGCAAAACCAATCCAATTCTCATTCACAAAGACCACCTTAAAATATTCATACCCAGTTACTATGAAAAATACATTTAGATATATACAACCATGTAATAAATTCAAATAAAGAACTTAGTATAAATTTTTTAATTACATGATACTTATACCAATTAAAAATTAAACTGGTAATCTATAGTTAACCATTCAAGAAGCTCATACAACATTCAAAGTATCAAAGATTGCAATAGTTTCAATGTTAGGATTTCTACCTTAGTCCAAATTATATAAGGGCATGAAGATTCTAACAAAAAGAAGGTATAAATCTTGTGGGGACATGAAAGGAGCTTCTTTCAATGAAGGAAATGAACATGTTTCCTAATGCACCAAATTAGGATTAATATTATTTTTAGTGTAGTAAAATGCATACCCTTGCATTTTCACACTTGTTTGGGCCCACCTTACTAGAATTATCCTTCTTTATGGCTTAATTGGCCCTATTTTGTGTCCACAAGCCCTATGAATGGTATATTTTTTTGGTTAATCCTGACATTCTCCATTGCATAAATGATCTCCTAATGATTCAGTTTGGTGTGTCCCTAATTTCTGGTCAGGACTAAAATGCCACCTAGGGCGTCTTTGTCCCCAAGGTTTCGGGACCTAGATTTTGAGGTATCTTAATTGGACCCCTTTTTGGTGTGTGTGCCCCAAGTTTCATCACTTAGGACTAAGACGCAACCTAAGGCATCTTAGTTCTCCTTGAGTCATTTTTAGGATTTAATTTCAAATTCTAGCGAGATGTAGCCTCCTTCATTTAATGAATTCATATCTCGGTTTGGTATGATATAATTTTGGGATATTAAGCACATATAAGTATAAATACAAGGTTCATTCATCCATTCTCATCCTAGGAACTTGAGTATTGATTCCTAAGAAAAATTAATGAGATCAAGTGCATTCAAGAGAAAATCATCAAGCATTTGGAGCCATCATCAAGATTCAAGCATCATGTCAAAGGATATTCTTGTGTCATATGTCTTTTTGTGCTAAAATTTGTGATGTAGGGTTTTGATTAAAGGAAGCAAGGAATTCAAGATCTATCAAGCATTTAAAGATCCGTATCCATTGTAACCATTTCACACAAGATTGTAGATTTTGCAAGGGTTTGGTGAGTTCTAGCATTGCATGTTGTTCATTCACCATTTCCTTCATTATTTCTATTTCATTTATAGGTTTAATTACCAACAAGGGTGTTGACAAAGGAAAACCCCCATTCACTAACAATCAACAAGTTTTACTATTCTTGTCTATTTGTGTTTTCATATCTAGGTTGAAGTCTTGAGGATCACTTGGAGTGAAAAGTTATCAAAGTTGTAAAATTTCATTACAAAGTTGTCATCTTCACGAAAAATCACCTACAGGTCAAATCCGACAGTTTCAGAACTTGAGATCTGAAAGGAAGCAAGTGCAGACCTCAGAGTTTAGGACCACATTCAGACTTTTCAGAAATTCCTAGCGAGAATAATACACCATCTTTGGCATCTTAGTCCTCCCAATCATAACTTTCAAATATTCTATCAGATCTAGTTCCGACATCCGAAGATTTTGTGTTTGCCCCAAAAAATAGTAGTGAGACTAATATGCCATCTTGGGTGTCTTAGTCCTCCAAGGAATATTTTGGAAACTTTTCTACATTTCGAAGATCCTCACATCATCACTAGACTTCCTAGGTACACATACCCTAATTTTTTTTGGCATATTTTCATTACTTGCATCTCTCATTTAGCTCATTTTAAGTCATTTTGCATCACATTCTGTTTTCTAACATTATCTTTTCCAAGCATTTGCTTGGTGATGAACCCCTTAAAGCTGAAAAGAACCCCTTACTAAGTCCTCCTAATTATGAATTGACTCAACTTGTGAGGTTGATAGTCAATTCAATTAGGGTTCTTAGGACATAAATGAATGACCTAAATAGAATAGGAAGGTTATCCACACCCTCCCCTATTTTATCTATGATTCATTTTGGTGAACTCAACTTCTTTGAAAATTCTTGTTTTTCTGATTTGGAGTCCTTGAGAGTCCTAGATCTAGATTGCATTCATTGAATTTCATATCTAGGGTTTCTTGCATCTTGCATTAGTGAAATTACTTTTAGGGATTCCTATTTTTGCATTAGTGAAAGTGCATATAGGTTGCATTTTTACTTTCTTGAATCATTGCATTTCATTGAAAATCTGAAAAGTACATTTTTCATTCTCTTAATTGCAGTTACAAACATTGTTATTGCATTGAAAATTGAAAAAATGCATTCAATTGCTTGTTAGTAGTTTCTTTTGTTTGCATCCATTTGCATAGTTTACTATTTCCAAACATTAGATCCCTGGGTAGGCAACCTGAAAAAGTTGTTATCAAGCCATAATTTTTTGTTTCTTCTAAAAAATGCCTCTAGTAGTACTAAAATGCCATTCTTAATGTCTTAGTCCCTCTTAGGTTTTTAATGCTCAAAATCCTCTCTCTATTGTTTGATGTCTGTTTCATCCTCTTGAGCTTCAAAATCTCACCGAGAGGACTAAAATGTCGTTATTGGCATCTTAGTCCCTATTGAATTTGACTCTCCAATTTTTAGGGTTTGAAATTGCTTTTATGTTTTTTATGGGTTGCTTTCAGTTTTCTTTTTCAGTTTCTAGAATTATTGTTATCATAGTTTCTTTCATTTTCAAGTGCATTTTCTTAATCTTGCATCATGGATATGTGCTTCAAAAATTTGTAGATGTCCCTGAAATCCTTAGTAGATTTCTCAAACTGTTCCTTTAGTAATGACCCGAATGACATTGAACTCACTCATGCTCACTAAACTCCTAATGCATGTCCTCCTCATGATGTTGACATCATTGGAGAAGATAATTACAACATGAATAAGTTCCTAAATGATTGTCTTGAAAACCTTGAGGCTAATGCATCCTTCTACCAATCCATGAAACAACCAAATTCCCCTATAATACCACCTCCTGAGATGTTTGATTACTTATAGCCTAAAAATAAAGCAAACATTGACCCTAAGTTCCCTACAATAGGTGAAACTAGTTCCTCTAAACAAATAAACACTCAACCATTTTATGATAACCAAGTAACAAAAACTCCAATCAATCTCAAAGAAACATATAGAAAAGGATTCACAATCTTGAGTAAACAAGGATGCAATACAACAAGTGAACATTAAATTCATCAACTCCAAGAGAAAGTTTCAACTACTAAAAACACAAAAGGGTTAGGATATCAAGATCCCCCTCACAACGCAAGAATACCTAGAGAATACCTAAAGCTTCGTGGTGATGGTACGATGATCTATGATTCACCTCTTGATGTGCATGTCCTCCTTCCTCAAGAACAATGAATAACTCATAATAATGACAAGGATGATAGGATCTCTTTAGGTCCTCCTCCTCCTTATTCAACTATAGAAGTTGGAGAACCTAGCTAGAGAAAAACATATCATAAAATGAAGAAACCTAAATACACATGTCCACCATCTTCAATTGAGAGAACTTTATGTGTCACAAAAAATTGTATACCTTTGAAGTAAAGGAAAATTTGTGCCTGTTTTGGTCCTACTTTAGGTTCCATTTTATCAATTATCATCCTAAAACAACATTTATATGCCCCTAAGGTTCAATAATTTTGACTTGGAGGCCTATTATACCTAAGGGATCATTCAACCCCCGACAAGAAATATCAAAATCATTCAAAATACACTATTCCCACTTCAAAATCCCTTAGTGGGAATAGATCACCCAAGTTGGTGACCTAGTCCTTTCCGAGAATTTTTGAGAATTTAAGCGGGAAAATAAATATTTAATCAAAAAATCCTAATGGTTGTCAGCCTCTTAGGTCAAAATCCTGAAAATTAGGTCTTGTTGCTTATATATACTTGTTTTTAGGTCATTATTCCCTTCTCTCTTAGCCTTTTTTCACATGCAACTCCAAGAACCAAGTGCAAAACATCTTCCTCAAGAAGATTAATCCCTCTTGCAGAAAAAGTTGAAGCTTTTAGACAAAAAACTAGGGCTTTTTGTAGGTCTTCAAGCTCACTTCACATCCAAGATCACTCATGGAAAAAGGTTGGAGATAGATTTCAATGGAGATTCATGGAGAAATCTAGGTTGAGGAGGTGCAACTAGCCACCAAATCACTCCTAAAGACTAATTTCAAAGTTCCTCCATCTTCTAATTTTAGACAGTTTGTAGATTTGAGGTTCGCATCCCGTTTTCGTTCCCTGTTACACTTATTTGTGATGTACAATTTCTAGGGTTGAAGTCTTGCATAATTTCAAACTATTACTTGCATCTTATTTTAGCGTGACAGAATAGGTTTTTGCCTTATTTCAGGTTTTCCTAGTTCTAGACACACTTAGGGCTAGGGTTTATGCAGATTTTCTATTCAATTACAAGTTTAAATACAAACTAGGGGTTTGACCAAGGAAAAACCCACATTAGAAACCCAAATATCTTCTGTTTTGTAGGTTATTTTGTAGATCCGAGTCCGGATTCCCATGAAGAAACAAAAAATGGAACAGAGGCCTTTGTGTCCACTTTCATTTTTATAGAAAAGATGAAAGGGACTAGGTTGGGACCATAACGGAGACCTAGTCCCACTGGAGGTTCTCAACACTGAAATTTGCAGATTTGGAGACCCAGTTGACAAAAAGGGATTTCAGGATAGTTTTCTTGAAAAGGGAATAGGTCGCCCCACTTGGCGTAAGTGTCCCAGCTGGTTCAAAACTTAGATTTTCTAAATTTTATGAGGCTTCCACAACTTCCTCTTCAACATGCAGCAGTTTCCAGGTGCAACCATTTGATTTCATAAGTTACTTTACTTAGTTTAATCTTCTTCTAACATTATTATAATACATCAGTTATTTTCTAGCATCATAGGCTCTATTAGTTTAGGTTAAGTAGCTATATTTACATCTCACATTTTTGTACTTCACATATTCCATTACATATTAAATCCCTAGCATTGAATGAATCACAAGGTTTAATGCCCCCTCATGGTAAAGGAAAATCTTCTTCCTTCTAGGTGAAACCCTAGAAATCTATAGAGGACCCATTCTTTTACCCATATGAAGAATGGTTTGTTGGAGTGAAAAAGACACTAAGAGAGGGGGTAAATCAGTGTCATGAATTGATTTTTTACAGAAACTGAACCAAACCAGATTTATGCTCTCTTTTTCAATGATTAACTCATCCATATATTGAATGCAATCACATATAACTGAAAATGAGAAGTATGATAGTAAAAAATTGCATAATAAAGCATTCTCACAATAAAACAAAAGAACCATAGAAGAGAAAAGTGACACAAGATATGCCGAGTTGAAAACCCTCCTGGGGTAGAAAAACCACTCCTAAACTGCTTCCTTTTAGGCTTATATTTGAAAAAACACTTTTAACAATGCCTTATAGGCTGATTTCTGACCACCAACTCAAGGAGCACCAACCCCTCATTTTAAAACACCAATTTCAAGGAGAACTAACCCATTTTCAGCTTATAGAAAATACAATGATACAGAGGGTCTCTCTATTTCTCTCTTTTCTCACAAGTGCCTCTCAACAGACAATACCTACAATCCTCAAGGTTCTGAGTTGAGCCTTCAGAATTCTAGTCATTATCCAATCTTAAGACAACTTGTAATTTTCTTGTATTTTAGATTTACAATATCAGAGTATATCATGTCTATCAGAATAGACCATTACATGATGTTGTATTCAATCTCACATACACTTCACAGACTGTTTCTCTCTCTATTTTTCTATCTAATAAAAAATACCACTATATTTTTTCAACAATAGAGGTATATGAAATGTGACAAAGAAAAATACACTCAAATTTATGCCAAGTATGTTCAAAGATACAAAATTTTCTGACCAATATCTACCAGGTATAATTTCAGATTCAGAGAAGTGACCATGCGAATAGATTTCTTCTGACAGAATGAGCAAAAGTGTGTATTTTAAGAAAATAACACTACAACCCTCAGAGCCCAAAAGGTGGATGTAATCATTTTTTATTTTGAATCTTCAGCCAAGGTTTCTTTCTTTCTAGAAAGCCAATGTGTCAATTTTGTATTTGATTTCAAAACCCTGTAGAAACAATAACAGATCTGCAATAATAAAATACAAGAATACCATAACCCTTTTAAGCCAGATTTCAGCTACCCTTAAGAATTTAATGACACAAGGACAATATCCTTCAAGAAAATTTTCAATGCTACTAAAGTCAACAAATAGATCACTGCAAGAACTTGAAAATAGGTATGTAACCGAAGCCATCTCAAGATTCTAACTTCATGATCAAGAATAGACACTTTTTTTTGATAACCCATAATGAGAAAAAATAAAATTAGCCGAAATCATGTCATGCCTTATAGAAAACCAATCTTGCATTTTAAATTTCAAATTAAAAAAAAGTAACTGATTTACATTTTTCTTAAACTGAAAGCTTTCTTCAAAGAAAGAATAATGATACCTATTTGAGGAGCAATAGAAAGACATGTAAATACTAGATAATTTTTCCAAGTGCCCAGCGAATCTTCTTTCTTTTTCAAGCCCACAACCAAAGTAACACAACAAACTTAGCACCCATACCATCCAATGATCTGATATCTATGTTTTCCTTCCTGTCATTGATGTTACAACTAGCTAGATCAATTAAAATCAGTAGTTACTCTATCTTCATGGCGGTCATGAAGACTAGGGTTTCAAACCCATGAGCTAGGGAAGCAACCAAAATGAATGCCCTAAACTCATTTTATTTCCAATACATTTGATGCCACACCAAAACATAATAATTTTGAAGTCTAAAATGACATTATGATTTTCAACCATATCATAAGCATCAAGTCCACGGTTATAACAAATTCCAAGTATGCCAACACTTATCATTACCTCTAGATTGCATACTGGTCATTGATGCAAACATCATCACCATATAAAATTTAATTGTTGTCCAATGACCAAACAAAAAAGTCAACCACTATTATAACTTAGAACAAAATCCCTGAAAATCAATGATTTCAAATAAACCGACAGGTCATTCATTTATGACTTTAATCAAATTTAGTCAATAATACAATTTCAAACTTTATCAAACATTCTAATTGCCTTTACACAAAGCATTATTACCAATGGATGATGTCCTGTCACTTTCAAAGTGACCTTTTTTAATTATTTCCTCATACCTCATGTCAGCCCTAAGGCCTAATGAATTAATAATTACAGGACCTGATAAAGATATGACTTCTTTCTAAGTCATTTTAAAATGAGAGTAAGCCAAAGTGATGCCAAAAATCAATATTTCAAAACTGCCATGAAATAACCTTTTTCAAAATAGAGGCAAATGATATCAACTTATAACCCATGAACCATATTATATAACAATGTCATATTTATCAACTGAGATATCAAACTTGAATGCCAAGATCAACCAATGATACCAGAGAATTAATCTGAAAGGGAACAATGGAATTGAAAAACCAACTAATAAGGATATACCTAAGTAACCATGCCAAGTACCTATCTTAGCAAGATATCCTTTATCTGCACATGAAGCTCAACCTGATCGGTATGAAAGCAACACAATAATTTTGTCCATAAACAAGATACTAAATTCCATAATACCAAATTTGACATAAATGAAAAAATATCAACAAACTCCCCCTTTGTCCTTGATGGAAAAACTGAGCCATCAAACCAAAAACCTGAACCAGAACCAAAAGCTCATAATTCTCCCCCTTTTTGTCACAAGGACAAAGGGAAAAATAGTGAAATTCCAAGAAGCTGAACTGAAAGAGCTGCAAGTATAAAAATGGGGAAGAAAATAGAAAACCATATGAAGCAGCAATAAGATGCTAAGAGAGCTGAAAAGCTCCCCCTAATACCAAGATAAAGTATTAAGAGAGAAAATATTGAGAGACAACTCCCAATCTAGACCAAAGTCTTTCAAATACCTCTTTAGCCAAAGGCTTAGTGAACATATCAACTACATGTGCTTGTGTAGGAACATATTGCACAAAAAACTCATTAGCCAACACCTTTTCACGAAGAAAGTGAAATTTAATAGCAATGTGTTTAGTGTGAGAGTGCATAACAATATTTTTGGAGATATTAATCACACTAGTATTATCACACAGAATAGAAATAGGTTTAGGAACTCCAATACCCATGTCAGATAGATTTTGTGACATGCATATTACTTGAGCACAACAAGAGGTGGCAGCAATATATTCTACTTCAATAGTGGAGAGTGAAATAGATTCTTGTTTCTTGTTGTGCGATGCCACTAATCAATCATGAAGAAAGAAAGCAACACCACTTGTGCTTTTCCTATCATCCAGACAACTAGCCCAGTCATCATCAGTATATGAAATTAATGAAAAATAATTGCTTCTAGGATACCAAATACCATAATCAAGAGTGCCCTGAACATATTTAAGAATCCTTTTAACAACATTAATATGAGATTCCTTAGGAGATGACTG
The DNA here is from genome assembly GCA_007115665.2 of Sequoiadendron giganteum. Taxonomy (NCBI): domain Eukaryota; kingdom Viridiplantae; phylum Streptophyta; class Pinopsida; order Cupressales; family Cupressaceae; genus Sequoiadendron; species Sequoiadendron giganteum. Next base: position 382,594,730 of record CM021100.1, on the reverse strand, counting down.
AAATCTTGCACCCATGCAAACTGCTTTCATTATGTTAGGTCTAGAAGCTATTAGATATAACAAGCTGCCAATCATTGACCTATAGACAGTTGGATTTACATCAAGAGAATAATCAACCTTGCTAAGTTTGCAGCCTGTAACCATTGGCGTACTAACTAGATGACATTCATCCATTTGAAATTTATTGAGCATCTCTCTTGTAAACTTTGTTTGAGAGAGAAAAATACTAGTTTCAAGTTGAGAAATTTGAAGACCTAAAAAAGAAAGTTAATTCTCCCAAAATTGACATTTCAAACTCAGATTCCATAATCGGAGAAGGTTTTTTACTCAAAGCAATATTATTGCAGCCAAAGATAGTATCATCTACATAGATTTCAACAACCAGAATATCAGAACCTTCAATCTTAACATAAATATTGCTTTCAACACCTCCTCTTATAAATTTTTTTGAAATCAAATGATTATCCAATCTAGAGTACCAAGCTCTAGCAGTTTTTTTTAGGCCATATACAGCCTTTTTCAGCCTGTAAACATGATTAGGCTTGGTTTTTCAAATAAATCCTTCAGGCTATTCTATATAAACTTCTTCATCTAAATAGCCATTCAGGAAAGAAGTTTTGACATCCATTTGATATACAGTAAAGTTCTTGAAAACATAATAAGCCAAGAATATTATAATAGATTCAAGTATAGCAATAGGTGCAAAGGTTTCACCAAAGTCAGTACCTTCTTGTTCAACATATACTTTGTACAAATACCTTGCCTTGTTGTGAACAACATTGCCATTTTCATCATGTTTATTTATGAATATCCATTTACCCCCTATGACATTCTTGTCATCTGGTCTTGGGACTAACTCCCAAGTATGATTTTTCTCAATTTGATCAATTTCTTCCTACATTGCATTAAGCCAACATTCATCAATTAGAACTTCATTAAATTTTTTTGGCTCAAATTGTGTAACCAAACATAAAGCACTAAGCTCAGCTATGTGAGATTTTTCATCAGATTTAGTAGTTCTTCTTCTTGTTTGAACTCCTGCAAATTTATCTCGAATAATCAGATCTTTAGGATGGTTTCTAGAAAGAGATTTTGAAGTGGTTTTTGTCACACATTTTTCAGGACTTGTTTCAGCATTATTAGAATTTTCTTCAGAAAGTTTAGGACTTGCTGATTCAACTTCATGCTTTGTTGTTTCAAATCCTTTTTAGTTTATTTTAAGTTCAAATTCTTCTTCCTCATCATCCTGCATAGGTTCAACATCTAAAATCATATTTTCATCAAATTTGACATTGAAAAATTCAATAATTTTATTTAGCCTATTATTAAAGCATTTATAGGATTTTCTATGAGTGGAGTATCTTAAAAAGATATCTTCATCATATTTAGATTGAAAGCTTCCTAAATTATCATCATCTCTCTTGATAAAACACTTATAGAGAAATATTCTGAAGTATTTAATTGAGGTAGATTTAACATACCACAGTTCATATGGAGTGAAATTAGATTTCACTCTGATTTGTACTCTATTCAAGATGTAGAAAGATATATGAACAACTTCTTTCCAGTACATCTTTGGCAATTTTCCTTCATCTAGCATAGTCCTTGCCATCTCTTTTACTGTTTTGTTCTTTCTCTCAACAACCCCATTCTATTGAGGTGTTCTAGCAGTAGCATATTATCTTTTGATGCCATGTCTTTCATAGTAATCAATGAATTCTTATGAGGTGAATTCACCACCTTTTTTAGATCTCAAGCATTTCAATTTTAAATCTGATTCCCTTTCAAGCATTTTTCTAAAGATTTTAAAACGTTTAAATGCTTCATATTTATGCTTGAGAAAAGTAACCCATACCATACGAGAGTAATCATCAACAAATAACATGAAATATTTCTCACCATTGATAGATCTAGTCCTTGTAGGACCACATAAATCTGTATGAACAAGTTGCATAGGCCTAGTAGAAGATTGTTCTTTCGATTTAAAGCTCACCTTTGTTTTGTTACCTCTGAGACATTCTGTACGAACTATACTTTTTAGTTTTCTTAAGACAAGCAGACCTCTTACATTCTGATTTTTGCTAATCCTAATTATATTGTCAAAGTTAATGTGACCTAGTCTCTTATGCCACAACCAACTTTCTTCCACTTGACTCATTAGACACATACCTTGATTTTTTTCATTACCAGATGTGTCAAGAGGATGGTAAACATCTCCTTTAGTCCTTCTTCCAGCTGAAATAGCTTTTTCGAGCTTGTTTTTAATCTCACATCCCTGTGAAGTGAACAAAACATGATAGCCACTATCACAAATTTGAATGACACTTAGAAGATTGTGATTTAGACCTTCTACGTAATACACATTATACATAGGAGTGTCCTCATTCAGAAGAAGTAAACATCTACCCTTGATTTGTATACCAAAATTATCGCCAAACTTCACATATTCACCTACATAATCTTCAAGATTTATGAATTTCTCTTTTTCACCAGTCATGTGGTTAGAACAACTACTGTCCAGGACCCATAAGTCTTTTTTCTTGGAATGAAAATTTGTTTGAACTAACATAGTTTGCTCTATGTTTTTGACATTTTTAGGTTTCCAAACCTTTTTGGTTTTCTGCTATTTATTTTGCAGATCAGCTTTGCACAACTTAGTAGAATGACCCAGGTATTGTATTTAAAGAATCTGATCTGTCTAGAAAAACCAAGGTATTGCTTATGACCAACCCTAGGTATCATAGAATTGATGAGCCTACAAGAGATCACTTTGTGGCAAAATCTGTTGCAGAAAAAATAGTACCCATAAAAGAAATGGTTGAAATTGTATGATGTTTTGTTATTCCTAAAACGATGAACATGATTCTTATCAGAATCAAGATGATTTGATTCAGAATTTTTTTTTTGCAGCAGCATCCTTTTGCTTTGTATCATCATTAGAACATTCATCCTTTTCAAACCCGATACAAGTTTTATCCTTGTTCAATTTCTTCTTACTAAGCATGTCATTCAGTTTTAAAGTACTCTCATATTTTTCAATGGTCTTCCTAAGATCAACAATTACATGTTCAAGATTTTGAATTTCTTGATCTTTATTATTTATACCGATACAAAGACAATCCTCAACTCTCTTGGCTTCTTCAAGCCGAGTCTTTAGAGAGACTATTTCTTGGTTTGAAATTTTCTCTTGAGCAAGAGCTTGAGTAGAATTTTATTCTTGGGCAAGCATTTTTTTTTTTGAGTTTTCTAATCTCTTTTAAAGCACATTTCAGTTCACCTTCTAGATCTACCTCACCATCTTCAACGTCATTGTTGTTAGTATCTTCTTGCTGAATGATTTCAGCCATGAATAAGTTTTCATATTATTCATCTAAAGAATCTTTAGATTTAGTGTTTGTTTCATTTCTACTGAAAAAACACTTCTTCTTTTTGAAGTTGAAATTTTGTTTAGGTCTATAGGTCTTTTTCTTAGGCAGTTTTTCAAATCTCTCATTGTCACTATTTAGATCACCATAGGGGCACTTTGTAGCAAAGTGACCTATTTTTCCACAATTAAAACACTTGAAGGGAAGTTTTGCCTTGTATTTTCCAGACCCGTTTTTGAGATTTCTAACAAAATGGGATTGTTTAGAATTGAAAAATTCTGATTCACTAACCTCATCTTTTTCATTCATTTTAGTATTAAAGGCAGTTTCTTTAGTAGAGGAATTGTTTTTACTGATTCTCATTTCATAGGTAGTTAGAGTGCCCTGTAAGCTATCTAGGTAAGCAGGTCAAACTATTTATTTTCTTCTATAGTAGAGACCTTAGCTTCAAATTTAGTCAGTAAGGTTATGATAACCTTAGTTACAACATCAAATTCTTTTACATCTTCTCCTAGCCCTTTCATAGCATTAACAATTTTATCAACTCTCAAGAAGTAATCAACTACTTTTTCATTGTCCCTCATTTTTATTTCCTCAAACTGATGTTTTCGAGTAAGGACTTTTGACTGTTTAACTTTTTCATTTCCTTGATAGATGGTTTAAAGTTTAACCCCGATCTCCCTAGCATAATTGTACTACATGAATTTGATAAAGACTTCTTTAGTTAATTCACACAGGAGAGCATGTTTTTCTCTTGCATTAGTTTCATATATTTTCTTTTCATCAAAATTTGTGGGCAATGTAGTTGCTATAGTGTACCCAATTAAGACTATGCTCCACACATCGAGATCAATAGAAGTCAGATAAGTCTCCATTCTAGTTTTCTAGAATACATAATTTGTTCAATCAAATAATGGAGCTCTAGTCATAGATGTGCCTTCATGAGCTTGAGACATTTTAAATAGACTCCAAGACCAAAATCAATCGTAGGTTGATTAGACCTATCAGAGGACCCTATGCTCTAATACGAAATATTGGAGTGAAAAAGACACTGAGAGGGGGGGGGGGGTGAATTAGTGTCATGAACTGATTTGACAAATTTTATAGAAACTGAACCAAAATAGATTTATGCTCTCTTTTTCAATGATTAACTCATCCATATATTGAATGCAATCACATATAACTGAAAGTGATAATTATGACAGTAAAACATTACATAATAAAGCATTCTCACAACAAAATAAGAGAACCACAAAAGAGAAAAGTGACACAAGATATGCCAAGTGGAAAACCCTCCTGGGGTAGAAAAACCACTCCTAAACTGCTACCTTTTAGGCTTATATTTGAAAAACCATTTTTAACAATGCCTTATAGGATTATTTCTGACCACCAACTCAAGGAGCACCAACCCCTCATTTTAAAACACCAATTTCAAGGAGCACCTGTTGGTGTTTTATTTTTCCCACATAGAAATTGCAGATCTCTAAAAGGAAGCCAACCCCTCTCAAGGATAACTACAACAACTAGTGGCCAACTAACGAGAGTCAGTTGTGGACTGAACTCCCCTACACTTTTGGCTCTGTAGGACCAAGGTGGGTAAACCTAAATGGGTTCATAAGAATACCTCATGAATGGTAAGAACACTTCCTGTATACAGATCACATTTCCTACACACTCAGAGGGTAGTCATCATTTCATGGTATTGGCAGACCAGAGAATTATTACCAATGCCAAAGAGCAACAGAATTGACCCACTTACTATGAGAAAATACCTCCCAAAGGAAGACAAGGTTTTAACAAGTGTTTATGTTCAATATTTGGATTACCATGCTTAGAGCTTACAGTCTTAAACCAAAAATAATGCTACAAACATTGTTCAGTGCCTCATCCATTGGGAAACAGATTCATATAGAATAAAATCCTGATACTATGAACTTATCTTCATATAGCATTACTATCATGAGATATTTCAGTACACTAAAATAGTACTTCTTCAAGAATCTTGAGCATATACAACCATGAACATGTAATTGGTTCTTCAAGAATTTGATTAACTCCTTGAGTTAAAGCAAGAAAACTAACTACACTTTCAATTAATTATTGAAACTGAATAGAGGAACCCTTGATAACTCCATTCACAATCCATGGCACACACACAGGAGAGTAAACCATCTTAATTTTATAGATTCCTTTCAATACCAGTAATTTAAAAAAGAATATCATACTCATTTGTATACAAAATTCCCCTCAGGATGATTTTCAGAACATAATGTTCATAACATTTCAGGTATAAGACTGACTGTAAAAACTTCAAAGATTCAGACCAAAAAAATCCTGACCCCTAACAATGAGCCATGAAATCTCCTTTAGACAATAGGAGAGCAACAAGCATTAGGCCTCATTGTTGATACAAAATTGAATTTCAACACGAAGTGAAATTCAAATCCACATTCCTCATGATTTGATTACATCATGCATGATCGGAGGAATCAAAAAAGGGTTACAATAACCAGTCGGAAAACAAAAATTCATGCAGAGCACGCACACGTCCATGTCCATAGGAGCAAAAAGTAGGAGCAAACACGTCCGAAAAATCCCCAACCAATCACCATCAAGAGAACACATGGCCCTGATACAAGCGACCACTTCAAGTGCGTGCTTGAGATAGCGATGGTACCACCTCCTCTTTACCAACCTTGCGAGCACATCCCTAAACAACTGGACCTAGTGCCAATGTAGATACTAGCTCAATTGCCAGAACCTCCTTGTCCACTCCCATAAGCTCCACCAGGGAGGCCAAGTAGCACTGATAATCAGAATCAGTCTTATATTCATCAGAATCCGAGATGATTATCAGGGACGAACAATGCACTGGCCTCTTCCCAGTGTTTCCCATAATAGCCTTGTGAGCCACGGGAGAATCAAACTTCTTCATGAATGGAAAAGCCAGCTTCACACTCATTCACTTAACTGATTTAGTCATGATAGAAACCTAGCTCAGCAACAAACAAAAGAAGCCTTATTGCACACAGACACAAGAGGATGCAATGTTGATCACATACAACTCAGTCAACATTTATAGAGTAGGCCAATATGCAAGGTACAATTACTTGAAGGAAATTCAAGCACTTGCATAATTAATGATCCAGATAACCATGGATACCCTCAATAGGATGGCACTGTTTGCACGCAGGAGGCAATCAGGTGGAGATCCTCTAGAGAAGGAAAACCCATGCCATTAATGACATGAGCAACAACCAAGCAATACATGCCACGTGGACAACTCACACACCCCTTCCTTGCAATTGAACCACCGATTCGGGAGACACTCTAACAAACCGAGGGTTGAGATCAAGTCAATGGATGTTGACAATCCACCTCAATGCCTTCTGAAAACATATCCAATCAAAACCCTCAAAAGTAGTAGATCTGAACCGCACAGTGGGACCCACATAGTCCCATTGGAAAGAAAAGAAAAGCCACTTACCACGCCCTCGCAGACCTCACCACACCCTCTCGGATATTTACTCTGCTTGTGTGAGGTGTGCAAGAAACCATGATTACCCCTTTATTAATGGCTATTACCAGTGAAAAGACGGCTCCATGTCATATCCAACACCTTGGGAAGAAAACCCATTCATCGGTTCATGCCAGATGGTGACATCTCGCGAGCCTCGCACCACTTTGGTGACGTCAGCAAGAAAACCTGCGAGTTTGGCTAGAAGCGGTCAAGATCCAATCCTATGATCAGACTGTTCATCAGACCTCAAACAAGACATCCAAGTGGGGCCCGCATTGAAATTCCCGACGGTGTAGAACATAAGCCATTATGTCAAAAAGACTGGCGAATCAGGTAAAATGGGGCTGGTAAAGTATGAACAGAGAGGGATAAAACCTCACTTAAGTGACCGGTTCTCCATGGCAGCAGGTCACCGTTAAAACATAACAAGAGGATTTCAAACGGTCAATAATCAAGGTTACCATGAGTAACTTTGAAACCCTAAAACCCCAGCTTTAATTTTCTCAAAATTTGAAGTCCCATCAGTGGCTCTGATTGGGGATGTATGCCCCCTATGGGCATAGCAAGAATCCAGAATGTTTAGTTTCGCAGACCAGATTACTGAATTGCACAAGCCCCTCAAAAATTTTATTACCTTGTTCTGCCAACTAGACTTGTGTATACAAACATGATAGCCCCAGGCTACCAAACAAGAGAGATTGAGGCTTACCTCTATCAAAAAAAAAATTTCCACTTCCTGATAGAAAAAGAATTTGCAACATTCTCCATTTGATGTTTTGAAGTGCATGGGATAACCAGTACCTTTGTGACTGCAATGGAAGCTTTCCCCACTCTGCCCCTGTATTGATTTAATCAATGCTCTGCCCCACCAATTTAAAAGCAATATATGACCATAATAACATTTTACCTTATCCTGCTCCTAGTCATATTTTATAAGGTGTTGACTCATATGTTCCAGGAAATGAAAACTCTCATAAGTTACTTGGTCCACAATATCATCCATTCTGTTATCCTTAGTTTGCATATTAAACTGAAAGTTATCATACATAACAGTATGTAATGTACCTTTATTTCCATTAGCTAACCAAGATGATACATAGCTCAAGGAAGTTTTCTCCTGGCACGTCCTTTCTTGTACCTCTTCATTCATCTCTATATGAAAACCCTCAGAGATAGGTTCAAAATCATCAACTTCACTTTGATCAGAAAAGATAGAGCAATACATACTGGCTTTATTGTACTCAGTATTCTCTATTGAATATGTTGATCTATAAGTGAATGATTCAAGACAATCTAAAAACCCCTTACTGACTACATCAATGCTAGAGGGTAGTAACACCTCCATCTCCAATTTACATAGGTAGTCAGGGAAAACCATAGGGCCTGTGTATTCACCACAATACTAGCTATCTTCGATTGTATTCTTCTGATCACAGATCCTTAGATTGTTCGCCATTTATATAAGTCCCCTGTTCCAATGCTAACATATCTAAGGTACACTCCAGATATACACCATCTGACAATTTTTTCTTCACTTGGGAACAAACATGGGGCTCTTCATCTTCACACAACTCTTGTAAAAAGAATAGTTCTGCTGCATTCTATGCACTGCAATCATTACCCTTAAAATCATAATCACTAGCTTGCAACAAAATATCAGTAATAGTAGAATCATAATTAGGATTAGGAAACACAATAGGTGTCTCATACGATCCTACATCATTTTTCCTTTCAATTTCGTCATTACTTATGCAAACATCCTGTAATGAACGAGCACTGCCTTTATTTTGTGTAGATGCATTCCTGGCCAACTCTTCAATCTCTATCCATTGAATCACCTGAGCCAAATTAGCAGGTTTCAATTCCTTTGGTAAGGAGCTCATTCCCGATTCATATAGTTCACAAAAAATATCATTGCATTAATAATCATTAGGTCTTTGTTCTATGGGAATTTGTGTTAAGATTTCCAAAAATCTCGAAAAAAACTCATATGATGATTCCTCTTCTTGCCTTCTCATATTATACAATTCTGATACACAAAAAACTTGATCCTCTTCATTTGAATCGGACTGGGCTTCAACCTGGATCTCATTATCATCAAACTACACTTCTGGACATATGACAATTCTAGCAAGAATTTTATCATCAATTTTTTGAATAGTCGGCTCAGATATTATAGTAGCATTTAAGCAAGGGTAATCAACACTTGCAGTCGGATATCTCTTCATCATTGAATATTTCATGTTATCTTCAATTTCCATAGCTAGATGGTATGCTTGAGGCAGAGTAGTAGGTTCTTTATCCCTTAAAGAAAAGCTCATCCTCTTATTGAAAGCACCTAGATATACAACCAACCTTTTAGCTTCATTTGGTCTTATTTCTTTAGGGATCTCCCTTAATGCTCTTGAAAACCTAAGATTAAAATGCGGGACTAATTCCTCCTCTTTTATGTGAATTCCCACAAATCCTTTCCTTACTATGTTGGGATTGACTCTTTCACTGAATTGTTCCATAAAAGCAATCACCAACTAATTCCATGAAGTAACGGAAAAGGCAGGCAGATAGGAAAACTAATCTCTAGCATCACCTTTTTGGGTTTGCACAAATAATTTCATGACAAAATCCTCATGATCAATTTCATAATCACCCATTACATCTACAAAATGTTGTAAATGTTTTGAAGCCGATTCTACAACTTGCCCTGTATATTGAGGTAAATACTCCCTAATTTTCCTAGGAATTGAATTAGGATAATTACTAATATCACTAAACATAAAAGGCATATACCTTTGGGTTACAAAACTCCCAAAAGGGCTTAATACAGCATATTCTTCTGGCATATTTATGTTTGACCTTACATACTGTAGACTATTCAACAACATATGACTATCAGGCACATCACTTGTTAGCTCAACCAGGAATCTGTTAATGACTGACAAAAGTATTCCTTATTTTCCAAGATTTTATGCAATACAAATGTGTTTCATAAATCCTTTTACATATTGTATTACTAGAGGTGTGGTAAAGAAAATCCTTGTTCCCTTGTATATGCTTAACATATAAATTTGGAACCATTTTTATCTTAAATCAAAACACCCAATTATCATTTAAAAGTAGTGAACTGTTTTGGTTCTGGTAAAATACCTAGTAGTTGTTAGCAATATGTATCAACCTCTTTTCCAGACTGTAAACAACACAAATCTGGAACTATTCCTTCATTTATTCACTAGTTCTTCAGTCAGAGTCGCCACCTCCTTTCAGAGGAGACTATTTCAAAGAACTTTGAGAGCCTGTTTTCTAGATTCTGTCAAATTATGGGTTTCATTACCCATTACAGAGTCGCACCATATCACCAGTAGTATGTCTTAGAATCATAACCCATTACCATCAAAATTTATCACTTATCTTTACTTTGAGCAACAAGTTCTGGATAAGCACCTCCCATCTCTATGGTTCCTTTGTCTTCTTTCTTCCTTTTTTTATTTAAATTTCTCAGAAGTTCTCCCTAAATAAAACCATCCTCCAATGACTAACTCTAGAACTCCTGAATTCGTTACTTATAGGACACCATAGACCATAAGATTATTAGGATTACGTTTGAACTACCTCCCTTCTCTTAATTTGAAAACATTCATTGTGTAAATTCAGAACAACATCAACTTTTAATATGACTCTGTAACAGCACCGTCTATAACCAAAACTTCTGAGTTCCTCCCCAGCGGAGTCGCCATTCTATTGGTGTTTTATTTTTCCCACATAGAAATTGCAGATCTCTAAGAGGTAGCCAACCACTATCAAGGATAACTACAACAACTAGTGGCCAACTAATGAGAGTCAGTTGTGGACTGAACTCGCCTACACTTTTGGCTCTGTAGGAACAAGGTGGGTAAACCTAAATGTGTTCATAAGAATACCTCATGACTGGTAATATCACTTCCTATATACAAATCACAATTCCTACACACTCAAAGGGATAGTCATCATTTCATGGTATTGGCAGACCAAAGAATGATTACCAGTGCTGAAGAGCAACGAAATTGACCCACTTACTATGAGAAAATACCTCTCGAAGGAAGACAAGGTTTTAACAAGTGTTTATGTTCAATATTTGGATTACCATGCTTAGAGCTTACAGTCTTAAACCAAAAATAATGCTACAAACATTGTTCAGTGCCTCATCCATTGGGCAACAGAGTCATACAGAATAAAATCTTGATACTATGAACTTATCTTCATATAGCATTACTATCATGAGATATTTCAGTACACTAAAATAGTACTTCTTCAAGAATCCTGAGCATATCCAACCATGAACATGTAATTGGTTCTTCAAGCATTTGATTAACTCCTTGAGTTAAAGCAAGAAAACTAACTACACTTTCAATTAATTATTGAAACTGAACAGAGGAACCCTTGATAGCTCCATTCACTATCCAGGGCACACACACAGGAGACTAAACCATCTTAATTTTATAGATTTCTTTCAATATCAATAATTTAAAAAAGCATATCATACTAATCTGTATACAAAATTCCACTCGGGATGATTTTCATAACAGAATGTTCATAACATTTCAACTATAAGACTGACTGTACAAACTTCAAAGCTTCAGACCCAAAAAATGCCAACCCTTAACAATGAGCCATGAAATCTCCTTTATACAACAAGAGAGCAACAAGCATTAAGCCTCATTGTTGATACAAAATTGAATTTCAACATGAAATGAAATTCAAATCCACATTCCTCATGATTTGATTACATCGTGCATGATCGGAGGAATCAAAAAATGGTTACAATAACCAGTCGGCAAACAAAAATTCGTTCAGAGCAGGTGCACATCCACGTCCACAAGAGGAAAAAGCAGGAGCAAACACGTCCAACAAATCCCCAACCAGTCACCATCAAGAGAACACACAGCCCCGGTACAACCGACCACTTCAAGTGCGTGCCTGAGACAATGATGGCACCACCTCCTCTTTACCAACCTTGCAAGCACATCCCCGAACAACTGGACCCGGTGCCAATGCAGATACTGCCTCAATTTCCAGAACCTCCTCGTCCACTCCCATAAGCTCCACCAGGGAGGCCAAGTAGCACTGATAATCAGAATCAGTCTCAGATTCATCAGAATCCGAGATGATTATCGGGGACGAACATGCACTGGCCTCTTCCCAGTGTTTCCCATAATAGCCTTGTGAGCCACAGGAGAATCAAACTTCTTCATGAATGGTGAGGCCAGCCTCACACTCCTTCGCTTAACTGATTTACTCATGATAGAAATAGAGCTCAACAACAATCAAAAGAAACATTACTGCACACAGACACATGAGGATGCAATGTTGATCACATACAACTCAGTCAACATTTATAGAGTAGGCCAATATGCAGGGTACAATTACTTCAAGGCAATTCAAGCACTTGCACAATTAATGATCCAGATAATCATGAATACCCTCAGTAGGATGGCACTATTTGCACGCACGAGGCAATCAGGTGGAGATCTTCTAGAGAAGGAAAACCCATGCCATTAATGACATGAGCAACAACCAAGCAATACATGCCACGTAGACAACTCACACACCCCTTCCTTGCAATTGAATCATCAATTCGGGAGACACTCTAACAAAGAGAGGGTTGAGATCAAGTCAATGGATGTTGACAATGCACCTCGATGCCTGCAGAAAACATATCCAATCAAAACCCTCAAAAGTAGTAGATCTGAACTGCACAGTGGGACCCCCATAGTCCCATTTGCAAGAAAAGAAAAGCCACGTGCCACACCCTCACAGACCTCGCCACACCCTCCCAAATATTTACTCCACTCGTGCAAGGTGTGCAAGAAACCATAATTACCTCAATATTAATGGCTATTACCAGTGAAAAGATGGCTCCGTATCATATCCAACACCTAGGGAATAAAACCCATTCATCCATTCACGCCAGATGGCGACATCTCGTGAGCCTCACACCACTTTGGTGACGTCAGCAGGAAAACCTGCGAGGTCAGCGAGAAGCGGTCAAGATCCAATCCTGCGATTAGACAGTTCATCAGACCTCAGACAAGACATCCAAGTGGGGCCTGCATTGAAATTCCTGGAAGTGTAGAACATAAGCCATTATGCCAAAAAGATCGACGAATCAGGTGAAATGGTGCCAGTAAAGCACGATGATAGAGGGATAAAACCTCACTTAAGTGACCAGTTCTCCATGGTAGCAGGTCACCGTTAAAACATAACAAGAGGATTTCAAACGGTCAATAATCAAGGTTACCATGAGTAACATTGAAACCCTAAAACCCCAGCTTTAATATTCTCAAAATTTGAAGTCCCATCAGTAACATTTCCCACTAAATAGATATAATGTGTAAATGCATTTAAATCATGCATTATGGTATTATAAGATTGTTGTGAAAAGTAGAAATAGGGAAAATGAATGATCAACTATAGAGTTGATGTGTAAGATTTGAAAAAGGCATATCAAGATGCCTCAATACATGCACCTTGGTATGGTTCCAAATGGAACTATGTTTTGTGATCAGTCCCAACCAGATTGTCAAAGAGGTTTTAGCACTGGAAGGTATAGAGCTATCAATTTCAGTAGCCTTAGTGGTTACCCAAATGACATTCTAGCTAAAGTCAGAAATAGGTTACCAAGGTTCATTGGTGATAAGGCTGAATCAACAAACAAACATTTGCAAGAGTTCAGTAATGTGATGGATGATTATGAGATTGATCATGAATATGTGATCATGAGACTATTTTTTCAGTCCTAGAGAGGAGATGCAAGAGAGTGGTTCTCTTATTTACTAGCCTCTTCTGTTCATTCATGGGAAGAGCTCAAGGCAGTGTTCTTGGAACAGTTTGGAGAAAGGATTAACCCTATTCTGATAAGGAAAAAGTTCATTAACATGGAGAAAGAGAAAGATGAGTTAGTCCCATCTTTTAATCTCAAGTTTTCAATGATCATAAGAGAGATCCCAGAGAACATAAGGCCAAATGATGCTAAATGTTTAGTCATCTACCTGGGAGCATTTGACAAAAATATGAGTTATCTGTTGAAACCCTAAAACCACTTTTAACAATGCCTTATAGGCTTATTTCTGACCACCAACTCAAGGAGCACCAACCCCTCATTTTAAAACACCAATTTCAAGGAGCACCAACCCCTTTTCAGTTTATAGAAAATACAATGATACACAGCGTCTCTTTGTTTCTCTCTTTTCTCACAAGTGCCTCTCAACAGACAATACCTACGATCCTCAAGGTTATGAGTTGAGCCTTCAAAATTCTAGTCATTATCTAATCTTAAGACAACTTATAATTTTCTTGTATTTCATATTTACAATATCAGAGTATATCATGTCTATCAGAATAGACCATTACATGATGTTGTATTCAATCTCACATACATTTCAAAAACTGTTTCTCTCTCTGTTTTTCTATCTAATCAAAAAAATCACTATTTTTTTTAAACAACAAAGGTATATGCAATGTGACAAAGAAAACTACACTCGACTTTGTGCCAGGTATGTTAAAAGATACAAATATTTCAGATCAATATCTGCCAAGTATAATTTCAGATTCAGAGAAGCGACCACATGAATAGATTTCTTTTGAAAAAATGAGAAAAAGTGTGTATTTTAAGAAAATAACACTGGAACCCTCAGAGCCCGAAAGGTGGATGTAATCATTTTTTATTTTGAATCTTTAGCCAAGGTTTCTTTATTTCTAGAAAGCCAATGTGTCATTTTTTTATTTGATTTCAGAACCCTAGAGAAATAATAACAGATCTGCAATAATAAAATACAAGAATACCATAACCCTTTAAAGCCAGATTTCAGATACCCTTAAGAATTTAATGGCAGGTGGACAATATCCTTCAAGAAAATTTTCAATGCTACTAGAGACAACAAATAAATCACTGCAAGAACCTAAAAATAGGTATGTAATCGAACCCATCTCAAGATGAACTTCATGATCAAGAATAGACATTGTTTTCCAATAACCCATAATGAGAAAAATTAAAAGTAATCGAAATCATGTCATGCCTTGTAGAAAACCACTCTTTCATTTTCAATTTCGAATCAACACAAAGTAACTACCTTACGTTTTTCTTAAACTGAAAGCTTTCTTCAAAGAAATAATAATGATACCTATTGGAGGAACAATAGAAAGACATGTAAATACCAGATAATTTTTCCAAGTGCCCAATGAATCTTCTTTCTTTTTTGAGCCCACAGCCAAAGTAACACAAAAAACATAGTACCCATACCATCCAATGATATTATCTCTGTGTTTTTCTTCTTGTCATTGACATTACAACTAGCTAGATCAATGAAAATTAGAAGTTACTCTACGTTCATGGTGGTGACGAAGACTGGGATTCCAAACCCACGAGCTAGGGAAGCAACCAAACTGAATGCCCTAAACTCATTTTGTGTTCAAGAAATTCGTTGCCACACCAAAACATAATAATTTTGAAGTCTGGAAAAAGGACATAATCATTTGCAACCATATCATAAGCATCAAGGCTGCGGTTATAAAAAAATCCAAGTATGCCAATAATTATCATTACCTTTGGATTGCATACTAACCATCGATGCAAACATCATCACCATATAAAATTTAATTGTTGTCCAGTGATCAAACCAAAATGCTGACCACTATTATAACTTAGAACAAAATCACCGAAAATCATTGATTTCAAATAAACTGATAGGTCATTCACTTATGACTTTAATCAAAGTCGGTCAATAATGCAATTTCCAACTTTATCAAACATGTCGACTGCCTTTACACAAAGTATTATTACCAGTGGATGATGCCATGTCACTTTCAAAGTGACCTTTTTAATTATTTCCTCATACCTGTCGTCGGCCCTAAGGCCTAATGAATTAACAATTATAGGACCTGATAAAGATATGACTTCTTTCTAAGTCATTTTCAAATGAGAGTAAGCCAAAGTAATGCCACAAATAAATATTTCAAAATTTCCATGGAATAATATTTTTTCAAAATGGAGGCAAATGATATTAGCTTATAATCCATGAACCATATTATATACCAATATCATATTTATCAACTAAGATATCAAGCTCAAAACCCTAGAAAGCAATAGAGGAAAATCTTCTTCCTTCTAGGTGAAACCCTAGAAAGCTATAGAGGACCCATTCTTTTACCCACATAAAGCATTAGATTTTGTGGTTCATTTTGTTGAACCCACATTCACACACATTATACTTCTGATTTCAACTGCATTTGCATACTAGGAGCTATTTCTTTAGCCTTGCATTGAATGTTGCATTGTTTAAATAGGCATCCTAGGATTTTCCATCTTGTATTAGTGAAACAACATCATATTTGGCATTCATTTCCTTGCATGATACAAAAATATGGCATATATCTTATACCCCTACACATTACATTCCAAAAACTTGCATTTTTCATCAGAAAACATAGAAAAAACTCAAAAATACTCATACTAGGACTAAGTCGCCACCTTGGACGACCTAGTCCCAGTGGACATTTTGCACCATTAGCTTCTACATTTACTTTCCAAATTCTTCACTTTCTATTTATTTTATTGATACTTGGTTTCAGTTCTATTATTCTTTGTTATATGGTTATTATTAGCTTACAATGGAATTTATGAGTAGCATTAAAGCTTTACATGTTTCATTTTCTTCTCTAGTTCCTAGTTCTTTCAGAGTCAATTCAGTGAAACATACACCTAAAAACATAGACACCTCACATGATACAATGCACACACTCCTTCACTATAGGAATACTATATCATCTAAAACTTTTAGTAGCAATAATTTTGATAAGTTAGGCGAAGGCCTTCAAGGCTTCCTCTCACTCACTTCATCCACTAAGGTTGGTGATGATATAGTTACAACTTCCCCACCCTTGTCTTCCAAACCTTTTAGTTGTGATGATATGGGTACGTTAGATGATGTCCTCCAATATTTCATCTTCCCTACTTCATCCACTATGGTTTGTTGTGATGACCAAACTCAAACAAAAGATGTCAACATCATCCAACCTCAATTCATTCTTTAGCCACCTTCTCCTAAGCCTCCAACCCCATCCCAACCTGAGTTTACCCTTTACCCTCCTAAGAAAAATACTGTTGCCCACACTAATTATACCGATAATAACCCACATCCCCAACAACCATCTCCCTCCACTTCCCTACCATTACCCAACCACATCTTACTTGTAGCTCCTCATTTCAACTCATAACTTAGGGTGTATGATTTGGTTGAACAACTTAAAAAAACTCCCACCAAAATATCCCTTTGGGACCTCCTTCAAAATTCCCCTAACTATCATTGCATGCTTCAAACAACATTAGAACAGATAGTGGTCCCTCCCGGTATGAATACTAATGATGTGGCAGCTCTCCTAAATGAAATGAATACAAATAATGTGGATATTACTTTCTATCAACATGAGCTCCCGCCATTAGAATTATAAACAAAAAATGAAGCCTTTATGATTATAGCCCAGTATGATCGGATAGGTATCAGAACGACCCTCATTGACAATGGATTTGCCCTAAATGTGTGCAATGTGAAGCTTCTTGATAGTTTACATGTCAATCGATTGCAAATCCAATCTGATTCCTTATCAATTATGGGATTTGGCAATGTTACAAAGAAACCTCTTGGTTTCATCACCTTACCCATTACTATCGACATGGTTACATTATAAACCCCTATCCATGTCATGCCTTATGATCTTTCTTATAACCTCCTCTTGGGATGGCCATGGATACATGAGATGCATGCAGCACCCTCCACTCTTCATCGCAAGATGAAATATGTCTATAATAACAAAGTTTATCAAATTGACATCGATATCAAACCTAAGAGTTGCTTACAACTCAAAAAGTTCACATCAAGTCCTCTCCATACCTTAATTTCTACCTCTAATATCACCCCTTTCAAGAAAAACCCACCAGAAGATAAATCCACGTTTAATTTACTTGGTGACAATTGGGGCTCTTTATAATTTACTCCTTCCTTTATGGGTGAGTGTAGTGTCACACACAAAGAAGATACCCACAATGAATAATCCATTGTCCTCTCCATCCAACAAGAGGATCCCCCTTCCCTCACATCTACACCATCTCTTTTGGAAGAGAAGGCCACATATACAACAAATTTTAATGAGATAGATCATCAACAACCCCCTAACCCACAAGAAATGGAAAGACTTTATTGATGTGGTTATGATCTTGTGAAATAATTGGGTTACAATGGTAAAGGATGTGGAAAGCATGAGCAAGGCCACAAAATCTAATCAATGACCCTCAGTCAACATCAATAATATATCATGCACATCAAGAACCAACCTTATGCTTAAGCACCCTAAATTTCTTGATGTGGATGCTCCCCTCTTCACCTACGTTCATCGTGATGATGATTTAAAACAATTGTTAGGTGCTTCAAATAGGACTTCTTGCTCCAAGAGACATTCCTCTTGTGCTATGTTGAGTTTTAAGCCTACCGTTTGTAACATTAACAAACCTCACACCAGCTTGGAACCATATGATCCTAAAGTCCCTAAGTCTAATATACTCCCTTTAGGAAATACCCTCAACATACCAATGGATATTGATGACAAAGAAATAATCATTAAAATCAGGAAGTTCCTAGATGATGAAGAACAAGAGGATCTTGCAACCTCGCTTCATACCTTTCCTAAACTATTTGCTTGGAAATATTATGACATGCTAGGAATAAATCCCCAGATAGTCACCCATAATATTGTCCTTGCTGAAAATGCTAAGCCCATTCATGAAAAGATTTGAAAAATGAATCCTAAGGTAGCCTTGCATGTTAAAGGAGAACTTCAAAAACTCCTTGACGCAGGTTTCATTCGCCCCATTGATTATTCTCCTTGTATATCAAACATTGTCATAGTGGAAAAACTAGATAATCATGTTAGGATATGTAAAAATTTTAGAGACTTGAATAAGGCCTCTTTAAAATATGACTTTCCTCTTCCTAACATTGATATAATCATGGATTCCACTACTCGACATGCTTTGTTATCCTTTATGGATAAATTTTTAGGTTATAATCAAATCTTCATTAACCCACAAGATCAATACAACATGAATTTTACATCAACTTGGGGCACATTTTGTTGGGTTATGATTCCGATTGGTTCAAAACACGTTGGCGCTACTTATCAGCAAGCAATGACCTTAATCTTCCATGATTAAATTCATAAAATCTTAGAAGACTATGTTGATGACATTCTAGCTAAATCCTTAACCCACCAAGATAATGTGAGTGCCCTCCATCAAATCTTGAAGCATATGCATAAATATAACATGCACTTAAATCCTAAAAAAGTGCATCTTTGGAGTAGATAGTGGTAAAATTTTAGGGTTTATCATCTCTCACAGAGGCATCGAGGTGGATACAAAGAAAGTTGATGCTATAATCAATATGCCACCTCCTCATGAAATTTCCTAATTGCGTACGTTACAAGGAAGGATACAATCCATTCATTGTTTTGTTGCTTGCTTAGCCGATCGTACATTACCCTTTACGCATCTCCTTAAAAAGGATGTCAATTTCAATTGGAATAATGATTGCAAATAGGCCTTTGAGAGTTTGAAAGACTACCTCATAACTCCACCTGTTTTAAAACCTGCTACACCCAACAAATGTTTTTCGTCCTTTATATCGTTGCTTCTGCCCATTCTCTTGCTGCCTTGTTGGCTCAACAAGATTCCAATGGTAAAGAGCATCATGTTTATTATATTAGTAGAAAACTCCTTGATTACGAGACTCGTTACTCCACAATTGAAAAAAAAATGTCTAGCTTTGGTATTCGCTACTAGTAAGTTGCGACATTACCTGCTTAACACTGAAGTACTTGAAGTGATGACAAAGTCCGACCCTCTAAGATATCTCTTCAATAAAACAGATCTTTCAGGACATCTTGCTAAATGGGTCATGTTGTTAACTGAGTTTGACCTTAATTTTATTGCTCAAAAATAGATCAAAGGCCAAGCCCTCACTAACCATTTAGTTGATGCTCCTACACAATTAATGTTACCCACCAATGACTCTTTCCCTGATGATAGTGTGTTTACTATAGACCTTCCTACATGGGAATTGTACTTTTATGGATCCAAGTGTAGAATAGGCTTTGATGTTGGAATTATCTTAATTCCACTTGTTGGTAAGCCTATTCCCTTATCCTATCATCTCCATTTCCTATGTATGAACAACAAAGCTGAGTATGAAGCATTAATCGTTGGATTACGTGTTGCTCTCATCTTGGGGGTTAAAGATATTAAGATCTATGGTGATTTACAATTAGTGATTAAACAAATAAATAGTCTCTATCAAACTAAACATGATAAAAAATTTCTATATAAAGATCTTGTTCTCAATCTATTAGAGCAATTTGACTCCATTACCATTGATTACATCCCTCACAAAGACAATCACCATGTAGATGCAATGGCTAGTGCAACCTCTATTATATCTCTTGTAAACCCTTATGAACAAGTCATCTTTACCATTCATCCTATTATGAAACCCTCCATCAGCAATCGACCTACTGATGTCTATCCCACTTATCTAGATAATCAGTGTGAATGGTATGATGCCATCTACAATTATCTAAATGATGGTACCATTCCTAAACCCACAACTAGGAATACCTGCCTTCACCTCAAAAAGTTAGCCACTAAGTATATCATCCTTGCTGACACATTGTATAGAAGATCCTTTGATGGAATCCTTATGCGATTCCTCAAGGATGTTGGAACTCATGTTTCCCTCGAACAAGCCCATTCTGGTACTTGTGGAGGACATTTTTCCAGAAAAAACTTAGTGCAAAACTCCTTCATATGGGATATTACTAGAAAAACATGGAAAGAGATTGCTATGCATATGTTAAGCAATGTCATCAGTGCTAGGAACATGGTCATTTTATCCATGCTCCTACTTCAGAGCTTCATGCCCAAATACCTATCTGGCCATTCTCTATGTGGGGCTTGGACCTAATTGGTAAAATATCCCCACCTTCTTCTGTTGGACATATGTTCATTATTACTACTATCGATTATTTCACCAAATGGTTCGATGCCATTCCCCTCTGATCCACAATCGCTAAGGTGATATCTCATTTCTTATTGGAAAACATTATCGCTCACTTTGGCCTTCCTTCCACGTTAGTCTCGAATAATGGTACTCCCTTTAAGAAAAATGATGTGAAGAAGTTCCTTGAGACCTTCCATATCCAACATCAATTTTCAACACATTACTATCCTCAACCTAATGGTCAAGCCGAAAGTACTAATAAAATCCTTAAGAAGACTATCAATCAAAACCAAAAAGATTGGCATACATAATTGCAATATGCACTATGGGCATATCACACGAGTGGTCGTTCTTCTACAGGAAATAGCCCTTTTAACCTTGTTTATCGCATCAAGGCTATCCTCTCTATAGAGTTAGAAATCCCCACGTTGAGTATTTCTCTCCAAAGTCTCATTGATAATGACACTTATGCAAAACAACGTCTACACCAACTTGAAATTCTATATGAATAATGCATCAATGCTCTTGAGCATCTTCAAGATTACGCTAAAAATTCGCAACACAAACACAATGTTGGTGTCATTCCTCGAACCTTTAACAAAGGTGATTTTGTCTTATATGAAAACCAACGCAACACCACTATCGATTACGCTGACAAAGGTAAATTCAGTCCTAATTGGTTAGACCCCTATGTGGTTGATAGGAATTATGGATCCGGTGCTTATACCTTAACTGAGCACAATGGTACTCCTCTTTGAGATCCCATTAATGTCACACATTTGCATAGGTATTATGTCTAATCCCCTTTTGAATGGTATGAATTATAGAGCAATGCTGTTAAAGCTATTGGATTCTATCCTATTGGATTTCTCATTGCTTCGTTCTTGACAAATCATTATGCATGTGTCCTGAACACTAAAGTGATTATTTAATTCATTTTTATAATTACTTTAGATTTTATACTATTGAATTTTCCTTCCTGTGTGTTATGTTACTTTAAAATCATAAGTGCATAAAATATTTAATCTTTATGTTTTATCTAACATACATTCTAAACATGTTTTAATTAGATCACATACATTCTATTTAATCATGTTTCCATTAATTAAATAATCTAACAAAGAATATTTAATTAATCAAATTGTCATTTAATATCCACACAAATAAATTACACCATATCAAATACACATTCATATATATCCATATATCAAAAGTCTTTTATACATATCATAATATACAGTTTCACTGAGGACTATGATTACCAAATCCCTCAGGGTCTGGTACTCGCATTGCATCGGTAGTAGGGTGTTAGGAGACAATCGTGCGTGATTGTGATTGTGATCCACTGACTCTGAGAATGAAATCCAACCCTCCCATCCACACAAGTGTCAACTAATGCTCACCTGCTATCCAGTCCCTCTTTGCCCGTAATTGTGCCACCTCTCTCTCCAGTCTCTCCACCTCTATTGGTGGTTGTGATGGCTATTCCTATGGTACAACTCTCACTCAATGGACGTACTTCCTCAGGCCCTCATAGGCTGCCTGCAATCTCACGAAGGGTCTCAGGGTCTCTGTATCTCACTCCACGATCGATGGGGGCATGTAGTTAGTATCCATCTCCTCTTCGTCGAATTTTTCCACCACTATCTTTGCAGCTACCTAATGTAGGAACTCTCGCTAACCCTCTGCAGGCCCTAGAAAATCACACAAGAGTCTCATCAGTAACACATCATCATATAAATATATATATGTATTAAATCAAATATCAAATACATCTCTCAAAATTAAATATCATAACCTATATCTCTAGCAAAATGTGGAATGTCCACCTCATTATATGTAGGGGGCATAGATGATGTGGTCACCTCCCCTCCGCTATAAGTGTTGGCACCTGATACTGCTACTATCTGAGATCTATTCATATGTTCAGGTGAGACCTCTCCCTGCTTGTATCGGTCCTCGACTGTTGCATCATCATCATCACTTAGGGGTGGCTCCTCTACTCTCTCCTCCTCCTCCAACTCCTACTCATCTTCATCCTCTCCCTTCTGGGTCTACATAGTCATCATACTCCTTATTAATAATATTCGTAAATATGTCAGTGAACCTATACTATGTCTCCTCAGCCCTGTCCTCTCTCTCTCTCCTCCCCCTCATCTAGCATAGGCTTTGCCTCTCCCACTAGCTCATCTATCGGGAACACTGGCACTGGTCGCAATGCTCTCCACCACTCCTCATGGTCTCATGTGGCCCCACCATCATCTGCATCATCCACAAGTGGTTGGTCATGATCTGAATCATCCTAGTCACTCTCGATGACATCATCTAGTGTAAATCGTGCTATATCCCCTCATCTCTGACCACTCCGAATAGACCTCCTAAATGATAATCGTGATTGAGGTGGTATCTCTAGTTGTCTAAACTACCTCATAACCTAATCATAGTAGAATGACTACACTATGTGATCATGTTGTCCTACGAGGAACCTACTCATCTATAACCTCCTTAGCTGTCTAGTATGATTTGAACACTACAGAACAAGCTGGTGCAGCCTCCACATGATATCCTCCTCATCTAGTCGGTCAAATCTCACTCTCCAAAAGTGCAGATCACCATATTGCCATAATCATCATAATGGATAGCCCACTTTTGTCGAATACGGGAAGCCAACTAGTTGTGTATGTGTGATATTCTCTAAGAACCATACTTGTAAGAGTGTGCAGTGTACCATACTATCCAACTTCCAGAAAAAAAACCAGCCAAATTTTGATGAATGTTTGTTGACATATCGACAAACTACTGTCAAAATATTGATGAAACACTCATATAAATTTTGTCGCTAGATTTTCATTGCTTGCACGACCAAATTTTATACATTGAAACCTTGACCTAGCATCATTGTGATTGCCAAAGAAAATGGAACCAATGTTAGTCAAAAAATCGATGCAAACTTCATCCATCTAGTGACGAAAAATAACCACAACACAATGTGAAATGCCTCTTCGAAAACGTAAAAAAAAACACCAAATGTTCATCACAATTTCAATGAGGTGGCGTATGCCATTACAATGAAAATATCACCACGTGTACATAAAATTTGTTGAAAGTTTTAGTGGTTTGTTATTTTATTTTCGTCGCAATTTCGACGAAACCCTGTAGTTTTTTAAAAAAAAATTATTCATTCAAATGGATGCTATCACATACATTTGAACAAATTTAATTATTGGTGTGGGTGAGTTTTCTTATTGGAGCCTTGTGGCTATGTTCATTTTCAAGAACCATGATTGTTGTCACAAATCTATTCCTTTGAAGCTCGTGATGAGAAAATTGAGCACCAACAATAGACCATAATCTTGTCATTATCTTATCATAACCATGAGTGTAAACCACAACTATAGATGTAAACATGAAACAAATAGTATGCCCACTGGTAACAAAGAGTTGGCCAAAAGAATTTTGCAAGGTATTCACATCAAATAGATATACAAGTCAATGATCATTCTAAGGAATATATCTCACCAATTCTAGGGGATTATTGTGACTCGAGTTTACCACTGTCAATTTTGATGCAACTACCACATAAAAGAATGATACTAAAGCATATATAAAATAAAATATATCCAGAATGGACATCTTTGATGTTGTCAACAATTGATATGCAACTACATTATCAATTTGTTGTAAACATATCTACATAGCATCTGATGATTTTTCAATCTCACTCTATGAAAGATGTACCAAATTCCAATAATAAGATAGGGGGAATGAAGACTAAAACTTCAAGATAAATGAATTGGGAGACTAAAATAGTGAATTATTTATATACAATTGTTTATAGTTACATGGTTACTGCTACAGTTTTGTCAAAGCACAAAGTGTTGGTGTGTTGACATTGTCTCATGTACATCAAAAATTTATACTTACTTGTCCTCTTTCTCCAATGGATTTTTCTTGCGTAAGGATTTCTCCAAGTAAATCAAGTCTATATGATTTCTTGATTGTATTGTTATTGTTGATTAATGCATCTACAAGTTATTCCTTTATGGTAATCCTCAATAAAGAACATATTTCAAATTTACACACTTTATAGAAGATTTTATTGCAGTAGCATGTGTAGATTACCAAGAAAGAGAAGAATTCCAAATAATTTCAACCAAATAAGCATAAAAATCATCAATAACACAACAATTAATTATCAAAAACACATAATTAATCACAAAAAATGCAAATATTAATCACTAAAAAAACATGATTAATGGGCAAAACCACACAATTAATTACAAAAATTGCATTTTAAAACAAAATCGATGAATCATGGTCAACGTTCATTGACTAATTTTTTCATTTACATTCATCAAAATCACCTTTAAATCATGTTAAAAATATTTCAACTCTACTCTCATTTTTATTTTCTCTAGAGTGTGTTTTTTCTAAATAATTGTCAGAATTGACATCTCATTAATATCAGCTAGCAATCCCAGCTCACAAAGTGATACAAATATGGTAGACGTGAGCTCCAAAAGAATATTCAACTATAGAAAATGATATTATCAAAATAGGAATAGCATGGTTCATAACCTATTCAGTAAATTATAAAGAAAATTCAACACTAAAAAAGCAATAGATACGATTCTGAAGTAAGAAGACAGATCTTGATTACCTTACACCTTTGAACCATATCATTAAAGTATTGTCTTTCCTGCCCCCGTAAAGCTTCAAACTTCTCAACTGTATCAATGTCAACCTTATGCTTTGTCTTTAACTTTGGTGGCTCAAAATGACATGTCAGGATAGCTATCTCTGCGTCCTCAATTCTTTTAGGCATTTGTGGATGACTCATATCTTTGTCAATAACAATGCCTTCAACTAGCTCTGTATCTTCCAACCTTCCACCAAATTTTCCTTCAACTTTAATCAAATCCAAGTTAACATCCTTTCTTTCCAAATCTGCAATAACAAGAATTTCTTTGACAATAATCTCTTCTAACATGCATTTGCATCTATTAACACTATATCAAAGAAAAAAACATCAATACAAAAAAATTGACATTCAGAAGAATCAATTGTTATCATAGTTTTAGGTAGGATGGAACTTATTCATTGTGAACTGAGCATACAAATTGATAAGGCATCAGTATCTCCAAATCTCAAAACAAGTCAATTCAAAATCAGAATCACATCCAAAATTTAATAAAAGTTACTCCAGCGTTTAATAAAACCAAATTTACAAACATGTGTGCAATTAAAATAGTTACAATTAATTTTGTACCAATTTTTTTTCCTTCATATAGCACTTCACTAAGCTATTACACACTGCTATGGAAAATAGGAGATAGGGTATTCTACTTAAGGGGTGTATGTACTCAATTATTGGCAAATCTGGATTGTTGTTTCTAGTCTTACGTATTAAGTGCATAGGTTGGGTATAGAATAAGGTCACCCTTAATGTTCCGCTATGCAACTGGTATTAATTATTTGAAATTGATGTAAAAAAAAGGTGATAATTGTCTTGTTGTCTTTACGGTTTCATTTAACTTGCTTAATTACATGACTATGAAAAGGCCTAAGATGGAAATCCAAAAAGGGGCAGTTAGAGTCGAGAAGATGAAATAGAAGAATCAACAAAAGCCCAATGCAACCACGACTCCATAGCCTTGCTAATAGAATTTTTTATCTACTATCTAGAATCTCTCAGTGATCTCTACCTTGACGAGTCATTGAGCAAGAAAGTATGAGGTGTATGATTGTAAAAGACTACATTCACTACTACAAAAAAGGTCAATGCATCAGCATTGGCAAGTCATGCAATAATTAAGCTTCAACCAAAAAGAAACAACCAAATTCCCTCTTTTGGCAAGAAAATTCATTTAATACAAAAAATGTTCAATCCATGCATGCATATTATTCTTTTATCTAGTTTTATGGAAAATGGTTTAGTAACTATATGGCATACACTATTGCACTGATGGTTATTAGAAAAAATAAAATATATCGAGGGATCCTGAACAGAGCAACAACACGACATAATCAAGGCCCCATGATGAAATCATAAAAAAATAATATTATGTGAATCTTTTGTGAGTAACATGGAGTCTTGAAAAATGTTAATGATCATAAGGACAACGACCTTGCAATCTTGTAAAACTGATTTCTTTTATAGTGATCCCTTAGAATTTTATTATTTTCAATGTAAAGTTCTTCATTGCTTGTAAAGGGCCATGCAACTGTTTTTGTAAGTACATAGTGGCATCCATGAATGTGTTTTGAGTCCTATTGTAATCCATGTTGGGGGTGATCAAAGATAGTGAGCATACAAGAGGTTGTAAGTCTGATTTTTGATAGTAAGTTCCCTACTGATCATGAATATTGTTCCTTTGAGAATATGTTGTTCCTTTTCTCAAGCCTTGTATCCATGGATGTAACACAAATTGGTCCTTGATGTGTGTTAATCCTTGAATTTCCTAATGAGACATTGTTCCTACAAGGGAAATTAGGTGAGTTTCTTGATTGGAACCTTATCCTTACAATCCTTTTCAAGTTGCAATCAACATTTTGATTGATTTTTGTCCTTCCAAATGATACCTTTACAAGAATTAGTAAGATTCAACCAATATGCAACCAAGATAAGTACTGAACTTACACAATTTCTCGAAGGAATATGTCTGACACGGGATCCATCTGTAGATAGCTTCCCTTGCAAAATTTTTCATCTAGGGTAATATATGAGGTGTGTTAAAAAGTAAAATAAGTACAAAGGGTAACGTATTGAACCAAAGAGAACTAATGAAAATTGCACAAGCTTAAAAGTGCAACATAATGAAATATTGAAAAGTGCATTACCTTATTGAGCTTCTCTTTGTTTCGAGAATAGCTTAATATTCTCTACTTAGCAGGGCCAACCACATGAAGGTGGAAGCTCATTTGGCCCCTCCCCCCTCCCCTCAGATCACTCTTAATTCCCCATACTCGATCACATAACATTAATCATTCATTCATCCATTAATAACATATAACATTCATTCATTAACATATAGCATTCATTAATTAACATATTCACATTCATTCATTAACATATAACATTCATTCTTTCAGTTTTTACATATTATCAAAAATATGGTTGTCAAAAATATCAGTTTTAACATTCATTAACATATTATCAAAAATGTGGTTGTCATAATATGATTACAATCACTTTTTTTTTTGTTTCTTTTTTGCAGCTAAATAAAGAAGTGGAGTATCTTTTTCTAAATCATCTATCCCCCCTTGAGTTGTTTTTCCCTCTGCTCATGATCTAAATGTATGCCTAGTCATGTACTCACAATGTGGAGGCTGCTGCAAGGGGTGTCTACTGCAATAAAAAAGAAATTTTAAATTGATATATTTTATTGTTATTGTTACAAGTATTCCATTAATTAAAATAACATTAGAGTGGTGCTCTTTACCTGATGGGGCCACATCATGTTCCTGATCTTGTCTTATAGGCTCATGCTCAACATGTTGAACACCCTCTAAATCCTCTAGAGTTGAAACATGAAAGGTTAAATTAATTAATACACCAATTGCAATTAAATATGTTTAAAAGAACATTAGAGTGGCCCTCTTTACCTGATGGGGCCAAATAATGTTCCTGATATTGTCTAGCCTAATCATGCTCAACATGTTGATCATTCTCTACATGCTCTAAAGTTGAAACACAAAAGGTTACATTAATTAATACAACAATTGCAATTAAAGATGTTTAATTGTATTAATCCATAATGTGTTTTGTATAGCACATGAATACATCTAGTACTGAGATGCACACAAACATGACCTTCATCTGCAGGTTGTGCTCCACCCTCACCAGGTTTCATTTCAATGTCATGTGTAGTATTATCATTGCTTCCTTGTTTAAAACAAATAGGCACATAATTACTTTATGATGGAAATTAATATTGAATAGATTGCTAAAGTATTCAATTTTAAATAAACTTCATTGAGTTTATTTACCTGTGTTTCAGATGTAGTGGAAGCTTGTGTTTGCTTAGTCAGAAGTCTTAGGCATTCATCTATGGTTGCATAGCCTTGCTAGAAGGCAATCCTCGGGTCTTCTTCTATGGGCACTCTGTTGAATTTAGAGCCCTGCATTTTTGCATAAGATCATGAATTTTGCTTCTATGGTATGATAAAACCAAAATTGTTTGCAATTTATTATTTGGATGCAATATTTCATTTATTGATACTAACAATTCATGCAAATAATTTCATATAACCACCAAAGCCAAGTTTGTGTTGCCCATGTTTTTCTACTCTTGCCTTTGTTGCCTTCAATGTTTCGGGCAACCTATGAATTTTTTTAAATATGTTAGATTATGTAAAAGGAAAGAGTAATCAGTATATAATTACATTGTTGATAGTATCACATACCTTCCTTGGCCTGGTGGTGTCTTGCCTTTTTTCTTTTCATCCTTCTCCTTTCCATCCGACATCAGGTCCTTCCACTCCCTCTTCAGAATCATTGGGGGACACTCGTACTTTTTGTTCTTCTCTAAATGTGACCAATATTGGTCCCTCACATACTTTAGATAAGTACCAGGTTTCTTAAGGACCTTGGTTTTGTTGAATGTGTTATTACCAAACAACACAACTAAATGGTTAATGAGATCATATTTTAAATCTTAATTCTGGGCATCCCACCGTGTATGCATGGTGGACCCGAAGATCTCTAATGTAATATCATTTAGATGTCTATAAAAAACATCATTTCTTGGAAAAAGATCATGGGATCATTAGTCTAAAAAGAGTGATCAATAAGTAAATTTCAATTGGATTATATATAATAATAATTAAAACATTTTAAAGTACTTAGGACCTTCTCTAACTTTATGAGAATGAAATCCTTGGTCACCAAAAATATTACCAGAAATGTTCTCGTAATAGTAATATGGGAAGATCCAAGAAATGTTGCTAAAACATCAGCTGTACTAGTGGCCTCTGCATCCCCAGGTACATGTCCTGGCACATGTTCTGAAATGTGTTTGCTGTCAAAGGGTGCACTACCCGATGTCTGCATGCTATATGTTGCTGACATTTCAGTCGATAATATAGGCATCAATGATGGGGTCAGATGATGTGATGTATGCAGAGGAAGATCGAGATCGACACTTGTACCAGCCCCTACTCCTCGGGAAGCTCACCTAAAGTACCCTGATCATGGCCAACAACATCATGAGGACATAAAAAATCTTGTAAAAATAACACATATTTTAGTTCGTGACATAAAAGAGTACAAAATATAAAACCATGAATGAACTTATGTTATAATTAAAGATCTCATGAAAGATTAATTGCAAGTTTCATGCTCTCTCAGTCAATATTTAAACCCTTTCTCTTATCTCATCTGTTTGAGGCACTATGAATAACTACTAAAGGATTTCTTCATTGCATTTTTTTTGGGTCCTCCTTATCATATCGAGAGGGTTTGCAGAATATGCGATGTCATTATCATATAATAGTGATTGCACCTCCCTATGGATTCTCTCCTCTACTTCTAGTACCTTTCCCCAATCATCTAACTGCGACAAGAATATTAAAAACATTATCGAAATTAACCCAATAAACTTACAAAAAAACGTAATAATAAAACATTTTTCTCGTATCTAATTTTTACAATTACAATGAGGTAAACTTGTCAGGTAGAAGTTCCTAAATATGAATTGTGATCTGTGCTCTGGGCTGGAGCCTTCACCCTAAGATCAATGTCCCACTGTGGCAAAAATTAAATATAAAATTACATTACCGAAATGAAACCAATAGACTTACGAAAAAAAATGTAATAATAAAATGGTATATTGGAGTCATTAATTGGAGGTTGGGTAAAATGGTATATAGTACGTACCACCCCCATAGTAAATATTTTTTTATCTATGTGATTCAAATTGTAATCGATTAACAATTCTTTCCTTGCAGTTATTGATTTTATCTCACATACGAATACACGGTTTCCCTCGTGTGCCTCGAACATGCAATTGGGCTGCTTATTTGTTGACCGAGGTCATGTACTATTTATAAAACCTACAATATTCCCTGATGCTTTTGGCCTTCCATCAATGTACATAGCCACTCCTTTATTTTGATCCTTATCTTTTAGCTGTATATAATTTCCTCGTAGTGCATACCTATGCATACTTCATTTATATCGAACCAGTTGCATCCAATCTTTGTAACTGTAATAGGGTCTGACATACTCCATCAATTCAGTAACTTTGTCATAAAAAACCTTTATGTCGTCCATGCAAAATAGGCCCAAACCATGTAATGACGATTGTGCTATGCGATATATCCTCTTGTTGACACAAAAATCAATGTTTATTGGAGGAAGTTCCTTGGGTACCCATTGTTTCCGTATATGTTTGTACCTCAAGGGCACCTCGATGTCATCTATGCTCTCATCATCATAAGAACATGACCCCCCTTCAACGAGAAAAAATCCATGCTTTTACGGAATTTTCTTCTAATCTTTTGACCTCTAGTTGATCTCCCTCTTTTAGACCTACTACATGTCTCACTTTCCTCTTCTCTTCCTGAATTTCCCTTGCTCAAGGAAGACAGATCTGAAAAATACCTATTTTGTGGTACCTGCACTCCATTGAATGAGAGAGATAGTTACCGAAAATTACTTGAGCTTTTTCATGGTCCATCAAGAGGTGGGTGAGCATAACTATAAGGTGACAAAGAGCATCTACAAGATATCATGGACTTAGTAGAGGTTTCCTGGAAGATGGACTTAGTATTCCACACCCTTCAGCTTTCTCGATTATTTTTCATAGACTTTGATTTGATTTCAAAAGGCATTGATAAAGCTAAGACGTATGTCATCTAATGTTACATCTTGTGACAAGAGAATCTTCTTAGGGGGGATCTATGGTGCAAGAGCACGAAGAGCCCTTTGAGGCCACCATGACCATTTTGAGTCAATATTTGGAATAAGGCTATGATGAGGCCATTTTGTTTCTTTTCATGAGTAAATAAGGTCATTCCATGTATTGGATCAAAGTTGTAAGGCCATTGTGCCATTTTTTATCATCTCTAGGCCAACTAGGTCTTGAATAGGTCAACACTGGTCAACCCCTCTAGAGGTGGCCAAAAGTGATGAAATTGATGTAATTCATGGTTTTATGTCATATTTAGCATGTTTGAGGAGTCCTAGGTTGATAGGAGATCATTTGGT
Source organism: Sequoiadendron giganteum (assembly GCA_007115665.2). Lineage (NCBI taxonomy): Eukaryota > Viridiplantae > Streptophyta > Pinopsida > Cupressales > Cupressaceae > Sequoiadendron > Sequoiadendron giganteum. The sequence continues at coordinate 382,562,561 of CM021100.1, read as the reverse complement.
TGAAAATTGCAAAAGTTGTCAAAATTGCTCAAAAGTTGCTATGAGCAACTTTGCAATTTTGGTGAAAAAAGTTACATTTTGTTTCCCAAACCTTGTGTTTTGAAGCCTTGGGTTTTGGGAACATCTAGACGAGTCATTGTATTGTTTCTTGCAGGTTGATTGGGTTAGTTGGTGGAAGGTTGCTATTACTTTTTGTACCTGTCTATGAAATTTTTTGGACCACCTTCCTCGAAGACAATAGTCCCTCTGAGGTAGTTTCCATTTGGGTAGGCAACACCTCGATGGGAGACACAAATTTTCTTGAATTCCCTTTAGACTCTAAATTTCTAACCTTTCTAACCCCTTACAAATGAGAAGGCCTTCTCCCAATCCATATAAAATAATTTGTTGTAGTTATATGAAGTTGTTTGTGATGTAAGAGAAAATTGTTGAATTCATTGCAATAAAGTTATTTGAATCAAGTTATTTAATTGATGAGCTAAAAGTCTCTATAATGAATGGTTCATAAGGCAGAATGCTTGCCATAGGTTTTGTAAATGGGATAGCAAGCTAATTGAGTTTAACCTTGGAGGAAACTCTATGGATAAGTGCACTTGAGTTGAAGTCGTATTGGGATTGACCTCTCAGGAAGGCCCAATGCTTCACCTCCATGAGAATCACCTAGATGCAATGAGTGCTAAGTGTTCCATTCATTCTTGTGAGAGTTTGGAGTTCTTTATAAGGAGGCTTGTTGAGCTGTAGTAAGTGTACTTTATGGATTTGATGCGATGAATTTGTTTGATGATGTGAAGCTGAGGATAGAAACCTTCAATAGATCAACAAGATTTGGACAAAAACCTAAGGGTGGATTTGCAACAGAGTTCACAATTGGGCCAATTTTTTTAAGTCTCCATTGGAGACAAATTTGCAGGTGTTAAGGGTTTGATTCAAAACTGAGGTACTTCTAAAATTTTCAAAATAAAGTTATTTTGATTGGAAAATGAATTATATTATTGTTGAAGCATGTAGTTTAGTGCTGGTTCAATCAATTATTGTTTGGAGGCCAATTTGGAGTTGAAATCCAAAGCTACGGGTTCAAGTTTTGATATCCTCTAGCAATGTGTCCTGATATGTTTTAACATAATCTAAGGTTGCAAAGCATTTGATCAAGGTTTGCTCAACAAAGGTGGATGCCCTAGGACTATTACAATAAGGTTTAAGAGGAAAGTCACGTGATCAGTGAATTTTTCTTGACATTTGATCATTGAATTTGAATGTATTTGTGTTATAAGGGTTAAAACAATGTTCTAATATCTCAATGGTCCTATTTCAACTTGGTGGTTGCATTGAATGCAAACAATTGTATACTTTTTCATGGACTGTTATGTATTGGTAGCAGTTGATAATTCTAATTTATATTAGTGATAAAGGAAGGATGTTGATATGATTGAATCATTTGAACAAGAATTCCATGAATGTAAGAGGTTAAGGGGAGACATTGGGGCCCTCTTATATTTTGATTTAGTGGAAGCATGAGTTTGAACTCTTCATATACACTGATTGGTAACCCTAATTTTTATAACAGTCAACAACATTAATTGTTGTGCAGAAAAAGGGAATGTTCTTGTGCATAAAAATGTGTTATGAATGTTGGTGGATGGTTGGGATACTTATAAAAAAATTGAAGCCCAAACCATAGAGTTTATGATACCTTTCATGTTCTCTTAAGAGTCACTGATATCAGATAGTAAGGTAATGTATTGACAGTCAAAGTTTGTGGCTTTCTCTTAATGTTGTGTCTCTCCATTAGAGATTGTGTGGACAACATAGGGATGTTTGATAGAGTAAAAGGGGATTGCTTTGTGTATTATGGTCAGCCCTTTTAAGTATTGAGTGTTGAGTGAGGAGTGTGATCAGATTTGTTTTGGATAAAGGGCTGGTTATTCTTGAAATCAGAATCAGTGACCTTGTTTTAGGAAATAGTACAAATCAGTAGTTGTTATTTATATCTTGTTTTATGAACATTTGAGGGTAATTGGAATGTACCTTGATTGGGAATTTGCTTGTATGTCTTGGTTATGATCAGATTTGTTGGTAAGGTTGATGGCCTTTGGAGCCATTTTGAAGTGGCTGAGTTGTGAATAGTTATGGAGATATTATTGTCTTAATCCTAATTTTTATATCAGAAAGTGGATAGGAAGATTCATGTTCCTTGAGGAGTAGAAGGTTGTGTATCTGCAATCCTTTATGGAAGGGTAAGGTGCTATTGTTGCAAGATGACTTTGAAGTTATTTGATCCTATATGCATTAATGGTGTCCTATGAAATATTTGATAGATTATGTTATCAAGCAAAGATAATATTGTGATTGAGAGATACTTGTGAGATTTTTTGTATACTTTGACAAGGTCAACTAGGGTTTGAAGTCTTTTCTAAGCATAGCCAGGGTTTGAGAATAATTTCCAAGGTATTTTGTACCTAAATCTACATACTTTATTCTTTTTTATCTTAGAAACATTTGAGAAAAATCATTGTGCTCATTTATGTAATACATGGGTAGAAACAAAGGAATTTTATGTACTTTTTCTAGGGTTAGACTTAGTATTACCCAGAAAATTATTTCTTTAAGGAGAAAAACCAGTCTTATAATCCGATCATAATTCTGAGTTTATTTGTAGAATTTTTTATATGTAAATAAAGTTTCAATTTTTTTGTGCCCTAGTTTTGAGAATATTGTTGTTTTTCTATTATCCCTATTTGGGGATATTACATGCACACGAGTGTTGGATGCAAAAAAAACATGAAAGATGTTGAAAAAATATAATTTTCTGCCCCAATAAGCCTTACCCACACAATATAAAAAAACACACTACCATTTCAACCCTGTTTAGTAAATTGGAAGGATTTTATAGTGGATTTGAAGATTAATGGGAGTTGACCAAACTATAGCATGCAACACTTACAGTGGATTTGCTAGCACTTGCACTTGTTCGTCCTCTTTCTCCCTCCATTTTTCAATTTTCGGCTAGTTGGATGCTTTGTGGGCAGCTTGGTATTTCAATTGATCCTTGCAGTCATTATGCCTTCTGGATTGTAGCCCCAACTCTCTGCTCCTGCATGCACAGGATTCATAGGAGCCAAATAGGCTAGTTCATTTGTATACTTTCAAAAGAGAATTTTATATTTCAAATTTAAAATACAATTTGGGTCCAATTATTTTCCTTCATTTTAATTATTATGTAAACTTGAAGCATAAAATGTCTACAAAACACTTTATTTGAACACCTCCTAGAAGATATCAAGGGCCTAAAAATAATAATCTAATAATAATGCTACGTTAGAAATTGATTTGACATTCTAGAATAATATGCACATTTCACTAAATTAATGTGTTGTAATATTATTTCTCCATTTTAGTTGGCTTTTGATTAAAGAGTTTGATCTAACATCTAATTTCATGCAACATTTCCTCTAAGAAAATGCATTTGGAAAGTACAAAGCTAAATTTTGTAGCCTTCATTAATATCCTTGTTGTTTCTTTCAATATGGAAGCTTTGATTGAGGTATGGACATCCATCAAAGTATAACATATAGAGGTATTTTTTTCCAAATGTTGAGGTTACAACTATCCTAGTCATATCACCTAGTTTCAGTGTTGTGCTAGCATATCTAACATGAAATAAATCTACAACTCTATATAAATAAATATATGGTAGAAATATCTAATTGTGAATTACATTTACCTTCTTTTTTTTTCATATTTGTTCTCTATAGGTTATACCATATAGTATGGTATGCGTAATAGTAATCTCTTTAGTTTGCATGAATAAACTTCTTCACAACTTAAATATAAGATGGATATAAATATGTAAATATATGCCAAGTCAATAAGAGTGGATGGTGCAAAGTATCTAGGTGGTAGATAAGGATATGATTATATGAATTTAAGAGTGGATGTGTTTGAATTTAATAAATTAAAAATTAAAATAGACATAAATTACTTGAAATAAGTGTGTCATAATCCATATAATCAAATCATAACCTATCAAAAAGGAAATAGGAATTTTCTAAATAAAATAACACTTGAACTAATCATAAGTGTATGGCCTTCACATAAAAGAGTGATCCATGTTAGCAATAGCAACTACCACATCCAAAATTTTCTCACATTACACAAAGCCACAATGTTCCTCAAAGATAAGCCAATAAAATCCTACCTTATGTGTCCTAGTAATCAAATTGGAGATGATCCTAAAAATGACATTGCGAAGGGTGATTCGTCTAAAAAATCTAAACGAATTTGCAATTATCTCGCTACTATGATCAATGTGTCATCTTTCATGAAATTTCCCAAGAAAATATTAATTATGATCAAATGGAAATTTCTAGGAGAACTACAATAGTTGTAACATCATGAATTCAAATAATTAAAAAGTACATCATGAATTAATTATATAATGGCATAAAAATTAAAAACATCATGAATTAATTATGTAACCATATAAGTCAAATATAATTCTATCAACAAATCAATGTCAAATAGATAATATAATCGCATAACTCCTACATTTCAATGTCATTGATCTTCTTCTTCATCAAAATATTTGTATGTATCATCCAATCTAGATTTGACATTGTAAGGATTGGTCGTATCATCATCATTGTCATTGATATCAGTTTCGATAATGTCATCATCCACACGGATATCGTCTTCATGAAAATTAACTCCTACATCATCATGATCTAGTTCCTCTTCTTCAACATCTTTGTCAGGCACATCATCAACTAACTATTGATCCTGATCATCATCTACATCATCTTCTAGTTCTTCGGTCTCTTATTCTTCCACCAAATTATACTTTACTGACCTTCCTCTTGGATCATGTCTAACAAAAAATGACGAACCCGGTTTACTTGGAACCTCTGAGTAAAATAGCTGCTCACATTGGCTTGGAAGAACAGAGGGCTCATTTCCAGCTCGCTCGATCGACCTTGTATTAACCATGGTAAATCCATTATCATGTTCAATAATAGTTCTCTCGGGATCATTTTCATTCAATCGTAGCCTGTACCATTAGATGATGAACACAACTAATTTTAAGGACTTAAAGTCACACTCAAGTATATCATCCAAAATCCCATAGTATCAATTTTCTGAGACTTCTGAATGTATGTCACTTCTAGATGAAACATTAGTCACCTGAAAGACTGCAATTATCCCAGAATCACAAGTTTTCTTCATTTCATCCAACGTTTTGATTCGAAATTTATGACCATTGCACCACATAGCCTTGTGGTGTTTCACTTGCAATATGTCAAACATGTAAAAATTATTGCATCGTCAGTTGATAAACATATTTATTCTTGGTCAAATGTATGCAAAGAAGAAAAAACTCAACATATATACATCAATATAATTGAAAATAATTAAATACTATGGGTCATTAATATATTTATACGTACCTGTTTATCTCTTAAACCATATGCTAAATCAATTTCCCTTGGTGTAACATTGTAATCTCCATTACGATGAGCTTCTTTAACCAATGAAGCCACACCTTCCCATGTTAATGCGCGACCAGATTTTTGAAATTTTTCAATCCATACCATCATCCAATCAAGATTGTTTGTGATATACAAATGTAGTGCATCCCACTCTCGACCAATTGTATAAAAAATGAAATTCACAAACGATGTATAATTAGTTAATTACCACGGTATACAACCTTAATTTATAATTGATGTACCCGAAAAACCTAACATCCCACTACCAATGATCTTATTATATTTTGTAAGAAACCTCTAAACTATATGTATCCAAGACCGATTGTGTTGGAACTATAAATTTTTTTAAAAAATTATAGTGATTTATACTCATGAGTTTCCCAAAGGAGCCCATATTTTGAATACAAAATTGATATAATATCCTATGCATGACATAAGTATCAATGATCACATTAGCCTTAACCATTTGAACCATGAATTATGTATAAGCCAAAGGATTTGAGTAAATAAGTGATGCAGAGGTAAGTGACAACCTTATTTGCTATGCCAAAAATAGGGGTTCCTACACAATCTCAATCACCAATTCCCCAAGGTTTAACACCTAGCAACCTACACATCACCCTACCCTTGTAGCTCTCCCAAAACCAGAACAAGCCAAGTTTCACCCAATCTTTCCAAAGCACCCAATAATTAAAAAGGAGATTAGGATACCCTTTTCAGGGTTACACAACATGTATGAAAATCAAGGGTCACTGTTTTGGACCACCCTGAACTTTTGATATACTTACGCAGTTCTAGACTTCACCATTTGGTCTATTTTCCAAAGGAACCACCCTTCCAATGATGGCCACTGACCAAATCACCTTTGATAGTCTCAAAAAATGATCTCAAACCTCAGATTCCAGTGATGTTTTTCATCTACAGGGATTCTAACCCTCTGTTCCAAGAAACCCTCTCAAGCACTCACCAAAACAAGGGTTTAGCAAGGGTTTAGGGGTAACTCCCTACTCCTGACCTTCCCCAATCCTTATAGGGGTCCAAATACCACACATTATCTTTTCCCTAACCCAAGAAACACTCACAATCGCTTCCCACTCACTAATTCTCAGAATCCATCCTTGGGTTCCCTATTTTCATGGTCTAACTATCCCTGATCAACACTAGATCACACACCATGGAAAAAATATCCCCTTCTCCTTCTCCTAAGGTATGTACACACTTAACCAGACATGGTACAGACCAATCTACCAACCACAGGTCTGAAACAGTAGGTGGATTGGTTAGTTGATCATGGCGCTGTCCTCAAAACTCCAAACACAGAAAATAGGGTACCTTGCAGTTTGCTGATCCCAGTCACACAAGAAAAAGAATTAAGCCCCCAAGACAAACATGAAAGAGGATAAACACATGAGTAAGCAATCATTCAATACCTCAAGGAATCTTGAATCTGTACGGGCCTGGAACAAGAAGTAAAGTTTAGAAAATCAATGGAAAAGATGGTGATCAGCAGTTGCCAAAGTGTATTTTTCTTCTTACCAACTGAACAACAACCCCTCCTTCAAGATTACAATGAACGTATATTGATTCTAACATCCAACTACCTTCTACAACTGACCAGCTACCCTATAACCAAAATTTGAAGCACTAATGACCGTTTGGAGGTCAAGTCATACATTTTACATAGTTTGCTTAATCAATTGCCTTACATACTTTGCAAGTTTTACATTTTTGATCCCATGCTCGCCCAACCTATTGGAAAAATGGTCTAATGAGACCTTATTTGCATAAAAGGACATGGATTAAAGCCATATACTACCTATCTACCACCCCTTTTCACATGACATATAGGACAAATGAGTACAACGCAACTTAATTGAACATATTTTGCATAAAACATAAAAAACCTTTAAAACACTTGGTGAACTTGTCTTCAAATCCCTTGGTGAACCTTTAAGGCCCTTTTTCCTATCATGTTAGGTTCAGGATATAGGTGCTCTTGCACCATACTCCCCCCCATAGGGAAACTCTTGTCCAAAGAGTAAGAGTTTACTCCATTCCTCCACCTTGCTGCTCCCTGTATATCCAGACCTGCTAGTGGCCTTTTCCTCACCCTTGGAGAAAAAGTTGATATTCCCCTTGCCTTTATACCTACAAACACACAATGGTTAGCAACACACTATCCCAACTTCTTCATTGTCTCATCTCCACATGTGGATCCACCTAACATTGCTTGCAGACTCTGCCCTCTTCTTACTATCCTTAGACTTCTGCTCTTTTGTTCCTTGAACTCTTTATCTAGTGTGGTCAGACCTTGGTCACTATCATTTCTAAGGACCACTGCCCTATCAGACTTATCAGTCCCCAAGCTTGTAAAAATCTCATACTCCTCACCTTTACTCCTACTGATAGGACACACAATAGTCCCCACTGTAATCTCAGCCTTCTTTGGAAGCATCCCACCATGCTTGTCATGCTTATGCATCATCATGCCTTCCATCTCCTTGAGTGTATCAGACTTAGGTATGAAACCATCAGCCACTATCTTCTCACCATTCCCCTTGGACCAGATCAGACCGAGGTATGAGTGTCTTTCCTGCCTCTTGCAAAAACACATGTTCTACTGTCTTAACACCACTTGTGGGTGTTCTCCTCATTATCACAACTCCTCCAACCTGCTCTCTACTTGCAACCATATCAGACTGACTGACCTCAGGCTTTAAAGGTTCCTTTTTGCCAAACAACACAACTTTAGCCTTACCTTTATCCCTCACACTTGTCTTCAAGGGAAGTAACTTTACAGGTTCTATCCTCCTTCCTAATGGTGTATGTGTTCTCCCAACCATCATATATGGATCTCCTATCAAACTACCAGGGCCTCCCTAAGAGCACATGACAAAAATCCATGGGTAAAATATCACATAGAACCCTATCCTTATACTCTCCAATCTGAAAATCAACATATGCTTGCTCTTTTACCACCAAAGTCTGATTATCATTGACCCAAGAGACCCTATAAGGTGCTTCATGAGGTAATTTCTCCAAACTCAACTTATCCACCATTTCCCTAGACACTAGATTATCTTGAGAACCATAATCAATGACAACTTGACACACTTTACCTTCACTTTTGCATGTAGTTTTGAATAGGCTCCTTCTTTGGCTTGAATCTTCCTCCTTGGATGCTTGCAACACAGTCCTTCTTATCATGAGTGCCTCTCCTTCTTCTAATGTAAGGTTCACTACAGGTGTAGTCATACTCTCTTCATCCTCATGCACTAATTGATTCCTCCTTTTCCACCATGAGAGCTTGAGCCTTGTTTTTTCGGGCGCTTAAAGGCTGGATGTCCAGGCTGGTTACAATTGTAGCATCTTCCTGAGAACTGATATGATCCTCTTCCTCCACTAAATCTGCCTCTTGAACCTCTCCATCCACCTCTTGAATCAAATTGCTCTTGATCCTTTCTTTCATCTCCTTGGCCTTCATTATTTGTCCTTGAACTAGGATTGAATCCCCTTCCTCTTGCTACCTTCTCTTGTCTCCTCTTTAGCTTTTCTTCTGCCCTCATTGCCATTTGAAAGCATTGCTCTACTGATTTTGGTGCCATCATGCTGATTTCATCCTGAATGTTGAACCTCAAACCATTCAAGTACCTAGCAGTCATCTCTTCCTCATCTTCTTCATGTTTAGTCCTTATGCTTAGCCTATAAAACTCTTCAGTATACGCTTGCACATCTAACTCTTTTTGTCTAAGATTCTGCAATTTCTTAAGCAATTGAATATTGTAATCAAAAGGAAGAAATTTACCTTTTATCTTTGCTTTCATCTTCTCCCAAGAAATGATCTTGCTCTTGCCTTTTCTCAACCTATCTTCTTGCATAAAATTCCACCACACCAAAGCATGTCCTTTCAGTTTTGTTTTTGCTCTCTTCACCTTATGTCCTTCATCAACATCTTCACTATCAAAGTAGTTCTCCAAAGCCCCTATCCAATCCAAGAGCTCTTCACTATCAAGTTTTCCTCCATACATAGGCACATCCATCTTGCCATGTCCATCCTTCTTCACAGCCTTTAGTAGCTTCATTGTTCTAACATCATCTGGATCCATCTCTTCTTCTTCACCAGAGGTCTCTTCCTCTTCAGACTCACTTTCCTCCAGAAGGGTCCTACCCTTAGCCTTCATTGCAGCCATCTCCCTTTTTAGTATATCTATATCCTTCTCATGACTATCAAGTTTCCTTGCAACAACATTGTTTTTAGGAGGAATTTTGTTCCCTCCAACTATCTTCTTCTTCCTGCACACAAACTTCAATCTTGATCTTTCACAAAGACTTACTCCCTTGCTCTGATACCACTATGATGTAGAGGTAAGTGAAAAATTTATTTGCTATGCCAAAAATAGGGGTTCCTACACAATCTCAATCACCAATCGCCCAAGGTTTAACACCTAGCAACCTACACATCACCCTAACCTTGTAGCACTCCCAAAACCAGAATAGGCCAAGTTTCACCCAATCTTTCCAAAGCACCTAGTAATTAAAAAGGAGATTAGGATACCCTTTTTAGGGTTACACAACATGTATGAAAATCAAGGGTCACTGTTTTGGACCACCTTGAAATTTTGATATACTTACCCGGTTCTAGACTTCACCATTTGGTCTATTTTCCAAAGGAACCACCCTTCCAACGATGGCAACTCACCAAAGCACCTTTGACAGTCTCAACAAATGATCTCAAACCTCAGATTCCAGTGATTTTTTTCATCTATAGGGATTCTAACCCTCTGTTCCAAGAAACCCTCTCAAGCATTCACCAAAACAAGGGTTTAGCAAGGGTTTAGGGGTAACTCCCAACTCCTGACCTTCCCCAATCCTTCCAGGGGTCCAAACACCACACATTATCTTTTCCCTAACCCAAGAAACACTCACAATCCCTTCCCACTCACTAATTCTCAGAATCCATCCTTGGGTTCCCTATTTTCATGGTCTAACTATCCCTGATCAACACTAGATCACACACCATGGCAAAAATCTCCCCTTCTCCTTCTCCTAAGGTATGTACACACTTAACCAAACATGGTACAGACCAATCCACCGAGCCATAGGTCTAAAACAGTAGGTGGATTGGTTAGTTGATCATGGTGTTGTCCTCAAAACTCCAAACACAGAAAATAGTGTACCTTGCAGTTTGCTGATCCCAGTCACACAAGCAAAAGAATTAAGCCCCCAAGACAAACATGAAAGACGATAAACAAATGAATAAGAAATCATTCAATGCCTCAAGGCATCTTGAATCTGTACGGGCCTGGAACAAGAAGTAAAGTTCAAAAAATCAATGGAAAAGATGGTGATCAACACTTGCCAAAGTGTATTTTTCTTCTTACCAATTGAATAGCAACCCATCCTTCAAGATTAGAATGAACATATATTGATTCTAACATCCAACTACCTTCTACAACTGACCAACTACCCTATAACCAAAACTTGAAGCACTAATGACCGTTTGGAGGTCAAGTCATACATTTTACATAGTTTGCTTAATCAATTGCCTTACATACTTTACAAGTTTGACCTTTTTGATCCCATGCTCACCCAACCTATTGGAAAAATGGTCTAATGAGACCTTATTTGCATAAAAGGACATGGCTTAAAGCCATCTACTACCTATCTGCCACCCCTTGTCACATGACATATAGGACAACTGAGTACAAGGCAACTTAATTGAACATATTTTGCATAAAACATAAAAAACCTTTAAAACACTTGGTGAACTTGTCTTCAAATCCCTTGGTGAGCCTCTAAGGTCCTTTGTCCTATCATGTTAGGGTCAGGATCTAGGTGCTCTTGCACCAATAAGCCATATCAGTAAGAGATGGTACAGGTCTCTCTGATTCATAAAGCATTATATTCTTATACATATTTTCTAGCATATCAGCAAGAGTTCAAGAATGTCACGCCGATCAGATTTCATATGAAGATGTGCATTGAGAAGATACAGTTCACGGTCCCACCGATGAAGAATTTCATTAGCAAGATGAGAATCATCATGAAGAGATCAGTAGGTCATATCGAGCATATGTGTCTTACCGATGAAATACCATCGGTATGAGATTTGTCATGTATCACCGATAAAGCATAAAGAATCACATCGGCAAGAGAAAACACTATCAGAGTAAGGTTCTTAAGTCAACCCAAGCACATTTTTCTCATCGATGAAATATCATTGGTGAGACACCCATCCTGTCTTATTGATGAAACAAAAGTAGATACTATCAGCAAGACAATTGGTATTGGGGTAAGTTCAAAATATTCCCCTGACTCTCCATGTCATGCCATTGGGATTACATCGGTAAGAGTCTTGGTGACATACTTAAGATCGAAGGAATGAACATTGGGGAGACTCATCGGGTCGCGTAAATAGTTGAATGTCTTAGCGATACATAGTCACTTGCCAATAAAGAATAGAAATTGTTCAAAGGATTCATTGGGGTGACTCTTGGTGATATCTATGCATTATGGATCAGAAGGATGAATTATGTGATATCGATGAAAAGGACATAATGTGTCCTTGATCAATAGGGTGTTCAGTGAACGTTGGCTGAACTCAAATAAAAAGGATCACCTAGAGTTTGAAATGTCATGCCGATATAAAACACTTGATGTGATAGTGAGAATTTCAAAAAAAAATGCAAACTCGTACGTGCTCAGAGCTGGAACATTAACGGGGCCATGAAAACACAAAGAAGTAGATTTTTTTTGAAATGGAGTATTGAAGAAATTTTTTGCAGATTTAGCAACAGGAGAACAAATGAAGGGCTGGAGGATTTTACGGCCAAATATTTTCAAATAAATCGATAATTTCTCTGCAATTGAATTTCATATTTTGTGATTTATAAAGAGTAAAATGGAAAGTACCAACTTGAGGAAAACAAAGGGCAAGAGACAAAGTGAGAGTAGTCGCCCTAAAGGGAAAAAGAAAAAATTGAAACTGAAAATGAGCGAGGGGTAGTGGAAAGGAAATTGAACCAAGACTTAATCGACCAATTACCTAGTTCAGGACCTAAAGCTAGGCGTTCTGCTCAACTTAGGGAAGAAGTAGAAAAATTGGAGGATAAGTACAAAAACATAGGTGATATTTGGACTCCAATTAGGGGATACGAGTTATTCATCCTTCATTACCAATGAAGGAATCAATATGCACTAGCGTGTAACCCTTGGAAGTTTAACCTAAAGAAATTGGTCTGCCCAAACGTGTTTGTAGATGCAGAATTGGTAAAAATTCTAGCTGCTCACTATGACCCAAAGCTCAAAGCTATTTGTGATCCATCGGGAAAACCCTTTGTACACATATCAAAGGCTACAATTAGTGAGGTTTTTAACCTAGAGGGGTATGTGATGAAAAAATTGTAAATGAGGAGTTGGAAAGGGAGTTTTGGAGAATGGATACTATATACAAGGGTTGGAGGTTACCATTGCATAGACTCAAAAAGGATGGCAGCTCAATTCCATTAGAAGATAGAGATGGCCCTCCATTTCATGTTGACATGTTTGAACCATACTTGAAGCATACATATTTTTCAACAGGCCAAGTATTAGGGATGGAGGTCCTCAAGTACATTTCAATTGTGCCAATGGTAGTGGAAATAGATATTCAATGCCATAATTCTAGACATTTTGAATATGCTTCACATATTGCCAAAGAACTTGATGCAAGATTAATGCCAATAAAAAATGGATCTCTTGTTTTGCATTTGAAGCCCTATTCAATCTTATGCATATGATATTGTACTATGGATAGGAACTGAATTTGTGGCCTGAAGGGTTAAGAGTTTCAAATTTTGATAAGGAAGGAAGATCATTACTAGTACAACTCTGGACTACCATCTGGGACAATAGATTTTCTAGTTCTTGCTTTATACATTTAGAAGAATATTTTGTGAAGCCATTGTATAAATTGTATAATCACCCTTGTGATTACTCACTGTTTGATGAAATAAAAAGGTTTCTTAGACCTAAGGACTTTGATGGGCCTGTCAATCACACTTGGGGGGACTGGTATTGCTTGGAAGGTGCAACTATTATCAGGATATATGGGTTTGAGGATGCACCTTTTATCCTTCCCAAAATAGTACCTGATAGGATTGCCTACCTAGAGATTGCTAGGTAGGTAGATTATTCATATTTCATGAACTTAAGTTCTTTTGGAAAATAGGCATTTGTTCCTAGCACTCTTTTTATTGGTGACTTCACTGTGTTAGCAAGGGATGGATATGATATGGTTCTAAATAAATTGTTACAATACAATATGAAGAGAGGTCCACTACAGAAAGGATTTGATCCAGAGGGGTATATTGACTTTGTAAGAGATAAAATGAACTTGGGTAGGTATGATCATGTACCATTTTACTATGATGATCTGATTAGGAATTTGGAGGAAGAAGAAGCAGAAAGAGTGGTTGAAGAATATAATAGAAGGTTGCCAAATGTTGGAACGTTGTCTTTAGAGGAAGAGACATTTGGTGATGAAAGACCCCATACTATAATTAATAAAATTTCTAGGGAAAGAACTCAAGCTTACAAATGTCCTCCTAGGGAAGAAAATGTTGAAAAGAATTCAAATACAGATGCAAGAAAGATTGCATACAAGTCATTTGTAGCCGATGATGAATTTGTCAAAACTCCAGAATTTAAAGCCTTCTTGTACAAGGAAAAGGGGAAATCAATAAGAGAATCAGTGGAAGATATAACACCACATAATGAGGGGCAACTATTGAGAAATTTGAAACTAAGTGTAGAAAAATAAATGGAAAACATGACCCCTGAAAAGGGAAGAAAATTGCTAGAAAATGGAGGTGTCATGATTTTTCCTGGGCTAGATTTAAATTTTGCTTTAGTTTATGATTTTTTTTTGAAGAATAATAGTGCCACATAAAAACCTAGCCCTGAAGGTGTAACAGAGATATACATAGATCTAGATATAATCTTGAAGAGGGATCACTCATGATTTGGGCTATGTACCCACCACACAAGAAATCTATTGTGATTGATATAGAGAAAGCTTTTGGGCATGCAATAACATTAAAAGTTGGAGAAGTTGATCTGATAATGACCACAAATATTGGCATTAATGTTGCCAAGTTGAATAAGGCACAAATGCATATGTTAATTAAGGAGAAAGAAATGTATAAGATGAACAATAAAAGATTACTCAGAGAGAATGATCATTTGAAATATATGGTGGGAATTGCATTAGGACCAAGGATAACTTTAAGAAACCCCCCTCCTCAGTGAAGGTGTAAAATCCTAGCGAATCTTAGTGAATAATTGGTAAAAAGAAAAAATCATAGTGGCGAATCTTAGGTAGTGAATAATCACTAAAACGATTAATTATAATGGTGAATCTCTCCTTTAAAAATTTGCATAGTTGGTCAACATAGTTCCCCCATTTTTTTAATTTTCTTTTAATATTGAAGTAGGGGCCCGGGGGCGGCAACCACTAGAGGGGTCAAGCAGCAGCACCCCTTGCGGGGGTCAAGGGGGCAGAGCCCCCTTGTGGGGGTCAAGGGGGCAACAGCCCCTCGTGGGGTTTGGGGTCTAGGGGCATAAATTCACTATTTAAAATGCATTGGAGAACACATGGATGAAGTATTTTTAAAAAATCTCACTTGAAAAGTAAGACTAAATGAAACTTGAAAATTTTACCATTGATTAGCTTTTAAATCAGATGACTGCAAGTTCATTCCATGAGCGAATATCGGCGTGAGTGAACATCATTGGTGGGACACTTAGGGATATCTCGCTGATACAACGATGATGACATATGTCATGAACTATTGGCAACAGTGAACGGTGGAGATCAAATAGAGCTTTGATCGAATGTCTTTCCAGGAGCTTGGCGTGAATATTGTAGATTCCCTTCATGATTCTCTGGAATTACACAAGTGGTGTACCTATGCCTTGGTGGACCCTAGGTGGAGTATGGAAGCCTTATTGGCATGAGTGAACATCATCGGTGGGACACTTAGGGATGTCTCACTGATACAATGATGATGATGTATGTCATGAACCCTTGGAAACAGCGAACGATGGAGATCGAATTTCGGGCCTCAACAACCTTTTTAAAATTCACGTGCATATAAATTCATGGAATTGACTTGCAGCCATTCGATTAAAAAGCTAATCGATGGAAATATATAAAAAACCTATTCAAGGCTAAAATATCCCTAAAATAAAAAGGTAAATTATTATTAGTGGTGGTATTTCTACAAAAATAATTGTAGGAATATAAAATTAATGGAAAATATAATTAATATCTATAATTATAGTATAAACTACTGGTGAATCAGTTCCAATGACGCATCATTTAAAAATTAATGCATTGGCGAATTAATCGAGACAAATTTATTTTTTTGTAAAAACCTGGCAATTCAACATCCTTCCTAACTTGTATTATTCGCCATTTTTGGAGGTCCCGATTTCAAATATTCGCTAATTGGCAAAGATTCGCTACTAAAGTTTTCCCTAATTAGGACCCACTAAGAAACTAACTCATGGTGAGAGCTCCCAAGCTAAGGACAAGTGGGAAGAGTCTGGCGCATACTCTCAAGGAAAACATGACACACTTACTGCAATAAGTAGTAAAAGTCAGGACAACTTGATGATCCTGTTGAACAAACTTTGGGGAAAAAGTTCAAAAATCATTTTGCAGAATAGGAACATATAAGAATTGATGAGATGATTCAAGAAAAGTGTCAAGAAATAAATGAGATGGATTTTCCCGATAATGAGGCTATTAATACTTTTGATGACATCATGAGAAAACATAGGAGGTTTCATGAAGAGATGTAAGGAGATGCACAAAGATTGGTTGAAGCCACAAAAAAGGGATTACCAACACTATTTGAAGATGGAGGAAAAATGAATGGAAAGGCCAAATGGGTTGATGAATGTAACTCAATGCTGCAACAACTTCTGGAAACGACTACAAAGAAAGACTCTCCACTAAATGAAGCTTGTGAGTTGGTCGAGAAGATGGTGATGATGGAGATAGCAATTCAAAATGCGCTAGGAGATGCTGACTCACATGAGTGACATGATTACTTGGATCATTTTTCAAAAGTCCATTTATGGCTAAACAGAGCCTAATTTCTAGTTTATTATTGTTGTTGTTAAGAAAAAAAATTTCTGAAAGGACGTGTCCTTTCACGGTTTTTTTGTATTTATATATGTTTTATAATTTCAAACAGATATAGGCCGATAGAAGAAGGATACAATAGATAAATTTGCAATGATGTTTTCATCTAAAAAGACTTAGATGCATGTATGAATTTTAATGAAGTTAATGAAGATATCTAAATTTGTGGCTTAATCTTGGTATCAGTTATTTGTTGAGGGTATGTGCAGGATCATGATGGGCCAAAAAGTGGCAATATGATGGGTATGTGACTGACGAATTTTTTTTTTACCCAAAATTGATGAAGCAAAAAGGGTGTTTAAAGGAGATTCCCAAATTTACACCAATATAAATTATGCTTTACTTTGAATTTAATAAATAATTATTATTCATTTTCTAATGAATTACGACTAAAGTCCTTATTTTTAGGTTGATTGAAAAACATCTATAGCTTTCAAACAATATCATATTTTTTGAATCCAAAACATGCGTCACATTCTATACTTCGTATACTATAATATTAAAAGATGAAAAAATGAATTTCATAAAGTTTTGACCAAGTTAAGGTGGTCAGACATACGAGTCTTTATATTTTTTAAAATTTGTCATAAAAAAAATATAATTAATTATTTAATTGGAAAAAAAATTACAAAAAAATATGCATCACATCGAGACATGAGTCCTCTAATTATATCTAAAATTTTATAACAAAATATTATCATTTTAATGTGGTTAGGGTGGTTAGATAGACACCTACTTCTTATTTTTTCGTTGAAATTTAAGTACTACTCTATTGAAATTTCAAATTTTCACCAAATAGATTTTATTTTTTGTAAATAAACCTAGTAATTTAGAAACTACATTCAATTTTCTACAAATTCTATTCTTACATATTTTTGAAATAATATAGATAACTTATTCAAATTTTTATGTCAAGTTGCCTAACTCTGATTTTTCTGAATTTTTTGCCACTTAAGGGCCTATTTTTCCATGATGATCCTACACATACCCTTGAAGTTATACAGTTATATGGTTGTCTCCATTTTGATACTTTTATGTTGTTTAAATTGATATATCAAGCATATATTCAGTCTATCAATACACATTTGTTTTATTTGTGTGTTGTGGTTATTTTGTTCTTTCAAGCAGAGATTAAATCCTTCTAATCAATCACAGTAATTGGGGGGTATTAATTGGATCAGTAAGAAGAATCACATAACTAGGATTATCATTCAGCCTCAAGTACAGTTTGTCAATCATTTATTTGAATGTTTATACAAGTTTTAAACTACATTTGTGTGCCAAACTGTTTGAATTACTGCCATCACAGATTATATTTTTTTAGATCTTCATTAGACTCCATATACCCAACAAGCCACTGGTCTAACATTTTTATCTTTTAGTTCATCCATTTTATTGTTTACATATGTTAAGTGAACATATTTCTTACTCATACAATTTATGTTAGATTAGGATTACATCTATTCACTCTAAGATTGCCATTTGTGAATAGATCACTGTGACAAAATCACATCATTTAAGTCTGTTCAGTTCACATAGGTAGACCCACCTAGGTTTAGCAGCACCTGAAGAGAAGAAGGTCTAAACTATTTTTCCTTGTATGTTACCCTGAAATATACCAAGAGTTTGGCAACCTCTTGAGGTATTTTACCTGCATTTTTGAGAGCTAACAAATTTTTCACACATTTCAAATTGAAGAGATATAACATATCGACCACATAGTATCTATGTCACCCTGATCATGTTTTATGTTTATATTGGTAGGATATAATATATCAACACAACAACTAGAAAGCTTCACTGATAAAAACATTGAAGGAATGGCCTATGTGAATGAGGAAGCACATTGTACAATATCGGCCCATAGGCACATTTCATTCTATTTGTGTGTGGAAGATTATTTCATTTGGCCTAGTTCTTTATTGTTTCTTTTCAAGCAATTGAAGAAAATGTAAAATGTATTCTAATTAATCTCCATGACCATCTTATAATTACCTCTCACTTTCCTCAATCTACCTTTCCCCATCAGGTACTCCCCTTCGAATTTGTTAATGGATTTGGGATCCCAAATGTGATCTACATGGATCTTTTTTGCAAACTTAGGAAGATATTCAGTAATGTAAACCATGGTCTAGTATACCATATATCCCTCCACCATAGAACCCTCAAGATGTGCTCTTTGTCTAACCAAAGCCTTCAAAAATTTCAAGGGCCTCTCAACCATCCACATTAACCTTGTGTGTACAGGTCCACACAATTCAATCTCTTCAACTTGGTGTATGAGGTAGTATTCTTGTGCATTGAAAAATATCTAAGGTAGACACATTTTCATTTCACACATTACATGAGGAATTTTTCTATTAAAAAATTTTATATCTTCTTTATGGATTTATTTAGATGACAACCATCTACAACTGATTCAAGGCACAAATATATTACATAACAAGTAAAACAAATGGCAACTATAAGATCTATACAACGAATTGAACACATATCGCTACTTACCTCATGTATTTTCCAAGATCATATATAACTTTCCTAACATTATTGTCGAAGTTGTCTAGGAGAGATAGAGGTAGAACGTACTGCAACAATTATAAAATGATCTTTTCATTATTTTCCCAAAACTAGTAAACATAATACACTAAAAAGTACATGCAGTATACAAATATATATAAAATATACTAGAATAATTACTTTAATGAAGGTATGCCAATCATGCATTTTCATCCCTAACCCAAATTCACCTTTCTTTGTTATGATATTGTTTATGTTCGCAACAAATCCTCTGGGAAATCGAATTTTTCGTATGACTTCTTTTATAACATTGCTTTGCTGCTCCATTAATAACCAAGGAAGGGTGCTTATATTAATTTGGTCTCCATCGCTATTTAATTGAATGACATTTTTCATTGCATGATTGGCTTCCTGAATGTCACTACAAATTTTGACAATTTTTCTTTCTCATGCCCTCCATTGAATATTTTCCATAACATTTATGTTATATTCTTTCTGATATGCATTGTATCAAACAAATGCACAATTTGTAGCTACTCATAGTAGGGAAACCTACTAAATTGTCTGGGATAACTTTTCAGTCCTTGTGGAAGCCGACCATTAATGCCTTGATGACCTTCATGAAGCATAAAGTTAAACAAATTAACAACAAAAATCATTGTCAATTACAACATGAGTAAACAAAACACAATATAAAAATATAATTTCCAAACATATCATATATGGAAGATAAACAATTTGATTTGATGTATAACCTTGATGATTAATTCTATTATATTCCAACTTCCATAGGCTAGGTTTCATTCTTCATGGTTTTGATGTAGTCTCTTCTTTCCCATTGAAAATATATTTTTCAATAGTTCGATACTTATTATTTATGTGGACGAAGTGCCTATACTCATCAAACACCTACTTTCCTAAACCTGTTGAATGACGAGATTTCATCTTTGGACCACAAACTAGACATGAAAAATTTCCCTTTGTTTGAAGACCTGCAAGATCATATATAATTGGATTAAATGTCAATTTTTATAATTATATATAATGAATAGATTATTTAAAAAACATGCATGATATCTACTTCAGAAAATTAAATATTGTTAAAGTGTAGTCGAATGTTATAACATACCACAAAAATGTGTTAGCCCTGGGGCATCATGAATTGTCCATACAAGCATTCCATGTAATTGAAATTGTCTTTGTCCTATTGGTCTAGAGACATCATACATAGTGATGCCATTCCATAACTTTAGTAACTCGTCGATAAGAGGCTTGATATATACATTCATATCTTTAACTTGGTACTTACCTAGTTGAATGAATATAAACATTACATAATTATTATAACCATTTTAATGTAATATATATAAATTAATGTACATGACTATTAAACGAAAAAAATACAAGTCATTCTGCAACACATAAGACAAATGAGATGCTACTACATTAAAGAAAATTGGTGTAAACAAATACCTCGAACAATCATTGTCAACATTATGTGCTCCCTCTTTATTGACATCCATGGAGTAATGTTATTGTTGATAACAAAAATAGGCCACACTGAGTAAATAGATCTCAGCTCTCCAAATGGAATGACACTATTCGCTGCCAATGAAAGACTGAGATTACGAGGTTCTTCTTTAAAGTGTGGCCATTTTTCCTCCATGTCTCTAAATGCATAACCATCCAAAGGAATTCAAAGAATGCCATCTCCACTTCTATTTCGTGCATGGTAATCCATAAATTGCACTAAGATTTCACACCTAAATAATCGTTGCATATGTGGAATAATGGGAATATAATGAAGAACCTTTCGAGGCACCTTTTTTGTTAGTTGATCTATTCGATATCTACTGATATGAAATTTCGGGCATTCTATTGAAAATTCATGTTGTTTATGATATATAATATGATCATTGGGACATGCATCTATTGCTTGATACTCCATTCCAATATCTTTCATAATGGCAGATAAATCTTGGTATGAGCGAAGTAAAATATTTGATGGTGGTAACAAAAATTCACCTATCAATCTACAATTTTTAATTTTTTTGTTAATATAAAGAATATTAATGGTACATATTTCATCCTTTTTTTACTAGTGATGAACTAACAACAATTAAAATAGATGAAAAATTATGACATATATGACATACCTTAACATCTGTGAGATTGCTATGTTGGATAAACCATTCATAACCTTCAAGTTCACCAGCAACATTACAATAGAGAGTAGAGTTTTTGGGGCACCTTCATAAAGGGGTTTGTATTCCTTCTCAAGTATAGGTAAATCATGAACATCATCAAATTCATCTTGATCATCATGACCAGCTATGCCACTAAATGTGTCATGGATCAATGTATTTGTATCATCATCTTCAACTATGTTTTTTGACGCATGATCATCTTCTTCCATATGATCATTAACTTCATCTTTGATATAGCTCCATGTTCCTCCGCTTGCAAAACCACATTCTTCGGGCCGTGATAATCCATATCATATGCTCTAGGGCTCCCCACCTTTATAATAATGATCGACAGAAATAAACCATGATCATGATCAAGTGATTTTTTATATATATAAAAAATGTTAAAACAATATAAACATTTACAAATTTAATCAAAATAAAGACATATAATGAACAACTTACCAATGGATGATAATCATGCCCCCCTTCAATGTGACCATGCTTCCTACAATATTTCTCAACTGTTGTGATTAAAAGTCTTCTTGTCTTTAAGCCCTTGCAATTATTGCAAGGACAATAACATTTCCTATCACCCTTTCTTTTCAATATAGCCCACAATCTAGCAAGTGTCTCTTCATTTTTTTCTAGACTAATATTATCTAACATGATTTTTTTTTACCAAGCTTGAATATTGAGATCTTCAAAAAATATCAAAATCACACTCCAATAATTTTTAATCATAGACAGGTAACAAAATCTTATAATTTTGATATTTTGCACCCAAAAAATTCGGCATGCAACCACCCTTGCAAAAGAGAAGATAGCCTAAAGTTAATGACCCCAAAAAAATATTTCAAATGCTAATTCTAGAACTTATTAAATTCTGATTTTACTATGATTTCCAACCGCTAGACTCCTAAAATTAGAATATTGAACTTGCACAACAAAATCTGGAAATGAAATTTGATGAGATGTTGCTTTAAAATATGATTTTCAAACCTAAAACAAATCAGACTTCACAAATGACTACCCTCAACCTGGTGATATCTTCTTGAATTTTTTCTAATTTTTTCCAAGAAAATTGTCCTTAGTTCTCCACAAACTGTCACAAGTATAGAAAATTCACAAGTAGACCAAATTCGCAAGTATAGCAAAAGACTATCGCAAGTATAGATAAATTGTCGAGCTCACTTTTATTTATTAAAAAAAAATCGTCGAAACTCCGACGAATGGCCCACTAACCATATGCCAACCACAATTTGACTTTACGTGTTTGTCGAAATATCGACAAAAAAATCAGGATCGTGAAAATTTTGACGAATGTTGGGCATAATTTTTTTATAAAATTGAAAATTTCACATTAAATATCATAGGTACCTGACGATACATCTAATTATACATATTTCATCGGAAATTTTCTTTGTATTTTGAAGTCAAATGAGTTAGTGTTCCCTAGTCTCTAAGCACTCTGAATAGATCTCCTGAATGATAATTGTGACTGAGGTGGTATCTGTACCTATCCAAACTATCTCATAACCCAATCATAGTAGAATGACCACACTATGTGATCATGTCATCCTACCAGGAACCTTCTCATCCGTAACCTCCTTAACTGTCTGGTATGATTTGACCACTACAGAACAAGCTGGTGCAGCCTCCACATGATATCCTCCTCATCTAGTCATTTGAATCTCACTCTCCAAAAGTACAGATCACCATACTTCCATAATCATTGTAATGGATAGCCAAATGCTCGTGGATAGCCCACTCTTATCGGATACGAGAAGCCAACTTGTTGTGTATGTGTGATATTCTCTAAGCACCATACTTGTAAGAGTATGTAGTGTACCATACTATCCAGCTCCTGGAAAATAAACCCACCAAGGTCATATTACAAATGTGCTAGAATGCAATTTCCCCAGGCATAAACCATCTGATGCTCTACCATTCCTCATACTAGATGTACCAGTCCACCCTTCAGATGCACTAATCGCCCATCTGGAAAGAGGACCAATGCTATTGTATGCATCATAATACATATCAATATTGGCACTCATGAATAGAGTAACATCGCCAACTCTATCCACCCTGTGACTCTATCATCATGTACGAGACCGTCGTGGTAGTATTGCATGTCTGCCTGTTGCTCTCGAAAGAACTGTCCCCCTGTAGCCACACTCGCTCCCTCGAATAGGTACTCAGAGTATGTGATGGATGTCCTTTAATATAATGGTCATCTCACCCATCGGTAGGTGAAAAGTGCATGTATCGGCATTCCACCTCACATAATGCCATCAACATAGCATCATGATACCTCATGGGTGGCATTAGATATGCTCAATAGATCCCCACTGCCTACAAATTCTTCGTCTCCACTACTCATAGGGCTAGAGCCAAGTCTCTTAGGAAACTCAGTTGTCTCCCACCTAAACGCTGCCGAGATGAGTGGGTACCTATACAAATTATCACAATATGCTACCTAAATCATCTAATTTCTTCAATTTTACTCTAATTCATCAGGCAAGTGTGATACTGTTGTTCTAGTGTGCTTTTCCTATAGCCCTAACCCTTTAGGGACACTTCGTGAAGAAATGGGACATTTTGCAAAGAAAAGGGAGACTTTGCGAAGAAATGGGACAATTTGCGAACAAACGGGACACTTTGCAAAATTTTTTTCCAGGGTCCTAATATATTCTAAATATGCATTAAATTCATCCTATAATTGAAAAAATCACAACACAAAGGCTCTAGAATCAACTAACCTCATGCTGGCAGTTGCCACTTGCCACCTCATCCCGTAGTACGTCCAATCTCACAAGGGTGAAATCACGTGTGCTCGACATCCTATCGCTCTCTCCTCGTCACTCTTTAATGCTAGAAAAGATAAATGAGCAAGTAATTTTATGATTACTCTATTTTCATTTCTTTTTACTAACTCATTTTTACATGCATGTGCGCATTCGTACCTTTTTCATTCAAACCAACATACTGGGTGCTAGTGAACTCTGTTTTTGATGTTGTTTGTTGCATCTGAATTGTGTTTCCATGCCCTACATCATCATTCACCTATCGTTATGAGGAATGGTACTTGGAAATGCCCTCTAATATGTGTGTCCTCATTTGACGTGGTTAGATTGCTACCTTGATTCCACTTCCGTAAAGCAAGCAGAATCAAGGGGGGGCATACATCTACCCTTGAATTTGATATCTAGGGATTAGATAAGAGTATTTCTAGAATTTCTAATGAATTTATGTTGTAGGATGCAATTCCTAACATTGTGGTTTTGCACATAACTACACTGGGGGCTTCATTCTCCTGCCTTTTAAATGAGTATCCTTTTATGAAAATAAGGTGATTTTTTTGTTTTAGAGTTCTTTAGCTTACATATGCATGTAGAGTCATATGGATGCTAAAGTGGGGGCTAAATGTGTCACCAAAAATTGTATACCTTTGAAGAAAAGGACAATTTTGTGCATGTTTTAGTCCTAATTTAGGTCCCATTTCATCAATTATCACCCTAAAATAGCATTTATAGGTCCCTAAGGTTCATTAATTTTGACTTGGAGGCCTGTTATACCTAAGGGATGATTCAACCCCCAACAAGCAATATCAAAATCATTCAAAAAGCACTGTTCCCACTTCAAAATCCTTTAGTGCGACTAGGTCACCCAAGTTGGCAACCTAGTCCTTTTTGAGGATTTTTGAGAATTTAAGTGGGAAAATGATTATTTAATCAAAAACTCTCTATGGGTGTCAGCCTCTAAGGTCAAAATTCCCAACAATCAGGTCTTGTTTCTTATATATGATTGTTTTAGGTCATTTTTCCATTCTCTCTAGCCATTTTTCACATCCAACTCCAAGAGCTAAGTGCAAAACATCTTCCTCAAGAAGATTCATTCCTCTTGTAGCAAAAGTTGAAGCTTTTAGATAGTAAGCTAGGGCTTTTTGCAGGTCTTCAAGCTCACTTCACATCTAAGATCACTCATGGACAAAGGTTAGAGATAGATGTCTATGGATATTCATGGAGAAATCTAGGTTGAGGAGGTGCAACTAGCCAACAAATCACTCCTAAAGACTGATTCCAAAGTGCCTCCATCTTCTACTTTCAGCCCATTTGTAGATTTGAGGTTTGCATCCCATTTACATTCCTTGTTACACTTATTTGTGATGTTGTAGGGTTTCTAGGGTTGAAGTTTTGCATCATTTCAATTCTATTGCTTGCATCTTATTCTAGCACAATAGAATAGGGTTTTTCTTTATTCCAAGTTTTCCTAGTTCTAGACACACTTAGTGCTAGGGTTTATGCAGATTTTCTATTCCATTACAAGTTTAAATACAAACTAGGGGTTTGACCAAGGCAAAACCCACATTAGAAACCCAAATATCTTCTATTTTGCAGGTTATTTTGTAGATCTAAGTCCGGATTCCCATGAAGAAACAAAACATAAACTAGAGGGCTCTGCATCCACTTTCAATTTTTCAGAAAAGCTGAAAGGGACTAGGTCACCCATAATGGTGACCTAGTCCCACTAGAGGTTACCGACACTGAAAGTTGTAGATTTGGAGACCCAGTTGATAGAAATGGCATTCG
Source organism: Sequoiadendron giganteum (assembly GCA_007115665.2). NCBI lineage: Eukaryota > Viridiplantae > Streptophyta > Pinopsida > Cupressales > Cupressaceae > Sequoiadendron > Sequoiadendron giganteum. The sequence goes on along the minus strand of CM021100.1, from coordinate 382,536,589 downwards.
CGACAGTTTTCCTTAAAAGGGACTAGGTCACCCTACTTGGCATAAGTGTCCCAGCTGGTTCAAAACTTCGATTTTCTAGATCTTTCGAGGCTTCCACAATTTCCTCTTCAGCCCGCAACAATTTCCAGGTGCACCCATTTGATTTAATAGGTTATTTTACTTAGTTTAATCTTCTTCTATCATTGTTATAATACATCATGTGTTTTCCAGCATCATAGGCTCTATTAGTTTAGGTTAAGTAGCTAGATTTACATCTCACATATCAGTACTTAGCATTTTCCATTACTTATTCAATCCCTAGCATTGAATGAATCACAAGGATTAATGCCCCCTCTGGTGGTAAAGGAAAATCTTCTTCCTTCTATGTGAAACCCTAGAAAGCTATGGAGGACCCATTATTTTACCCACATAAAGCATTAAATTTTGCGGTTCACTTTACATATCATTTTAAGTCAAGGACTCATTACATTACCACCCATGCTTGAAAATTGATTTCCAAATCCTTAAAAAAAACACAACTTATTGCAAATATCATAGAATTGCTGGTCACCATAATGATGCATGTTGTACATTTAAATAAGAATTTAAAAGGCTTGATATAATAGAAATAGTCCCTTAAATTGGGACCCCTTGTCATGTAATAATTATAGAATCTTGACATTCTTAATATTACATGACCCTTCTCATCACCTACCTTGACCCATTCTTGTCTTCCACTCAGTGGGAACAAGAAGTAAATGGCCTTGTCCTAGTCAGGCATTCGTCATTGTCCCTTTAGTTCGTTGCCTACCTTCTGCTTATGTAGATTGAGATTAGGAGGCGGATAACCTACTTTAGGCTGACTCGCATGTGCCTTACTAGTCATCTTTTCGTTTTCTTTAAGCTTTAGCTTGCATGTGCGTATTGTGATCCCTGCGATGTTATGTTTGATATTTCTCTCTTTGTGTATTCCTCTATTTCTACCTTCATTCTTCTCTATGTTGTAAGCTTTTTCCTTTTCATTTATCTTATTCTTTCATTTTTTTCTTGTGTTTTCCTTTTGGGGATGACACAAGGTGTCGAGACACCCTATGTCTCTTCCATGTTGACCCAAAATATTTTTCTTATTCTTTCGTTTTTGTCTTGTGTTTTCCTTTTGGGGATGATGCAAGGCGTCAAGACGCCCTATGTCTCTTCCATGTTGACCCAAAAGGTTTGTTTTTCGCTCTTTTTGTATCAATCTTCCAGTTCTGTGTGTATTTGGGGAATGATGATAGTTCCAAGCTCTCTAATATAATTACAGCAAAGACAGATACTAACCCCAAATCCATAGATCCCTTATGTGTTTATGGGGGGAACCCTCTCTTCCTTTTTCATCTTTTGGATACTTTAAAGTAATTTCTCACAGTACGGTGTTAGTAATTTCTTTAAATTGGGGGCATAAATTAGCTTTGTTTTGGCATGATTTTATTTGCATTTTTTTTCCATGTTCCTTGATGTGATTTTCTTACTCCATGGGTGATCCCACAATAGTGGTTTACAATTTTTAGCCAAACTAGACACTGAAATTATTATTTTTAACTAAATCTTCACATTTGGGCACCTATAGTGACTAAACCGTGAGAAATTTGAAGATGGTGCAAACTAGAGTCTCTCACATTTTGTCTTTAGATTCTAAAAATATTTTTTTCAAAATTTTTGGAATCAGATTGCACTTATTTTTCAATCTTCCACAAAAACTGGTTTTTTTTCAAAAAACAACATTTTTAAAAAGTGATGCACATCGTATAATGTATAACTTTTTTTCCATGAAGGATAAAATTCTAATTCTTTCAAATTTAGATTTGTAACTTTGATATCTAGTCCTTCCACTTGGTTAGATAGTTTTTTATTGAATATTTTTTCTTTAATCAATTTTTGAAATCAAACCAATTACAATTCAGACATAGCGCGACCGTATAACGCATAACTTTTTTGTATATATCAAAATTCAAAAAAAAAATGTTGGATCAAGGACTTCAATATCTGGTGCAATCATTTTTTTTTTTTATAATCTCCTATTTTTCCACATGTGCAGAACATAGAGCTTCATTTTCGGTGAAAAACTTATGTTTAATAAAACTAAAAAAACAAATACATAATAAAACCAAAACATATTAAAATTATATTTGTTGGATAGCTTGTTTCGAGGACTACCTGATTCTAGTTGGGTTTGTGAAGTCTTCACCATTTTCATGTTCAAACTGAGCTCTAAAGTAAAAAAATTAGGTTTTTTTTGTGTTTCAAGGGTTGAATGAGGGATAAGTGGGATTCGTCTGAACCCCTAGGGGTTCGAGTGAACCCCCCTTCCTAATGCATTTTTTATGGTTTTTTTCGTGTGCAAGATTCAAATGGGTTTGCTTGAACCATGGTTGGAGCGAACCCCTTATGGGTTCGTTTGAACTAGCAGGTTCATACAAACCCCCAAAATCACATTTTTTGCGTTGGGGTCATTTTTTGTGAGTTTTCCTTCCTCACTGGAATTCTAAACCACTATTTTGGCTTTACACCCATACGATGCAATTTACTCTTTGTGGTGACATTAGGAGTAATGTCCTTTAAAAGTGTGACCTATCTTAACATATTATATTCCCCTTAGTGGTGGTGTGACACACTACATCCCCTAAGTGGTGAATATTTTATCCTTTGACTCGTCCTCTCTTGGAGACGTTAGGAACAGTGTCCCCTAATATTAAGACATCGCATGAACTAAAAAAAATCCCTTCGAATATCTCTCTTTCTTGTTGTGTTTTATTTTCCTTTTGTCCTTATTAGAGTCATGGAGGTATGGCTTTGATATGGACCCCCTGGGGCTCACCTAGTGAACAACTAGCTACACTAGCCTATGTGAGCATGCATTTTCCCTTTTGTCCTTATTAAAGTCATGGAGGTATGACTTTGATATGGATCCCCTAGGGCTCACCTAGTGAATATCTAGCTTCACTAGCCCGTGTGAGCATGCATTTTCCTTTTGTCCTTATTAAATTCATGGAGGTATGGCTTTGATATGGTCCCTCTTGGGGCTCACCTATTAGAAAACTAGTTCCCACTAGCCCTCATGAGAATGTGTTTTATTTGCATAGTGGACAGCGCGTTCCACTTGTAAACCCTCTTCAAGCCTAGACCCGGTCCACCACATTGGATGGCTAGTCGAAGCTTGATCCATTGCGGCTCTTTTTGTTTTTCCTTTTTCTTGTCTTTGATGGTGTATGTTTTCGATATGATTTTGGCTTCATATATCATCCACAAGTGTGTTCCTTTGTGCCTATGTTGGTTTTCCATAGGATCTTGATCCTAGGGGCTTGGCCACCCTCTTGATTATTATCAGCCTATCTTGCTAACATTTGTACATTTGAATCCCTCTTAATTGCATGTTTGGCTACTTTAGTACCAGTTTCAAGAAATTTCATCCTCTCACTAAAGTGGGGGCTAAATGTAGTGTAGTAAAATGGATACCCTTGCATTTTCACACTTGTTTGGGCCCACCTTGCTTTATTTATCCTTCTTTATGGCTTAATTGGCCCTATTTTGTGTCCACAAGCCCTATGAATGGTATATTTTTGAGGTTAATCCCGACATTCTCCAATGCATAAATGATCTCTTAATGATTTTGATTGGTGTGTCCCTAATTTCTGGTCCTGACTAAAATGCCACCTACGGCATCTTTGTCCCCCTAAGGTTTCAGGATCCTGATTTTGAGGTATCTTAATTGGCCCCCTTTTTGGTGTCTGTGCCCCAAGTCTCATCACTTGGGACTAAGATGCCACCCATGGCATCTTAGTCCTCCTTTAGTCATTTTTAGGATTTTAATTTCAAATTCTAGTGGGATTTAGCCTACTTCATTTAATGAATTCATATGTCGGCTTGGTGTGATACAATTTTGGGATACTAAGCATAAATAAGTATAAATACAAGGTTCATTCATCCATTTTCATCCTAGCAACTTGAGTATTGATTCCCAATGCCAATTAATGAGATCAAGTACATTCAAGAGAAAATCATCAAGCATTTGTAGCCATCATCAAGATTTAAGCATCATGACAAAGGTTATTCTTGATCATGTGTGTTGTTGTGCTAACATTTGTGATGTAGGCTTTTGATTCAAGCAAGCAAGCAATTCAAGATCTATCAAGCATTTCAAGATCCATATCCATTGCAACCATTTCACACAAGATTGCAAACTTTGCAAGTTTTTGGTGAGTTGTATAATTTCATGTTGTTCATTCACCATTTCCTTCATTATTTCTATTTCATTTCAATGTTTAATTACCAACAAGGGGTTTGACCAAGGCAAACCCCCATTCACTAACAATCAACAAGTTTTCCCCTTCTTGTTTATTCGTGTTTATAGATCTAGGTTGAAGTCTTGAAGATCATTTGGAGTTTAAATTTGTTGAAGTTGCAAAGCTACTTTGCAAAGTTGTCATCTTCACGTAAACTAACCTACATGTCAGATCTGATAGGTTCAGAACCTGAGATTCGAAAGGAAGCAAGTGCAGACCTCAGAGCTTAGGACCACATTCAAACTTTTTAGAAATTAAGAGCAAGACTAATACATGATCTTGGGAATCTTAGTCCTCCCAGACATATATTTATGAGATTCTTTCAGATTTGGTTTTGACATTCAAAGATTCTATGTTTGGCCTGAAAAACAACATCTAGACTAATACACCATCTTAGGTGTCTTAGCCGTCCAAGGCATATTTTGGCATCTTTTCTGCATTTCTAGAATCCTCACATCATCTCCAGACTTCCCAAGTACACATACCCTAACTATGTGTTTCATATTTTGATTACTTGCATCTCTCATTTAGCTCATTTCGGGTCATTTTGCATATCACATTATGTTTTCCAACATTATATTTTTTAGGAATTTTCTTGGTGGTGAACCCCTTAAAGCTAAAAAAAACCCCTTCCTAGGTCCTCCTAATTGTGAATTGACTCACCTTGTGAAGTTGATAGTCAATTTAATTAGGGTCCTTAGAACATAATTGAATGACCTAGATAGAATAGGAAGGTTATCCACACCCTCCCCTATTTTATCTACGGTTCATTATTTATGAACCACTTCAAAATATATTTAAGAGAGACATTGAGGCTAACCATAATGCATATATATATATATATATATATATATTGGCATGCTTGATATTATTTAAAACTAACAAGGCATCTAGGAGAGGGTTTATTGACTACAACATCAATAACCTACATTGATGCATATATAACTTGGAGTTGGACGAAGAAAAATAAAGATCTAATTATTCAATGATGTTGGTGACTTCACTAACTATTCTAATGAAAAATTAATTTTGTAAGAAAAATGGGAGCTAATCGTGAGGGAGTCATGTGACCAAGAGATGCCATATATAAGTTCTAAATAGCACAAAGGAGAAGGGTTTGGAAAGCATCAATGGTGAAAATATTGTGAAAGGTGCAAGAGAGAAACCTTGTCTAATGGAGTGTTTTACATGGTAGTGAAGCAATGAGAGAGCCATTAATGATAAGAGAAATAATGGGTTTAGTTAAAATCATCCACATTTGATAGAAGAATTTGGGATAAATGACAAGCCATTAAAGTATCTTGGCAATGAAAGAAAATTAGATACCATTATAAGCCTTATCAAAGTCAAGCTTGATAAGGAAAGCATCTTAGATTGTTTGCTATTTTGATTTAGCCATCTCCCACAGAAATAATAAAAAAAAGTTCAAGATGAATCTAGACCTAATGAAGTGAACTTGGTTGTAGCACACTACGTTTCAAACCATTAGTTCTATGTTGACTGCTAAGTCTTTAGTTATGATCATGTAGGAGGTATTGAGTAGGGTAATTAGGTGTCAATTAGTGATGATGTCTTCAATCTTCCCTTTGGTTGTTTAATTAAATGAACATTTTTCTCTAGAAGAAACCAATAGAACCTCTATATTCATTGCATCTAGGTATATTTGGCATAGGGCAATTTTTAAGTGCTTTAAAGAACAAAACAACAAGAACATGCAAATAGGATTTTTTTTTTCCATGAAGAAAGAGATTTTTGAAGATATTGCATAATGATCAAGATGGTGATTATAACTTCATGATCAATATTAATAGAAACACTATCACCAATATTGTCTTCAAGCATGCTTTTGTAGTCATTATATACCACATTCTCCTATAAAAGTTTGGTTGTGATCTTGAAAAGGATGTTGACGATCATCTAGGAATATGTAGAGAGACCATGTTCATTTGCAGTGGTGGAGATTGACTCTTGCTTACACTTATGCTTATGGTAGCAGAAGAAAATCCTTGAACCACAATTCCTTTCTTTGATCTAATCAAATGACGCCTAAATGCAAGCTCCTTATCCTCCGTAAGATTATGCTTTCCTAACTATTGTCTCAATAAAAATCAAAACATTTAAAATGTCAATATTAGAAAGGTCTGCAACCAGCAGCCTTCATTCACTAACTACTTTGAAGACCTTTCGCATGCATATGCACTTCCATACAAAAGTAATACTTTTGTAAGTAAAATTGTATGACCAAACTGACCAACATTCATCGTCTAGGAGTTTAGAGATGGAATGCGAAATATCTAAGAGGACTTCAACGCACTCAAAATTCGAAAGGTGAGAAACGTAAGTTTGAACTAGTGATTGATGATGTGGTGGTCACGAGGATGAGATGGAAGGGGCGGTCAGGAGGAGAAAGTGGTCTCAAAGAGAGGCAGCAAGGTCAAGACGAACCATACTTTATTTATCATCTGACTAATTGGTGTATCCTACCAACAAACGTATGGACCAAAAACCTTGCCATGTTATGCCCCACAATTTTATTGGAATTATATTCAATAAGTATACTTTCCGGAACCTCCGACCCATACCCAATCAAACTAAATGTGGCTTGTGATGAAAGGAAAGTCCAAAACATGATCAGATTCGACGTGATCGTGACGTGGTAAAGCATTGGAGGATATCTTTACATGAAACCTATAGAAGATTGATGAACAAAATTGACAGCTGCCAAGTCCAATCAAACCAAGTAAACATCTTTACCAAAACTGTAGATCCAAACTACTTTCATTGTACATTGCATTTAATACATAAAACACCTACTCTGAATGATGTTTTACGATTTACAATTTGAAAGGGCCAAAAGTATGCATTCTACAGCTTTACTTTAGCAACAACTAGTATATCTTCAAGAAAAACATCATGCAAGAATAGTGTCGGGCAGACAACTAACCGTCTACCCTCGTGAATAGTTGTAGAAATGGGTGGACATACTTGTGACCTTTATATAAATAGTGACTGAAATCGGTATATGTCACCAATTGTAACAATCGGTGAACAGTGAAGTGAAAGTAAATGCAATGAGTATTTCACAAAAAGTAAGGCTTAGTTATAATTGTATGGCTAATATTGATTGTTTATTATAATTGATTCCACTAACGGAAGTGAGTCAGCACTTCACTTCCTTTTCCATGTGGGCTTTTCCTATTAATGTTCTTGTTGTGGTATTTGATATCCGGAGCGGTGTTAAATGGAGATTTATGAGGAGAGCCAAGTGAAGAAGTACTTATTAGGAATCCTCTGATTATTTTCTATGAGCTCAATATCTTTGCTTTCTTTGTCTGTGTTTGTCTGTAGGACAATAATGTTTTCGTTATTTTGTAGGGGCTCACTATCTTCGCTGTCTTTGTCTGTGTCTGTCTGTGGGACAATAATGTTTTGCTTATCTCTTCAAGAGTGAACCAGAGTCTTAAAAGAGCAATACCATTAGTAAATGGTCTCTCTGTAGGTTATGTATACAAATTGAATCTGGATCTATACAAGTGTAGGCCTAAGGGAAGAGGAAACAAGCCTGTGGGTCATGGGATACTGTCTCAGAGTAGATGACTATCATCATATTGCTGATGAATCTGATTCTGGAGGATCTGCCAATATGAAAAGGAGGTCCTGGGGTAGGCACAGAAAGTTTTTGCAATGGGGGAAGGATTGGGTCAGTGCGAAAAAGGCTAGTTTCTACGGTAGTCTTATGATGGAGGATAATGAAGCAATGCTTGGATGTTGCAGATTAAGTTGGAGACATGTATTCTGGAAGATCAGAGCAGAATTCAAAAGAATGATTAAGCGAAGGTCTGCACCAAGATTAGGGTATGATGCCTTAAGCTATGCCCAGAACTTTGATGATGGAGATTATACAGATGCCCCGGATGCCCGACACTATAGTTTTATAATAAGAGGAAAATCGTTGTAATATGGGCTGTCCAGGCCTTCATGTGTCTTGTTAGTGATTGTTCTTGATCCATCTGTCTAGCAGAGCAGCTTTCTGTAATATTGCAGCTATACAATGCCCATATGAGATAATAGTTTTATTCAGCAGGGAAAACTCTAACCTGCAAATGCTTATTAGATACTGAATTAAAGAGGTTAATAATTATTGTATATTGAAAAATGTATTGTACAAATTGATAGGCATATTAAGATAAACTGATTTGAGATCACAGGTAAAATGCAGTGCTTCTAGCTGTGAGGCAGGGCAGCGCACAATTTTGTCATGTCAGCTTTATAATGAGATGTGACAAGGAAAAAATATTCGTGATCTTAAGCCGGGTCATCAGGACAGGCTTTTCTGGACGCTACTCGCTGTCCTTTTTTTTTTCGGTTTTTTCACTTAAATAAATCACAAACAGGTGTTATATCAAGATAAATTCAGGGAGAAGTAGATGCTAACGAGAAGGAACGATACTACCCACAAGTAACAATGAAAACAAATTTAGGAATCTAAAACTAAATATATATTTTTAATTCTACCGTGGCTTGTGTCTGATCAATCTTAGTCATTTCTATTCACAGCTGTTTTATATTAAATAAAATAAACAAATTTGCTGTACGAAAGGAATCGTTGTTAGAAAATTAGCAAGCGTCGCAATGAAAAATTAAGTTGTATGTAATTTACATTTCTGTATATTATAAAAAAGGGAGTTCAAAGTCTAATTATATTTAGGATGTAAATGAGATCATTGTGTGTGTGGATTTGAATCTAGGTTGTATGTGGGCAAACACTAAACATCGATCAATCAGATTAGCCACCAAGGACATAAGATTCTATACTATCTTTTATGATTTTTACTTAAGATTTTCGAAAAAAATTTATATAGTATAATTTTAAGAAATGTAAATCAGTTATAAATCAGTTGTAGGATAATTATTATATATTAGTTGTAGGATAACTATTGTACCTCTTGAATTCATATGTGCAATGTCTATATCAATAGGCCCTTGCACTAGGTAATCTCAAATTTTCCTTTCTTTTCTGCATTCATAGTTTCCTTCACGAAGGAGGGATAAATTGCTAGCATTATGGAAGGTAAGACCTTATCTTGTCACCAAGGAGCTCAACTCCTACTAAAAATGAGTGGTTGGAGTAGAAATAAAACTATTGAGTAGTCATTCATTCCACATTCTATAGAATGTTTAGACCAAGAATAATTGACTCCTCTATCTTGGTGGTCTAGAAAAAGTCCATACTTATATTGGAAAAAGGGAAAATGACAGGTACATTTCACAATAAAGGAATGATTACTAAATTTACACAACCACTTTTCTATTAAGCTGGAATCCATCAACATTGCTCCCTCACATGCACATATTGTAATAGCCTCCTTCAAGATCTCAACAAATCTTTGATCTTGTATTCATCTAAACACTATATACTATTGAGTTCCACTTTTAAAACTTTACCATAATATACTATAACAATATTCACATTGTTTCTAAATCTATTGAAAACAGCTCTAAGAAAATTCACTGCCCATAATTTACGGCCAAAAAATTCACCACTAGCAATTCACCTCTAGGGAAAATTCATCGCATAGACAATTAGAAAATTTAAGGGCCTTTTTTCATTTAAAAATGTAAACAGATCGCTTCATGATACAATAAAACAATGATGAAAATGAAAGCTTATATATCATGTCAAGCAGTACAAATGGACTATGGAGGACAGTCTATGGGCATTTACAAAGTAGCACATATCCCTTCTTAGATGTGTGAATGTTAATGCTTAAATTATAATTATAATTATTTGTAAAATTGTCAATAAATTGTAACAGAGGTTTTTATTTTTGTTATTAATGCAGTAAAAATATTCTTTCGCAAAAAAAATCTCAAAGTCTTGGAAATTTTTATTAAAAAAATGTTAATGCAATGAATTTTTCCTTAGGTGAATTTGTCATGGTGGTGGATATTTTGGCAATGAATTGCCAATGATGAATTTTTTGATGATGAATTGTTGGTGGTGAATTTTCCCAAAGCCATTGAAAACACCCAGTTTATGCTCTCCCTTGATCACGTCTTGATGAGTTCCTTGATATATCCTTGGTTTTCAATAGTTGCATTTTTTTTGTTTTTTTCTTGAATCATGTAGAAGTCACATTTGGAGTTCAGTCATATTCCTCACATATACTCCTCAATTTTTTTCCAAATTCCCTTAACACAATTCCATGAACCCAAGCTAGTATTGGGGGTGTCTAATTTCATTCCTAAAATTGATATTTTATGTTTCGGTTTCTCTTTCAAGAAATCCAACATTTTTCCTTTGTATTCCTAAAGGTTTTCTATCTACTCCCAATATTTTTTAAATGGTAAGTAATCTAATCAAGTCACTAAGAATACCATCCAAACTATATTTTGAAAATTCATTTTTCTTATGCACAATAATTTTTCAATCTATTTTTTTCTTATCCTATACATTAGATCATATTTAAGTTGATTAGATACTCATTATTTCTTTTTTTATTCATTGAACCATTTATTCACATAGAGATATTTATCCTTAATGAATCTTTTTTTTTATTGACACAATATAATATCCATAAACTTTGGTTATAAAAGATATTAAATACTTTTAATATCGAAGATAATAAGTTTAATGAATAAAAAGTATTATAAATCAAATATTTATTATCTCTGAATACCTTTTAATTTCCCCTAAATAAAGTAGTGCGTTTTTTCAATATTGCAACCATACAATTTCATATAAAACACTAGTTATCCTAAAAAAGATAGCATACCTTTATAATTGTTGGTTGTTGCATGGATGGGTAAAAGTATGAATTATTTTCAAGATTGTTAAGGCAATCATTTATGAAATTTTTCATGCTATCATCATCTTCTTCAATAATGTCAACTTCACGAGGACATTCATTACGAGTTGATTGAGCATGATTAGATTCTATTACATTAGGATCATTGCCAAAAACACAACTTGAAACATGAAATAAAGATGTGAAAGGCATCCATAAATTGCTAATGCACATGTCCATTGTTTGAAATGCAAGGGAATTTTCAGATTTTCAGATTTATAACAAGGTAATTTTTAGATTATTTTATACAAAATTCTAAATATGGTGCCTTGTAAATGCAATTTTGAAATCATGCAATGCACTAAATATATCAAATGAAGCTTAATATGATCAATTCCAATGAACAAAAATTCTACAAGTTGAAACAAAAAATTGAAAAAAATAAAATAGAATGCAGAAATAGATGTTTTAATGCTCAAAAAATTAGGAAATAACCTTGATTAGGGACCCATTTTCCCAAGGGCGAATGGGCCCTAGGTCAGGGTTGTTTTTTTAAATTACAAGCTTCTAAGTTGATTCTAGTGGTCTCCATATTCTGATTTAAAACAGTGAGTTCTAGTTTAAATTTTCTATGAAATTAAGGTTGAATGCAAATGCAAAATATGAAAAAATATGAGACCCAATTTGATGTGCAATTTTGTTTCAATTTTCAAATGCAATTGAATGATGATGCAATGCTATGTAAATGATTTGCAAAATGAATTATTTTTTTGTACTTTTCAGATATTAAGAGATGCAAATATGCAATCCTAAAACCCTAAATGAAATGAAAACTAATGCAAGCTAAATAACCCTAACTGAGCTTCAATTCAATGAAATGCAATGTAAATGAATGTAAAACCTAAATCTAGGGTGGAAACAGATTCCAAAAGGAGAAAATTGCAATTATCAAAAGTCAGGTTCACCAAAATGAAATAAAGAAAAATAGGTGTGTGACTTACCAAAATGAGATTGGTAACCCAATTAGAGGGACCTATTCTTCTCCATTTCATTAGGTAATGAGATCCACACAATGAAACTACTATCAACCTTGAGGTGATTCAAGTCAAAGTGTGAATCTATTGATTTCATTTTTTGTAAGGATAGGGGTCCCGATTTAACAACACTTTGGGGAGAAAGATGAAAAATAGAAAACTAACTCCAAAATGCAATCTACAACTTGGATCTTGAAAATTAAACTCAAAACTGATGGAACGAGAAATTAGATTGCATATATGAAAGAGAAAAGATAATGTGTACCTATCACCAAAAGTGCTCTATTGAAGTCGATCTAGGACTCATTCACCTAGTGGCGAATGGGTCCTAGTGTAGGGTTTTTTTGTATCTTTTGGGAACCTCTGTAACAGATCTAAATCTTTCAATTTTCCTAGTTTTTAGGTTTCAAAAGCTAGAAATACATTCTATAATTGATTTTTTGTGAGATGAAAAATTTCTTGACAACTTTTACAACTTTAAAAAGGTCTTCATTTTTTCTCATCAAGAGATCTTCAAGATATCTTCCACCTAAATCTATAAACACAAATCAAGAGGTAAAAATGTTTTGTTTATGGTTAATGGTGGTGTTCCTTGGTCAAACCCTTTTTTGGTAATTAAACCTTGTAATGAAGCAAAATAGCATGAAAGGAACGATGAATGAATAACTCTATGTCACAAGTCACCAAACCCTTGAATGAACCTTGGAATGTAGATCTACAAGTAGCATGAAATGACTTCAATGGATGTGGATCTTGATCTTGAAACTTTATTTGGAACAATGCCTTGAATACTATAATGGATCATGAACTCTACATCAACATATTAGCTCCAATAACATGCATGATGTAAGAAAATTTTGATATGACAATTGGATCTTAATTGTTGGAATAATTCTTCAATAAATCTCCTCTTGAATGCCTTGAAATGTGTTAATGTAATTAATTATTTATTACACTAGTATAAGTTAACTTAGGTCTTAATCATATTAGTCCTAGGTTGCATTTAATCATTTAATAAAGTTGTTGAGATAAGATTCCCTTCTAGAAGATGAGTTATCTTTTCTAGAACTTATCTCCATCTTGGAGATCATTCATAGTTTATTATGGGGTTTTCATTTCATTCTGCTTTGATCATGTTGAAACGGGGAAGCTAAAAACAATGGAGAAATGGTATCATCGCACATCTCCGATGGCTTATTTTGTTGCTGCATTTGTATAATCTTGTTCCCCCTCCTGGTATTGACAGTAAGAAATTTGCTTGGAATTGCAAAAGGGATCATGTCTTAGGAGTCATTGCAATGCATATTGATGTTTTCACCTTGCAAAGTGTTGATCATTGTGATTTCCCTCTCACTCTTTGGACTAAAATTTGGGAGATACATGGAGATCATGACATTCAGCCATTCCCAGATGATCCTATTTCAGATTGTCTTATGCCTCTTCATCTTTCAGATAGGATACCCTATGATGTAGATACTATGTGGGAGTTTGAATATTTGGAATACTTTGAATCTTCGGATGAGGATGAAGAGGGTTCTTTTGATGCTCCTGCTTCTCCATCAAAGACAGTTGATCTACCTTCACCTTTAGTGATTCCATGTGCAAAGTCATTGATTGAGGCTCCTATCATTCCTATTCAACAGGAACATTCTCATGGTAGTGATTCATTGAGCACGTCCAGTGATTCATTACAATCAGTATCACACTATCTTCCTGATTGGGATTCCTATCTATCAAACATTGCATCCTTGTTTGTGGAGTCTCACATTTCAGATTTGGAGGACATATTTGAGGGGATATCTCTCATGTTTGATGACAACCATTATACTCCTATTGTCAAACCATCACAGTCTTTGGATCATGTTCCGCATCAGTTTCTACATCATCCTGATTTGTCACCTTCTACATTGATTAGGTATGTACCTGAGTGAATTGTGGCATCTTCATCTTCATCAGGCAAGGATACACATGAGCAGCTTTCAGAGACATCATCCGCATTCATATACATCCTTCCTTCCTTCAATTCCTATCCGGAATGGCAAGCTACCCTGCATCTCTACATGGTTTTGTTTCTTCCGAAAGGGAGACAAGTTGTTTGCCGATATTGTATCATATTTTGTCTACATACACTTACCTTTTTTGTAGGTGATCACATATTTTGGGGGGGGCTATTTAGTCTCTCTATTTCCATCCTATGGGGGGGCTTTTGATTAAATTGTATCCATGTGATGATTGTTGTCCTCGGGGGGGATAATGTTGAGTCCTCCAATTATCACCTTTCTGCTTTTTCTCTCCTTTTTTGGAGAAGGGTTTTCTTCCCACTGGGTTTTCCCCTTTCCTCCATTTGTGGGGGATAGTTGCATTTTCATCTTTTGTACATGGTTACCTAAAATGGCCATCAGTCGGGACCCATCATCATCATGCATAATCATTGCATTTTTCATTTCCTCCCTAAGTTGCACTTATGGGGGGGTGTTAGTGTAATTAATTATTTATTACACTAGCATAAGTTAACTTAGGTCTTAATCATATTAGTCCTATGTTGAATTTAATCATTTAATAAAGTTGTTGAGATAAGATTCCCTTCTAGAAGATGAGTTGTCTTTTCTAGAACTTATCTCCATCTTGTTATCATTCCCTATGTAGTTGGTTAGGGTTTCTTGTTGTCACATGAAGTGTGATTTGAACACTTGGAAACATCCTTTGCATTTTAGGTTTAGCACTTGCCTATATAATCAGGCATATGTACTCTTTGTAAATCATCAGATAGATCATAATAGAATCTCTATTTGAATGTCATTATCATACTTTCTTTGTGGTTGAATATTTCTTCCTGGCAAAGGTCCTCCATTGAAGATTGCATTGCAGCTTCATCAAGGACACCTGTGCATCTATCATTCCAACAAAATGCTCTTGTAAACTCTAGATTTCTTAGGTCAAACTTGCTCATAAAATTGCTAGGTGAAACATAGTGAAATAACCTTATATTTATAGATATGTAACACTAATTTCCCAAAATTCAAATAATAGAAGCTGACATGTGAATATTGATTTGAATATATTAGAATACTGATAAAAACA
Source organism: Sequoiadendron giganteum (assembly GCA_007115665.2). Taxonomy (NCBI): domain Eukaryota; kingdom Viridiplantae; phylum Streptophyta; class Pinopsida; order Cupressales; family Cupressaceae; genus Sequoiadendron; species Sequoiadendron giganteum. Next base: position 382,521,385 of record CM021100.1, on the reverse strand, counting down.
TAATTTAAATTAGGGGCGTAAGTCTAAGTGAGGACCCATTCACCCATGGGTAAATGGGTCCTAGGTCACTTACCTAGGACACACATTGCTCAATGAGAAGTGTTATGTTATGACATTAATGAATGGCAAGTTTAGCTCTTTTGAAAATGTAATTAATTAGGCTTGGATTTGAATTAAAGGGGCCAATTAAGGAGAACTAACCTCAATTAATTAAGGGAGCCCTAAATAAGTGTGAAAGTGTAAAGAGGTACACTCTACAACACTAAAAATAAGGGACAATTAAGTCCATTTTAATTAATAGGGCCCTAAACTGAATGTGAATATATAAAATACATATTACAACACTAGATTACGGCATAATTAAGTTCAATTTAATATTAATTCCTTAAATTAAGTGTGAAAATGTAAAGGGATACATTTTTCAACACTACACTAATGGTTGTAGCTTGTGCAACCTGTGTGTAAGTAGTGTAAGGAGGTAAATGCCTAATATCCTTGTCTCTTGGATAGTTCTCATAGCAACATGGCTTCCATGGCCATAAAAAATGAGAAGGTTCTTGTTAGTTGTTGACACCTCTTAGAACCAAGTTAGAAATTTTTTTCATCCACTCCATAAAATGTCTTTTGTTCTCCACATGTGTGGTTGGGTTTCCATACAAGAAAGTGGTTCATATTTAACAATGTAATTTTGCATCCCTTTCTTTCCTTCAAGAAATAGAACCCTAGTATGCTCTAACCAACTGCATTGACACAACACATAATTGATATCCATTCTCGGCTCTTGGGAATTACATACGAGATGTTCATGCTTCTTTGTCATGCCAACACCATCATTGATCGATTCCTTCCAACTTGAATCCTCATTTCATTGCAGTTACATATTCTATGTGGATCATATAGGCTATTTTCATAGACTTTTGGCATTGTTTTGTAAAATCCAAATACTATTGTGAATTATTGGTTTAGTGCCCTATCCTTGTCAAAGCCTTCTATTGTGCAAAATTTTATTTTTGGATGAAGCCTCTTGAATCTAGTCCACCATTATTTTATTTGTAGCCCATCCTTCAAACAGTTGGCTCTAGTTTAGAAAATCTAAGTAATCTCTGCCTTGATATTGATAATCTCAATGCCATGGCTGACATGTTTCATCTCTTTACACCAATCTATATTAAGACCCTCCTCCTCTTCTATGAGGATAGTTGGATGACCCTTCTTTGAAGTTGTTGTAATCTCGCCTAACTAGTTGTTGAGCATTGTAGTTGGGATTCTCCATTTCTTGGCAACAACCCTTGAGGAAATCTCACTATCTTCCACATCTTCTAGGATCCTATTCATGTCTTGTATCAACCATTCTCATTCTCATGTTACTATTCTTGACCTGCTTGAAGATGCACCAATCTTCTTGATTGCCTCAATCGGTTCATGACTATTGTTTTCTTCTACAATAGGTTCTTCCACAAGGGGGACTATAACTAATCTTTTACGTGTACACATTTTTTTCTTTCCATTCTTCTTTGTTGGATCAATCCTCATTCGAGCTTTATATTGCACCTACAGATATTATGAAAGTTGTTTGAAGCAAAGATATAAATCATCAATGAACACCATTCAAGTCACAATGATTCATGAATACACTATTCTTCTGTAATGTGCATGTTGACAGTTTGTAATTTCCAATTGTTGGTATTAGTTTGATTTCTAACTCATCTTATTACTTTGTTTATACAACAAGCTTTAGAATAGTTTTAACTAAAAGAACTTCAGATTATGCACTTAGACCACTTTGGGTGTAACAATCACATTGTATACAATATAAAACCATTGGCATTCATAAATAGAATAATATTAAATCCGAGGTATTGAGTTATAGATGAGTGGGTGACACATTTACACAACATACAACAATTTGGCATTCAAAGGCATATAGAATATAACTGAAATCACATTTTCTTGAGCACTTACAACATAATGGGTGACATAATAAAATCCTATAACACAATTAGTCATTGGTACACATTAATAATTGAAGTGAAATGACTTAAAGCAAATTAGGTGTAACAATCACATTCTATGGAACAAAAATGAATTGACATCCATAAATAGTATATTAAGAATTGAAGAGTAATCTCTTAGTGCATATTACGTGTAAAAATCACATTGTATGGAACATGAATTCATTGACATCCATAAACGATAGGCATTAAAAATTGAAGTGAAACATATTTGACTTAGAGAAGATTAGGTATAGCAATCACATTTTATTGAACATAAATGCATTGACATCCATAAATATTATATTATGAATTGAAGTGCAATCTCTTAAAGGATATTAGGTGTAACAATCACATTGTATGGAATAGGAATAAATTGACATCCATAAATAGTAGGTATTAAGAATTGAAGTGAAATCACTTACAGTGGATTAGGTGTAACAATCATATTGTATGGAAGAAAAATGCATTTAATATGTTGTCCATTTTAAGCATGTGTGTGTGTGTGTATGAATATATATGTGTATATATTTATACATATATATTGCACAAATAGTATAATGAGACATGAACAAACATTGGTTAAACATAATCGAAATGAAAGATAATGGTACAAGCCTAGTTAGGTAGGAAACCCCACCTAAAAGACAAAGGAAGCTTTCAAGAGTGTAGAGCCGAAAATGTATGGGTTCCTAACCAAACAAAGACTTTATAAAAAACATAGTGCTAGGCATTATGAATAGATAGGCTTTGGTAGGCATTAAGACTTGAAATGAATTGAGTTGGTCTTGTGCACTTAGAGCAGATAGGGTCTAGCAATCACATTGTAAGGAATATAAATACATTGACATCCATAAATAGTATAAGTTGAAACCCCAGATATTGAGTTACAAGGTGGTGGGTGACAAACACTTATAGTGCATACAAGTGATCTATATTCCCAGGTATATAGAATATTAAAAAAGCCAAACAATAAACTGAAATGACTTGACATTCATAAATAGTATAAATTGAAACCCCATATATTTAGTTATAGGGTATTGTGACAAACATTTACATCACATACAACATATTTGCATTTCGAGGCATAAAAAATATAAATGAAAAACCCAATGTAAACATTATAAGGTTGAAACCCCAAATATTTACAGTTTTTCAGAATTTTTTTTTGCATAGGATACAACAGATTGGCATTTGTAGGCATAAATAATTAGTAGCAGTAAAATACTAGTAACTTGATAGCATGTTGTTGTTGCTTCTACTCTTTCTTCCATTACCTCTAGGAAAATGTAGATATGAATATGAAAGTGAGACATGCTAAATGGAAATTGGCAAAAATTGAGTAATGCACTTTTTTATTTGTAAATCTCTTTATAAGTTCAATGTTGGTTTGGTACAGAGTCTTTAATTTTTGTCCCATTTTAAATTTTGAAAACTTGTTTTGGTGCCTTCAATTTCAGACTTTGTATGTATTTATGGTGTGCAATGTTTGTTTGCTTCTTAGGCAATTTTGGTAGCTTTAACACCATTATTTTGGGCGTTGTAGCTGGCAAAATGGGAGAAGGCACCAATAGTTGTGTGTTGAGATTCGACTAATTGGAACATTTGAATGATTGATTTTCCTTTGAGTGTTGTGTTGCTAGGAAAGTGGGATAGGGGAGTGGGTTCGATTGGATTTGGTGATAGGATAGTCTTGGCTCTTAGCTGTTATTGTGGCATCAAATCTTTGAAAACATTGTTGGTGATGTAATGCACTGTATGATATTTAAGGGGAGTGTGGGTTATACTAATTTTATATTTTGGTTGCATGTTTCCATGCTACAGGCCATTTAAAAGATACTTGGATTTTAGGATGGTGGTGTCCAATGGGCTTTGAATATTCTCTGACATGTAAGACTACAGATAACTATTTGTATTTGGGACAAATATAAACCAATTATAATACATTACTATTTGTGTTTGGGACAAATATAAACCAATTATAATACATTTTTTATCGGTACATTGATTTGACTACTTTTATTGAATTTATGTATAAAAATTGTTTTACAATTAAATATTAAGACACTCCACTATGGAGTCCATAAAAGACTCCTTATGTCCCCACTATATGACTATGGGACACTGTCAGCCCCTTTCCCCTATATAGATATAGATATATCCTCAACAATCAATCCATATGTAATTAAACCTATGTGACTTAAATCGAAGGAAAACGCCAAAACATCATCACGTTTAACACGGTTGTTTCCTACCAAAGTCAATGACGAATAATTGTACAAAGAAATTATTATAAATCGCAAATAATGGTGTATTTTTCTTTCGATATATGACGATGAAGGAGCATTTACACAGTTATTTTAAAAAGTAGTTTAACTTATCTACGTAAATTGTGGATAAATCATGTCTATCATGTCTATTATTCTCTTGATTTGATAATTTTGTTTTGTTCACAATTATAAACTTATTGGCAGATGACAAGCAGGTAAATTTGCAGGTGCACAGTCACGATCAAATCAAATAAAATTTTAACATAATCTGTAGATTGGATTTACGTCCATTGCAATAAAAGCACTAATGGGTTTTCTTATTTGACCTAAATAGTGCTCCATAAGTTTTTACACCAACTTCCCTTGTGAAGAATAGTTGCAGGAAGGGACAAATATGGTCATGATTTGATTTCAGTTGTGACTTTGAAGTTACCAACTTTTCTCAATTGTAACAACCACTGAATAGTAATGCGAAAGTTACTGCAAAGAGTAATTCGCAATAAAGTAAAGCTTAATCATAGCTTAATGACTGATATAGAATGTTTATGATAATTGATTCCACTAGTTAAAGTCAGTCAGCACTTTCCTTCATTCGAAGACGAAGTGGGGCTCTATTATTAATGTAGTTGTTGGTAGTATGTTTACTTCTTGTGATGTTGATGCAGAGTTCTGTTGAAGACTGATGACAAACATGTGAAAAAGTACTCTTTAAGATTCCTCTGACTATTTTGTAGGGACATGCCATCTTTCCTCTCCTCTGGTTGAGTGTATGTCTGGCATAATAATTCTTTGGCGATCTGTGCAAGCATTAATCAGAGCATTGGATGGTAAGAGCATTTATGAATGATCTGTGTGTGGCATCATGTTTACTAAATGAATCTGGGTCTTCAAAAGCATAGAGAAATATAGGAGGAGGAGTCTGCTAAAGTGTAGGCAAGTTAAGAGGAGTCTGTGGATCATGGGATATTGTCTCAGGCCAGATCAATATCATCATATAGATGATGAATCTGACTGTGGGGAATCCTTATATACAAAGGGGAGGGCACTGGACATGCATAGAAAGTTTTGGAAATGGGGAAGGGAGTGGATTAGTGCCAAAAAGGCTAGTTTGTACAGAGGTCTTATGATGGAGGATGATGAAGCAATGGTGGGGTGTTGCAGAATCAGCTGGAGGCATCTTTTCTGGAAGATAAGAGCAGAAGTAAGGAGAATGATTCAGCCAAGGGAAGCACAAAGATTTGGCTATGATGCCTTAAGCTATGCTCAGAACTTTGATGATGGAAACTATGAGAACAGTCCAGATTATAGCTTCAGCAGTGAAAATCCAGTATGATATGGGTTATCTCAAGGATTTTATGAGATCTGGGATTAAGATTCTGCTTGGATTGTGTCTTGTTGACAATAGGTTCTGCTCTGTCTGGGTTCCAGATAGATTTCCTTACTTATCCAATTATACAGTACCCATTAGATAATAATTTTGTTCACTATAGGAACATTTTCCGTTGAGAAAGATTGCTGTAAATAGAGTTTTAAATGCTTGAAAGAAGTTTTTACTAAAGGAATTTTCTTTCAATAACAAACTGCAATCAATTATTTTGATATGGGAGCACCGCGAAATGCAGGGTTCGTATTGAGGCACGAAAAAGGGATTTTTCTGATGTGATCTTTTAATGGAATCCAATATTATAAAATATTTCTTTTTGTTTTGGATAATGACAGTATGACGTTTTCCTGCACGCTCCTTCATCATGGACTGAATTTCGGTCAGTCCACTTTGTATTTAGAAATGGTCTTTTCGCATTTAAAATTAACTTTTCGACATTGTTTTCCAATGTTTACATATATATTCTAAAAATTGTATTGTATATAAAAAACAAATACAAGAATAGTCCCACTTAACATTAATGCAATTTGATTTTATAAATGAGTGCGTGGGGGCACCTAGTATTATGGATAACATGTGATGAGACAAAAATAAATATGTGAAAAGTTAAAAGACAAACCCACCAATGTGATAATTTAAATGTAATTTTGTATTTTTTTTGGTTTGGGTTTGTTTTAATTTTGTAATTTTGTAATTTTGTTATTCTTTGTGCAATGATAAGTATGTAATTGGTCAGATTTTTGCTGAAATCTTTATTCAAGTTTTAATTTCATTTTATTTATATCTATTTTTAGGGATTGGTATTATGTTTTCTATAATTTGTAGATTGATGTAGATTATTGTACAATTTATAAAAATGAATCACAAACATTCAAATATTATATTCAAATTCAGGGTTGATTCAATCTTTCTAACTAGTTAAATTATGTTATGAGTTATACACAAAATGCTTCATTTATACCATGCAGAGTTGTATTTAAGAACAAAATTAAGCCATTTTAATGCACCTAAATCATCAGCTAGCTATTTATTGTATTTGCATAATCATTCAAAGATAATTCTTAGAGGATCAATCTTGTATCATGTTCTTACATATGCATCTAGGTCATAGCCTACATGAATTCTTATTGTCCTTGATCCTTTGTGAATCCCAATAAATTAATATCCTAGGGGTTGCACCAATGAAGAACCTCATATGTATCAAAATCTGAAAAGGTATTCCTAAAAACTTTTAGTGAGCTATTGCATATCATTGACATGAAGGTGAGTAGGTTATGCAGTCAAAAATTACTAAAGTTTTAATCTATGTAAAAAGTTTAGATCCATAAATTAAGGTGTGTTCTCCACTTCCATAGATCATTGTCAAACTTAACAAGTGAACGAGATAATATAATTTCTATTTTGATGAAATATCAACTCTCAATCACAATGACAATATCAAGAACTCTAAGTTGTTGACCTTCACAATTTCACAATATGTTTCTCTCCCACTTAAATTCTTGGACATAATTGTGCTTATTATTTGTCCATTTTATTATCGTCTTTGGGAAATTGGGATAAATTTGGGAATTAAATTGATTTATTTATTTAACAACTCAAACCCCAAAATAGGTTTGGTCTAGGGTGCCCTCATCCTTGACCACCCTATTTTAGCCCAATTAAATAATATTGTCAATATATTTATATTTATAAATTCAAATTCATTTGTTGGTTTTTCAAAATAATTATAATGATAAACGAAGAAATGCATATAAATTTGTCTTTTTTACTATTTGAGAATCTTAGAAATCTAATAAATTTTTTGGTAATTTAAGCATGCTAGAAAGAAGTCAAGGAAATTGAAGAGAAGAATAAGCATTATTTTATAGCATTATCATCAATCAAATTCATCTTAGCAATGCATTATGTAAGATTTTTTTAATTTTTTATGTTCATTATTTTATGAGTACTAATAGTTACATGACCTTCCATCAAGCATAAAATTCTCCTTGCATGAGATGTGTGGCATGACTTCAACCCATCAAGGAAAGAAAATCTAAGTGGTAAGTTGCAACACTTGTGATTTTCATTTGTTTATCAAGTTGCCTCTACCTAACCTAGGGTAAGCACTCTTTACCCAACATCATCATAACCATTGCCAAAGTGGAAATACCAAAACAAGGTTTGACTTAGGCAAGCCCCTATACAAAACAACCCTTTCTCCCCTCTCTTTATTGCAAGCTATAAATATGAACTAGATTTGAGAATATTGAAGACCTCATATCAAGATCAAGAATTCAAGTATATTCATTCATCAAATCAGGGCAAGATCAATTAATCATTAGAAGATAAAGTTTTTGAAGTTGAATTCAAGAGAGAAGATTGTAACGATTATTACATATCAATACATTTTCACATATTTCATAAAGAACCATTGTTAGTCTATGATGCCCATGCCCCTGACTAGATAGTTTCAACCAAGATTTGAATGCTAGGTTCCTTTATATCTATTCTCTACTTTGTTATTCTCAATTTCTTCTTATTAGTTCTATGCTTCTTTGTATTAACATTAGTATGTTGTAGTTGGATAATTGACCTAGTTGATATAATTAAACCAATTTAGTTCCTAATCAACACATCAATCATCAACCCCCACAAAAAAAGACCAAAGCCTTGATCAACCATTGTAACTCTTCCTTTAGGATAGTAGCCAAGTGGTCTTTTAGGTTCATTTTTGTGTCCTCTCAAATATTCTTTGTATGAAAATGTGTGATTTATACCCTAATTCCTTTTTCATACACCGTATTTTGGTGAACCTAATGTATCTTACATTTACATCCTTTTGATATACATATCTGTTGTTTTAAAATATTAGTGAAATATTAATTTATTTGAAAGTGTTATCATTCAAAGTTCATTTCATGTTCTAGATTGAGACAATTTAAGATGTGCATGTTATTTTTCATTTCAAAAAGTTCAAAAGTGTTTAATTTTAGTATTTTAGAGTTAAATTTAGCTAGTTATAACATATTACAATTTAGAAATTATCATTTATCAATAAATTGGTTCTTATTGCATTCATTTTATTTCTTGATAGATAAAAATTCATGCATGCATGTGAGCCTTTATGTAAAAAGAATAGGGTTTATTGGATTTCTTTAATTCTATTGTTGTTAATCTTGAACCTATACAAATTAGACCTTTAAATTCTATACTACAATTCTAAATCTTTGAACTTGCAAAATTGTATATATGTGGTCTAGGGCACCCTCATCCTTGTCATACTATTTTCAATCAAAAATTTTGTCACAATTCTATTTTTGTAACCTCTCTATAGGCCTATTTATTATTTTTGAGATTTATGTTTATTTTTTTCATCATCATCCATTCTTCTCATCATTGTATGAACACATAAGTGACTTGAATCTTGTGACTAGCTTATGAGCTTCAAATTTTTTTGTTCCATATGAAATAATTATGTGAGACAATTATAGACTCATGGATTTCCATGCTATAATTACATCTAATGTCAAGTCTGAGTTTCATATCTCTTTCACTCAAGGGATTGTATTTGTAGTGTAGAAAAGTGTATCCCTTTACATTTTTACACTTGTTTAGGCCCTCCCTACTAAAATTGGGCTTCTATATGCCTTATTTGGTCCTATTTTGCATCCACATGCCTAATTTAATACATTTTTCTCAGGATAATCTTGAAATTTAATAATGGAATTGTTGGCTCTTTTTAATTCCAACCAGATCTTACAGGAAACCTAAGGGTTTTCCATTTCCAATGGTTAGCAACCTGAAAGGGATTGGCCAATCAACGAGAGAGAGAAATTCAACTTTCCTCCTACACTTTGGGCTCTGCAAGACTCGAGAAGGTGATCCCACAATGTACTTATAACACTATTTCAAAATATCCACACATACATTGTAAATTCAATAGATACATTCTCATTCCAAGACTCAAAGAACAACAATTAGCAAGAATTTGGCAGATTCTTTACACTTTGCAACTTGGAGTAGAGAATGGGTGGATTAACAATTAATTACAACAACCATCATCATTATGAGTGAAATTTTATCTAAATGAATTATTCCTTGACACAATTCAATTGGCCAAATATATTGAAACTAACTGATGTATAGAACAATGCCTTATCCCAAGGTGACGGGGTCAAATTCACAATAAATTATAACAAAACAACTATAGCATTCAAATTTTATAGACCATTATGGATTTGCATTACAAATTCATAACTCAAATATTCCACACATAAAATACTTAGAAATCCTATGAATTAACACATGAACTAGTGATTGCATCAAAGCATTTAATCAATTCCTTGAACTGAAGCATACAATGCAAACACAAATCCAACCACATCAACTAGAGACCAATGAAACAATCTTTAACTTTTTCACTGCTAATTCATGAACAGCTTCATAGGATACAATCTTAATTTAATTTTCCATTATTGATTTCAAATGCTACCATTTTTGCAAAAACTTTAAGCTAATTTTAAGTACAAACTCATAACCCTAGACTCAGCAAGCAATTCTATCTACTTGCATAATTCACGAAAATATTCTCTAAGAATATCTAAGATCATCCAAAAAAAATCAAAGACCCCCTACACAATAGCCTTGAATTCCCTCTTATAAGATTAAGGGAGAAAAAAAGCATTGGTTTATTGTCTTGTCAAATTACATTTCAATTTGCATTCCAAAGTATTTCACTTCATTTCAACCCCCAGGCAGTTATATTTGCACTTCACAAAATTGGGGGAAAATAAAAAAGACAAAACATTTGTATGAGCATGTTGAGCTCATTTATTTGTTGCTTCAAGAGTCCATGTCACCATATTAATCAAAAATGTAAAACAACAAAAAATTTAGAAGATAAAGAGCAAAGAGAAGAAACTTGGTTGGATTTCCACGTGCATTTTTCTAACCGAGAGGATATAGGTTTTTGTTTAAGAAATTTATTTTGAAGGCTAGACCTGTGTTATACTCAACCATGCTCTATATCCTTCCCACTACCCCTTATGGCTTACTCAACATATTTCTCCGACCAACTTTTGTATTCCTTCTTTATGGGCTAGTTGATATCTAGAAATTTCTACACCTTGACATTGTATGTGTTATATCTTGCATCTAGTATTACTGAGGCTTCCTTCACAAAGGTGCCCATACGTACTTCAATATTCATGAAGTTTTCAATCAAAGTACTCAATATTTACAAGTCCAGCTTATCATCAGTATACAAAACTTGAGGACACATAGTCGTCTTATGTTCTAGCAAAGCTCTCCATGAGGCATAATCTTTTATTTCTCCATCTTCATTAATAATCTTGGGTACACCTTGCTCTTCCATGTTTCTGAAAGCATTCATCTTACCTTGCAATTTTCCCCCAATTATCTCATGGAAGCATGCTATCTCACCAATAGTTTCAATCCATTTGAATATATCATGAAGATGTTTTGGGGCTTTAGATTCTTCCTTTGCAATTATCTAAATTTCTTTTAGACAATCTGCCGCTCCACTTATTCCAAGTACTCATTGAAACTTCCTGGGCATGTTGAAACTCCCCATATGCTTCATGGATACCCTTATATGTTAACCATGTGGTTTCTTCCTTAAGAGCAACTCTAGACCATCTATAACTAAGGATAAATTCAACCAAATCCTTTTTAATGTTACTCATGCCTTCTTGGAGCTTGTTATTTTGAGGCTTGGTTGCTTGGAGCTCCTCCTTTAATGCATAAATTCTCAATTTTAGAGTATCCTTATCCTACTGTGAAGTACTGGATGGAGAGGTGGGCAAAGTCTTCTAATTTTCTTTGGCCAGAGTAGCCCTCACTTTTTTATATTCTTCAACTAACTTGTTATGCTTTTCCAATAATTTAATACACCTTTCCTGAGTAATTTTTGTAGTGTCAACACTCAACATAACTGAGTGCATTGTCAACCTTGCATCTTGTGGAGCTTCCATCTCTGAAGGTCTCCCTATAATCAAATATCTAGAATGGTCATTCATCTTTCTACTAAGTTTACATCTCCCTGAATCTAGAGTAATGACCAAATAGCCAATGCATGTAGACTAGGGCTGAACCCCGAACCAAAAGTCTTTTCATCAAATGCCTCTTTTGATACCAAAGAATCTGGGTCATTCTTGATTGCATACAAATAAATTATGGAATATGAATTCTATCCTAGCATCACCATCATCCCACTATCTTTACTTAATCTTCTAGCCTCCATCGGATTTATCTGCTCAATTTCTTGAACTATCTCTTCTTCATTCTTATTTCTTATTTATTCTTGTTGGGAAAGATCAACTCCCTCATGTGAATTTTGTATTTTATCATTTATTTCTCAAGCTTTCAGCTCACCCATGAATTCCCTAAATTCCCTTGTCACAAAAGAGTCATCTTCTAGAAACTTGTTACAAGCTAGAAGCCTTGCATCATTGTCCTAGCTCTCATCATATTCCCAAGGCACAAACCTATCATCTAGAAAAAATGGTTCCATTACATCTCCAACATCACGGTAGGATAATTCTTGTTCAATCTTGTGCTCAATAAGATCTAACTCAATAGAAAGTTTTTTTACATCTTCTTCAACACCCTGTGCTTCATCAATATTTATAGGAGGAAATTCCATAACATGAATATCCTCAATATCCATTGGATGTTGTTGAACCCCTATTTCTATAGGCTTCGCTGATTGGCCACCAATCTTCAACAAATTTTCTTGCAAGACACTTTGAGACATCTCAATAGAAAGTTGTTGTACATCTTCTTCAACACCCTTTGCTTCATCAATATTTATAGGAGGCAGTTCCATAACATGAATATCCTCAATATCCATTGGCTGTTGTTGAACCTCTAGTTCTATAGGCTTCATTGATTGGCAACCAGTCTTCAACAAATTTTCTTGCAAGACACTTTGAGCTAGCTGCTCTACTTGTTACACCTTTTCCAAGAAACTGCCATCACTAAAGTCACTAAGGATCAATTCCATCCTTTTGAAATTGTTAGTGATATGTTTGTATGAGATTTCATAATAAGAATAATTTTCAAGAGCTCTTTGCTCAACCTCAACAAATTTCAACCACACCGTTTTTCTATCTCGGATAATAGCCATTGTTGGAAAAATTCTTATCAATATTCTTTAAAGTAGAAAGTGTGAGACCCATACCCTAAGATTCATCATTTGATCTTTTCTCCATCGATGAGCCCTTCTGGATCAAATCTTTTGATAGGGGTTGTACCCATCCTCAAGTTGTTTATCATTATACCAAACACCTCATAGGACTCCTTGGTAGTGACAACAAAGTAATCAAAAAAGAAATTTGTTGCAATTATAGAAGCCTTTCTCAACAACCTAAATTTCTCAACATTGATGTTATCCATTTGACACATAATCTTCATAAATGTCATCCTATCTAAAAAAAACCTAGGAAATAGATGTGGAGCTACAGTAGTTCTATAGCACCTAATGACAATGCCATTGTCATACAAATACCAGTCTCCCCAATTGCATTCATAATTGGGGTCATCTCCACATTCTCTTGGTCTCAACAAACCTCTTATTTCCTTAGGGATTCTCTCAACTAGCCTCACTCCTAGTTGCACCAAAATAGTGTTCTTTATTGTATTACAAAATCCAACATAATCCGAAGTAGAGCAATACAAATCCCAGGTATAAGTCCACATCTGTACATGCAACTTACGGTTTATTTCATCCACCTGTCTCAATTTTATGGCTCAACCAAAAACCTCTCTTCCATGATAGAGAATAACATCCATCAATAATGAATAATGTATAAAATTCAATGGGGTCTTCCTCTCTTTCAACTTTATCAACTCATAATGCAATTGCTCAGCAACACGGTGAGCATAGTCAAACCACTTGTGTCAGTTCTTGTGTTGAATATCCATAATCATAACTAAAAAGGATGATGCTATCATTTCATCACAGTTAATTCCAAGAACCTAACACAGTATATAATATGTATACCTAAAGTAATCAAAAAATTCTTCACAATTGAATGGCTCAACTTCTTTGAGTGCAACTATAAAACCCTTCACTTGTATGTACTTTGGTAACTCACCTTTTTTGTACCCAACCCTTTGATCAACATATTCCTTTTGTAACTTCTCCATGATAATATTTTCATTAGCATCAAGGTTCATATTGAAAACCTCTATGACTTTGCTTCTCTTTATTTCTGAAATGTTCCTACCATCTGTGTCAGTGATATCCCTATTGACATTGTCATACCTATCTATAAGTTGTAGCATTAGGTCTACCTCCACAAAAGAATTAGGGACAACCAATTTCCCCAAGTCATACCCCAGAACATTCTGACCAGGGTGTACAACTTCTCTTCTTATTAAAGAGTACACGAATAATTCCCATCTGAGCTCTGGCACAATGATGCCAATATTTCTTCTCCTATGGCCTTCTTCTCACTCGTCTTGGCATCTGGAGGCTAAAATTTGTCCATAGAAAGGACATAGCTCTTTGTTTTTCCTTTATTCCTATTAGGACCTTCAGACACTTGTGGAATTTCTTGGGAAACCTGTTGTCTCTTTCTCTTGGATGCAAGCTTAAAGGATGATGATTCACTTGACTGATTCATCCTACCTTAAGGTAGGTATATTTTCAAATATGAATTCAAACGAGGTCTCAAATTGGCAATCTAAGCCTTGACAATTTAAAATTGAGGAATAATCGTATCTTCTCAATGCTACCCTAGCCAGAGATACATACTAGTTCATATAATTTCAAAACCTTATTTTCACCCTAGCAAGCAATTATAGAGATTTTGATATATTGAGACAATTCTTGCAAAAGAACAAAATTTTGCAAGTTTCAACAATGACTTACTCAGGAAAAACATTTGCAACTCTCTTTTGTCTCTATCCTTATCCGCTGCTATCCTTCTCAGCTTCTCATTTGTAAGATGGAAAGAAAAATGAACACAAAATCTTATACATCCATTCAGCTAGGTATAGTCACCATTAATGGTATAAGAAAGATCATGCGAGTGAAAACACCCCCTCTGTCAGTTTCCCATTCTTTCTTGAATTTGAACCATATATTTATAGGCTTTAAAAATTCATCCTATGGTTCTCATGTCTTCACTATCCCATGATGCCTTTTTCACAATTTGATATGTACCAAGTGATGGACGGGGAAACTGCTATGTGTCACCCTCACAAGTATTGCATTAGGCATCACCAGTTCTAAATCTTCTCTAGGGTCTCATCTAGTGATAGCAAGAGAGCCAAAAATGAGATACAAGCTATTGATCTTAATCATAAAATAATCCTGGCTGCAAGCTATACTTCCATTGCTTATCACTTTTTTTCCTTCCCTTGGTCGATCTCAACTGGCGAGGCTTCAGTTCCATGCAATGGGAAGTAACTTACACATCAATGGTCATGGGTTCACCCTTATCCTTCACAAAATAACTAGCAATAGTTAAAGGGTGAATGATGGGTTAAGTGCTTAATCGCATTGCTCATTGGGTGTTGCTTCTTAGCGGTGGTAAAAGAACATGTGAGGGGCAATGAAGCTAAAATAGTGAAAATAATGTAACATCACTCATCGCGGGTTCTACACGGACCGGTTAAATGAAACATGCGATGGGTGATAGACCTCTCAGGGATTGAATTAGGTGTTTCAAAAAATGTGGACTAAAGTTTGTTTTAAAAAGGGACCTCCTACCTGCGACAGGAAAACTAATGTTGGGGTCAGTAAAAAAATGAGGCTCAAGACCATAAAATGATGATGAGGCAACTGGTAACTAGATACAACCAATCAACATAAAATTGAATCTTGAGGAGTAAAAATAGGTATAAGCATAAATAAAACCCTTAAACCCCTAACATTAGTGACAACAAGAATTGAGCTATCAAGATTTAATCATGAAAATTGGTGGAACCATGAATTTTTTGTAGGGTTTCCACAAGTGGCTCCAACTAGGGATGTTTTCCTCTTGTAGATATAACAAGATCTTAGATCTCTAGTTAAAGCAGACACAGTACACAAGGACCCAAGAACCAGGGACTTGTTCAGATAAGACAAGCAGACACAATAGAAAGGAAACACAACAAGCCTATATACAAATTTATAGGAATATACAATGTACATGGAAATATAACCTATTCCAAGAGAAATAGGGTTTTAAGAACTATCCATGTACTGGTAGTTCAAGAATTTCCCTTGTTATGGATTGCAAAAAATATGACTCTTCTCTGTGCAATTCAACAATTAGGTAAGGACCCAACCACAAAGGGTCAAACTTCTCATGTTTACCCTTCTCCTCCATCCTTGCAATCCTCATTACAACCATACTTCTGAGCTCAAATTTCCTTTCAATGGCTCTTTTTTCATACATGTGCTTAACTTGTAACTGCATCTTCTCATTTATTTTATGAGATTCTCTTATAATTTCATCAATCTCAATCAACTCATCCATCCTGTGCTACATCTCGTCACAAATGTCATTATCATATTCCTGGATGAATTTATACATCTTTATCAGATTATTGCATGGTATTTTAGCCTCAATCCCATACACCAAGTTGAAAGGGGATTGTCTAATGACCTTCTTTATACTAGTTTTGTCAGCCCATAATACAAATTGTAACTTAGAGTCCTAGGCCTTCTTGTTCTTCTCAATTACTCGCTTGATAATCTTCATCAATATTTTATTTCTAGATTTAGCTTGCCCATTCCCTTAAGGGTGGTAGGGGGAGGAATAGGATATGCTTATGCCATGCTAGTTATAAAAGTTAGTAAAATATTCAAACCTGAAGCACATAGCATTATTAGAGATGATTCTCTCGGGAACTCCAAACCTAGTCAAGATATTGTTCATCAAGAAATCAATAACTACTTTACGAGTAGCTTTCCTAGTAGGAATGGCTTCAACCCACTTTGTGAAATGGTTAGTTGCGACCAATATCTAGGCATGTCCTCCACTAGACTTGATAGAAATTTCTCCAATAAAATCAAGGTCCCATTGTTGAAAAGGGGCTTGCACAGATACTAGTTGAAGTGGAAAATTTCCTAAGAATTTTAACTTTCCAGTAAACCTTTGACAAGCATCACATTTCTCTACAAATCTATGAGCTTCCTTTAAGACATTTGGCCACCAAAAACTCGCTCTCAATATATTATGAGTAGTGGTCTTAGCCATGTAGTGTCCTATGCATGCTCCTTTATGCATTTGAATCAATGAGTCTTCTGCTTGGTCACCATCTACACATCTGAGTAGTATACCCTCTAGGCTTCTATACCATAGTTTACCATCAATGATAACATAACTGATTGCTTGTACCTTCAAAGTTCTTCTCTCATTATGAGGAAAACCTTCAGGGAATTGTATGGTCTATAGATATTCAAAAATCCCCATGTACACCATCCATAGGTTTACATGTCGCATATAGGTGCAAAATTCTCAAGCTCAGCTTGGTTTTTCTAGTTGGCCTCCAAATTTTTCTCGACCATCCATTTGGCTAGACCTTGTCCCCTCACGAATTTAGTAATCTGAATATCTATGTTGAATTCCTAGATTTGATTGATCCACCGGCACCAATGACCTATTGTCTCTTTTTGGGTGAATATATCTTTGATTGTTGTAGTGGGAACGTAAGCTACAATAGTGGCTCCAACCAAATATAGTCTGAAAATTTTTACAACCTTTACCAAGGTGTAAGCCTACTTTTCTAGTTTTCATCATATTTAAGTTCAGTAGCTTGTAAGGAATTAATAAATAATGAAAAAGGCTGCTCAAAACCTTCATCATTTTTCTATAGTAATACTTCTACCACTGTGCGAAATGAAGCAAAGGTGAAAAGTTGAAATGGTTTTGCATAGTTTGGGGATTACAGAATAGATGCTTCCTTAATTGCATCCTTTATGGCTTGGAAATAATTTTTAGGTACTTTTTTCCATGATACCTTTTCTCCCTTTTTCAACATTTTAGAAATGGGTTAGACAATCTCAGCAAAATTTGTGACAAACCTTTTGACAAAATTAATTTTCTCGAAAAAAGACTGGATTCCTTTCACATTTCCAGGTTGTGAGATTTTATCTATAGTTGCTACTCATTCTAGATCAATTCTGACTCCTTCCTTTGAAATAATATTCCCCAAAAACTTTCCTTCTTTAACTCCAAAAGCACATTTCTTGGGATTCAAAGAGATCGCATACTCCAAAGCTATAATAAAAATCTTCTCTAGGTGAGAACAATGATCCTCTTCCTTTTTAATATGAGTAGTAAGGTCATCTTGGTATATGGCAAGGAAGAGGTCAATGAAATTTGCAAAGGCTACATACATAGCTCTTTGGAATGTGGTGCTAACATTCATTAGGCCGAATGGCATCCTTACATACACGTATGTTCCCCAGGGTGTAGTAAATGCAATTTTGTACTATTTGGATTCTCTCACCATAACCTGATTATAACTTGAGAACCCATCCACCATTGAAAGTAATTCACACCCTGTGAGTCTATGAACTTTTGAAACATGGCCTCCATGTTAGGTAGAGGATAGTTATACTTTAAAGAAGCCACATTAAGATTCCTAAAATCTACACATAACCTAATATCACCATTCTTCTTTCTAACAGGAACCAGATTTGAGACTCACAATGAATGCCTAATAGGTTTGATGATCCCAACATCTCTTAAATTTGTAAGCTCTTCCTGCATCTTTGGTTGCAATGTAGGATTGATTGGCCTTTGTTTCTGTATAAATGGTTTCATGCTAGGCTTCAAAGGGATTTCATGCTGGAACAAGTCTTCCCTGTATGCCTTGAGGTCATCATATGACCATGCAAAGATGTGCTTGTACTTCCTTAATAAGGAAATTAACATACTTCTCACATGGGGTTTCACATTTTTGCCTATGTACACCTTTTTAGGAGAGCTCTTTGTCCCTAGATTTATCTCCTCCAAGTCCTCCTTATGATAAGGTGCTTGCTTAATACTTAATTTGTCAGGGCCATCAAAGACCCTTTCTAGTGCAACCAGTCCTCTAGGAATCTTTTTTTTTTTAATTGAATTATCTCATTCCCAAACCACGTCTCTTTCCCATCAACCTCAACCACAAATGAGCCAAAGTCAATCTCTTGGCATTCATATTGGTCAATGCAGTGCAAAAATATTAAAATGTCATTGTCATCATCGAACACTTGTCAATTGCAAATGTTGTCGGGCACTGTAGGCCAGGTTTGTACTTATTTGCATGAGACACCATCAAAGGTAACATTATCTAATATGATTGCAATGTTAGCTAATAATTCTACCCTAACATTTTGTCCCATTTCTATCCAATCTATGTCAAAAGCATCAAAGGCCTCAATAGTATCCCAAATTGCATTTATGTATTGCCTAAGACTTTTATCTTTAGCAACAAATCTAGATCTAACTTGGCAAACTACCAATTCAGAATCCCCCAGTACTTTTAAGAACTTAATGCCATGTTTGGTAGCTAATTTTAACCTAAGCAAAAGAGCCTCATAATTGATAACATTATTTATACAAGAAAACTATAAAAAGAAAGCATATTTGAAGGTCTTACCTTGTGGAGAGATAAGAATAACCTCTACACATGAACCTTCCTTGGAACATACCCCATCAAATTACATACTCTAGGGAACATCTTCTTGTGGTGTGTCTAGGACCTCCTTGTCAATCGGTGTAGACTTGAATTCTTCCACTCGGAAGGTGTCTAGAATAGTGTCCACAAAGTTAATTATTGTTGGTTCCTCTGGCTCCTCGACATATTCAATCATGTGGTGAACTCTTTATTCTCTAGAAATCTTGACATCTTTTTCATCAATCAAGAAAGTTCCATATGATAGGTCACACTAAATACTCCTACCCATGGAAGCACTCCAGTGCCTAGGCAATAACATCCCATAATTTGGTGGAATGTTGATCATTGTAATACTCATAAACAACTCCTTCTTAGGAAAAATTACTAATATGTATGGAGCTCTATTGATCACCCCTATAATAGGTACTTCCCTTGAATCCATATCATAGTATTTCCCATTTGTATTGTCTACTTTTAAGCCCATTTCCTCCATGATTTACTGGAATTACATTTTTTGAGGCCCTTGAATCTATCATGCAATTTCTAAGAAGTTTACCATCAATGATCAAGCTTAGAAAAAATGGATTTACTTGGCTTGGATTAGTAGTAATGGTGGTTCCCAAATATATTTCGGGATTTTCATTGATGACTACTTTACCCTCAACATCCTTCTCTTGACTTCTACTTGTTCTAGGTTGGTCCATAATCATTTTGTCCTCCCCACTTGTACCAAAACTATTAATAAGTGCAACAATATTATCTTTATGCTCATCTATTCTCATAATTTCTAACTAGTAGTGGGATTGTGACCTTGACCTAAGACAATACCTAGAACATATCTATAGGGGAATAACTCAATAATTCAGGGAGTACAAGTTATTTAGGAATTACCTTTTCACCATGTCCTAGAACCTTTTCAGCATTGGGTTTGTCCTCTTTGACTTTAGCATCTTGAGGAACAACTTCACCATCAATTTTCACCTTAGTTCGTTTCTTGGCCCAAATTCTCATTTCTTTACCCTCCTTGGGTTTTTCCTCTTCTTTCTTATTTTCTATTTTAGTTTCTCTGTTTCCTGCCTTATTAGGTCCCTAATAAATACTCTACTTGGGCTGCCCTGATTACCACTCATAGTTCTATTTCTTAAATGATAGTCACTCCTTGTCTTAGCAGCCAACACAATTGTGTATCTTTCAATTTCCTCATTTGAAGTTCTTCGCAAGGAAACATTATGTGACTCAAGAGTGTAAACAATGCACTCTTTCTCTTCTTCTTCATCTAAGAACATTTTTTGATGATAAGAGCTCAACTCTTGCCTATGGAAATCTACATCATCTCTATTAGGTTCATCATCTAAAGAGTATTCACCACAAGCAAGGTCATATTTGGTCATGAAATTATTCACAATTCCTTCTTGCTCATGAGGAGAATCATAAGCTCCCTAATCCTCTAGTGATTTTTCAACTGATATAGCAATAACACATTGTTGTGCAGAGTGAGGCATTTGACATACTCCACACCAAGGGAAATCCTTGGTAACACTTATGGAATTCTTTTGCAAAGGATCAGGTGTACCTTGAGAATTCTTCTGATTATTGTGAACCGGCTTCCTATTATGCTAGTTTGTATGGTAAGGATAGTCTTGCAGTCTTGGTGGCCTTTCATTCCTCTGAAATTGTGGCTTATCATTCTTAGCCATATTATAAAACAAACTAAGAACCTTATCTAATTTTTCATCAAGGGCTAGAACTTTACCTGTCTTCTCATTTTGAGCCCTTGGGTTCCTCAAAATCTTGGAGTCATCCCTTCTTCCCACTTTACTCAATGCTTTTCTATTATTTTCAATATTCACTGCCATCTTGTAGGCTTCCCTCAAGTGTTGTAGATTCTTATCTCTAAGCATATAACGCATTTTCATATCATATACAGTACAATAGACAACTAGAAATGCATTCTCATTTGGCCTCAGATAAGGAAGGACTTTATACATTGCCTTTTGGAACCTTACATTGAACTCAATTGCTAGTTCATTATGCCACTTAGTGATTTTATTAAAATCATTTAACCTAAACCGAGGATCAATTTGGTCACCATACCGTTCTCTAAAGATTCCATAGAAATAATCCTTGGAAACAATGCTTGCATCTAACAAACTCCTATACCAGTCTCTGGCATCCTCTATTAAAGATCGCATGAAATATTTCATGGCATCATCATCATCCCATAATTCTAAATCTTCCACAAAGCCTTGGAAATATTTTAAGTGGTCCTCACCACTAAGAGCATTGTTTCTAGTGAATTTAGGTACATGCTTCCTCGCATTGTCTGGAACTAGATTTGGATATCTAGGAATATTTTCAAAACACAATTATGTGTACCTATCTATATGCAACAGTCTTCTTCCAAATGGTTCTTCCTCATTATTTTGGACATCATAATTCCTCCTTCTTTCATTATTACTCTCCGGTCTTTTGTGTTGGTAATCTTGTTGTTGGTTGAAGTGAACCATTTTAACTTCGTCTTAAGGGTGTGAGGATGAACTAGAAGGGTTTCCACTAGGTGATATTCTTTCATTCACATGAGGACTTGGGGATGATATGCAGGCTAGAGGGTTCTGGGCTTTAGGAGCAAAGCCTTTCACACTAGATTCCAAGAAACTAAGTTTCCTTTTCATCTCATTTTTCACATCCATTAATTCCATCTCTTTCATTTTCCTCTCCAATTCTTCATTCCCATTCATCAGTCTATCAACCAATAGGATAGACTCACCTGATAGTATGTCTCTTTTAAAGCAACCTCCCTCATTTATTTGAACTCCCTCCACAGGTTTCTTTCCTTTATTAGCATTGTGAGAGACATGGCTCATATGTTTGGGAGGGGGGTTAACTGGGATAGAATTCTTTTCAGCATTGTTGGTTTGTGAATTCACAATGGTATTATCAATAGAGGGAATGGCAAGGACCTTGGTCACAATTTATTGAATAATAGGACTAGTTATTTGGATAGTATTGGTTGATAACTTATCCAATTCTTCCATCTCGTCAACCTTTCTTTGTAACATATCTCTCTTCACTAATGCCTCCCTTATCCTTCTCTCTTTCTCTGCATCTCTCCTTTTTCCATTCTCATTGCATTTTGAGGCTCTTTCATTAAGCCATTGCATATCATTAAGAACTTCTTCTTATGGTAAAGCAGAATCACCATCAGATGCTATCATAACATCCTCCTAATTAGGAACAATATTATGGGAATATTCATCATCCTCAGTTAACAGATCTAGAGGAATATGAGTATATGGATGGGAATTTGGGGTTAACTATCCTTCGGCTCTAGCTCATCTAGCACTAGAATTATCTCTTTGTATTCTATCCCTTTTCCTCCTTTCCATGGATCTTAAGCCATTGTTTGAAGGTTGTTCATTCACAACAGATCTCATGAAAAACTCCCCTACCTTAGTAGAATTGTAATCACTAAAATCTAACGAATTCTTTTGACATTTTGAACTAGAGCTAGAACGAATGTCACATTTAGGGATAGGGTAAGGAGTAGACTTACATTTTTTAGTGTCCTTTTCCTTCACCCATTTCCCATGTGGATTCATATTTTTGGGCAATTCTCCTTCCATCTTTTGTTCTAGATTCTTCTTGATATGGCCTCGAGTGCCTCACATTTGTACTTGAATTTTCTTCACATTCATCAACCTCTTTGGTTTCTCTCTTTTCTGCTTCGTTACTTCTTTAATATCTTTAAACATGGGATCGTACTGGTGTAGAGACTTCAGAGTCGCCAACCAAATTCCTTGGGACCAATTCATAGCAATTGTGTTATGATTTATGTAAATTTCACTAGATGCTTGGAAACTGAGACAAACTTTGACAAATGTGAAATGTTTTTAGATGGATCTTGATACAACCTTTCAAAAAAAATGGTGGGGAACTTAGTATGAACTTTTATGGGATACACGAAAAATATTTGAGCAATACTTAGTAGTGACTCGAAATAGATTGAATCTATGCATAGATACGACCATACAATACAGTGATCATTGATAAGGCATTCTAGAGAACTAATAACTAAAATCTTACTTCCTTAGAGTCACCATTCTATTGGCTCATTTTAATTCCAACCAGATCTTATAGGCAGTCTAAGTATTTTCGATTTCCAATGGTTAGCAACTTGAAAGGGGTTGGCCAATGAATGAGAGAAAGCAATTCAACTTTCCTGCACTTCAAGCTCTGCAAGACCCAGGAGGGTGATCCCATAATGTACTTATAACACTATTTCACAAGATGTACACATACATTGTAAATGAAATAGATACATTCTCATTTCAAGACTTGAAGAACACTAATTAGTAATAATTTGGTAGATTCTTTACACTTTGCAACTTGGAGTAGAGAATGGGTGGATTAGCTGATAATTAAAACAACCATCATCATTACGAATGAAATTTGATTTAAATGAATTATTCCTTGATATAATTTGGCTGACCAGATATATTGAAACTTACCGATGTATAGAATAGTGCCTTATCCAAGGGTGATAGTCGAATTCACAATAAATTGTAATACAACAACTATAGCATTCAATAATATTTCAAACATGCAAGAAGAGCAATGGCAGAGTAATGGCAGGTTTATAGTAAATGGAAAAGATAGTGGTCCTTGGCATCAAATATTTGTAAGGCCTAATTGGAAGCCTCTTAGATTGGGGAGACAGTTGGACACATGCAATAATCTAGTTTTTGATTCGGGTGTGAACCCTTTTGTCCCAACATATGGTGGGGATGTTGGGGTAGGTCTAGTCATTCCAATGGTGAAAGACAGTTCTGGAGGAGAGTCTTTGCAGATATACCAAAATGAGGATTGTATGGAAGTATTTAAAGCATTTCTTCATGATCAAAATGTGTTGTTTTGTCTTAGGTAGCAAATTAGGGCATTATTTGAGCAATTTAGGTCAAGTACAAGCTGTTAAAAGAGAGATGTAAATTAGGCATCATTTGAGTGGAAAAGAGAAGGCAAAGAAGGAAAAAAGGGTTTTCAAAAACATGATTTTAACTATCAGGATAGCAAGGGTTTCTTGAGTAAAGAAGGAGGGCAGGGTTCATTGCATCAAGATTCCAAGCAGAAGGAACAATCACATTGGGAGAAAGGTTGGTTTCACCATAATTCTCTCAGTCCATCAATGCAGTATTTTCAGCATCATGCCTTATTTGTAAGATATAGGAGGTTTCCCAATAGTCTGATACAAGAAGCTCAGAGCCTATTTAAAATTTGGGAAGATGGAAGTCAGCGGTCGGTCGAGACGGCTCCTCATGGAAATTGTGATGTTCTAAATAGTCATGTGCAAAACCTTAGTGAGCCAACTGGTAGGAAATCACATAAAAATGCACATAGCATAACTACAGTTTTCACTCAAAATGATGTGGAGCACTGTTTTCAGGCTCGACGAGGAGCTTCCTTCAATCCACAGCCTAATGGCGTGGATCTTGGAGGCCAGATAGTTGATGGACAAGAGAAAATTTCCACACCAACTCAGGGGAAAGGCATGAATGAGACACAAGCAACTAACAAGCGAGCTTGAAAGAAAGCCAAGAGGATAAATGCATATCAGAGACATAGAAGGATGAAGCAAAGGGAAGAGAAAGAAATACCAGTCACAGACTCTTCGGACCATAACCCCGAGAATGTAAAATGTAGGCCTATTCAAAGTGAGTTTGGTAATATTTTACTCTCAGGGGAATTCTTGAATCTACAGGTGTCGAATTTGTGTTACACGACATTGGTTTGTAAATTTTGGAACCTTAATTTAGATATACAAGAATTAGAAGATTTTTATTTGTTAAATGGGTTCGGGTTAAGAAAATTTTCTACTTAGATAGGTCTAAGGGAATCTTCATTGTTATATTTAAAGATAAGCCTTATAGAGATGTTGTTTATAAAGTTAAATCCTGGATGTATAATGGGTCTGGTCTATTTCTCCAACCCTGGAGGCCAAATTTTAAGGCCTTTGATCTTGTAATTAAGTTCATTCCATTTTGGATAAAATTGCAAGGTCTGCCTTTAGAGTATAGGGAACTAAGCCTAATTGAGATCATGGCTAATCGGTTAGGTATTTTCTTCAAGCATGATCTTTCGCCTATTAAAGAGCCATCTAAGGTGGTAAGGGTGTGTTTATTAATGGATACAACCAAGAATATTCCTAAGCATATACACATAATTTCTAAGTATGGTAAGTGGATTCAAGAAATCTTAGTGGAGGATAGAAGCTTTTGTAATGAGTGTCATACTATCGATCACTTAATAAGTGAATGCCCTTTTATGGGAAAGTCAAATGGGGTTGGGCCATTGCCTGTTAAGCAACTGGTAGGTTCCAATTCTAATAAGGCTATCAACTTTGATCATGCTACTTTATATGTCATAAGGGTAATAAATCAAGACCTTAATGCTGGTCAATTGAAGAGGTCATTGGTTAAAGGGGTTAGGCCATAACCTGATAAGAAAACAATAGGTGCCAATTCTTTTGGGTTGTCGTCTCTGATCAGGTTATTTTAGACATTGTAAGGGTAGTGAATCAAGACCTTAGTGCTAGCCATTTGGAGAGGTCATTGGTAAGACATTTTAATCTATGTAGAAGGAAGGGTCAACTCATTTTAGTTGTAAACAAGGAACAAAGCTAACTTCCTTTTTGGCCAAATTGCCAACAACGCAACATAGTTGTTAAAATTTCACCTGGTTTTCAGTCTTTATTCAAGAATGTACAAAGTCAGTTTCTTCATCTATATGTTCTTCATAAAATTATCCTTGCAGAACAACATCTAGATGTTATTACAAGAAAATTGATGTTTGAAGGAACATCGGTGATTGCTTTTCCCTCAGATACATTGCAGATTTCTCACTCTTAGCTTGAGGGAAAGGATAATTTAGAGTTTCTATCTAAAAGGTGGTTGGTATCGTTAGCCTCTAACATAGTTGATGAAATTGGTGTTGAGGAAGGTATTCTTCCTTCTTTGTCAGTAGTGAAGTCTAGTGTGCATTTAGAGAAACTCAGAGGAGGAGGTTCTGAATGTAGATTCTTTTGAAGATTTTAATCTAGGTGAGGAGGAATTTGATTATGGTCAAACTTTGTCTTTTTCACAAAATTTGGTGCAAGTGACTATTTCAAAGTCTCCAAAGAAGTGTGGTAGGAAGTCTAAGGTATAAAAATTGTAGAAGGAGATCAATGTAGGGGTTCAAAAGACTATTATGTAATCCATGTCAAGATCTGCACAAAAGAAACTGAGGAGAGCTTGTTAGCTCTCCTCGAGAACAATTAGGATCCTTACATGGATTGTCAGGGGCATTAATTCTCTTGAAAAAAGAGCCCGCATCAAGCGTAAAATTGATTCTTTTGGGGTGCATGTTGTCATTTTACAAGAGACTAAAACTTCTATCCAAACTTTTGAAGATACTATTAAAAAATGGTCAATTTGGGAATCCATACATTCTGTAGCCCAGGGTGCATAGGATGGTCTCATTAATTTATGGAATCCAAAGATGGTTTCCATTCATTCACATCAGAATCACCCAAAGTGGCGGTTATTAGAAGTGCCAAAATTTGACAAGTAGTTCTGCTTGTTCGACATTAATGGTCCTTCAATTACCATGGAGAAAAAATGATTGTGGGATGAAATTACAGTTGTCCTACATTCTTTGGGAGATGTAAAAGTAATAATTATAGTAGGTTTTAATGCGATCACTAAGTTGCAAGAAAAGTGGGGAGGAATCCTTCCTCTTGCTAAGGTTATGGAGGATTTTAATAACTTCATTTTGACCAATGCATTAAAAGATGTCATACCACTTTCAGGGTAATTCACTTGGACAAATAGAAGGCCATTTTTTATCAAATTGTAGAGCACTTGGACATATTTCTTGTTAACCAAAATTGGATGTAATATGGTATGGAAGTTGAAATTCTACCATTCTTGGGCTTTGATCATTATGCGGTGGTAATGGATGTTGCAGAAATAACACCGTCAAAGCCAAAATCTTCATTCAAATTTGAGTCCATGTGGTTCAGACATCCCCAATTTGTGGAACAAAAAAGTATCAGTTTTGTAAGAAAGTTTTGTATGTCAAAAAATAAATTCATGTTTGGAATAAGGAGGTATTCAAGAATATCTTCAAACAAAATTCTAGTTTGTACAAAAAGAGTTATCAGAAGTTCATAATTTAATTATTTTTAATGGAATGGATGCTAGTTCATATGATAGGTAGAGAAGCTTTCAACTGGAGTGGGAAGAGCTATGTGCTAGAGAAGAAATTTATTGGCGGAAGAAATCCCGTGAGGTGTGGCTAAAGGAAGGTGATAGAAATACAATTTTTTTCACATGTTAGCAAAAATTAAGAAGGCCGCAAAGTCTATCTTTTCAATTAATAAAGTCTCTATAGGTAAATGGATAACTAATGAAGAGGACATTTAGAGAGAAGGTGTGGATTTCTATACCAATTTATTGTTAGCTCCAACTCATAAGACTATACAGGCATTGATAGATGAGAAGAATATCTTAGAAGTGATCCCTAGGTTAATTGGTAAGGAAGATAATGATAAAATTCTTAAATCATTTTCCCTGGAAGAAGTTAAGAAAGTGGTTTTTTCTAAGGATTCTAAAAAATATCCCAGTCCTGATGGATTCATGGGTATATTTTACCAGAAATGTTGGGATTTCATTTGTTTTGATCTTCTATGGGCTTTAGAAGAATCAAGAAGGACGGGGACGATGCTTAAACAATTTAATACTACAAATATTTTTATTTTTCCCAAGGTAAAAGATCCAGAGTCTTTTGGGGTATTGAGGCCAATATCATTGTGTAATACAATATACAAGATTTTTACTAAATCCATTTACTTGAGGTTGCAGCCTATTATTGCCAAAATTATTTCATGTGAACAAGGAGGTTTTGTTCCTGGAAGAGAAAATTTTGAGGGGGCTTTGGTTTCCCATGAAACTCTTCATTCTATTCATTCTTCATAGATATCATATTTTGTTGTGAAGCTTTACATGATGAAGGCTTATGACAGTGTGGAATGGGGTTTTAAAAATAAATTCTTAGCTAAGTTTGGATTCAATAGTAAGAGGCGACATTGGATAAGATCATGTTTAGCGAAAAACAAGTTCAGTATTTATCAATGGTTCTCCCTCTGGTTATTTTAGTGCCTCTTAGGGTGTTCAGCAATGTGATCCATTCTCACCCTTCTTATTAATTATTATGGTTGAAGCTTTGAGTAGGTTTATTTCAAAGTCTTGAAGGGAGGGCCTTTGGAAAGGAATAACTATTCCTTCTACTGGTATCACGGAAACACATTCTTTATTTGTTGATGACACTTTAATTTTTAGTCTTGCTACTCTCCTTGTTGCCACTTTTGTTAGAAAGGTTCTTGAAAAATACACATCGGCTTTTGGGAAGAAGGTTAATGAGAAAAAATAAAAAATATATGTTTTCAACAAGGAGGAGAAGGTATCTCAGAAAATTATAAAAGTTCTGGAATTTCAACCTACTAATCTGCCTTGTAAATATTTGGGAATACCATTTTTTATGGGTCCATGAAGAGCTGCATACTAGAATAAGGTAATTGAAAGATTGCAATCGGTTATCCTTTTGTGGAAAGCTAGATGGCTTGCTTTATCAGGTAGAATTATCCTTGTCAAAATAGTCCTAGCTTCTATTCCTAATTATTTATTGGTTGTTTTAAAGGCACCTCAAGCTGTCATTCTAGAGATAGAAAAATAATCAGGTCTTTCATTTGGAAAGGTAACATGGATGATCAAAAGAAAATCTCTCTCATTTCACTAGATTCTATGGCGAAAGAAAAATCACATGGGGGGAAGCTATTCATAATTTTTCTATCCATAATAAAGAATTTAGGGTGAAGTTGGTTTGGTAGTTATTTGTTAAGCCCGAGGCTAGATGGTGTAAGATCATGCAGGTGAAATACATGGATTCAGCATGCTCATCAAGGATCCTTACAGTGCTTAATCCTACACGAGGTTCAACAATGTGGAATTTTCTCATTTCATGTAGGAATATAATTACTGATTATGTTACTTGGGAAGTTCATAATGGAAAGTCAGTGAACTTTTGGGCTGACTTGTGTAATCGATACCCTCCTTTGCAGAATGTGCCATAATTGCAAGAGGTAAGGAAGATTTTAATTGATGCTTGGGGAGTTTATCTTTCTAGTTATGTTCAGGGTGTGGACGATCTCATAGGGAGAGTCCAATGGAAGGATAATACAACCTCTATTGTGTTGTCTAATTAGTAATTCCAGCCTTTATTTGATATACTAAAAGATATAGTTGTATTTCTACGAGAAATGTGGACATAATCTGGGAACCAACCAAAAATGGTTCTTATTCTATGAAGTTGGCTTATAAAGCCTTAGTGAAAATAAAAGACAATAGTATGCCTCAAAGAGCATTCTTCTTTTGTTGGAATGATAAGACTTTACCTAAAGTGGGTAGTTTCTCATGGCTTGCCTTGAGGAAAAGAACCCTAACAAGTGAAAGACTGACTCAAATGAAAATAACAAAGCCATTCAAGTGTCATTTGCATCATTATAAGTTGGAAACGGTAGATCATTTATTTGTGTGATGTTCCTTTGCCCAGGGATGTTGGAAATTCATCAAGAATAAATTGGACTTATCTCTACCGTCACTAAAGACATTGTGGGACCTCTTTCAAAGTTGGCCCATCTTGTATAAATCTGCATTTTTTGCTTACATCTAGTGGGTTATTCCATCCATGGTGGTGTGGAATATCTGGTGGGAAATAAATCTCTGCATCTTTAGGAAAACAACTTCATCAGATCAGGTGGTAACTATTAAGATTGAAAAGGCAATTTAGGAAGTGGTGAATGCTTATGTTATGAGACATAAGAGTGTAGGATCTGGGTTTAATAGCTGGGATGCTTTCATCTTGAAGGGGTGGAAAAATATTGTGTTTCCATTTCTAGGAAGTATACACAAACCCAATAAGAAAATAGTATATAGAGCATCAGTAAAATGGAACCCCCCACAAGATTATTTCATTAAATTGAACTTTGATGGTGCTTCCAGGGGAAATCCGAGTTTGTCAGGGGTTGGTGTATGCCTAAGGGATAATTGTGGGTCTGTTATTGCACTTATTTCTTCTCATATCTCATGGGGGACAAATAATATAACAGAAGCTAAAAAAATTATGTTGGGTCTTGAGGAGGCTTTAAGGAGAGAAATTTCCAAGGTTCATATTGAAGGAGATTTATCAATAATTTTCAATGCATGTAAACACATAAACATTCATAATAGAGAGCTAAAGTATTTCTTACAAAACATCTCAAGATTATTGGACAAATTTCAAAGTTTTGTAATTACCCACACCTATAGAGAAGGGAATAAGTTAGTAGATTGTTTGGAAAATTTGGGTTGTGATTTGATTGAATTGAAGATTGATAATAAATTGGACCAGCTTATCCCATACCCACAACTGTTGAGGTTGATAAGATAGCAGACACATGAGGCTACAGAGTAAAACGAGTATTGTTCAGTCAACAGGGGAAGTTAAGTAAGGGTGAGTCAGAAGGGTAAGAAAGGCAGTGCAAGTTTAGGGTTGGTATGACAATAATGGTATGATGACTAGGAATTCTATGATGATAGGGTGGATTATTTATAAGTATATTCTATACCATCTGATGATGTTGCAAATATACCAATTTGATCACATTAGTTCATTATAGTTAGTCACCTTGTTGCTAGTTCGAAGGGCCTTGGACCCAAGAATCACAATAGTTCCTGAATGCTCTGGAGGTGACATAAGTTCTTTATCAAGTGGGGGTTTGTTGGAAACATGTGCCTCAATATTCTAATTGAACCTCCTGAAAGAGAAAAATTGGTGAGACACTTGGGATGTCTTTTCGATTGACAGTTTATATCTAAAGGTTTGAAGTGGTCAGATCAGTGAGTTATGTGGTCGGTCTTGCTGACGGTAGCTATCAATGTGACTTGAGTTATTGATGTAACTTTTCTAACTCATGTCGATGGTAGAAATATGATCGAGAAGTTCCATTTTACCGGTGGTTTTTCCGATGGCTATTGAACGTCGGTGTAACCTAAAGATGTTCAGTGAGACATGTGGTCACTCTTGCTGATGATAGCTATCGATGTGACCTGAATTATCAATGCGATTTTTCTAACTCATGTCAATGCAAGAAGTATGGCTGAGAAGTTCTATCGGGGAGAGTCTTACCGATCTTAGTGGCATCGAGGTAACATTGGTCTTTGGTTGTACCTGAGAATTTTATAGCGATTTTGGTGGTTTCTTTGATGGCTATTGAACATTGGTGTGACACAAAGATGTTACATTGATAGAGAGTTCATTTACCATATCGATCTTATTGATCAGTTAGGTGTAACCTAACTATAGTTATGTCGACGAGTGTTCTATCCATGTGACTTAGACTGTCAGAATGATCTCTAGTTTCTGCATCGATGAAGGAAGTTATCCTAATGAGCTTTGTATCGATGGTGTTATCCTGATGAGGGTCATATCAGTGTATCTTGATGAGCTTTGTATGGGTGGTGCTATCCTAATGAGTGTCATATTAGTGTAACTTAGAAATTCTAAAGAATTTGGAAATACTATGCCGAAGAAGGGACCTATGCCAATGGGTTTTCATATCGGTGGAGCTATGCCGATGGGTGTATTGAGGCCGTAGATGTTCTAATGGGTTCCAATCCAAGCTTAGGTTCAATTGGATTGGATTCCAATGCATGCTCAGGTTCAATCAGCGCAGGCTCCAAGTCATGGACGCTTCCTCTTGAAAGAGCAAGATCAGTGAGACACTTGGGATGTCTTTCTGACTGACAGTTTACTTCTAAAGGCTTGAAGTGATCAAATCAGTGAGACATGTGGTCAGTCTTGCTGATGGTAGCTATCAGTGTGACCTAAATTATCGATGTGATTTTTCTAACTCATATCGATGATACACGTCTAGCCGAGAGATTTCATTGGGGAGAGTCTTACTGATCTCAGTGGCATCAAGGTAGCATTGGCCTTCCGTTGGACCTTAGAATGTTATAAAAAATTTGGTAGTTTTTCTTATGGCTATTGAATTTCAGTGTAACTTGAAGATGTTTAGTGAGACATGCAGTCAGTCTTGTCGATGCAGCTATCAATGTGACCTGAATTATCGATGTTAGTTTTCTAAGTCATGTTGATGGAAGAAGTCTAGCCGAGAAGTTTCATTGGTGAGAGTCTTACCAGTCTTAGTGGAATTAGGGTAAGATTTTCCTTAGGTTGGAGCTGAGAATGTTATACCAATTTTTGTGGTTTAACCAATGGCTATTGAACATTGGTGTAACCTAAATATGTTACACCGATAAACAGTTCAACTGCCATATCGATATTATTGATCAGTTTGGTGTAACCTAACTATAGTTATGTCGATGAGTGTTCTATAGGTGTGACTTAGTCTATCAGAATGATCTCTATTTTATGCGTCGATGAATGAAGTTATCCTCATGAGCTTTGTATCGATGGTACTATCTTGATGAGGGTCATATCGATGTAACTTAGCAAGTAAGAAGAAAGTGGAAATACTATGCCAAAGAAGGGATCTATGCCGATGGGTTTTCGTATCGATGGAGCTATGTCGATGGTTGTATTGAGGTCATGGATGTTTGAATGGGTTCCAATGCAAGCTCAGGTTCAATTGGTGTGGATTCTAATGCATGCTTAGGTTCAATCAGCTCAGGCTCTAAGTCATGGATGCTTCCTCCTGAAAGAGAAAAATCGGCGACACCTGAGATGTCTTTTCGATCGATAGTTTATCTCTAAAGGCTTGAAGTGGTTAGATCAGTGAGACATGTTGTCGGTGTTTCCGATGAAATATTGTAAAGGGTTAGTATTTTGGTCATGTAATGGGGTTGTCTTTTGACAAGGTAAAGGGTTACTTAAGGGGTTTTGATACTCAAATGGTGACGGGGCTATATTTTGGAAATTTCACGGGACTGCTTTTATAAAATGTAAAAGGGGTATTTCATCTGTGAATGTAAGGAGGTCAATATTAGGGAAGATTCGGTCATGGAATATAATTAGGAATCTTATGTACTTAATTGAGCTATAATCGAGGGTTTTTCTACCCGGTTCTTTCCTGCTGGTATCCTCGCTTGAACTAGGGTTTTGTAATATCTATATTTTAATATTAATATAATTATAGTGGCTTGGTAGTTCTATTAACAAAAAAAAACTATAGCATAAAAATTTTATAGACCATAATGGATTTGCATTACAAATTCGTAACTCAAATATTCCACACTGAAAATATTTAGAAATCGTATGACTTAACACATGAACCAGTGATTGCATCAAAGCATTTAATCAATTCCTTGAACTAAAGCATACAATGCAAACACACATCCAACCACATCAACTAGAGACCAATGAAACAATCTTTAACTATTTCACTGCTAATTCATGAAAAAATTCATAGGAGATAATTTTCTTTGAATTTTCCATTATTGATTTCAAATTCTACCATTGTTGCAAAACCTTTAAGCTAATTATAAGTACAAACTCATAATCCTAGACTCAGAGAGAAATTCTATCTACTTGCATACTGTATGAAAATGTTCACCAAGAATATCTGAGATCAACCAAAAAATTTCAAAGATCCCTTGCACAATAGCCTTGAATTCCCTTTTATAAGATTAAGGGAGAAAACAAGCATCAAGCTATTGGCTTGTCAAATAAAATTTCAATTTGCATTCCAAAGTATTTCACTTCATTTGAACACCCTGGCAATTATATTTGTACTTCATAGAATTGGGGGAAAATACAAAATAAAAAATATTTGTATGAGCATGTTGAGCTCATTTATTTGCTTCTTTAGGAGTCAATGTCACCCTATTAGACCAAAAAATGTAAAACAACGAAAATGGAAGAAGACAAAGAGAAAAGAGAATAAACTTGGCCGGATTGCCACATGCATTTTTCTAACTAAGAGGATATAGATTTATTTTTGGGAAATTTATTTCAAAGTCCAGACCTGTGTTATACTCGACCATGCTCTATATCCATCCCACCACCTCTTATTTCTTACTCAACATATTTCTCCAACCAAATTTTGTATTCTTGGACTTTGTGGGCTAGTTGATATCTAGCAATTTTAGCACCTTGACATTGTATGCATTATATCTTGCATCTATTATTACCTGGGATTCCTTCACAAAGGTGTCCATACCTACTTCAATATTGATGAATTTTTCAATCAAAGTATTTAATATTGATAAGTCCAACTTATCATCAGTATACATCATTTGAGGACACATAGCCGTCTGATGTTTGAACGAAGCTCTCCATGAGGCATAGTCTTTTATTTCTCCATCTTCATTAAGAATCTTGGGTACACCTTTCTCTTCCATGTTTTTGAAATCCTTCATCTTACCTTGCAATTGTCCCCCAATTATTTCATGGAAGCTTGTAATCTCACGAATATTTTCAATCCCTTTGATTATATCATGAAGATATTTCAGGGCTTCAGAGTCTTCATTTGCAATAGTCTAATTTTATTTTAGACCATTTAATCTATTGCTCCACTTATTCCAAGTACTTATGGAAACTTCCTGGGAATGTTGAAACTTCCCATATGCTTTATGAATATCCTTATATATTAACCATGCAGTTTCTATCTTAAGAGCAATTCTAGACAATCTGTAACTAAGGAGACCTTCAGCTATATCCTTTGTAGTGTTACTCATGCCTTCTTGGAGCCCATCCTTTAATGCATCAATTCTCAATTTTAGAGTATCCTTATTCTACTGTGAAGTACCAAATTTAGAGGCGGGAAAACTCTTCTTATTTTCTTTGGCTAGAGTAGCCCTCACTTTGTTGTATTATTCAACTAACTTATTATTATTTTCCATTAATTTCAAATACCTTTCCTGAGTAATTTTTGCAGTGTCACACTTAACATAGTTGAGTGCAATGTCAAAATTGTAGCCTATGGAGTTGTGTTCTCTGAAGATCTCCCTATGATAAAATCTTTAGAAAGGTCAATCATCGTTCTACTGAGACTACATCTCCTTAAATCTAGAGTTAACAACCAAATAACTAATGCATGTAGACTGAGGCTAAACCCTGAACCAAAAGTATTTTCATCAAATGTTTGTTCTAAGACCAAAGCATCTGGGTCATTCCTAATTGCATCCAAATATATTATGGAAGATAAATTATATCCTAGCATCACCATCATTTCACTATCTTTAATTAATCTTCTAGCCTCCATGGGATTCATTTGCTCAATTTCTTGAACTAACTCTTCTTCAATCTTCTTTATTTATTCTTGTTGGGAAGGATCAACTCCCTCAAGTGCCTTTTATATTTTATCATTTATTTCTTGAGCTTTCAGCTCAACCATGAATTCCCAAAATTCCCTTGTTGTCACAAAAGAGTCATCTTCCAAAAACTTGGCACAAGCTAGAAGCTTTGCATCATTGTCCTAGCTCTCACCATATTCCCAAGGCACCAACATATCATCTAGAAAAAATATTCTCATTACATCTCCAACATCAGGGTAGGATAATTCTTGTTCTATCCTATGTTCAATAAGATCTAACTCAATAGAAATTTGTTGTACATCTGCTTTAGCACCCTGTGCTTCATCAATATTTATAGGAGGAAATTCCATAATAAGAATATACTCAATATCCATTGGCTTTTGTTGAACCTCTACTGGTATAGGTTCTTTTGATTGGCCACGAGTCTCCAACAAATGTTCTTTCAAGACACTTTGAGCCAACTTCTCTACTTGTTGCACCTTTTCCAGGAAAATTCCATCACTAAAGTCACTAAGGATAAATTCCATCCTTTTGAACTTGTCAATGATATGTTTGTATGGGCTTTCATAATAATAATTATTTGCAAGATCTCTCTACTCAACCTCAAAAACTTTCAACCATACGCTTTCTCTATCCTAGACAACAATCATTATAGGAATTTTTTTTATCACATCTTCTTTAAAGTAGAAGTTATGAGGCCCATACCCTAAGATTCCTCATTTGATATTTTATTTGTCGATGACCCCTTCTGGATCAAACCTTATGATAGGTTTTGTACCTATCCTCAAGTTTCTTATCATTATACCAAACAACTCATAGGATTCCTTGGTAGTGACAACAAAGTAATCAAAAGAGAAAGTTGTTGCAATAATAGAAGCCTTCCTCAACAACCTAAAGTTCTCAGCATCACTATTACCCATTTGCCACATAATCTCCATAAATTCCAAACTATTTGAAACAAAAATAGGCAATAAATGTGGAGCCGCAATAGTTCCATAGCACCTGATAATAGTACAATTGTCACACAAATACCAGTCTCCCCAATTGCATTCATAATTGGGGTCATCTCCACATTCTCTTGGTCTCAACAAACCTTTGATTTCCTTAGGTATTCTCTCGGTTGGCCTCACTCCTAGTTGCATAAAAATAGTATTCTTTATTGTATAACAAAATGCAACATAATTCAAAGTAGAGCAATGCAAATCTGAGATATAAGCCTAGATCTGTACAAGAAACTTATCGTTTCTTTCATCCACCTGTCTCAATTTTAGGGCTCAATCAAAAACCTCTCTTCCTTGATATAGAAGCATATGCATGAACAATGAATAATGTCTAAATATCAATGGGGTATTCATCTCTTTCAACTTTATCAATTCATAATGTAATTGCTTAGCAACATGGTGAGCATAGTCAAACCACTTTTGTTGGTTCTTGTGTTGAATATCCATAATTATAACTAACATGGATGGTGTTATCCTTCCATCACACTTTATTCCAAGCACATGAAAAATCATATAATATGTATACATGAAGTAATAAAAAAATTCTTCACAATCCAATGGCTCAACTTATTTGAGTGCAACTATAGAACCCTTCTCTCATCTGTACTTTGGTAACTCACCTCTTTTGTACCCAACCCTGTGATCAACATATTCCCTCTACAACTTCTCCATGCTAATATTTTCATTAGTGTTAGGGTTCATATTGAAAATATTTATGAATTTTATTCTCTTTATTTCTTGAATGTTCCTACCATCTGTGTCAGTGATAACCCTATTGACATCATCATACCTATTTGTGAGTTGCAACATTAGGTTTACCTCCAAAAAAACATTAGGGAAAACCAATTCCCCAAGTCACACCCCTAAACATTCTGACCAAGGTGTACAACTTCTCTCCTTATTATAGAGTACATGAATAATTCCCATCCAGGATTTAGCACAATGATGTCACCAATTCCTCCTGCAAGGGCCTAAAAATTTGTTGTCAATATTCCTTCTCTTGTGGCCTTCTAGTTGTTTCCCTTGGCATCTGGAGGCTAAAATTTGTCCATAAAACAAACATAGCTCTTTGGTTGCTCATTCTTCCTATCAGGACCTTCAAACCTTGTGGCATTTCTTGGGAAACTTCTTGTTTCTTTCTCTTGGATGTAGGCTTAGAGGAAGATGATTCACCTGGATAACTCATCCTACCTTAAGCTAGGTTTTTTTTAAATATGATTTCAAACTAGGTCTCGAATTGGCCATCTAAGCCTTAACAATTTACAAGTGAGGAATAATTATATCTTCTCTATGCTACCCTAGCTAGAGATACATACCAATTCATACAATTTCAAAATCTTATTTTCACCCTAGCAAGAAATTATAGACATTTTGATCTACTGAGACAATTCTTGCAAAAGAATGAAATTTTGCAAGGTTCAACAATGACTTACCTAGGAAAAACTTTTGCAACTCTCTTTTTTCATTGTCATTGTCACTCTACTATCCTTCTTAGCTTCTCATGTGTAAGATTGAAATAAAAATGAACATAGACTCTTATATAACCATTTAGCTAAGTATAGTCACTATTAATGGTATAAGAAAGCTCGAGTGAGGGAAAACACCCACTCTCTTAGTTGCCCATTCTTGTTTGAATTCGAAACATTGATTTACAAGGTTTAAAACTTCATCCTATGGTTCACATGTCTTCACTATCCCATGATTCCTTTTTCATGATTTTATATGTACCGGATGATGGACGAGGAAAATGCTACATGTCACCCTCACAAGTATTGCATTGGGCATCACTAGCTCCAAATCTTCTCTAGGGTCTCATCTAACGATAGTAAGCGAGCCAATGATGAGATACAAGTCATTGATCTTAATCACAAAACAATCTTGGCCAAAAGCTATACTTCCATTGCTCATCACTTGTTGTCCTTCCCTTCGCCGATCTCAATTGGCAAGGCTTTAGTTCAACCTGATGGGAGGTAACTCACACATCGACAGTCGCGGGTTCACCCTTAGCTTACACAGAACAACTAGTGATAGTTAAAGGGCCAAGGATGGGTTAAATGTTTAACCGCATCGCTCATCAAGTGCTTCTTCTTAGCGGCAGTACAAGAACATGCTAGGGGTGGTGAAGCTAAAATGGTGAAAAGAATGTAACATCGCTCATCGTGGGTTCTACATGGACCGGTTGAATGAAATGTACGATGGGAGATAGACTGCTCGGGGATTGACATAGGTGTTTTAAATTAGGTGGACTAGAACCTGTTTTAAAAGGGGACCTCCTAGCCACAACTACAAAAATAATGTTGGTGCGGGTAAAAAAATGAGGCTCGCGACCATAAAATGATTATGAGGTAACCGGTAGCTAGATCCAACCGATCAACAAAAAATTGAAATCTCAAGGATTAAACAAGGTTATAAGTTTAAATAGAACCCTTATACCCCTAACCCTAGTGACAAGAATACTTGAGCTATCAGGATTTAATCATGAAATTTGGTGGAACCATGAAATTTTTGTAGGGGTTCCACCAAGAAAAATCATAATTTAGTGTTTTTGGCTTATATGTTCCAGATCTAGTGATCTGAGACTCATATGCCACCTTGGGCATATGGGCCACACCTAGGTTTCTAGGCTCGATCCTAAATATTGCATTGAACTTAACATTTCTTGAAGTTTGTATCCCAAGTTTAAGCTACTATGACTCATATGCCCAAACTAGCATATGAGTCCCACTTTAGCTTAGTCCTATTTTGAATTCAATTCTTGGTGATATTTTATTCTCCTAGATCTGATGGTTGCTTGTAGTGTTGGAATTTTGAGAAATTTGGCATAAAAAAGTATAAATACATGGTATTTCACATAATTTCACCTAAGAAATCCTAGAAAGTCTTCAAGCAATGAAGAGTACTTTCACAAGAGCATTCAAGAGTTGATTATCAAGTTTTTTTAACATCAATTTAAGATTCAAGCATCATGTCAAAGTCTTCATGCATCATGTGTTTTTGTGAGCTAACATTTGTGATGTAGGTTTTCATGATTCAAACAAGCATTCAAAAAAAAATCTCATATCAAGATCAAGAGTCAAGATCAACATCCATTGGAGCCATTTCACACAATATTTCAGCCTTTATATCAAGGGTTTTGTTAGTTGTAACATTTCATATTGTTCATTCATCATGACTTCATTTTATTTCATTTCATTTCAAGGTTTAATTACCCAAATGGGGTTTGACCAAGGCAAACCCCTATTCCCTAACACAATTTTTTTCCCTCTTCATGCATGATTGCAGATCTAGGTGATTTGGAGCTTGAAGATCATTGGAAGACAAAATTGCCAGATTGTAGAAAGTTGTCAAAGTGTTCAAGAAGTTGTCATTTTCGTGGAAGCTCTTGTATAGGCTAGAATTCAGACTTTCAGACTTGAAGATTGGACAAGATGAAAGCTACAAGAGAACTCTTTAGGATAAAAAAGTTTCATT
This sequence comes from Sequoiadendron giganteum, assembly GCA_007115665.2. Taxonomy (NCBI): domain Eukaryota; kingdom Viridiplantae; phylum Streptophyta; class Pinopsida; order Cupressales; family Cupressaceae; genus Sequoiadendron; species Sequoiadendron giganteum. The sequence goes on along the minus strand of CM021100.1, from coordinate 382,481,314 downwards.
CAAATCCTAATACTGGGATTAAATCACCACCTTGGGTGTATGAGTCCTAGTATACCCCTTTTAAACAATTTTCTATAGATCCTAGTTTGCTTGTAGGTGATTCTAGATTCAACCAGAAAACCCTAGACCAGGACTAAATTTCCCAATCTAGTGTATCAGTTCCAGTGTACATCAAAAGTCAAAATTCTAGAGTTTTAGACCTTGTTTTTGACATCTCCAATCTTCTAGGTGATTCTTTGTTTTTCCTTAGTTTCTAATTTTGATTTTAAGTTTCATTTTTAGGTCACATAGATTTTCATATTCCTTTTATTTATTTCCTTCTAATCATTTGCTTAGTGGTGAACCCCCTTTCTAATCACACCTAAGGAAACCCCCTATAAAGAGAGTCCCCTTCCCTCAATTGAATCATTAGGTTGAATTCTTTAGGGTTTCCTAATGAACTAAGAGTGAAATAGATCATGGGGGTCCAAAAAGTGGAGATATGACCCAAAAGTGGCTGAAGACATTTTTATCAAAATTTAATGAAACAAAAAAGGGTTTATTGATAAAAATATTTACCTTTCCACCAATATAAGATATGAATTATTTGGACTTAAATATATAATTATTATTGATTTTCTACATGCATTCTAACTAAATTGTTGATTGATAGGCTAATTGAACAAAAATCTATAATTCTTAAATGATTTGATATTTGTTGAATCCAAAAGATGGAACACATTGTATGCTTCCCATACTATAAAAAAATTCATAACTAATTATTTACTTGCAAAAAATTTATTAAAAAATGTGGCACATCTGGGCATTTGTCGTCTACTGATATTGAAAGTTTCAAATTTTTTATTTTTATTTTTCTTGTACATAGGTTGGTTAGACATACACTTGCTATTTATTTTTTTCCATAAAATTTGGTACTGTTGTATTGAAATTTCAAAATTTCACTAAATAGATTTACATTTTTCCAAAAAAGGACTAGTATCATAGAAGCTACATTCAATTTGCTACAAATTTTATTCTTACATATTTTTTCAAATTATGGTAATAACCTATTGAAATATTTATGTCAAGTTTCCTCTCTTTTTCTAAGTTTTCATTGCCAGTTAAGGGACTAGGTTGGACCCCCATGATCCTCCACTAACCCAATAGGTCCCCTAGCTTTTCCATCTCCTCAAAGGTGGAACCCTATTTCCTTTGGTTCATTTTGGTGAACCTGACCTTCAAACCCTTTATTTCTTATTTGGAGTGCTTTAAAGTCATAGATTTATCTTACATTAACTTTTCATTAGTTCTTGCATTAGTTAATTTGGATTTAGGGCTTCTAAATCTTGCATTAGTGAAAAGTGTATATCGGTTGCAATTTTGCATCTTGCATCATTTAATTTCACTAAGAATCTATAATTGCAAATAGTCAAGTCAATATACAAGTTAGAAACCTTAGAATCAACATAGAATTTGTTGAATTTAGTGTTAAAATTCTAATATGGGACTCATTCACCTATCTGGGTGATTTAGTCTTGGTACAGGTCTTTACTCCTGATTTTTGGGAATTTTTTATTAACTATTTTTCAATATCCAAACCTATCAAAACCCCTAGATGGGATTAATTTCCCATATGGGAAATTTTTTCCTATATCATACTTGAATTTTCATTTTAGGGAATTAAAAACTTCATTTCTATGCTTTTGTCTATTTTTGTTAGATTTCTATTTCAATTTGTTGATTTTGTATTTCGTTCAGTAGACCTAGCTTAATTGGGTTCATTTAGTGCATTTCTTAGTTTCAAAATTGCGTTCACAACATTTCATTTTCATATTTTTGCATAGCGTAATCAACAAATTACCTTGTTTAGAATCTAAAAATTACATTGCAATTCAACATGGATATGTGCTTTGGTAAGCTTTGGATGTCCTTGAAGTCATTAATGGATGGATGTATCAAATGGTGTTTTCAGAAATGATCCTAATGAAATAGATCTTAGTCATGCTTAATCAACTCCTAATGCATGGCCTCCTTGTGAATTTGACATCATTGGATAAGATCATGACATCATGAACACCTTCATAAATGATTTTCTTAACAACCTTGAGACTAATGCATCCTTTTATCTTTCCATGAAATAACCAATGCAACTTGAGATGTTTGGTATTTTGAGATACAAATTGAGCCTAAGCTCCCTACAATAGGTGATCCTAGAACTTAGATAATCAAGAAAACACTCAACCATCCTATGTTAACAAACTAGCAAATACATCAATAAACCTAGAAGACACATGGAAAAGTAAGCAAACAAGGATGTGATATAACACGCGGACATGAAATTCATCAACTCCTAGAACAAATACCAACTAAGAATACCAAAGTGATAGGATATCAAGATTCTCCTCATGAATTAAGTGTCCTCTTTCCCAAAGAGTAACCAGTTACTCATAACAATGATAAGGATGATAGGATCATCTTAGGTTATCCTCCTCAACATCTAACTCAAGGAATTCATGAATCTAGCAAGCAACAAAATCCTTACAAACTAAAGAAGCTAAAATTACCTTTTCCCATGCCTACAACTAAAAGATTCTTACATACACTTCTAATCCAAGGACTTATAACATTAGCACCCATTAAAGAACATCATAAACCATATGCTAAGAATGCAAACATGACACATTGTCAATATCATAGATTTCTTGGACATAGTATTAATGAGTGTTGTGCTTTAAAACAAATATTTAAATTTTTTGATATCATAGAAATAATCCATTAAGGCATGTCCTTCAAATAATTTCCATGTAATTGTTTTAGGATCTTAATAATCTCACTATTACATCAATTACATTGATTGTAAATCATTTCAAAATTCAAGGATCTCTTTCTCATCACCTATCTTGGCTCATTCTTGTCTTGAACACAGTGGGGGAAAGAATTAGATAGCCTTGTCCTAGTCTTGGCATTTGATGATTGTCCCTTTGTCTAGTTGTTTGCCTTCTATATATGATGAACAAGATTGGGATGTAGATGACTTGCTATAGGTTGACTCGCATGTGCCTTACTAGTCTTGCCTTTGTTTTTATTTTTATGTTATGTGTGTGATTGCATGTGCATAGTGTGATCTCCCCATACGATTATGTTTGATGTATCTCCCTCCTTGTGACATTCCTCTACTTGTATCTACATTATTCTCTATTTCGTAAACATTTTATCTTCCCTTTGTCTTGTGTTTTACTTTTGGGGATGATGCGAGGCGTTGAGACATTTAGTTCTCTTCCATGTTGACCCAAAAAAAAAAAAAAAAAATCTCTTTGTGTCATTCTTCCTATTCCATGAGTATTTGGGGAATGATGAAATTTCTGAACTCTCTAAAAACATTGTAGAGAATACATACTAACCTTGAATCCATGGATCCCTTATGTGATTTTTGGGATTTAATTTTGGGGGCAACCCCTTTTCATGATGTAGCTTCATTTGGAAACAAATGACTTGGGATAGGTTTTTCCAAATAAGCTCTCATGTCCTATTTTTTGTTGAATGAACCAGATATTGAGAGCAGGGGGTGAATCAATATCCACACAAACTTATTGAACAAATTTATTGCAGGACATAATAGATTAAAGCAAGAGTCAAACATCAAGTTCCACAACACATGAACACCATAATTTACATGGAAAACCCAACGAGGGAAAAACCACTATGATAATTAACTCACAATATATAAAGTTATAAAAATATAGATAATAAAGATGCCCACTGCTAGATACAAAAGCTCACTTCTTACAAGGAATTACTATCCGAAATGGAGGCTCACTGCCTATAGAAATAAGTAAACAAAATTTGGCTAACCTCTAGAGTTGAACTAAGGAGTTACATCACATGTGAAGGTTTAGTTCCTTTGATGCTCATAGTATTCGCTTGCATGATCTAATATTCAACCAATATTCAGACACTTCACTAATACACACACTTCTTCTTCTCTTCAAATTCGCATTCACTACACACACATATACTAATTATTCCTCATCGCCTTCTCATCTTCTAACCATGTTGTGTATATCTAATATATCTGCATGGATTGATTAGGTTAGCCTAATTGATGCAAATTTTATTTTCAAGTGTAATTCACCCATGTCATGCAACCTCATATGTGCCAGGATTAACTTGATTAACTTAATACCAAAATACAATCTCAAAAACTGATGCCAACTCATCACCCAATCATATGAATATCTAAGAATACATATATACACGCTTCCAACCATTCTAAGCCTTTTACCAAAATTGTAGATCATATTAATTACCAGAGGAGATATGTGGACCAACATACCAGAGATACCAGATCAAATACCAGATAGGATAAGTGTTATTTGCACATCGATATAGGGTACCAGAAAAACATGGTGACATCAATTACAATATATGACAAACTTGCAACAATCTCCCCCTTTGTCATTGATGGAAACATGTGCAAAAAGTCTGATTCAAAATTCTCCAAAAAAAATTCTTCCAAAGACTTCTCCTTCTTACCAAAACATTCCAAAACTCTCCCCCTTTGACATCAATGGCAAAGGACCCCAACAAGATTTAAAAAAAACATGGTGACATCCAATATTTGAAAATTTTCATTCAAAATTTGAAAAGCTTCAAAACTTTCAAGCATCTAATTTCTCAAACCAAAAAGAATGTTTTCACTTGAAATACCTTTTTGTACCTTTCTTTGATCATGGGATGCAATTTCTTCTACTATAGTACTACAGAATCCATTCTCGTGCACATACTTTCCAATAAAGCTAACAATGTGAAGGAGGATGACAAATCTGTGGATGAGCATTACTTCTCACAATCTTCTGCATCAGAGAGTATTCGGGAAATATTATCTAATCGGACCTACACAATCTCCTTAAGGATCCAAAAGGTTTTGAGTACATCATCCCTTTTCCTCTGCACAATGATCATTTCGCTTGAAGTTCACCAATTGTCAACCTTTTCTTTCATTCTTTGTCTTCAAAAATATCAAATTTCTTTCCAATGTTGTTAACTTTGGATTCTATTACTTCAATTCTGCTTCAGAAGCTATTAACTACAACAAGCCATGAGAGACAATACTTGTATATATCTAACATTTCTTTTATGCATTTCTTTGTCTCTACGATCAGTTCAGATAACCTTTTCTTTGATTTAGAATATCTCTTTTTAACTAGAGCTTCCAACGTATGTCCTCCCAGACCTTCAAGCAACATTCTCTCTTCAACTATTTCAACTAAATTTTAAGGTAAATAATCAATAACAATAAATACATCAATACCTTTATGAAGTAGATCTTCAACTAAAGCATCATCAATTTTAATTATGTCAACAGGTGAGGCCATACTCCACACATCACCAAATTTCTTTATTTTTCCTTTTATTAACATAGACCAGATGCCTTCTGGATTGGAAGATTCTGATTCAGCCAAAGATTCTTCTTCTTCTTTCTTTTCTTCAGGGATAACAATGACATTTTTCAAAGAGATTTTCTTTTCTTCGATTTTGGAGGGGTATCACTAGTGACTAAGTATTCCAATTCTTTTGTCATAGAGGAATAACCTTCCTCAAATTGACTCACCATGACTACACCATAGGTCATTACATTCTGCAACAATAAGAAAAAGTCTTTGCATGCACTTTCTTTATCCTCCAGGATTTCCAAGTCCCTATATATCTATTTTGGAATGGGAATCCTAGATTCCCATTCAACATATTTCTTTCTCAGTAGTGATTTCAGAAAATAAAGTACCAAACTTGTAAGAAAGGACCCAAAATGGAATGGGTATCCTTCTGCCAGTGTCATTTGTGTTTTCTCGGTAATATTTTCAAGAATTCTCTTACAAAGATCAAATTGTATGTTCTCTTTTACCATTTTATGCGCCAAATGAACTGCAATGGCCGAAGTAGAGCCTTCACGATTTCTGAAATATATTTTATAAGAAATTTCGTATGCAACATACCTAACCAAGGCATCACCAATAGTATCCATCAATAGTGCTCAGGGGTCCTTGTTGACTCCCATCAATTCCTCTACTTCCTTATATTTTATAGTCTTCCATCCAAGAAGTTCTCCAACACTGCATAGTCTAGTAACCGCTTCAATTGCTTCCTTCACAATGAGATAAGGTTTTCCCAATACAATGATACCATCCTTGATTTTTCTCAAATGGAATAAGATGAATTATTTTTCAGCAAACCAAGGGAATTCTCCCCATACATCCAAACCTAGGGCTTGTATGTTTCGTAAATCGTTCGATTCCAACCCTAATTCTAACTTCTTTATTTTTTTTATGATCAAATTCATCCATCTCGAATCCTTTCAACTTTAGAGGGGTATTCCCACTTGATACCATTTTAGAGATTTCTATTATAGCTCTCAAAATTTAACAAGACAAAAATATTTAGTTACCTTCTTCTACAACCGCAAGATAGTAAACCTTTCGTCGCCTATTTCGAATATCTACAATGATTTCTTCAAGGTTCATCAAATCACATCAGAGATGCTTGAAGAGAGTTCCACGTCGCTCTTCAGATCCTTCAAATGAATTTTATGATCAAAATGATTTGTGAAATTTCCTTTATACTTCATCATTTTTCCCTAACTCCCATTAATTGTAAAAAGCTGACAAAATTCTCTTCCATTTATATTGAAAAATCATAATTTACTCCACAAAAGAACATGCTTACACCTTTTCTTCCGGTTTCTTTTATATTACTTCTATCCCTTCATTATTTACAACATATCCACATGCCAACACCTGATACAGTGTATTTTTGGGGGTTTAATTTATTTTCTGATAAAGCTCCCCCTAAGATCATGCTAGGTCTAATTCCCGAAAGATTCATCTACACCGGATGAGGGTATAGATGTATTAGTAGACTCTTATCCTTCTTTATTTTTCCATATGTAATGTCCCCTTCTCGAGCATGATCTTTCCAGTTGACCATTGGCCTATTCCGGAGACCCGTAGGCTTGTCGGAAGGTAAAATTAGGGTTTCTTGTTTTGAAGGATGCTCTTGCTTGAGGGTGGTTGATTCAATGGCGGATTCTTTCTGGGTTTTCAGAGAGCTTCGCAGTGATATGTTTTCCTGGCGTTCTGAGCATTTTCAGGAATTTACTATTTTTAGTAAATTCTATTTTTGGCAGTGGTCCTGTTGGCTTTGGCACAGTCGGCTTTCTACTTCAGGCAGATCAGTTGGCTTACTCATTTTTGGCTTTGGGGCATAACTGGAGAGATAAGTCGAATTATTTTAATTAAGTCATGTTTTAATGTTATATTTTAACATTGACCCCTTGGCCTAGCAACTTCACTTTAAGTTGTTTTTAAAAGATGTTCTTTATGGGTAGGCGCCTCATTGAGGAAAGTAATATTATTAAAAGATTTAATCCAAGCTAAAGTTGGGCGCCAACTTCAAGGAAGAAATAAAGTTTATATTAAAAGTCAAATTTTGCTTGGAAAAGTGGGACGCCATCTATTGGAGGATTAGGGTTTGACTCAACAAAGAAGATTAGGGTTTCGAGAAGAGTCATCTGGAAATTATAAAAGGAAGCCATTGGTTATCTTTTCAGCATCTTTTGTCTACAGAAATGTTATGCTGCCGGATTGGCTTTGGGATTGCTTCGAGGAATGAAAGCCTCCTAGCTTGGCATTGCTTCTCGCTTGAAAGATAGCGACTAGTGGTGAAGTAGTTTAGTGTTGAGTGATTTGTAGTGGATTTCTGCATTGTAATTCATTGTGTGGTTTTGTAGATCAGCTTATTTGCATTTTAGTGAAATTCTGGAGTTGCATTTTCATTACAGCAGATTGTCTTTTTATTCATAAGTCAAAAAATACAAAAAGAATCGTTCTGGGTATTGTCTCATTGTGTTTCCCTGTTGGAGGCGACTCTTCATGAATATTTGCAGATTTTAATATGAAGTTTATGATTTTATAAAGCAAATTCGTCATTCCTTGAAGGCCGTACTTTCTGGGGTGTCTTGGGATTCGTGCTAGTAATTAATAACCACTTTCAGTTGCCATTTCTTATTACTAAACTAGGCGCCATCTTTTTGAAGGTCTATTGCATCAAACTTGAAGTCATTTGGATCAGTTTTGAGTGATATATGAGCAATTTAGTGGGTTACAGGCATGCTGGTTATATAATTTAAAGTGCAGGTCTGTCATAACAGATTTGAGGAAATCTGCATTCTCCTTCTTGGATTGGTGTTAGGAAATCATTAAAGGCTTTGTGAAAGATTCCTTATTGTTGCAGCAAATTGAAGAGCTCTAATACTTGATCTTGCAGGCATTATATATTTCATTGTAAGCTGAACAGTAGTACTGTCAGCACTTCTCTTAGTCTTACTTTACTTTCTGTAATCGCAATTGTATTCCTTTGATCTCCGCCATATGGTGGCCTCATTTCCATACTGGAATTGGGTAGCACATACTTGGTGTTGAGTTTGCTTTCAGTATATTAGATGGTAGGGACCCTCTGACCACATGCTCGTCGTTCGCCGGCGCATCCTTGGTTAGAGTTCTTGTATAAGCATTTCAATTAAGACCCTCTGACCATATGCTCGCCATCATTGGCGCCATCCTTGGTTAGAGTTCCTTCCAGCTCTGTTTCGGCATTCAGATCCTCTGACCAATGCTCACGCCTTGCCCTCATCGGGATCCTGGTGTACATTCTGGTTAGAGTTGCTTCAGCATCGTTTTGGTTTAGAGCTAACCTTAACGGGTGCGTTTGTTTGTAATTTGCAATTGAAAAAACAAAAAAAAATTGGTTCGGAATATTTCAGTGGTATTAGAGCCAAGATCCTACCATCCTGTGAAAGTAGTCACTGATTTAATTGTCAGATGAGTGACAGAGATACCAGACACTACATACAGAGAGAGATGACTACAAAAAAGTCTGTACTTGAGTTAATGCAGGAACTGTTTATGCTAATGAAGGATCCTGACATAAGGTGGGGAATCAGAAAGATTTATGCTAAGTCTGAAAGTCGGGATAGAAAGGTGCACATGTCACATCAGAATGATGATGAGCTTGATGAAGATACCTTGACAAATGAAGAGTGTGTGGTAGAGCCTCATAATACGCCCCTTGACTTGCATGCGATAGCAAATGAAGAAGTGCAAGTTGAAGGACATACTATTGGTGTCTTTGAATCCGCTTATGTCCGTTACCAAGGTGATGATGCTGGTAATGATTCCAATGTGTTTGTACCTCCTCTTGTTGAAGATTTAGTGATGGATAATTCTCCTCTTGTTGCTGTTCAAACTCTTCAAGAGTTTTCACAAAATGAATTTATGACAAGTGATCAAGAAGACCCTTTTGGCATGCATATGACTGTTCATGATGAGATCAGAAATACACCTATAGATGATGGGTTCATTGAAGATAAGAATGATAAAGTTTTCCAAACAGCTAGCACTAGAGATTCTTTACTTCATTACAGTGATGGTGTCAAGGGTGGTTTTGGGTTTGATCATCAAACCAAACCATTGGAAATAAATATTAATGAGGATGACAGTTTAAGTGAATTGGGTGGTGACCTATTCAAAGAGTCGACACTCCAAAAGAAGCACGAAGAGCTCATTCCTTTTGATCAAAACAGTCAGCCTCTTACTATTTGGGATCCAGGTGTGGAGTCATCTAGCGAAGATAAGGAACTAGTGTGGGATGAATTCCCTTTTCCTCCGAATGAAGATCAAAAATCAGATTGCATTGCAAACTATGAGGTAGCCCTTGGAGGAGGAGCTGCCTTTGAAGAAGAAGACTGCCTAGCCAAGCTCCATAATGATCTCTTTGAAGTAGTTGCAACCACTAAAGAGGAATATGTGGTTACAAAAACCTTCCGAACAGCGGACAAATATGATTCCTTGAGCAGATTGGATGCTGGCATAATGTTTGATCAAGGAGGCAGTGATGAAGAAGAAGAGCTAGAAGACCATATGGCTCTTGAAGATGTAGAGTTTGAAGGTGTTACCAAGCCCGAATCTGATTTTTCAATGCATGATGTTGGTTGCAAACTTAGGGTCGAAGAAATTGTGGAATGTGTTCCTCTCCATGACATTGAGCATTTTCCTCTAATGGAGGGAGAAAGACATGAAAGCTGGAACAGCTATGATGGCAGCGAGGGCACAAAACAAAGTTCTGATTTTGAAAATCAGTTAGCTTGCAATCCGCCATCTTTGCATATTCTTGAGTGGGAGGAACAAGTCAAAGAGTCCCTTAAGAGGGAAGTGCGAGTTCTATCCCAATTTGATTGCACTCACAGTTTGATTGAAGATTTCTACTGGAAGGCTCAACTTGAAGAAAGAAGAAGAGGAGTTAAGGATGAAGTTGCTCTTCTCAACTTGCAACTTATCAGAGACTCTTGGGAGACATTGAAATCAGATTTCATACACTTGATTGCAGATCGGGATCATGCCGTTGAACTTGCAAAGAAGACCTTCAATGCTTTCCAAGGGAAAGAGAGAAAGGTTGATGAGCTTACTCATGAGCTTGAATCAACAAAGGCTATGCTAGAAGAAACTCTAGTAGCATTAATGGAGGTAGAAGATCAGTTTGCTGATTTCAAACCTTCTAAGGAGCAAGAGAATGCACATAGAGCTAAAGAAATCGAGCAAGTCATTAAAGAGCTCGATAGTCTTGAAGGAGAGTTTGATCTTGTCGGTTTCACAAGAAAATCAGAAATTGCTAGTGCTGATTTGGAGCAGCAAGATGGAAGGAACGAATTCCTAGTGTATGACAATCCTCTTTTTGAACCGGGTGAAGAGGAAGCTTATGAGAAACATTCCTTTGTGGTAGATGATGGGACTTCAAGCCTTGAGGAAATCACTTTTGACACCATTGTTGAAGAGGGAAGTTCTAGCACTTCTTCTAGCAATGGAACAAGGATGCATAAGTTGCATAATGAGGACTTACCTGCTGCTCCTAGTCTCCCCATTCAGGAGGTGGAAAATCAAGAAGCATGGTGGAATGAGGTCACTAATCTTGATGGTCAACAAAGGGATGATTGGCACTCCGATGAAGAGTTCATTCATTTTCTGATGGGGATGCTTGTCAGATTCCTATCGGACTTCCTGCTTACACCATCTTCTCTAAGAATAACTAATTTCATAATGGAGTTTGATGAAGGGTCCATTGAATCCTTCCCGCCATTCTTCTCTCATGATTTTGAATTTGACTTTCTCAATGAATTCAGATTTGTTGAGTACTTCTTGGAGTTTCAGGGTGCGATGATTCAAATAGAACGTATTTCCCAAAGCGTTCTAGTAAAAGTAATTCTCCATTTGCAGAATGGCTCTTCTTTACTTATGATGTGGGGCCCTGGTATCAACTTGCTTTTGACATGTGTCAAGAAGGTATGTGGGAGTGATGAGCCTCAAATTCACTATCCTTTGGATGTTGTTACCTTCTTTGTCAGTCATTTGAAGTTCACTCCTAATGATCAATGGGAGTTTTGGAAAGTAAAGTTGAGCAAGGATTGGTACTTGGCTGTGATGGGATCTTCAGTGGGTTTATTTTTGGCTGTAGATATGAGCAGACATGATTTTTTGGGTGCTGATTTTCAGTTTGGCAACAGCTATCTATCTCCTTGGATGCTGATTTTCATAAAATCAGATTTCAAGTTGATCATTTCAGTCTTGTTGGGTTGCTGGTTCATTCAATTTCAGACCTTCCAATTTCTTTCGAGGGACAATTTATGGCTTCAAAGGAGAGAATTGGTGGTGTGGACTGAGCACGATCAAAATTTGGAAAGAAACCATACTCATTCTAATGGTTTTCTTGGTACATATTCTTGTACAAATAATTGGAGCAGCAGACCATCGCTCGACTTGGCTTGGCATTTCAAGACTTCTACTGCTGAGATCCTGTTCAATGTCTTGATTCTACATTCTGAGACTCTTGTGGTTGGAATTGTGAAAAACTTCTTCAGACTTCATAGTTGTGCCATGATAATTCAGTTGAGGCATAGGGAATTCATGTGGAATCATGAGTTTGAGTTTGTTGAGTTCTTGCAAAGGATAGCCTTCCTCTTCGCAAGAAGAGTTGAAGATGTCACATTTGCAGTCATGGTTTCGTTTGTTACCATGTGGAGGTATGCTGAGGAGATTAGTTATGAGTTGAGTGACCTATCCTTCTTCTTGCCTAGAATTGTGGTTGACAGTGGTATTGTTGTTACTGTTGACTCTGGGCATCTTGGACGTGAGACGTTGCATGATATTGATCTTAGTCCTTTAAGATCTTTCAGTTGGATTATCATGGATGGTAACACTTTGGAGTTACAAGGGAGGTTAGTGCAGCATTGGCATGATGTTTTCACTGATGTGATCAGAGTGGTGCAGCAGTGGCATGGTGGGTCCTTCCTGAGATGGATTTGGGAACTTGGGATCATACTTGTTTTGGTATGGATCAGTTTTAAATTTTCTAGAGTTATAGCGATATTGCTTGACGACAAGCAATTTTGGGAAGGGCGGATTGTAATGTCCCCTTCTCGAGCATGATCTTTCCAGTTGACCGTTGGCCTATTCCGGAGACCCGTAGGCTTGTCGGAAGGTAAAATTAGCGTTTCTTGTTTTGAAAGATGCTCTTGCTTGAGGGTGGTTGATTCAATGGCGGATTCTTTCTGGGTTTTCAGAGAGCTTCGCAGTGATATGTTTTCCTAGTGTTCTGAGCATTTTCAGGAATTTACTATTTTTGGCAGTGGTCCTGTTGGCTTTGGCACAGTTGGCTTTCTACTTCAGGCAGATCAGTTGGCTTACTCATTTTTGGCTTTGGGGCATAACTGGAGAGATAAGTTGAATTATTTTAATTAAGTCATGTTTTAATGTTATATTTTAACATTGACCCCTTGGCCTAGCAACTTCACTTTAAGTTGTTTTTAAAAGATGTTCTTTATGGGTAGGCGCCTCATTGAGGAAAGTAATATTATTAAAAGATTTAATCCAAGCTAAAGTTGGGCGCCAACTTCAAGGAAGAAATAAAGTTTATATTAAAAGTCAAATTTTGCTTGGAAAAGTGGGACGCCATCTATTGGAGGATTAGGGTTTGACTCAACAAAGAAGATTAGGGTTTCGAGAAGAGTCATCTGGAAATTATAAAAGGAAGCCATTGGTTATCTTTTCAACATCTTTTGTCTACAGAAATGTTATGCTGTCGAATTAGCTTTGGGATTGCTTCGAGGAATGAAAGCCTCCTAGCTTGGCATTGCTTCTCGCTTGAAAGATAGCGACTAGTGGTGAAGTAGTTTAGTGTTGAGTGATTTGTAGTGGATTTCTGCATTGTAATTCATTGTGTGGGTTTGTAGATCAGCTTATTTGCATTTTAGTGAAATTCTGGAGTTGCATTTTCATTACAACAGATTGTCTTTTTATTCATAAGTCAAAAAATACAAAAAGAATCGTTCTGGGTATTGTTTCATTGTGTTTCCCTGTTGGAGGCGACTCTTCATGAATATTTGCAGATTTTAATATGAAGTTTATGATTTTATAAAGCAAATTCGTCATTCCTTGAAGGCCGTACTTTCTGGGGTGTCTTGGGATTCGTGCCAATAATTAATAACCACTTTCAGTTGCCATTTCTTATTACTAAACTAGGCGCCATCTTTTTGAAGGTCTATTGCATCAAACTTGAAGTCATTTGGATCAGTTTTGAGTGATATATGAGCAATTTAGTGGGTTACAGGCATGCTGGTTATATAATTTAAAGTGTAGGTCTGTCATAACAGATTTGAGGAAATCTGCATTCTCCTTCTTGGATTGGTGTTAGGAAATCATTAAAGGCTTTGTGAAAGATTCCTTATTGTTGCAGCAAATTGAAGAGCTCTAATACTTGATCTTGCAGGCATTATATATTTCATTGTAAGCTGAACAGCAGTACTGTCAGCACTTCTCTTAGTCTTACTTTACTTTCTGTAATCGCAATTGTATTCCTTTGATCTCCGCCATATGGTCGCCTCATTTCCATACTGGAATTGGGTAGCACATACTTAGTGTTGAGTTTGCTTTCAGTATATTAGATGGTAGGGACCCTCTGACCACATGCTCATCGTTCGCCAGCGCATCCTTGGTTAGAGTTCTTGTATAAGCATTTCAACTAAGACC
>CM021100.1:382348369-382467106 GCA_007115665.2 Sequoiadendron giganteum | reverse complement strand
ACTGTGAAGTACCAAATTTAGAGGCGGGAAAACTCTTCTTATTTTCTTTGGCTAGAGTAGCCCTCACTTTGTTGTATTATTCAACTAACTTATTATTATTTTCCATTAATTTCAAATACCTTTCCTGAGTAATTTTTGCAGTGTCACACTTAACATAGTTGAGTGCAATGTCAAAATTGTAGCCTATGGAGTTGTGTTCTCTGAAGATCTCCCTATGATAAAATCTTTAGAAAGGTCAATCATCGTTCTACTGAGACTACATCTCCTTAAATCTAGAGTTAACAACCAAATAACTAATGCATGTAGACTGAGGCTAAACCCTGAACCAAAAGTATTTTCATCAAATGTTTGTTCTAAGACCAAAGCATCTGGGTCATTCCTAATTGCATCCAAATATATTATGGAAGATAAATTATATCCTAGCATCACCATCATTTCACTATCTTTAATTAATCTTCTAGCCTCCATGGGATTCATTTGCTCAATTTCTTGAACTAACTCTTCTTCAATCTTCTTTATTTATTCTTGTTGGGAAGGATCAACTCCCTCAAGTGCCTTTTATATTTTATCATTTATTTCTTGAGCTTTCAGCTCAACCATGAATTCCCAAAATTCCCTTGTTGTCACAAAAGAGTCATCTTCCAAAAACTTGGCACAAGCTAGAAGCTTTGCATCATTGTCCTAGCTCTCACCATATTCCCAAGGCACCAACATATCATCTAGAAAAAATATTCTCATTACATCTCCAACATCAGGGTAGGATAATTCTTGTTCTATCCTATGTTCAATAAGATCTAACTCAATAGAAATTTGTTGTACATCTGCTTTAGCACCCTGTGCTTCATCAATATTTATAGGAGGAAATTCCATAATAAGAATATACTCAATATCCATTGGCTTTTGTTGAACCTCTACTGGTATAGGTTCTTTTGATTGGCCACGAGTCTCCAACAAATGTTCTTTCAAGACACTTTGAGCCAACTTCTCTACTTGTTGCACCTTTTCCAGGAAAATTCCATCACTAAAGTCACTAAGGATAAATTCCATCCTTTTGAACTTGTCAATGATATGTTTGTATGGGCTTTCATAATAATAATTATTTGCAAGATCTCTCTACTCAACCTCAAAAACTTTCAACCATACGCTTTCTCTATCCTAGACAACAATCATTATAGGAATTTTTTTTATCACATCTTCTTTAAAGTAGAAGTTATGAGGCCCATACCCTAAGATTCCTCATTTGATATTTTATTTGTCGATGACCCCTTCTGGATCAAACCTTATGATAGGTTTTGTACCTATCCTCAAGTTTCTTATCATTATACCAAACAACTCATAGGATTCCTTGGTAGTGACAACAAAGTAATCAAAAGAGAAAGTTGTTGCAATAATAGAAGCCTTCCTCAACAACCTAAAGTTCTCAGCATCACTATTACCCATTTGCCACATAATCTCCATAAATTCCAAACTATTTGAAACAAAAATAGGCAATAAATGTGGAGCCGCAATAGTTCCATAGCACCTGATAATAGTACAATTGTCACACAAATACCAGTCTCCCCAATTGCATTCATAATTGGGGTCATCTCCACATTCTCTTGGTCTCAACAAACCTTTGATTTCCTTAGGTATTCTCTCGGTTGGCCTCACTCCTAGTTGCATAAAAATAGTATTCTTTATTGTATAACAAAATGCAACATAATTCAAAGTAGAGCAATGCAAATCTGAGATATAAGCCTAGATCTGTACAAGAAACTTATCGTTTCTTTCATCCACCTGTCTCAATTTTAGGGCTCAATCAAAAACCTCTCTTCCTTGATATAGAAGCATATGCATGAACAATGAATAATGTCTAAATATCAATGGGGTATTCATCTCTTTCAACTTTATCAATTCATAATGTAATTGCTTAGCAACATGGTGAGCATAGTCAAACCACTTTTGTTGGTTCTTGTGTTGAATATCCATAATTATAACTAACATGGATGGTGTTATCCTTCCATCACACTTTATTCCAAGCACATGAAAAATCATATAATATGTATACATGAAGTAATAAAAAAATTCTTCACAATCCAATGGCTCAACTTATTTGAGTGCAACTATAGAACCCTTCTCTCATCTGTACTTTGGTAACTCACCTCTTTTGTACCCAACCCTGTGATCAACATATTCCCTCTACAACTTCTCCATGCTAATATTTTCATTAGTGTTAGGGTTCATATTGAAAATATTTATGAATTTTATTCTCTTTATTTCTTGAATGTTCCTACCATCTGTGTCAGTGATAACCCTATTGACATCATCATACCTATTTGTGAGTTGCAACATTAGGTTTACCTCCAAAAAAACATTAGGGAAAACCAATTCCCCAAGTCACACCCCTAAACATTCTGACCAAGGTGTACAACTTCTCTCCTTATTATAGAGTACATGAATAATTCCCATCCAGGATTTAGCACAATGATGTCACCAATTCCTCCTGCAAGGGCCTAAAAATTTGTTGTCAATATTCCTTCTCTTGTGGCCTTCTAGTTGTTTCCCTTGGCATCTGGAGGCTAAAATTTGTCCATAAAACAAACATAGCTCTTTGGTTGCTCATTCTTCCTATCAGGACCTTCAAACCTTGTGGCATTTCTTGGGAAACTTCTTGTTTCTTTCTCTTGGATGTAGGCTTAGAGGAAGATGATTCACCTGGATAACTCATCCTACCTTAAGCTAGGTTTTTTTTAAATATGATTTCAAACTAGGTCTCGAATTGGCCATCTAAGCCTTAACAATTTACAAGTGAGGAATAATTATATCTTCTCTATGCTACCCTAGCTAGAGATACATACCAATTCATACAATTTCAAAATCTTATTTTCACCCTAGCAAGAAATTATAGACATTTTGATCTACTGAGACAATTCTTGCAAAAGAATGAAATTTTGCAAGGTTCAACAATGACTTACCTAGGAAAAACTTTTGCAACTCTCTTTTTTCATTGTCATTGTCACTCTACTATCCTTCTTAGCTTCTCATGTGTAAGATTGAAATAAAAATGAACATAGACTCTTATATAACCATTTAGCTAAGTATAGTCACTATTAATGGTATAAGAAAGCTCGAGTGAGGGAAAACACCCACTCTCTTAGTTGCCCATTCTTGTTTGAATTCGAAACATTGATTTACAAGGTTTAAAACTTCATCCTATGGTTCACATGTCTTCACTATCCCATGATTCCTTTTTCATGATTTTATATGTACCGGATGATGGACGAGGAAAATGCTACATGTCACCCTCACAAGTATTGCATTGGGCATCACTAGCTCCAAATCTTCTCTAGGGTCTCATCTAACGATAGTAAGCGAGCCAATGATGAGATACAAGTCATTGATCTTAATCACAAAACAATCTTGGCCAAAAGCTATACTTCCATTGCTCATCACTTGTTGTCCTTCCCTTCGCCGATCTCAATTGGCAAGGCTTTAGTTCAACCTGATGGGAGGTAACTCACACATCGACAGTCGCGGGTTCACCCTTAGCTTACACAGAACAACTAGTGATAGTTAAAGGGCCAAGGATGGGTTAAATGTTTAACCGCATCGCTCATCAAGTGCTTCTTCTTAGCGGCAGTACAAGAACATGCTAGGGGTGGTGAAGCTAAAATGGTGAAAAGAATGTAACATCGCTCATCGTGGGTTCTACATGGACCGGTTGAATGAAATGTACGATGGGAGATAGACTGCTCGGGGATTGACATAGGTGTTTTAAATTAGGTGGACTAGAACCTGTTTTAAAAGGGGACCTCCTAGCCACAACTACAAAAATAATGTTGGTGCGGGTAAAAAAATGAGGCTCGCGACCATAAAATGATTATGAGGTAACCGGTAGCTAGATCCAACCGATCAACAAAAAATTGAAATCTCAAGGATTAAACAAGGTTATAAGTTTAAATAGAACCCTTATACCCCTAACCCTAGTGACAAGAATACTTGAGCTATCAGGATTTAATCATGAAATTTGGTGGAACCATGAAATTTTTGTAGGGGTTCCACCAAGAAAAATCATAATTTAGTGTTTTTGGCTTATATGTTCCAGATCTAGTGATCTGAGACTCATATGCCACCTTGGGCATATGGGCCACACCTAGGTTTCTAGGCTCGATCCTAAATATTGCATTGAACTTAACATTTCTTGAAGTTTGTATCCCAAGTTTAAGCTACTATGACTCATATGCCCAAACTAGCATATGAGTCCCACTTTAGCTTAGTCCTATTTTGAATTCAATTCTTGGTGATATTTTATTCTCCTAGATCTGATGGTTGCTTGTAGTGTTGGAATTTTGAGAAATTTGGCATAAAAAAGTATAAATACATGGTATTTCACATAATTTCACCTAAGAAATCCTAGAAAGTCTTCAAGCAATGAAGAGTACTTTCACAAGAGCATTCAAGAGTTGATTATCAAGTTTTTTTAACATCAATTTAAGATTCAAGCATCATGTCAAAGTCTTCATGCATCATGTGTTTTTGTGAGCTAACATTTGTGATGTAGGTTTTCATGATTCAAACAAGCATTCAAAAAAAAATCTCATATCAAGATCAAGAGTCAAGATCAACATCCATTGGAGCCATTTCACACAATATTTCAGCCTTTATATCAAGGGTTTTGTTAGTTGTAACATTTCATATTG
This sequence comes from Sequoiadendron giganteum, assembly GCA_007115665.2. Taxonomy (NCBI): domain Eukaryota; kingdom Viridiplantae; phylum Streptophyta; class Pinopsida; order Cupressales; family Cupressaceae; genus Sequoiadendron; species Sequoiadendron giganteum. The sequence goes on along the minus strand of CM021100.1, from coordinate 382,462,427 downwards.
TTCATTCATCATGACTTCATTTTATTTCATTTCATTTCAAGGTTTAATTACCCAAATGGGGTTTGACCAAGGCAAACCCCTATTCCCTAACACAATTTTTTTCCCTCTTCATGCATGATTGCAGATCTAGGTGATTTGGAGCTTGAAGATCATTGGAAGACAAAATTGCCAGATTGTAGAAAGTTGTCAAAGTGTTCAAGAAGTTGTCATTTTCGTGGAAGCTCTTGTATAGGCTAGAATTCAGACTTTCAGACTTGAAGATTGGACAAGATGAAAGCTACAAGAGAACTCTTTAGGATAAAAAAGTTTCATTCAAATCCTAATACTGGGATTAAATCACCACCTTGGGTGTATGAGTCCTAGTATACCCCTTTTAAACAATTTTCTATAGATCCTAGTTTGCTTGTAGGTGATTCTAGATTCAACCAGAAAACCCTAGACCAGGACTAAATTTCCCAATCTAGTGTATCAGTTCCAGTGTACATCAAAAGTCAAAATTCTAGAGTTTTAGACCTTGTTTTTGACATCTCCAATCTTCTAGGTGATTCTTTGTTTTTCCTTAGTTTCTAATTTTGATTTTAAGTTTCATTTTTAGGTCACATAGATTTTCATATTCCTTTTATTTATTTCCTTCTAATCATTTGCTTAGTGGTGAACCCCCTTTCTAATCACACCTAAGGAAACCCCCTATAAAGAGAGTCCCCTTCCCTCAATTGAATCATTAGGTTGAATTCTTTAGGGTTTCCTAATGAACTAAGAGTGAAATAGATCATGGGGGTCCAAAAAGTGGAGATATGACCCAAAAGTGGCTGAAGACATTTTTATCAAAATTTAATGAAACAAAAAAGGGTTTATTGATAAAAATATTTACCTTTCCACCAATATAAGATATGAATTATTTGGACTTAAATATATAATTATTATTGATTTTCTACATGCATTCTAACTAAATTGTTGATTGATAGGCTAATTGAACAAAAATCTATAATTCTTAAATGATTTGATATTTGTTGAATCCAAAAGATGGAACACATTGTATGCTTCCCATACTATAAAAAAATTCATAACTAATTATTTACTTGCAAAAAATTTATTAAAAAATGTGGCACATCTGGGCATTTGTCGTCTACTGATATTGAAAGTTTCAAATTTTTTATTTTTATTTTTCTTGTACATAGGTTGGTTAGACATACACTTGCTATTTATTTTTTTCCATAAAATTTGGTACTGTTGTATTGAAATTTCAAAATTTCACTAAATAGATTTACATTTTTCCAAAAAAGGACTAGTATCATAGAAGCTACATTCAATTTGCTACAAATTTTATTCTTACATATTTTTTCAAATTATGGTAATAACCTATTGAAATATTTATGTCAAGTTTCCTCTCTTTTTCTAAGTTTTCATTGCCAGTTAAGGGACTAGGTTGGACCCCCATGATCCTCCACTAACCCAATAGGTCCCCTAGCTTTTCCATCTCCTCAAAGGTGGAACCCTATTTCCTTTGGTTCATTTTGGTGAACCTGACCTTCAAACCCTTTATTTCTTATTTGGAGTGCTTTAAAGTCATAGATTTATCTTACATTAACTTTTCATTAGTTCTTGCATTAGTTAATTTGGATTTAGGGCTTCTAAATCTTGCATTAGTGAAAAGTGTATATCGGTTGCAATTTTGCATCTTGCATCATTTAATTTCACTAAGAATCTATAATTGCAAATAGTCAAGTCAATATACAAGTTAGAAACCTTAGAATCAACATAGAATTTGTTGAATTTAGTGTTAAAATTCTAATATGGGACTCATTCACCTATCTGGGTGATTTAGTCTTGGTACAGGTCTTTACTCCTGATTTTTGGGAATTTTTTATTAACTATTTTTCAATATCCAAACCTATCAAAACCCCTAGATGGGATTAATTTCCCATATGGGAAATTTTTTCCTATATCATACTTGAATTTTCATTTTAGGGAATTAAAAACTTCATTTCTATGCTTTTGTCTATTTTTGTTAGATTTCTATTTCAATTTGTTGATTTTGTATTTCGTTCAGTAGACCTAGCTTAATTGGGTTCATTTAGTGCATTTCTTAGTTTCAAAATTGCGTTCACAACATTTCATTTTCATATTTTTGCATAGCGTAATCAACAAATTACCTTGTTTAGAATCTAAAAATTACATTGCAATTCAACATGGATATGTGCTTTGGTAAGCTTTGGATGTCCTTGAAGTCATTAATGGATGGATGTATCAAATGGTGTTTTCAGAAATGATCCTAATGAAATAGATCTTAGTCATGCTTAATCAACTCCTAATGCATGGCCTCCTTGTGAATTTGACATCATTGGATAAGATCATGACATCATGAACACCTTCATAAATGATTTTCTTAACAACCTTGAGACTAATGCATCCTTTTATCTTTCCATGAAATAACCAATGCAACTTGAGATGTTTGGTATTTTGAGATACAAATTGAGCCTAAGCTCCCTACAATAGGTGATCCTAGAACTTAGATAATCAAGAAAACACTCAACCATCCTATGTTAACAAACTAGCAAATACATCAATAAACCTAGAAGACACATGGAAAAGTAAGCAAACAAGGATGTGATATAACACGCGGACATGAAATTCATCAACTCCTAGAACAAATACCAACTAAGAATACCAAAGTGATAGGATATCAAGATTCTCCTCATGAATTAAGTGTCCTCTTTCCCAAAGAGTAACCAGTTACTCATAACAATGATAAGGATGATAGGATCATCTTAGGTTATCCTCCTCAACATCTAACTCAAGGAATTCATGAATCTAGCAAGCAACAAAATCCTTACAAACTAAAGAAGCTAAAATTACCTTTTCCCATGCCTACAACTAAAAGATTCTTACATACACTTCTAATCCAAGGACTTATAACATTAGCACCCATTAAAGAACATCATAAACCATATGCTAAGAATGCAAACATGACACATTGTCAATATCATAGATTTCTTGGACATAGTATTAATGAGTGTTGTGCTTTAAAACAAATATTTAAATTTTTTGATATCATAGAAATAATCCATTAAGGCATGTCCTTCAAATAATTTCCATGTAATTGTTTTAGGATCTTAATAATCTCACTATTACATCAATTACATTGATTGTAAATCATTTCAAAATTCAAGGATCTCTTTCTCATCACCTATCTTGGCTCATTCTTGTCTTGAACACAGTGGGGGAAAGAATTAGATAGCCTTGTCCTAGTCTTGGCATTTGATGATTGTCCCTTTGTCTAGTTGTTTGCCTTCTATATATGATGAACAAGATTGGGATGTAGATGACTTGCTATAGGTTGACTCGCATGTGCCTTACTAGTCTTGCCTTTGTTTTTATTTTTATGTTATGTGTGTGATTGCATGTGCATAGTGTGATCTCCCCATACGATTATGTTTGATGTATCTCCCTCCTTGTGACATTCCTCTACTTGTATCTACATTATTCTCTATTTCGTAAACATTTTATCTTCCCTTTGTCTTGTGTTTTACTTTTGGGGATGATGCGAGGCGTTGAGACATTTAGTTCTCTTCCATGTTGACCCAAAAAAAAAAAAAAAAAATCTCTTTGTGTCATTCTTCCTATTCCATGAGTATTTGGGGAATGATGAAATTTCTGAACTCTCTAAAAACATTGTAGAGAATACATACTAACCTTGAATCCATGGATCCCTTATGTGATTTTTGGGATTTAATTTTGGGGGCAACCCCTTTTCATGATGTAGCTTCATTTGGAAACAAATGACTTGGGATAGGTTTTTCCAAATAAGCTCTCATGTCCTATTTTTTGTTGAATGAACCAGATATTGAGAGCAGGGGGTGAATCAATATCCACACAAACTTATTGAACAAATTTATTGCAGGACATAATAGATTAAAGCAAGAGTCAAACATCAAGTTCCACAACACATGAACACCATAATTTACATGGAAAACCCAACGAGGGAAAAACCACTATGATAATTAACTCACAATATATAAAGTTATAAAAATATAGATAATAAAGATGCCCACTGCTAGATACAAAAGCTCACTTCTTACAAGGAATTACTATCCGAAATGGAGGCTCACTGCCTATAGAAATAAGTAAACAAAATTTGGCTAACCTCTAGAGTTGAACTAAGGAGTTACATCACATGTGAAGGTTTAGTTCCTTTGATGCTCATAGTATTCGCTTGCATGATCTAATATTCAACCAATATTCAGACACTTCACTAATACACACACTTCTTCTTCTCTTCAAATTCGCATTCACTACACACACATATACTAATTATTCCTCATCGCCTTCTCATCTTCTAACCATGTTGTGTATATCTAATATATCTGCATGGATTGATTAGGTTAGCCTAATTGATGCAAATTTTATTTTCAAGTGTAATTCACCCATGTCATGCAACCTCATATGTGCCAGGATTAACTTGATTAACTTAATACCAAAATACAATCTCAAAAACTGATGCCAACTCATCACCCAATCATATGAATATCTAAGAATACATATATACACGCTTCCAACCATTCTAAGCCTTTTACCAAAATTGTAGATCATATTAATTACCAGAGGAGATATGTGGACCAACATACCAGAGATACCAGATCAAATACCAGATAGGATAAGTGTTATTTGCACATCGATATAGGGTACCAGAAAAACATGGTGACATCAATTACAATATATGACAAACTTGCAACAATCTCCCCCTTTGTCATTGATGGAAACATGTGCAAAAAGTCTGATTCAAAATTCTCCAAAAAAAATTCTTCCAAAGACTTCTCCTTCTTACCAAAACATTCCAAAACTCTCCCCCTTTGACATCAATGGCAAAGGACCCCAACAAGATTTAAAAAAAACATGGTGACATCCAATATTTGAAAATTTTCATTCAAAATTTGAAAAGCTTCAAAACTTTCAAGCATCTAATTTCTCAAACCAAAAAGAATGTTTTCACTTGAAATACCTTTTTGTACCTTTCTTTGATCATGGGATGCAATTTCTTCTACTATAGTACTACAGAATCCATTCTCGTGCACATACTTTCCAATAAAGCTAACAATGTGAAGGAGGATGACAAATCTGTGGATGAGCATTACTTCTCACAATCTTCTGCATCAGAGAGTATTCGGGAAATATTATCTAATCGGACCTACACAATCTCCTTAAGGATCCAAAAGGTTTTGAGTACATCATCCCTTTTCCTCTGCACAATGATCATTTCGCTTGAAGTTCACCAATTGTCAACCTTTTCTTTCATTCTTTGTCTTCAAAAATATCAAATTTCTTTCCAATGTTGTTAACTTTGGATTCTATTACTTCAATTCTGCTTCAGAAGCTATTAACTACAACAAGCCATGAGAGACAATACTTGTATATATCTAACATTTCTTTTATGCATTTCTTTGTCTCTACGATCAGTTCAGATAACCTTTTCTTTGATTTAGAATATCTCTTTTTAACTAGAGCTTCCAACGTATGTCCTCCCAGACCTTCAAGCAACATTCTCTCTTCAACTATTTCAACTAAATTTTAAGGTAAATAATCAATAACAATAAATACATCAATACCTTTATGAAGTAGATCTTCAACTAAAGCATCATCAATTTTAATTATGTCAACAGGTGAGGCCATACTCCACACATCACCAAATTTCTTTATTTTTCCTTTTATTAACATAGACCAGATGCCTTCTGGATTGGAAGATTCTGATTCAGCCAAAGATTCTTCTTCTTCTTTCTTTTCTTCAGGGATAACAATGACATTTTTCAAAGAGATTTTCTTTTCTTCGATTTTGGAGGGGTATCACTAGTGACTAAGTATTCCAATTCTTTTGTCATAGAGGAATAACCTTCCTCAAATTGACTCACCATGACTACACCATAGGTCATTACATTCTGCAACAATAAGAAAAAGTCTTTGCATGCACTTTCTTTATCCTCCAGGATTTCCAAGTCCCTATATATCTATTTTGGAATGGGAATCCTAGATTCCCATTCAACATATTTCTTTCTCAGTAGTGATTTCAGAAAATAAAGTACCAAACTTGTAAGAAAGGACCCAAAATGGAATGGGTATCCTTCTGCCAGTGTCATTTGTGTTTTCTCGGTAATATTTTCAAGAATTCTCTTACAAAGATCAAATTGTATGTTCTCTTTTACCATTTTATGCGCCAAATGAACTGCAATGGCCGAAGTAGAGCCTTCACGATTTCTGAAATATATTTTATAAGAAATTTCGTATGCAACATACCTAACCAAGGCATCACCAATAGTATCCATCAATAGTGCTCAGGGGTCCTTGTTGACTCCCATCAATTCCTCTACTTCCTTATATTTTATAGTCTTCCATCCAAGAAGTTCTCCAACACTGCATAGTCTAGTAACCGCTTCAATTGCTTCCTTCACAATGAGATAAGGTTTTCCCAATACAATGATACCATCCTTGATTTTTCTCAAATGGAATAAGATGAATTATTTTTCAGCAAACCAAGGGAATTCTCCCCATACATCCAAACCTAGGGCTTGTATGTTTCGTAAATCGTTCGATTCCAACCCTAATTCTAACTTCTTTATTTTTTTTATGATCAAATTCATCCATCTCGAATCCTTTCAACTTTAGAGGGGTATTCCCACTTGATACCATTTTAGAGATTTCTATTATAGCTCTCAAAATTTAACAAGACAAAAATATTTAGTTACCTTCTTCTACAACCGCAAGATAGTAAACCTTTCGTCGCCTATTTCGAATATCTACAATGATTTCTTCAAGGTTCATCAAATCACATCAGAGATGCTTGAAGAGAGTTCCACGTCGCTCTTCAGATCCTTCAAATGAATTTTATGATCAAAATGATTTGTGAAATTTCCTTTATACTTCATCATTTTTCCCTAACTCCCATTAATTGTAAAAAGCTGACAAAATTCTCTTCCATTTATATTGAAAAATCATAATTTACTCCACAAAAGAACATGCTTACACCTTTTCTTCCGGTTTCTTTTATATTACTTCTATCCCTTCATTATTTACAACATATCCACATGCCAACACCTGATACAGTGTATTTTTGGGGGTTTAATTTATTTTCTGATAAAGCTCCCCCTAAGATCATGCTAGGTCTAATTCCCGAAAGATTCATCTACACCGGATGAGGGTATAGATGTATTAGTAGACTCTTATCCTTCTTTATTTTTCCATATTTTTTTCATTTCCTGCTTAACTTCTTCCTTGTCAATCTTTTCCATCTGTTTATTATCTTCCACCGGATCAGATTGCATTTCCTTTCTATTTCTGCACACCTTTGAGATATGTCTTGGTTTCTTGCAATAGTACCATACTATATTTCTCTAACTTGTTTGATTTCCATTATTCCATGTTTTGCATTCATTCACTTTATGTCCAAACATGTTACAGGTATAAAAATAGCCATTGAATGATTGATTCATCATTTTTCCATTGAAACTATTCATCATCATCTGACTAATCATCTTTATTGAAGATCTGCACTCAGTACCTTTATGTCCTATCTTCTTGCATGTATAACATTTTCTAGAGAAGGGACCAAAAAACTAATTCAACCTACTCCTACACTATGTTTCCTTATGACTAGATTTATTGCATGAAAAACAATCACCTCTGAATGAAGAGTACCTTTGTGCATTTGGTTGTCTAATAGGTGGTTTCCTTCTAGAGTATCTTTTCTTCTTCCCTTTGTCTTGATTCTTTTGATCAGTTACTGGATTTGAGTTCTGCATTTTTCCATTAACTTCATTACCTAAGCCACTTTTGTATTTAGGGTATGTGTAGGATCATGATGGGCCAAAAAGTGGCAATATCTAAGTGATATGATGGCCCATGTGGCTGACGAATTTTAACCCATAATTGATGAAATGAAATGGGGTTTTAAAGGAGATTCTTAGCTTTCCACCAATATAAATTATACTTTACTTTAAATTTAATAAATAATTATTATTCATTTTCTATTTGAATTATGACTAAAGTCCTAATTGATAGGTTGATTGAAAAAAATCTATAGCTTTCAAACTGTATCACATTTTTTTAATCTGAAACATGTGTCACATTCTATGCTTGACATGCTATAGGATTAAAAAAAGTAAAATTGAATTTAACGATTTTTTGACCAAGTTAAGGTGGTTAGACATACAAGTTTTTTATATTTTTTAAAATTTGTAATAAAAGAATCATAATTAATTATTTACTTGGAAAAAAATTACAAAAAAATATGTATCACATCTAGACACGAGTCCCCTACTTATATCTAAAATCTTATAAACATATATTATCATTTTATCGTGGTTAGGGTGGTCAGAGAGACACCTACTTCTTATTTTTTCCCTGAAATTTAAGTACTACTGCATTGAAATTTAAAATTTTCACCAAATAGATTTTTAAAAAAAAAAAAAACCTAGTAGTTTAGAAACTAAATTCAATTTTCTATAGATTCTATTCTTACATATTTCTGAAATAATATAGATAACTTATTCAAATTTTTATGTCAAGTTGCCTAACTCTGATTTTCTGAATTTTATTACCACTTAAGGGCCTGTTTTTTCCATGATGATCTTGCACATACCCTTTAGAAGGTTTTTATCCTGCTATCAATTCATCAAGCTTGGTGGAGCTTGTCTTAAAGTCATCTTCACAGAGTTTTTATTTCTCAAGTTCTACTTTCACATTCATCACTTCTTGTTCAAGCCTACAACAATCATCATCTTTGCTTTGTATCATTGTTTTCAAACATTTTTTAAATTTCTTCTTTTCATCTATCTTCATTTTTAGTCCGGTATTCTCATCATTTGCTTGTTTTAATTCCTCACTCACTTCTCTATATCTTTCTTTAATTTTTTTTATCCACTCTTTCAATTTTTAGATACATTCATTTGTTTCATCAATATTTTCCTTTGGGTCTCTATTTTAAATTTCAGCCTTGTTAAGATCCTCAAGGGCAGTCTGAAGCTCCTCTTTATCCATTTGTTCAATCTGCAGGATCTCCCTCAAGCTGTCAAAAATTTTCATTGAGGAACCAGAGCTTTGATACCAATTGTTCAAACAAATCAGATACTGAGATGGGGGGGTGAATCAGTATCCACACAAAATTATTGAACAAATACTTACAACTTTATTACAACACATAACAGATTAAAGCAAGAGTCAAACATCAAGTTCCACAACACATGAACACCATATTTTATGTGGAAAACCCAATGAGGGAAAAACCATGATGAGGATTAACTCAAATTATATAAAGTTATAACAATACCGATAATAAAGAGGCTCAGTACTAGATACAAAAGCTCACTGCTTACAAGGACTTACTGTCCAAAATGGAGGCTCACTACCTATAGAAATAAATAAGCAAAAATTGGCTAACCGCTAGAGTTGAACTGAGGAGTTACACCACATGTGTAGGTTTAGTTCCTTTGATGCTCAAAGTGTTCGCTCATATGACCTGATCTTCAACCATTGTTCAGACACTTCGCTCATACACACACTTATTCTTCTCTTTACATTTGCATTCATTGCACACACATATACTACTTATTCCTCATCACCTTCTCATCTTCTAACCATATTTTCTATATATCCAATATATCCACATGCATTGATTAGGTCAGCCTAATTGATGCAAATTATATTTTCAAGAGTAATTCCAAAAAAAAATGTTACCATTTATCATTTTCTACTTTAAAGTAATTTCTCACAACATGGTTTTTAACAATTTCTTTAAAGTGGGGGTGTTAAGAATGGAAAATTTCCACCTTGTTTACATTCAATTCTTGTCAAACCATGGTTCTAAAAGTCCACTAAAAGAGTTCTAACCCTTTCATTATTCATTTTCCAACTTAAAAATTTATGTTATATCTTTGCCCAAGATATCTTCCATCATACATATATGTTCTTACCCTAACTCATGTATTGTTTGAGTATTGTAGTGTTACAGTAGGAAGTCAGTAAGGCATGAACACCATCAATGAGAATACAACTTATCAGTAGGTGTTACCCTTGAGTTCCTTCAATAACACAATTCACATGAAAAAGGCATAAACACTATCAAATAGACCAATCCATATCAGTGGGACTTGCTTGAATGTCCCTTCAAAAATACAAATGAAGCATCATCAAAGATACAATGGAATGTTAGGAGGAAATATTTTGGAGTCCCTTTAATGGAATGATGCGCATTAAAAAAATAGCATTCATGGCTTGGACTTTCAAAGTATCAATATGGAGGGCTTGTAAATATGTCAAAGTGATAAGGAAATATCAAAGAGACGGTGTAACATTAATCCAACAAAATGTTCGAAGGGATTTTAGGATATCAAAGTAAGATTTTCCCAAGTCCTTTCGATGTCTTGATAACCAATAATCATATCGAAGGGAGGTTTTAATAATGATAGGAACATAAAATAAATCCCTTCAAAACATATGAAAGAAAATAAAACACAGTATTGAGGAGGCTATCGAGGAGACATATAGATATCGGTAAGACAAAATATTGGCCCCTTTGATGGAAGAAAGGGTGCACGATTAACTTGATAAATTCATCAGAAGGTTAGACTTGAACATTCAGAAAAGATGTATCATAGCAAAAGAACATCAAGCCAATGTCAGTAGTCATCAAGTCACCTTTGATATTCCTCTTATCTCTTTCTTGTATATGTGGCAATCTTATATAGACTTGCTGAGAGAAAAATATTGTAGAATGTCATACCAAGGGTGGGAATATGAACACTTAGTTTCTAGAATGTGAATGGTGTGAAGCTTTTTTCTTCCTTCATTCTTATAAGAAGGAAACCAATACCATAGGGAATCTCTCTTGGAAGAGGGGAATTGGATTTTGGAAAAGCATATATGAAAGGCTTGTTTTTTGAATCATATCAATTGAATGATGCTTTCTCTAGTGTTTGAATTCTAGTTATCAATTGATTGTTGAATATCATTCATAAAATTTTACATTCTTGTCTCCATTTTCTTTTCTCCTTGTTATTTAAATTAGCATATCAAGAATGTATTGTTTGTAGAAAAATAATTAATGTTTTGTGTGATTTGTTTAATAGGTTTTCTTCAAGAAATAGTTAAATTCCTTTGAATAGGTCATAGTAATCTAGAGGATTAAATTGGATAAATAGGAACCTGATAAAACATAGTTTTGCATGTTTATGCAGGTCATAAATAATATTATGCCAAGTAATTTGAGTTATAACTAGAAGGAAGACAAACATCAATTTGTATTTTGACTATATTACTTGTAAAAGGCACTGATCAATTCACTTTCTAAAACCATCCTTTGTATCATATTTGAAAATCCAATTTAGATTTTTTATTGTAGGAGTGGAGGTATTTATAGTTTTAAAATATAATTAAAAATCATATTCCATTTTGAAGTAGATTGAACAAGATGATTTAATTGAAAAATTTGCATAAAATTCACAATCTACTCAACACCCACCAATCAGTATTGAGGATTTAATATTCAATGGTGAAAACAAGGTAATACCCACCTAGGCATAGTAGAGCCTAAAGTGTAGGGAATTCCAATCATTTTGATTGATTCCATTCATTTTCCAATTCAATTGTAAAACCAAATTATAAAGATTGGCATACCTTTAGGGTTTTGTAGGCCATTGATGAGGGGACCAACAAATTGGTGACTCTACTAGGGACTTTCTTGTAATAAGCAAAGAATTTGAATCTCAATCTAGAGCTCTAGAAGACTAAAGGACTATTTCAGTATTTTCCTCTTTTCTAAGAAGGAGGTGGCAAATCTAGTCAAAAATCTTTGAGAAATTGTGTATGAGTGATTATTTGGACATCAGATCAAAAATATGTGATTTTAGACATCAAATTATCATAATTTCTCATAGGATGGAAGGTAGAAGATCCTTGCATAAGGGAAGCCCAAATAAGGATGATAAAAGATGGACAAAAAATCATGGTTCAAGGTCCCCTCCGACTTCAAAGAGCAATACTAAATAAGGGGAGCACACCAAATCCACCTGAAATTATAGAGTTGAAAAGTTATACGTGCACAATGAAAACATGAATGCATAAAAAAAAAACTTCACAGTATATAGTAGTCCTTTGCATAGATCAAAATTTAGTAACAATGAAAAATAACCATGAAGGGATCCTCACCATCTTCTTCAAAAAAATTCTTTATCTAAATCTGTCCTAGCCTTTAAGCTTGATCCTCAAAAAATGAAGGAATTCCATGGCCAATGTTGATGAAGAAGCAAGGCAGATAGAAGCACAAAGAGATTATGAGGAAATAATGGCCCAACAATATGTTGAGAACTATCAACATGGATTCATGGAAGGAGTACCACCTACAAGACCCTTCGCAGACACTTATAGTGGTCCTACTACAACAAGAGAACCAACTTGTCAAGAGTTGAAACAAAGGATAGATCAGAAGACAACAATAGTTGAAAGGCTCAAGCTATTAAGGAGACAATATGAATTGGAGAATTAATTTATTCAATTGAGTTCTCAACCTGTTTCAAGTGCATCATAGTATAGACCTATGAATTTAGCCTAGAAATACATGCAAATACTAGTGGTTCTTTGGCCTTGTAGGTATCCCATAACATAGTGGGAAGAAATGGAAGCATAGGTAGTGCTACTCATATACAACATAATGTCTCTACAAAATATATATTAAATCATGTGAATGATCCAATGGCTTCTCAAGGAAATGCTTATCCTATTCCTATTGGCTAGGGAGGGGTAAGAGTTCATAATGAAGGATATAATCAATATATGGGGCAATACCAACATTAATATCATTCTCCCCAGATCAGAATCCACAAGGAAATATGTATAATCCTAGAACTGCTTACCATAATGTAAAACAAGTATTCTACCATCAACCTCAACAACAAGGACTTCAACACCATTAGTACCCGCCTCATCAAAGGAAGAATCTATTTGAAAGAGGTCCAATGAATGTGGATAGACTCAAATAGCTTGAATTTTTGGGCATCTAGGGATATCCAAATGATATTGATAATAAGGTAAGAAAATAAATTCCAAAATTGTCGGATAATAATGCTACTTTAGCAGAAGATCATATAAGAGCATTTGAAATGGTCATGGATAATTTTGATGTGCATCATGAAGATGTTTATATGAAACTGTACATGTAATCATTAGTTGATGATGCAAGAGACTGGTATAAAATTTTCCTGAAGCCTCAATTGGATCTTGGGATCAATTCAAAAGAATATTTAAAGAGCAATATGGTGGTGATTCTGATCCAAAACTTTCTTTGCATGAGTTGTCAAACATCCAAAAAAGTTATATTGAATTAGTGGCAGATTTCAATACTAGGTTTATGAAGTTGTTCAACAAAATTCCACATCATTTGAAACCAATAGATCCTATGTGTTTGGTTTTTTACTTGAAAGCTTTTGATCCAAAAACAGGATATGAAATCAAACAAGAAATCCTCCAGTTCTTGTTGAAGCATTCAAAGAAGCTTTGAACATAGAAAATAATAGAAAGGCTTTAGTGAAAATTGGTAGAAGAGATGAAGTAAAAATACTAAAAAACCCTAAGGCTCATTAAAATAGATAGCCAAAGGAGGAAGAAAAAATAGGAAAGTTTTGGAATTCTATAAAGGATTTATCATATAAGGTGGAAAGAAATGAAAATCGAGTATCTTATGATAAGTCCAATTTTCACAGCAATGAAAGACCAAGGTTATAGGATATGCCCTATAGAACTAATTGGAAGGATGGGAAGCTTTTGGTTGAAGATTAGATGCAAAATTTCCACAAAGAAACACTTGACCCATTAAAGAGACATGGGGCAAATATGGTAGAGTATACTCCATGGTCCATGCCTTGTAGTTTTCCGTATTCCACCAATTATTGTGTGGTTGGACAATCAATCCAAGAATTTGAGATGCCACATGATCAGGAGAGAAATGAGCATACTATAAATATGTTGGCATTCAAGCCTTATGAGGTAGAAAGAAGGAGAATACTGATGAGGAAATAAAGGCACTTACAAATGTTGTTGTAGCACAAGCTATAAGCAACTACAACCTCAGAAAAAGAATTGTCAATGCTAATCAAGGTATACCTACAAATTTTTTCATGAAGAATCAACAGACTAATAAGAAGATTTCCCTACAATGTCAAGAGGATGATGAAAACAAAAATACACAAAGGCTAACTCAAAAATGTGTTCCCAAATATACAATAAATGTTTATCAAAATAAAACAAGGAGTGACCCAAAGCACCAAGTAATGCAAGAGCAGAAACTTACCAAAGTGGAAGTGAGAAAAACAAAACTTTTGATAGGTATGCCCTCTTTTTATATAACTTAGGCTTTGTCTCAAATCAAATTATCATTTCCATTGATGGAAATGATAAAAACTAATGAATATAGAAATAGTTCTATGAAATTGATTTCAAATATTCCAAATAAGGCTAAAATTGACAATAAGGGTAAGAATGAATCATAAAAGAATAAGAGGCAAGTGAATGATTCTAAAGGAGAGGCCATGAAGACTCCTAATATTTACTTGGGAAGTAATTTGGCAAAGAGTCCATCCCAATTTGACCCTTTCTATACCACATTGTTGAGTAATAATAAGTTGGTAAAGAATTGTATGATAGATTCAAGATCATCAATAAATATCATGCCTATGACCGTCATGAAAGAACTTGGTTTATGGGTTGACTCTACATATGAAAAGTGTTATTCCATGGATAATAAATCAATCCTTGTCATTGGTATCATGAGGGATGTGGATATAAAGTTAGTTGCTTATCCTGAAGCTACATATAGGACTGATATTACCGTGGTTAACATTCCACCATATTATGGCATGTTACTCTCAAGATAATGGACTTTTGTAGTTGGTGGGAATTTTTAGTTGGATCTATCATGTGCAACCATAGCTATGAATGTAAAAGAGGTCGAATTGTATAGGGAACCAAGATCTGAGAAAGTTGTAGAAAGAATTGATTCTAATCAAATGAATTTCTTTTATGATTTTTGTCATGAAGGATTGCACCCAAATGCTAAGCTTGGAGGCTCAACAATCCTATGAAACATGGAAACAAATTTGAGCTTGTCGGTTGCTCATGATGACGATGAATATCTAGTTTATGGGTCGGTTCCCCTTTAGATCTCCTAGAAACTAATGAATCTGAGTTAGGCAACTTCACGTAAAAATTTGAATAATTTATCTATATTATTTCAAGAATATGTAAGAATAGAATCTGTAGCAAATTGAATGTAGTTTCTAAAATACTAGGTTTATTTTAAAAAAAATCTATCTGGTGAAAATTTGAAATTTCAATGTAGTAACTTAAATTTCAAGGAAAAAAAAAAGTTGGTGTATGTCTGACCACCCTAACCACAATAAAATGATAATATTTTCTTATAATATTTTAGATATAAGTAGAAGACTCATGTCCCGATGTGATGCATATTTTTTTGTAATTTTTTTCCAAGCAAATAATTAATTATGATTTTTTTATTACAACTTTTAAAAAATATAAAAATGTGTATGTTTGACCTCCTTAACTTGGTCAAAACTTCATGAAATTCATTTTTTTAATCCTATAGTATGCGAAGCATATAATGTGACACATGTTTTGGATTCAAAAAATATGATACCATTTGAAACCTATAGATGTTTTTCAATCAACCTATCAATCAAGACTTTAGTCATAATTCAAATAGAAAATGAATAATAATTATTTATTAAATTCAAAGTAAAGCACAATTTATATTGGTGAAAAGTTGAGAATATCCTTTAAAAACCCTTTTCGTTTCATCAATTTTGGGTAAAAAATGTCATCAACCACATTGGCCATCATATTACTTACATATCGCTACTTTTTAGCCCATCATGATCTTGCACATACCTAAATGTAACACTTTTTAGCATGGTTTCTCTATCTCTTCTATATACTCTCCACACTTTGTTGAAAATGTAAGATATTTCATTATTTTTGTGGAACAAAATGATGAAAAGCCCTCTATTCTCGATGTTTCTTGGTCCTTCTCCTCTTTGAGTATGGAAAGATATTTTTTTTGCATATGGCCATTATTGTGTTGGATTTGACCTTCACTCTTTTCGAGGGTTTGAAAGAACTCAACCCTCTATTTATGGCTTCTTGTAAGCATCTTTACAAGTTTTCACTCCGGGGTTTCATTATGCTTATAGGGTTTCAAAACCCATTGCAACCCCAAGACCTCAGCTAGGCCATGGTTCTTTTTGAAGAAACCCTTCACTTTATTGATGGGGTTTGAGAGATAAAACCTAGATCTACATCTTTGCTTGTGCTTGCTACTGCTATCATTCTTTATCACTATCTTATGATACCCTGAGACCATCTGGGACATGGAAAGACAATACAATATTTCTCTATATTCCTTATGCATGGAACTCACTCTGATTGTGGATACACTCCTTTAAGACTATGACACAGTATTTATATTGAATATCTATAATCATTCGGGTATGTGCAGGATCATGATGGGCCAAAAAGTGGCGATATCTAAGTGATATGATGGCCCATGTGGTTGACGGCTTTATTTTTACCCAAAATTGATGAAACGAATAGGGGTTTTAAAGGAGATTCTCAGCTTTCCACCAATATAAATTATGCTTTACTTTGAATTTAATAAATAATTATTATTTATTTTCTATTTGAATTACAACTAAAGTCCTGATTGATAGGCTGATTGAAAAACATCTATAGCTTTCAAATGGTATCATATTTTTTGAATCTGAAACATGCATCACATTCTATGGTTCACATACTATAGGATTTTAAAAAATAAAATTGAATTTCATGAAGTTTTGACCAATTTAAGGTGGTTAGACGTACGAGTTTTTATATTTTTAAAAATTTGTAATAAAAAAATCATAATTAATTATTTACCTAGAAACAAATTACAAAAAAATATGCATCACATCGGGACATGAGTCCCCTACTTATATATAAAATATTATTAAAAAATATTATCATTTTATTGTGTTTAGGGTGGTCAAACAGATACGTACTTCTTATTTTTTCCCTAAAATTTAAGTACTACTACATTGAAATTTCAAATTTTCACCAAATAGATTTTTAAAAAATGAAAAAAACCTAATAGTTTAGAAACTAAATTCGATTTTCCACAGATTCTATTCTTAAATATTTTTTAAATAATATAGATAACTTATTCAAATTTTTACGTCAAGTTGCCTAACTCTGATTTTCTGAGTTTAATTGCCACTTAAGGACTTTTTTTTTCCATGATGATCCTGCACATACCCATTCTCTTCCATATTTTTGTCATTCCATGTGATTGACATCCTCTGAAAGGTCTATATGTCACTTCTCTTTACTTCTACCAAAACCATGTCACCATTCCTATGATGTTGGGAGTTGCACCTTTTATTTCTTTGACAGTCATATCCCTACCATCATAAGGCTTCCATTATATGACTAAAACCATCCACACTTTTGGCTATATTTAACCTCTATGCATAATCATGACAGTCATTCTTTTCAATCTTTTAAATCTTCAAAGTTATCTACAACATGTGCTTATATGGTATTAAGGATGAACACTTTCTATGTAGATGATGTAGTGGCTTATGTCATCTTCCTTTTGACAGTCACAATGCACTAGTCTATGCTATATTATTATATGGGTCTATGATGATTCCTCTAGTGACTGCAAACACAACATTTCTCTGGTTTTTGGTTCTAGAGGACTATCTTAGAATATTGAACTATGATGAGGCAAGGACTGTCCCTTATTTTATATAAATTCAAGATTGTCTTCATAAGGTTCCCACGCTATGACTTCTCTACTGATTTGTATGATAAGATTATACCTATACTTGCACAGTCAACAAATAAGTTAAGAAAACTAAGAAGCCCAAAATTTATCATGATGATTAGATGGTCTTTATGTGTTGGTGCATGGAGCCTGATTAGTCTCCAAGTGGGAGATTTTCGGTATGTGGCGAGTGATCATGCTATACTGTACACTCTTCATGTATCACCGAAAATGAAAAAAGATGACTTTGTAGAAACCTAATTTATGGAAGCTTCTAAAAGCTTGTTATAAGCGGTTGGAATGGGGAGTTCTAGTATAGAATTATTCACAAGATTGTAATATATTTTGCACTCGATAATAAAATCATTGGATGGCTACGGTTTTATGGATGTAGCCCAAATTTGGTGAACAACATTAAATTCTCTATTTCGTTTTGTTTCTGCTATATTTTTTTGTGTGTTTTATTTCTCTATTATATTGATCAAATTTACATTTAACTTGTTAGATATCTGCCCTCTAACCCTAACACTTATATTTTCTTGGATCTTCATGATAATTATTTATCTGATCTTGAGACACCTTTAACTCTTTGATTTGATGCTTAAAAAGAGACAAGTTTTATATCTGATTTTTTGATATATAAGTGACATGGGATTATGAGCTCTAACATCATTTTATTTGTCACTTGCAAACACCTCTAGAGCTATCAAAAAAGGAATTGAGGATGTAGCTGATAAAAAATGGGCTTTGTCATTCAAGCGATGATGGATCCCTTTTCTTTTACATTTCCTCTTTTACTTCAAGATGTAAACTTTATCTTGTATTGCATCTGATTTAGTTATTCCCACAGCTTGTGTGAGAAACTTATAAGAACATTTCTTGTAATAATTTAAAGCACCTACTCTATGGAAAATTTTATGTACTATTCCTCCTTTCTATAAAGGAATTGCATAATGAAAACTGAAAATTCATTTCATGGAACTATTTTTATGATTATGAGTAACTTTAGAAGAATATTTTGTGTACCTCTCTCCTTCTTCGAAGTAGAAAAAATTAGTGTTGTCCCAACCTAACCTAATGGGGTTGAAAAGCACAATTAGGTAACATTTTTGGTGACTTTTTTATATTCTTTCCTGCTAAGCATCTTAGACAAGTAGCATAAACCTATCCTTTGCAACTCATAAAATCCTTTATAACTCAGTTGTTAGAATTTGAATAGGAACAAAAAAAACTTGAAAAAAAACTACAATGCCTCTGAATAGGACCAGCAAATTGTGCAACAACACTTCTTGGAAAACAAAAATTCAACTGAAATAGATGTGCAATCAAAACTTATTAACTAAAAACTCTACTCTACTATGGTACATTTGCAAACTTTTTCTCTTTAGAAACAATATTCGAGGTGAATCTTGTTGACTAGGATAGGTAACACCTCTCCATCTAGCTTTGAAAGATAAAAAGCATTATGTTGCTTGAATTTAGTAATCACATAAGGGCCATCCCACATGGCATAAAACTTGGTATTCTTACTAGGTCTACATTTAAGCTCCTCCCACTTGAAAACAAGATCACCCTCCTTGAACACTCTTGGGACTGCCTTGCTATAAAAATTCCTTTTCACTAGAGCCCGATCGATCTCCAAATTCCTTAGTTCTTCCTTTCTTATCTCTTCTAACTCCATCAGCTATGCAAGCCTAATTATAATAGGATCTTCCTCTAACATTTCCAATTCCTTAGTCAAATTCATGGTTGGAAATTCAACTGAAATTGGAATCTTGGCTTCTTTGCCATAAGTAAAAACATATGGTGAATTACTTGTAACTCTTTTAGGAGTAATCGTATCAGCCCATAGGGCTAGCTTCAACTCGTCATGCCAAGTCCTTTGATTATCCTCAATTATCTTATTGATAATTCTAATCAATTTCTTATTAGTAAAATCAGCTTGTCCATTACCCTGAGGGTAATAAATGAATGAAGTATTCAGAAATATATTATTTATAATAGACCAATCAAATACTTTCAAGACAAAAAATTCCAATGCATTATCATAAATAATGGAATTAGGAGTACCAAACCTTGCAACTATGTCATGGTAGAAGCTTAGTATGGTTATCTCATTGGCCCCCTTCAATACCACAGCTTCTGAAAACTTAGTAAAATAATCAATTACATTCAATATCCATTTGTGACCTACACTTGAAGGTGGGTTAATAGACCCAATAAAATCAAGGCCCCACTTAGCAAAGGTTTGTTCTACTTGAATTGGATGCAATGGTAAGGTTGCTAGACTTTATTTTCCTATAAATAAAGAGCACTTATGCATTTTATAACCCATTCATGTGCCTCTTTAAACAAATCAGACCAAAAAAAACCAATTCTCATAATCTTAAGAGTTGTTGTTCTAGGTTGAAAATGACCTCCAGAAGGTCCATCATGAAAGTCCTCCAGAATATTATTAATCTGGTCTGGTTCAAGACATCTTAACAAAACTCCATGAAAGTACTTCTTATATATAAAAATCCATCTATGAAAGCATAAGGAATGGCTTGAAGTCTTAAATACCTTCTTTTTGTATTGTCCAAACTTTGAGGATAGTCACCCGTGTGAAGGTCATGTATCATTTATTCAATCTAGTTTGAAGAAGAAGCTGCAACAATAGTTTATTCCTTATTGTTGAGCACTAGGATAGCTTTCTCATCAGGTTCCTTTCTATCCTTTACATCTCCAACCAACTGTTCACATAAGCCTTTTCCCCTAATCAACATTGTAACCTTGATATTGACATCATATTCCATTAACTTAGCTATCCAATCTTCCCTCTTGTTATTGATATCCTTTCTCAAAAAGAAATATTTAACAACATGGTGGGAAACCATCAACTGAATCTTGTTATAAAAAATATGCCTGAATTTCTTAAGACTTCTAATCATAGCTAGGACATGCTTCTCAACAAAAGAATACCTCACTTCATAATCTTGTACAAGTTGGCTAAAGAACACAATAGGCTATTGTAGTTTGTCTTCATTTTGTTGGCACAACATGGTTGAGATAGTATCAACACTCCCAAATTCATAAAGGATAAAATCCTTATCAAAATTAGGATTTATGAGTGTTGGAGATGTTGTAATGGCTTCCTTTGTCTCCTCAAAACTCCTCTTTCCTTCTTTATTCCAACAAAAGGTTTATGTTCTTCTTAAGCATAGAATCTAGAGGCTTCAAAAGAGCTGCAATATTAGGAATACAACTCCTTACAAAATTAATCCTACCTAGAAATCTTTGCAAGCCTTTCTTGTGAGCTGGTAGGGGTAATGCTAGAATAGCAGTAATCCTTTCTGGATCTATTGAAATATACCATGCTAGGAAATAATATGTCCAAGAAGCTTACCTTCATGGACAAAAAACATACACTTTTTTGGGTTAAGTGAAACCTCATATTCTCTACATCCCTCAAAAATCTATCTCAAATGAATGGGATGATCATTATAATTATTTGAAAAAACAATAATGTCATCTAAATAAATCATAACAAAATTTTTCATCAAACCATGGAAATCCATGTCTATGGCTCTTTGAAAATTTTCTCCTGCATTTGACATCCCAAAGGCATCTTTCTATATTCCATGGTTCCCCACTTTGTTGTAAAGTCATTCTTGAACTAATCCTCTTCTTTCACCAAGATTTGCTTGTAACCTGAAAACCCATCTAGAAAAGAAAATTTGCCAAATCTAGATACAACCTACAAAATCTACTCTAGAGAGGGTAGCAGATAGTGATCCTTAAGAGAAGCTCTATTTAGGTCCCTGAAATAAACACAAAGTATTTTATTCATTTTTCTTCCTCACAGCCCAACTATTAGATACCCATGAAGTATTTTTGATGGAAAAAATGATATTACTTTCAATTAGCTTGCTTAACTCAACTTTCATTAGATGTTCCAATTTTGGATTCAAAGGCCATTTTCTTTTTCATACTAGATTTTTTTTAGATTCTATCTCTATAGTATGTTGAGCCAACTCAAGGTCAAAACCCTTCAAATCATGGTATTCCCAACCAAACACATTAGAAAAAATCTTGAGAAAGTAAAACAATTGCATATTTTTCCTCTAAAGTTCATACCTTGCCAAGCTTCAAAAGCTTTCCCTTGAGTATTTCAAGGTGTTCATAATGATCCTATTTGATGGAAATACATGATCATCTATATTGAAAATTGATTCAAGGGTTACCAAACCATTTGGTAACTTGTTTTTCTTAAGTTGAAGAATCTAATCTTTAGACTGTTGAGACAACTTTTGCTGACTAGAAGCTGAAAATTTAGCTTCTTCAATCAAGAAGCTAATAATATACTCATCACTGTATGAAATCTATGCCAATAAATATTATCTATAATAATAGGCCTAACAAAAACTTTGGCATAGTTCTCAACATCAACATTCTTCATCTCAACTAGAATATCAAACTCAGCTCCCATGATAGCCAGTTTATCAACTTGTTTAGTTTGATTGCTTGGTATGGACAAGAAGTTAAATGCATCAAACTCTTCAATAATGTACCAAACTCTATTTTTATACAAATTCAACAAGTCATTTTCAGTGGCATTGATATTCCTTACTTGATTGACCACTAATTCATTATCCCCAAACACCTGAAGGAACTTTACATTTTTCTTTCTAGCCCATTCTAAACCATGAAAAAGTGCTTCATACTCAACAGTGTTATTAGAACAACTGAAAGAAAAATGAAAGGCTGAATAATATCTCTCACCAATTGGATAAACTAGCATAACACCTCCACCAGTACCAACCTTGCTCCTTGAACCATCAAAATACAAACTCCATAGCTCATTAGACTGTTGTATTTGATGCACCTTTCTATCCTTTATCAAATTTGAGACAACAATGCCTTGCTCTTGAATCATGTAAATTCCCAAGACTACTCGCTCAGGATGTTCAAAATTATCAATCTCATGATTCTCAACTACTCACTCATATAAAATAAAATTGGGAATACTGTTAACAAGAGTTTTAGGATCTTGGACAACAAGATCCAGTCTAGATATCTAATTCTACTCGTAAAATACAATATTTGCATTGATAGGATTAGGAACATATGGCTCAATATGATCATTGGCCAACAACCCAAATTTTATTGTGATTTTGGTACCATATATCATTCTCAAGAACAAATGTGACCAATCATAGGACATGTAGCCTCCTAACTTGGCTATGAAAGCTCTAGAAAGACATAAAGCAAAGTAAGGTGGAAGATCTATTACATAAACATTTTGTGGAATCATAAAATTAGGACAAGCATAAAATTTAAGACTTAAATTCTTGGTCACTCTAATTTTATTGATGGATATTCCATCTAACTAAACAAATCTTTTTGAGAGTGGTTCATATGTCAAACCTAGCTAGTCAATGATCTTCTTTGGCATCACCAAACTACTAGCACCTGAATCAATCATGAAATTATGAACAAGATGATTGCCTACAATCAAAGTGACCTAAAAATCAGGTGGCTTGACCTCATGGGCTTGTTGTTCACTCTTTGGTTGTGGCTTATTCAATGGTTTCTCTTTGGGTTGATTATTCAAAATGTTTACCTTTGGTTGATCCTTAGCTGGCTCATGTGACAAAGTGAGATTAAATAATGCATTCTATAACAAATCCTTTTGACTTGGAAGTGCTAAAGAATCCCACATTGAAACAATGATATTGGACTTCTTCATGTGTTCTAAAATATTGAAATAAGTAGGACTTATCTTCTATTGTACTTTTAGAATAGTAGCTTCTCCTTGTACTTGTAATAGTTGTGGTTGAGCCCTTTGTTGATCCTTTCTTGGCACAACCTATTGCGTTAGAAAAATTTGGATTGGTTGTGAAGGTACATGTCCAATACTTGGCTACTGACTTGTAGAGGCTTGATTTTGTACCTTATTAGGTTGTTTTCCTATATCCTCAACCCTCTTTCTAGATCTTTTGTTCGCTGCTATGGAAGTATAGGATTGGTTCTTACCTTTTCTTTGTGGTTGATTGACACCAAAAAACTCTTCACCTTGCCAATTTATCAATGTCACCTCATTTTGACCATATTCTGAATAGGGAACTTGCTATGCACTACTCTCTTTTTCTACATTCTTCTAGACAAAATAATGGTTTTGCACCATAAGTTCCTAATTCAACACTCCATTTGTACAAGATGATCAGTTATGAGGCTGATTTCATCGAAAACACCAACCATGGTCCTGAACCAAATTATTCTACATTGGAACCATATCTCTTGACGAACTAGTAGTATTAGGGTTATATGGATGGATAGGCCTTGGATTATAATTCCTCCTTTGGGGCTATAGATCAGTTTATTAGAAGGCCTATTTGCTTGATATGGAGTTTGGTAGGGTCTAGTATTTTGACCTTGTTGCTTCTTAATGTTTACCAACATTGCCAAAGGTCTGTAATAAACTTAATTTATTAATGAATGCCCTCAATCCCTTGTAATTCCTAAGATTGAGTTGGAACAAAGTTTGGTTGAGAAATTGCTTGGTACTTTAAAGATACAATAGTAGGTATTATAGCTATAGGGGGTACTTTCAAAGGCATAAGAGGATGAATTTATGAAGATATTGGCATTGGAGACCTTGGGGCTATTTGACTTGCCTGTATAAGGTTATTTTCTACTCTTATGGCTGTGTTGAAAGCACCAGGAAGTGAAACACCACCCATAGACTAAATCATAACTAAAATGTTACTATTAAGAGCTTTAAGATAATACAAGAAAAAATTCTCAGTAGAAGGTCTTATTGTAGTATGAATTCTATTCCAAGTCTTTTGGAATTGGAAGTTGAAATATGTCATTTGTTATTGTGGAGATCCCTTGATAGTTGTCAACTATTCAACTAGAGATAAGTGATCAAATTTATTTTAAAATTTTCTATTCAAAGCATCTCCTAACTCATCCCATGTCGAATGGAATTAATAGCTAAAAATTTGAACAACTGGAGAGCCTTGCCTTTGAAATATGCTGCTAGAAGTCTGATTGCAACATTTTTAGCAGTGATATGATGGACTACACATAATGAAGCCACATCCATGATGTGTTCAATAGGTGTAATATGATCCTCTCCAGTAAATGTAGGAATAATAGTTTGTGATTCTATTGGAATATCATCATGTTGAGCCAAATTCAATGGACTTCCCCCATTAAATGGCACAAATGCATGTTGACTTATCATTGGTACTATTAGTACTGATTTAATAGGAACTGAAACTACTATTACTGAGCTATTAGAAGCTAAAAATGATGGCCTATAATTAGGAGGAGTAGAATGTGTCCTTTCTTGTGGGCTTGGACTCCTTATTGTTCTCCCTCTTCTCCTAGTTGGTGATAACTACAAATACTCAAAAGTATTTGAACTTATCCTTGTTTGTATCCTTCTCATGTGATATTTGGTACTAGATTTGCATTAAAATCATAGAATAGTGTCAATAAGTATAATTTCTCACCTCAAAAGGCTATAAATACTACTTTTAATACAAAAAATAGTAGTAACAAGGATCTTGATGTGGACTAAAAATCAGTTCACGGTCCCACTGGGTGTGCCAAAAACTATTGTCACAAAGGATTGCACCCAAATGCTAAGCTTGGAGGCTCAGAAATCTCGTGAAATATGGAAACATATTTGAGCCTGTGGGTTGCTGATGATGAAGATGAATCTCTAGATTATGGGCTGGTTCCCCTTTAGATCTCCTAGAAACTAATGAATTTTGTGGGAGAAAGGAAGAAGGATATCTAATAAAAGGGAAAAGCTAATTCTAGAAGCTGACGCACCAAAATATAACTAACATGCAGCTTGATTCACAACTACTTCTCAAAAGATCTATTTACATAGCTCAATATGGGAAATCTAATCACATAAATACTTCATAAAAGGCTTGAGAAATCAATATTTTTTGAAGGAAAATAGTATTTTCACAAATTGGAAGATAAGACAAATCAATGGCACAACCTATGACCTATGATGATTAATTTATTTTGTATACATGCAACCATGAATGAGATAGAATTTTAAAGTTTTTTATACTAAAACACATCAAATTTTCATCAAGATCATTCGTAAGAGACACAAAACTTGAAAAAGAGAAGGTAAACACCTTATTTTATTGAATAATAAGAGGAATCTCTAGAATAACTAAAAAATATAAGTTGAAATATCTACTGTTGTATCAAAATTGTAAAAATATGTTGAGTTACAAAAGTATAAGTCTCTCTATAATGTGCAAGAGAGGAACAAAATCAAGAACTAAGGAAAAAGCATAAGGTTTCCTCCCTATAACACAAAATCAGTCCCAAAGTGCCAAAAAGAGTCAATTGTAGTAAATTGCACTCCAAAATATCCATCTCAAGATGCTACATGAAAAAAATAGAGAATCCTAAAAAAGGGGGCCTATAACTGCTCCAATTTTAGCTAATTTAGCTCCAAACTCCCCTTCTCAAGTTGTTTGACCAAAGAGAACTCCAATAATACCCCAGTTTGACTTGAAGTCAAATATAGAAGCTCAAAACTCGAAATGCATGCATAAAACCTCAACTCAAATGATTCTAACTCAACTCTCCTTCTTTGCATTCTTAGAGGGCACCTATTAGTCCATTTTAACAAGTATTAAAGGTAACACTAAAATTTACTTACCTTAATAAATGTTAAAACAACAATATACATGTCTTGTCAGTATGCAAAAAAGGAAAGTACTCTACTGATAGGCACCAAAATTTGAAGAAAGACCATAAAAAGGTCAAAATAATATATGTGTCCCTAAATCTCCATGAAGCCAACATGTACTCTACTAGGAAAATTTCAATAAAGGTCTTGACCATGGCCTAAGTATTAATCATCATGCAACCTTCTGAGATAAAAGTGAAAATAAAACACCTTGGTCATCTAAAGTTAGGGCTTCATTGAGAAACTCAAAAGAAGCTTCTAACCCTACTCACGACCTCACTTTGCATTCATTTTCACTTATAATATTTCTATGTTGTTTTTCCTTGCTCCAAGGGTTCGAAGCTTATGAGTATTCTCTGCATGGTTGAATCTATCCTCCTTGTTGATAAGCCACTCTCTATGAATAAAAATGTTGATATTTTTTCATATCTTTGAAAGAAAGAATTGTTTGTGCTCTAGTTGTGAAAAAAATATGATGAAATCAGTTATTTCTTGAGTAATTTTCTCTAAAATGTAACACTTTTCAACATGGTTTCTCTATCTCTACTATGTACTCTCCATGATTTGTTGGAAACGTAAGATGTTTCTTTATTTTCTTGTTAAGATATGATGAAAAACCCTATATTATTTGTGTTTCTTTGTCCTTCTACTCCTCTTTGAGAATGGAAAGCTCTTTTTTTTGCATATGGTCATTATTGTGCTAGGTATGACGTTCACTTTCTGCTAGGGTTTGAAAGAATTCAACCCTCTATTCATGGATTCTTGTAAGCATGTTAATAAGTTTTCATTATGGGATTTCACTATGCTTATAGGGTTTTAAAACCCATTGCAACCCCAAGACCTCTGCCAGGTCATCATTCTTTTGAAGAAACCCTTCACTATAATACTAGGGTTTGAGAGATAAAACCCAAATCTAAATCTTTGCTTACTCTTGCTATTGCTGCCATTCTTTATCATTGTCTTATCATACCCTTAGATTATCTCAGACATGGAAAGACAATACAAGATTTCTCTTTATGACCTATGCTTGGAACTCACTGTGGCTATGGACACAATCCTTTAAGATTGTGATGTAGTCTTTATAATAAATAGCTATAATCATTCTTTTGCATATTTTTGTTATTCCATGTGATTGCCATCCTTTGAAAGGTCTATATGTCACTACTATTTGCTTCTTCAAGAACCATGTCACCATTCCTATTATGATAGGAGTAGCTAATTTAATGGTTGTGATAGTCATATCCATACCATCATAAGTCTTCCATGATATTACATAAACCATCTACCCGTTTGGCTTTATGTAACCTCTATGCATAATCATGACTATCATTCTTTTCAATATTTTAAAGCTTCAAAGTTATCTACAACATGCTTATATGGTATTAAGGACTTCTACTTTCTATGTAGACCATGTAGTGGCTTTTTCATCTTCCTTTTGATTGTCACAATGCACTAGTCTATGCTCTATTATTATATGGGTCTATGATGATTCCTCTATTGACTGCAAACACAACATTGCTTTGCTTCTTGGTTCTAGAAGTTTTTCTTAGAATATTGAACTATAATGAGGAAAGGACTACCCTTTCTTTTGTATAAATTCAAGATTGTCTTCATAAGGTTCCCATGCTATGACTTCTCTACTGATTTGTATGATAAGATTATACATCTGCCTACATAGTCAACAAATAAGTTCAAAAAACTAAGAATCCCAAAGCTTCTCATGATGATTAGATGATATTTACTTTTCTTGGATCTTCATGATAATTGTGTATTTGATCTAGAGACATCTTTAACTCTCTAATTTGATGTTTAACAAGAGATATGTTGTATATCTGATGGTTTGACATATAAGGGACATGGAATCTTGAGCTCTAAAATCATTTTTTTTGTCCCTTGCAGACACTTTTGGAGCTATGAACAAAGGAATGGAGGATGCAACTAATCAGAAATGGAGTTCATCATTCAGGCAATGATGAATCCCTTTTCTTTTACATGTCCTCTTTTACTTCTAGATATACAATTTATCTTTTATAGTATCTTATTTAGTTATTCCCACGGCTTGTGTGGGAAACTTATAAGCATAATGAATTTAAGCAGTTGCTTTATTTAAAATTTTGTGTACTATACCCCCTTTCTATAAAGCAATTGTACAATGAAAACTAAAAAATTATTTCATGGCACTATTTGTATGATTATGAGTAACTTTAGTAGAATATTTTATGTACCTTTATCCTTCCTCAAAGTAGAAAGCATCAATGTTGTCCTAGCCTAACCTGATTGGGCTAAAAAGAATAGTTAGGTAACATTTTTCGTGAAACATGGAAAAATCTTCGAGCCTATGGGAACTTGCTCATGATGAATAAGAATCTCCATGTTTCACAGGATTTCTAAGCCTCCAAGCTTAGCATCTAGGTGCAATCCTTTATGACAAAAGTGATGTGGACTTAGGAAGTTTTAGGGTTGAAGGATGACAACCTCAATTACAAAACAATGATCCAATTGGCAATGTAGTTCAATTGGATAAAAATGGTGTTTAGAAAATGTATTTTGATGGATCTTGTAGTAATGAAGGAGGTGGAGTTGGTGTAGTATTCATTGCACCTAGTGGTAAAACTTTGAAGTATTCATTTCTATTGGCATTTGAATGTACTAATAATATTGTAAATTATGAAGCATTGCTATTGGTCTTGAATTTTTCTATAAAAAATGGAATCAAGTTGTTGACTATATATGGAGACTCTCAATTAGTTATATCATAGGTAAGATCCAAATATTCCACAAAGAACAAAATTCTCAAGGAATATAAGCATGCAGTGTGGGATACAATTGAACTCTTTGATGCATTCTCAATAGATTGGGCAAATAGGTCAAATAATTTGATGACTGATTTTCTTGAAAATATTTCTTTAAGAAGGGATGATAATACATTGACTGGTGTCTTGGAGATATAATTTAAGACCAAACCTTACATTCTTGACAATTTATATAGTTTGCAAGTGTTCAATTATGATAAGGATTTGATGAATTTTCTTCAATGTGTAGACAAATATGAGGCTCAAGAGATAGAATTTAATGCTTTTGTTGAAAATGTTTATGGTAAGGACACTATTTTTTTCAAGAGATTATACAATTATAAACAAATTTCAAAAGTATTGTGGCTTTGGAACATTTTTTTGATGGAAACAATGGGTCAACCTTGAAGCAAACACCAATTCATCAAGATTATCTGATAGAAGTGAATCTTGGGACTAATAATGCTCCAAAGAAAGTATACATAGGAAAGAAAATTAGCCCAAAAGTTAGAGACATGATTATAATCTTGCTAAGGAAATACACACATGTATTTGGATGGTCCTATGAAGATTTGAAATCTTTTAGAGAAGACCTATTTCAACATGAGATCCCACAAAAATTAGATGCCAAACATTTTAGACAAAGACAAAGACCTATCAATCTTGTTTCAATAGAAAAAATGTAAGAAAAATTGATGAGGTTGAGGGAAAGTGATATAATCAAGCCTATCAGGCATTCTACTTGGGTTTCAAATTTGGTCCTAGTCAAAAAGAAAAATGGCGATATAAGGTTGTGTGTGGATTTTTGTAATTTAAATATTTCATCATTAAAAGATAACTATCCACTTCTAAATATGGAGGCTATCTTGCAGAGGGTGACGGGATGCAAATTATTTTCCATGAAAAATGGGTTCTTAAATGCTTATAATCAAGTGAAATTCAAGAAATAATTCTAGTACAAAACTGCCTTTACTACACCTTGGGGTACCTTTGTGTATGTAAGGATGCCTTTTGGCGTCACAAATGTTGGTGCCACGTTCCAAAGAGCTATCGTCTTATATTTTGCATATTTAATCAATATCATGATGGTTTTATAAAAAGATGATTTAACATAATACTCAAAGAAGGCAAAGGATCAGTGCATGAATTTGGAAAAGATATTGATAAAGGAACTTGAGTATAGTGTATTTTTGAACCTTAAAAAATTTAAGTTTGTTGTGACTGAAGGTAAGATACTTGAGCATACGGTATCTAAAGAAGGTATACAAATAGATCTAGAGAGGGTCATAGTGATTGATAGTATTCACATCCCTAAAATAGTGAAAGTTATCTAGCCATTTTTTGGGCAGATTAATTTTGTTAGAATATTTATTTCTAACTTTGTTGAAATTGTGAAGCCCATTGCAAGAATGTTAAAAATGGGATCAAATATTTACTAGGAAATCAGAAGCTATTGAAACATTCTAATCAATAAAAAGGGAAATTAAAGAAGCTCCAGTTCTAAAATATATTGACTTTGGTAAGTCATTCCTAATATTTTCTTTTGTGTCTTTTCACACTATTGTTGTTGTCATGTTATAGAAGAATGAAGAAGGGCATGAACAACCAATTTCATTTTTTTAGAAAATCACTTCAAGGAACTGAATGGAAGTATGATGCTATTGATAAACAAGCTTATACACTTGTGAAGATAGGGAAAACATTCAGATCCTACTTGGTGGAAGCACAAGTGACTACCTATTTACCAAATGCAGCAGTCAAGGATGTCCTCACACAAACAGAGGTTATAGAAAGAAGGTGTAGAAGGATAAATAGAATCCAAGAATTTAATATCAACAACCAAATCAAAAAACTTGTAAGAGGACAAGGGTTGGAAAATTAATGGTTGAATCCAATTTGGAGGCTACACAAGTATGTGATGTTGAACAAGAAGAAGGTATGATTTCTAGTGTTAAACACACACCTTGGTATACTAATATAGTTAAGTACCTTAGACACATGAAGCACCTAGATGGATTTAAATGAAAATAAAAAGGGACACTAAAGGTACAAGAATCAAGGTATGTGTTTTTTAATGGTGATTTGTTCTAGAAATATAAAGATACCAGTGTTCTACTTTTGTGTCTGGATTAGGGACAAGCAAAAATAATTTTGAAGGAGATACATGATGGCGTATGTGGTGGAAATTTTTTAGCTAAGACCACTACACATAATATTTAAAGAGAATGTTATTTTGGAAAAAATAAATTACTAATGCTCATAGACATGTAAGAAAATGTGAAGTATACCAAAAAATTTCTGGTAAACTAGAATATCAAGGAGCTTTCCCTCTAAGACCTATGAAAATTTATGCTCCATTTAATCAATGGGGTATTGATTTTATAGGAGGGATAATAGATAACTCAAGTGATGGGCATAAATGGATTCTTATTGCCACTAACTAATTTACTATATGGGTCAAAACAATTCCAACTAAACAAGCTACTAGTAAAGTAGTCATAAATTTCTTGGTGGAAAATATTATCACCAGATTTGGAGTTCCTATAAGAATTGTCATAAACAATGGTATGTGCTTTAGATTTTATGAATTCAAGAAATTTTATGAGTCTTATGAAATAATCATATCATATGCCTCTCTGTATCATCCCCAACCTAATGGTCAAGTAGATTCTAGTAAAAAGAGTATCATGAAGATAATCAAAAGGATGTTGATAATAACGAAAGGGCATGGGACTCAAAGTTGAAGCTAGCAGTGTGGGAAGATAGAATCACTGTAAATAATGCTACTAGAAAATCACCTTTTGAGTTGGTTTATGGATTTCAAGCAAGAATTCCAATGCATAATCTTTTTCCTGTTTATAAATTGATATTGTGGGAGGATGTGGATGTGCTTGAGCCAATGGAATAAAGGATGGAGCAATTGGAAGAGATGAATGAAATCAGAAATCAGGGACAAAAGAAAAATGAAAAAATGTAGGTACAAATGAAGTATATTTTTGATAAGAAGGCTAAGGATAAAAAATTTCAAGTTGATGATATGGTTCTTATGTGGAATGCTCGAAGTAAGGACAAAGGAAAGCATGTAAAATTTGAAGCTCTTTGGATAGGACCATTTGTCATTATTGGAAAATGTGGTGAAGATTCATACTATTTTCAAAACATGGTGGGTGAGAATTAGGAATTGCCAGTGCATGGAATTTTTTTGAAACACTTCTTTTCTTAATGAAGATAAATTCCTTGCATAGTAGCTTAGGGTTTTATGAATTTTTGTTTTCTTTGTTCTATATAGTTTTGTGTTTTTGGTATGTAGCCCGAAGAAATGTTCTAGATTCTTGCAATGTCTAGACAGCCATTCATCCCCAACTAGAGCCACTATTAGGACTGGAAATTTTTCACCTAGTCTATATTCAATGCTTGTCGAAACCTAGTTCAAAAATTCCACTAAAAGAGTTCTAACCCTTGCACTATTCATTTTATAGGTCCAAAATTCATTTTATATCTTTTCCCAAGACATCTTCCATCATAGATGTATGTCGGTACCCTAACTCGTGTCTTCTTTGAGTATTGTGGCATTATAGTAGGAAGTGAGTAAGGTATAAACAACATGGAGGAGACTACAACTTATTGACAGGTGTTACCTTGGAGTTCCTTCGATAACACAATTCTTATTAAAAATTCATAAATACTATTGGGGAGACCAAGCCATATTGGTTGGAATTGCATCAATATCCCTTCGATACTCTGAATGAAGCATCGTTGAAGTTAGAATTGAATGTTCAAAAAAGATGCATCATAGAAAAGGAACATCAAGCCAACATTAGTAGTCATCAATTCACCTTTGATATTTTACTTTTCTATCTTTCTTGTATGTGGCAATGTTATATAGACTTGTTGAGAGAAAAATATTACAAAACGTCATACCCAAGGGTGGGCATATGAACAGTTAGTTTCTAGAATGTGAATGGTCTGAAGCTTCTTGGTTCCTTCATTCCTATAAGAAGGAAACCATGACAATGGGGAATCTCTTTTGGAAGGGAGGAATTGGATTTTGTACAAGGATATTGAAAAGCCCTATTTTCTGAAGCATATCAATCAATGCTACTTCTCTGGTGTCTAAATTCTGGCTATCAATTACTTTTTTAATATCATTGATAAAATGTTACCTCGTTGTCTCCATTTTTTTTTCTCCTTGTTATTTAAATTAGCATGTCAAGCATATGTTTAGTTTGTAAGAACACAATTCATGCTTTGTGTGATTTTTTTTAATGGTGTTTCTTCAAGAAAGAATTAAATTCCTTTGAATAGGTCACAATAATCTAGAAGATTAAATTGGATAAATATGAACTTGATAAAAGATAATTTTGCATGTTTATGCAAGTCATAAACAATACTTTTCCAAGTAATTATAGTTATACCTAGAAGGAAGACACATATAAATTTGAATTTTGACTCTATTACCTGGAAAAGGCACTAATCAATTCATTTTCCAAAACCATCCCTTGTATCATATTCTAAAATCCAATTTATATTTTCTATTCTAGGAGTGGAGGTACTTGTAGTTGGAAAATATAATTCAAAAACATATGCCACTTTGAAGTAGATTGAACAAGATGATTTAATTGAAAAAATTGCATAAAATTCATAATTTTCTCAACATTCACCAATCAGTCTTGAAGATTTATCATTTAGTGGTGAACACAAGTTAATATCCACCTAGGCATATCAGAGCCTAAAGTGCATGGAATTCCAATAATTTTGATTGATTCCGTTCATTGGCCAATTCACTTGTAAAACCCACTTATAAAGATTGGCATACTTTTAGGGTTTTGCAACTTGTCGATTTGGGAACCAGGATGGGGCATAAATGGGAATTATTCCGTTACATATGGTGTTTCATTATGTAGTATTCTTACTCCATGTGATGTATATTTCTCTTGTTGGTGAGATTATGTGTGATTTCCTTCAAGAGCGTGATCTCTCTTAGCATATTATATTCCTCTTAGTGGCTTTTTGCGACACACTATATCCCCTAAGTTGTGAATCTTCTATTCTTTGATTAGTCCTCTCTTGAAGATATTAAGCACGATGTTCCCTAAGTTAAGAACATACATGAACAGAGGAGGAAATCTTTCAAATTTACCTTAAACTATTTCACATTTAGAATAATTGTTATATGGTTGCCTTGCATAACACACATTGCTTGCCTCCAGAGCCATCTTGTTTGTTCATGGGTGTTAGCATACAAAAAAAAACAGCCTTGTGAATCTAGTTGTTCTCATTGTGTGGTGCCTTATCATATTTATCAGGAGGTATAGCTTTGGTATGGTTAGCGTATGGGAGTCAAACTTAGGCATGACTTTCCCATAGCCACTTACTTGTGTGTGTTAGTGCATAATGGCCATGTGTGTATATGTCTTGAACCTTTTTGGAGGCTCAACTAGTGGATGGCCTAAGGTTTCACTAGCCCTTGTGAGGGTGCATTTTTTTTTGAATAGTGGACATCGTTTTCCACTCGTAAATATTTTTTGGACAAATAACTTAGATCTGATCCACATCATGTTGGGAAAATAGTCGAGGCTTGATCCACCCTTTCTTTCTTTTTCTTTCTTCCTTATGTCTTTGCTAGTGTATTCTTGTACCTTGTTTTTTCTACATAAATCATTCTCATGTGTGTTCTTTTGTGCTTATTTTATTTTTCCATACAATCATGATCTCGAGGGCTTGATCTTCCATCTTGATCATTTTCATCCTATCTCACTAGCATTGGTACACTTGGACCCCGCTTGATGCGAGTTTGTCTACTTTACTATGACTTTGAAGCAAGTTCCTCCTCTCACTAAAGTGGGAGATAAATTTACTATAGAAAAATGTATCCCTTTACATTTTCATGCTTGTTTGGGCCCTCCCTACTAAAATTGGGCTTCTTTATGCCTTATTTGGTACTATTTTGCATGCACGAGCCTAATTTAATGCATTTTTTTAGGATAATCTTGACATTTAATAATGGAAAAATTATAATTCAACATTTTTGGGTTATTTTTTCCAGATCTAGTGATATGAAACTCATACGATACCTTGGGCATATGAGTCCCACCTAGGTTTTGGGGCTTGATACTGAATATTGCATTGAACTAAACATTTATTGAAGTTTGTGTCCCAAGCTTAAGCTACTGCAACTCATATGCCCCAACTAGCATATGAGTCCCTCTTTAGCTTATTTTTAATTTAATTCATGGTGGTTTTTTATTCTCCTAGATCTGATGTCAGCTTGTAGTGTTGTAATTTTGAGAAATTTGGCATAAACAAGTACAAATATAAGGTATTTCAACTAATTTTACCTAAGCAATCCTAGAAAAATTTCAAGCAATCAAGATTACTTTCACAAGAGCATTCAAGAGTATTCAAGAGCCAATTATCAAGCATTTTGAATCATTAATTCAAGATTCAAGCATCATGTCAAATTCTTCATGCATCATGTGTTTTTGTGAGCTAACATTTGTGATGTAGGTTTTCATGATTCAAGAAAGCATTCAAAGAAATTATCTCATATGAAGATCAAGAGTCAATATACACATCCATTGGAGCTATTTCACACAATATTGTAGCCTTTATATCAAGGTTTTGGTGAGTTGTAATAGTACATATTGTTCATTCATCGTTCTTTCATTCTATTTCATTTTATTTCAAGGTTTAATTGCCCAAAAAAGGTTTGACCAAGGAAAACCCCTATTCCCTAAGACAACAATATTTTCCCTCTTCATGTGTGATTGCAAAACTAGGTGATTTTAAGCTCGAAGGTCCTTTGAAGACAAATTTGCAAGATTGATGAAATTTGTCAAAGTTGTCAAGAAGTTGTCATCTTCATGGGAGCTCACCTATACATGAGAATTCAAACTTTCAAACTCAAAGATCAAACAAGATGAAAGCTACATGAGACCTATTAAGGCTTCAAAAATTTCATTCAAACCCTAATACTAGGACTAAATCACCACCTATATGCATCCTAGTATACCCCTTTCTAGCAATTTTATGTAGATCCTGGTTTTCCAGTAGGAGACTCCAGATTCAACCCAGAAGCCCTAGATTAGGTCTAAATTTCCCTCTAGTGTATCAGTCCCATTGCACATCAAAATTCATAATTCTAGAGTTGTAGACCTTATTTTGGACATCTCCAATCTTCCAGGTGCTTTTTTTATCCTCAGTTTCTCATTTTTTATTTTAAGTTTAAAGTTCTGGGCAACATAGTTAGATTTGCATATTACTTTTATTTTATTCTCTCTAATAATTTTATTAGTTATGAACCCCTTTTTTAATCATGACTAAGGAAACTCCCTAAAAAAAGAGACCCCTTCCCTCAATTGATTCATTGGGTTGAAGTCTCTAGGGTTTCCTAATGAACAAAGAGCGAAATAGGTCCCCTAATTGTTCCATCTCCTAAAAGGTAGAACCCTATTTCCATCGATTTAGTACATATGCATTATATATATATATATATATATATATATATATATATATATATACTTTATCCTCTCCCTACTACTTTTCTTATGACTTCTTCATCACCAACAATTCACGTGGACATGAAAAATATTATTGCACATGTCCTTTAAGATAAGCTTTAAAAAATGGCTAAAGATCTTGAAAAAGTTTCAACTATAATTGAGCATTGAATCATTGGTTAGAGAAACCATTCCTCTTATGGATAAACATAAAAAATGTATCAATGATGTGCAAGGAATAAAAGTTTTGCATAGCCTAGCTCATATAGCAGAATCCCAGAAACAACTAGTTGTGCTCAAAATCTAATGGGAAAACAAGTTTCCTCTCCTATGACCATACCTTCTATTCCTAGTTGTACCCCTTTAGTTATACTATCCACCACAAAATACATTAATCATATTAACTCTATCTTAGGGATATCTTATGGGAATAATTATAATTTTTTCCCTTGATCTACCACACCTCTCATAAAATTTCAATACAATAACCCTCAAATCATTTACAATATCCCTTCACACTCCACAAATTCTGAAATCATTTTTTTATGAATCATGTTATCTTTACAACAATTTTTTTTAAAGCATGAACGAAAGTCAATTTAGTGCTAATCCTCCAATGTATCTCACATGTAGTCCATTATGTATTTATATCTTAAAAAAACCTATTCAACAAAACATTGAGATTCCTTGCTTTGATAGGTATGTTGGCAAAGGAGATCCTAACAATCACGTATTGGATTTTGCCACCCTATGTAGTGATTTCCTTTCTGAATATTCTCTCATAGCTAAAAAAGTTCCTTGATCATTGAAAGATATGTCCTTGGATTAGTTTTGTTTGTTTTCTAATAATTTGATTACTTCCTTTGCATATATTATTAATGAATTCTTTCAAAATTTTCAAGAAAACATTGGACTTCAAGTTACACTAGAAAATCTGATCCATTACAAACAAGGATCTAAGGAAAAAGTGATTGATTTAGAAGATGATACAAGGATATTTATTCACAAATGTGATATTCTCTCCTCAATTCCAATATTAGAAGAGTCTTTATTGGAAATTTACAACATAAAATTTAGGATAAAATATTATTACTGAAATATCCATCATTCACACATTTATGTATGGCTCTTCAAGATTACCAAATTTAACCTAGCCAATATGTACAAACACCTTCATCAACTCCTAATAGTCAATCTAAAGCTATTCCACCATCAAAATATCAATCATTTAAGAAGAAAAATAGAAAACAATCATTAAAATAAACACTCCTCAATAATTTAATGAAAATCAAACACAAGTTCTTTTTATATCTACAACACCATATCAATTTAATCTAGGAGATAGACAATATTCACAATTTCCTAATTCTCTCCATGCAATTATGTTAAAATTTCTCAATAAGAACATGATCCAAATTCCTCCTATTCATCCTATTGATATGACAAATCCATTACCTACAATGTTTAACGCAAAATAATTTTGTCAATATCACTTTAGTCCAACTCACCTCCCTAACCAAACCTTAAAGTTGAACCTTGTCTTTCCCAACCATGACAAAGATTAAAAATATTTGACATAGATGATAATGCTCGCAATCATGCTGCTAACACTAATATGCATTTCATTGTCATGTACTTAGATAGTGAATTCTCTTATGTTTGCAAAGTCAATAAATCTAGATCGGTGCAACCATGATGATCCTGCTTCTATGAATTACCCACCATGTGTCGACCTTTGTACTTTTTCTTGTACCGCATTATCTATAGTTCCTTTAACCTATTTTTTTCCCTTATATTTATGATGAGAAATATTGGGATGTAGATTATGTTTTATAGATTGACTTGGATGTGTAGTACCCTTTGTGTTTTTATCTTATTCTTTGCACGTAATGTGATATCCTAATAATATTTTTATTGGCATGTATTTTTATTTGTTAGTTCTATTTGGATGAGCTTTTTTGTTCTCATTAATACAAGGACACAAAGAGAACAAATTTGGTGTTTCATTCTTCTATTTGTACCTCTATTCTTCCTTATTGCGTAAACATCTTTCTTTTGTTCCTTTTGGAAACAATGCAAAGTATTGAGACATTTTGGTCTCTTCTATGTTGACCCAAATTTTTTTATAATATCTTCATGCGTCATTCCTCCATGTTATATTCATATTTCCACAAGTGTTTGTGGAATTATGTAAATTATAAGTATCATCATATAATAAATTACCTCTTATCTATATTGACCCCATATCTATGGCTCTCATTTTCTATCTTTATCTTGTTAATTATATGGCTTTCTTTTGGGAGAAACCCCCTTTTATGAGTCATTTTTTAGAGCAT
This sequence comes from Sequoiadendron giganteum, assembly GCA_007115665.2. Lineage (NCBI taxonomy): Eukaryota > Viridiplantae > Streptophyta > Pinopsida > Cupressales > Cupressaceae > Sequoiadendron > Sequoiadendron giganteum. Next base: position 382,423,233 of record CM021100.1, on the reverse strand, counting down.
ATCATTTGGCATAGCATTTCCTGACAAGCTCTCAAGGCCTATTATTTTACAACTATCACTATTGCTCTACCTTAAAGGAAATTTCTCCTAGTTGGCGTTAGCAATTACTTTAAGGTGGGGGTATATGTTTCATTATTTTCTTTAGTTTTTTCACAGACTATGAGATTAGTCATGCCTTCATAACATATTTATCATATTTGTTGTGCCTTATTAGTGTTATTTTACAAATAGCAAGATTTACTTATAATCCTTTGTATGGTTGACATGAGAACTCACCAAGTAAATATCATACTTCACTATCCCTTGTGTGTTTAAATTTACCACCTTTGTAGAAACTCACCTAGTGCATATTAGACTTCACTAGCATGTGTTGTTTCTTATAAAGATCACCTACTGAATATCAGACTTCACTACCATGTGATTCCTTTCTTGAGTCACCTAGAAAATTTGATATTTTTCTAGCCTGTGACTTATGTATGTCTTGGGTATGGATCTTAGTAGGAATTTTTAGATCTTACTAGTAATTGATGTAATTCCATGTTTTTATGTTCATTGTTTGTGACATATTATTGAACATATTATTGTCATTGATGTCAAGTATATGTCAAAGGTATGTTAATAGTGGGAAGATTGATGAATAATCAAAGTGGAATATTAGTTGCAAATGTTGTAGATATTATTATTATCATTATTGAAAATAAGTTAACATGGGAATTCTAGGTATATATTGAATTGGTGTTTTCTATCTGGCTACTAGTTTTACAGAAGTCTCGAAATGTTTTTGGTAGTGTTTTTATATTTTGTACTCAAAAGCAAAATATGCATTATACTAAATTTTCTTTACTTTTGGTATGACATTCTATTGATGTTCATAATTATTTCTTGTGGTTCCAAACAAAATTAAATCTACTTAGGATGTTCTTTAAAAAAAAATCATCAGAATTAGGTCTTAGATGAAGTATCTAGAAATGAGAGAGTGGTGATTCTAATTCATGAATAATTGTGAAAGATGTTTGAAAGCATGCATTAACTAAAGGAAGCATGCTAAGGTAAAATAGTGCTAGTTAAGATCATGGTAGGAAGCACATAACACCATATTGCACTTATGGTAATGCATTTGATTTGGGTTCAAGTTGAATACATGTTTCATATGTTTTTGAATTAACGTTTTTATTTGGCAAACATGGAAAAGTGTGGATAGCGTAAAATGTTTCTAGGATAGCATGAAGATATTTATTATATCATGGAGTGGATATATATTGTTGATCATTTCATGAAAAAATGAAAGTGGTGTGTTAAGTTTGAAAGGGAAAAGTGTGTGAGTTGAGAAGAGAGGTTAAGTTCATTGAAAAAAATTGATATATAATATACACACAGACATAGGATATGTTTTCTTATTGATGTAGAATAGGTTGATTCAAAGTAGAATTACATTTTTCTGTAAGGTGAGGTTGGAGCCTCTTAATGTGAATTAGTGCTCAGTAATTATGTTGAATCTCATTCTAAGGGGATTGGTGTCTCCCTTTAAATGGGTTGGTACTTGAAAAATTATTATAAGTTATATATTATTTTGTGAGGTTAGATTTGGGTAGTAGTTCAAAGCATCCTTTCTCTTGATTGTTTTTCCCTTTTGGGTTTCCATGTAAATATAGTGTTCTCTTATATAGATATGTTCATTACTTGCATTTCCATTGATTGTGTTTTCATAATTTTATGAATGTGGTGGTTTAAAGTAAAAGTATTAAATATTGATTCATCCCCCTCTCAGTAAGTATGTCTAACAATTGGTATCAGAGCTATGTACCTTCGTGAAAGTTAATAGTTTGAGGTGGATTGGTGATGGTACACATTATAGGACAACAAGGTATTTCTTAAAATAAGGCACCACTATTTGGTGGATCCAATTATGCATTCTAGAGTGTAAAGATGTAAGCCTACTTAATGGTATTATTGTTTGATGTTTGGAAATATATTGTAGATGGTTACGAAATTCTTGAGAATCCTCCAAGAGGTCTAGCTAGAAAGAAAGCCTATGATAATAATGCAAGATCCAAAATTGTCATTTTATATGGCTTATGTAAATATGAGTTTGTCAAGATAATGCACTGAAAGAAACAAAGAAAATTAGGTATATAAGCTTCATAATATTTATGAAGGTGATTAAATATTCAAGTAAAATGTTATACCTACCAAGGTTAGTTATAAATTCTAAATATGAAGGAATAAGAAACTATTATTGCATAACTTCTTCAACTAGACGAAGTTGTCAATATCATGAAAGGACTTAGTGAAGAAGTGAAAGATCTAGTGATTGTAAAAAAATGTACTTATATCTCTTCCTAAAATATTTGATTCAAAAAAATTGTTATTGAAGAATCTAAAATTTGAAACACTCTACAATTGATTAATGACATGGGATATGAATACATATGAGATGAGAATTGTGAATGATAAAAATTCAAGGAAAGAGGTAGCCTTGAAAGAAAAATTAATATTTTGAATAATTTTATAAGGAATATAAAGAAGGGATTTGGAAAGTACAAAGGTAAGTTACCCTCCAAATGTTTGAATTGTAGAAAAATAGGCCACCTTTCTGCTAAAATTTCCTTTTAGAGGATCTAGTGATGAAGAGAAATAGTATAAGCCCTGTCAAAAGAGCTATAATAATTTCAACAATAAAAAGAATAATTATCATAGCTATAAGAAAATACTCTACTCTAAGGAAGATAGCTACATGCATATGATGAATGTGATCATTACACCCCTAAAAGTAAAAATGAAAGAGAAGATGATGTATTCATGGAAATGGAGACTTTAGATGGTGATATATAAAAAGAAAATTTCAAAGATGATGAAGAAGATATGGAAGTTGATTTAGAAGAACGTATAGATTCCTTAGATGAATTAATTAAAGGGAGGAAAATTAGAAACACAAGCATATGCTAAAATAATAAAAAAATGTGATTATAGATCTCAAATTTGAGATAGAAGAAGCAAAGAGGATAGAAGATGTCTTGATAGAAAAATTAAAGGAAAATTAAATGGATTGTTAAAGGATTGAAGAAGAAGTGGTATCCTTGAGATAGGATCTAGAGAAAAATAATTGTTTGAGGAAAAAAATATGGAGTACAAAAAGAGAACAAAGATTCTAGATGAGATTATCAATAGTCAGAGGTCACCACACATCAAAATTGGTATTGTATTTGATGAAATTCAAAGCACAACGACTACCAAAAATCTCATGTAGACATCTACAATGGATTATAATGAGAATACCTCTAAAAATTCAAATGTTGATCAATCTAAGGATACTAAAGAATTAGAAAATGAAGAAGATGCTTTCATTCAATTTTGACAGTCTAAGATGAGATTCAAAAAGACAAATCTAGAAATACAAGAACACATTATAAGGTTTAGTTATTCCTTTTGTGGTTACTATTATACTTGCAATCAATTTGGTCATAAGGAAAAATATTGTAGAATGTTTCCTGCAAAAAAGAATTGTTTTTTAAGAAGAAATGCATTTGCTCCTCTTTTTGGCTTAAATGAAATCTATTACAAGTTCAACAATATAGAACGTATTGCAAGGCATTATAGAAGTACTCTTATGAATCATCTTAAGACAGATAAGAAAGAACATATTTCTATTGATAAAAAAAGAGGGTTTCATAAGGTGTGGAAAATAAAGAAAATAGATTAGAAATCTAAAAAATAAATGATTACAAAAACTACATTTCATGCGCAAAATGAGAAAAATCCATAGATCATTGATAGTGGATATTCTAGTCACATGATAGAGATAAAAGAAATTTTATATTCCTAAAAAATGGAATGGTCGATTAGTAAGGCTTGGTGAAAATTATGTTGCTAAGATATGCAGAAAGGGTACATTGAGTCTTGATGGTCGAGAAAATAAGATATATGATGGCTTATATGTTGAAGGTATAAAGAGTAACATATTGAGTGTAATTCAGATGTGTGACAAAGGCTATGCTATTTCATTCAATGCATATGGATGTGAAATCAAAGAAGAAAGCTCTAGTAAGCTTGTTGTAGAAGGAAGTAGTATATAAAATAATGTGTAAAATCTTAGTGAGACTAAAAGATATAAATAACTATTATGATAGAAAGATGAAAGTTTTCTATGGCATAGAAGGATGGGTTACATTATATTTGATCATCTTCTAAATATCCATTCTAAACAAGAAATAAGAGGTGTGTAAAATTTCAAAACCCCTATGCATCCTTTGCAAGAAATATCAATAACATTGTACAAAAGTAAGATTTTTGACAAAGTATTCCACTACAAATCCATTAGAGCTAGTTCATATAGACTTGTGTGGACCAATGAGGATAAATATCCTACAAGGTGATAGGTACTTTATGATGCTCATTGATCATTTTCTAGGATGTCATGGGTTACTTTCTTGAAAGATAAATCTAATACGTTTAAAAGTTCAAAAAATTCAAAGCTTTGGTACAAAATGAGATTGGATATACAATCAAGTATCTAAAGTCTAATAGAGGTGGTGATTTTACTTCTAAAGCATTTGAATAATTTTTTGAGAAACATAGAATTAGGAGAAAATACTCTACTGCAAGGACTCCTCAAGAAAATAAAGTTGTTGACAGAAAGAATAAAATAGTTCCAGAGACGAAAAGGACAATGTTAAGTCAAGCTATGTTTCCTAATGTATACTAGATATAAGTTATTCACATTACAATATACATTATTAATAGAGGATATATAAGAGTGAATCACACTAAGACACCTTATGAACTATGAAAAGGAAGACTAGAATCAGTCAAAAAATTTACAATATTTGGAAGTAGATGCTACAGTAAAATATTGAAGAAGATGGTATAAAGTGTTAATATAAAGGTTGATGAGATACTAGACTATAATTTGTAACTAGATGATGATGGAAATTTTTTAGATTGACCATACCACATTAGTGAGGAAGATACAAAGAGTGAGAGAAGGAGATCGAATTACGAAACTCTAGCGAGGTATTTTTGGAAAGATCATTTTGAGAGTCAAATTCTTGGAGATAAAGATAAATGAGTCCTAACTAGAAGAAGGTTAGCAAGAATAAATGAATAGGTATATTTTACTCTACTATCCAAAGTTGAGGCGAAATATTTTGTGAAATTTAGAAAAGATGAGAATAGGATAAAAGAAATGGAACAAGAGCTAAATTAGATTGAGAAGCATGATACTTGGGAACTTGTTGCAAGGCCTAAAGATAAAAAATGTTATTGGTACAAAATGACTATTCAAAAATAAATTTAATGAGGATGGAAGAGTGATCTGAAGTAAGGAAAGATTAGTCTATAAAGGTTATGGTCAAGTGGAAGGTATTGAATTTCAAGAAAAATTTACTTGACAGCTAGAGTAGAAGCAAGTAGAATGCTTTTTGTATTATCTGCATTCAAAAATATTAGTAAATTAGATGGTTTTCAAGTCAAAATTTTTGAATGTTTATTTGAAGAAGTGTATATTGTGCAACCTAAAGGATTTTAGTTGTCTAAGAATCTAGATTTTATCTACAAATTAAAGAAAGCATTGTATGGACTCAAATAGGCCCTAAGGGATTGGTATTCAAGACTAAATAAGAATTAATGATAAAAATGATTCAAGAATGGTAGTGTTGATAATAATCTCTATATAAGGAATGAAGGTGATCATCTACTAATTATTTTTTCTATGTTGATGATATCACTTTTGGTGGTAGTAAAGATAAAATATTTAAGGAATTTTCTAATGAAATGTAAAAATAGTTTGAAATGTTCATGCTCAGTAAATTATCAAATTTCCCTTGGCTTACAAATCTCTCATTCAGATAAAGATATATTCATTTGAAAAACCAAGTAGGTGAAATATATGTTGAAGAAGTTTAACATGGAAGATTGCAAACCAATTAGTATTCCTATGGTTAATAAGTGTAAGCTCAATAATGATGATGAGTCTTATATAGAAAATCAAACTTTGTATAAATCAATTATTGGAAGCCTATTAAATGTGACTACATTAATAAAATACATCATGCAAGATATTTCTATTGCTGTAATATTTCAAGCCATGCCTAAGGATACACATGTGATGATAGTAAAATTTTTTTTGAGATACTTGAAATATACAATGGAGTATGGCTTTTGGTATCCTAGAGGTAAATTTTTCATTTTGAGGACACATACAAATGCATATTGGGTTGGAATTATTGATGATACAAAGAGCACTAGTGGTGGTATATTCTTTCTTGGAGATATTCTTGTGTCTTGGTTAAGAAAAAATTAGGAGTTTGTGTCCTTATCCACTGCAGACAAAGAATGCATTGCAAGTATATCATGTTGCACTCAAGTAATTTAGATGAAGCATTATTTAAAGGATATGAATATCAAATATGATGAATCTAACTCAATTATTTTTTATGATACAAGTGCAATCACTATTTCAAAGAATCTAGAAATAAATTTTATGAAAAAGCATATATCAACCATATCATTTTTTGAGATAAAAGGTTGAAGACATGAAGAAGTTAAATTAGAGTATGTTAATAGAAAACAAAAGATTATCAATATCTTTACTAAACCCCTCCTAAAGGAAAATTTTGAGTATCTTAGGCCTAGAAGCTAGGAGTGATATCTCCCTCCCCTAAATTTAAAGAGAAATTCTAGGTTCAAGGGGAGTTAGTCAATGAGTCAATCATAAACCCACAAGGTGATAGAGGTGAAGGATTTAAACAATTATCTAACAATCTGAAATTTGTATAAATTTATCTTTGTTTAGTTGTTACTTCTTGCCACAAATAAAATAGATGGTTATTGTGAATCTTGGTAAGGTACAGTAAATGGATTATATAGCATAGAGGGAGAGAAAGCCTAAAAGAAAGATTCACTTTGCCATTGATGTCCAAGGGTGAGAGAGAGAGATGAAATGATTGTATAATAGAGAGAGAGATGAAACATCATGTAATGATAATATATTTTTGACAATCATGAGAGAGAGATAGATTTATGGAGGTAAAGCTAAAATAGGGACTTGTAGTTTCCTTTTTGGTCATTTCCTCGTTTGTTATCAATAAAAAATGAGGATATTGTTCAACATAGATTTGTCATGGATGTCAAATATATGTCAAAGGTATGTCAATAGTGAGAAGATTGAAGAAAAATAAAATTGGAATGCTAGTTGTAAATTTTGTAGATATTAATCTTATCATTATTGAAAAGAACATGGGAAGTCTGGGTACATATTGAAATGGTGGTTCCTCTATCCATACTACTTTTATAGAAGTCTATAAAATTTTGTGGTAGTATTTTGAGGTTTTTTCTTAGAAGAAAAATATACAATATGCTAAATTGTCATTACTTTTGTTACTCTATTTTACCACTATTCATAATTATTGCCTACATTTTGGAAGAAAAGTAAACTGCTCAAGATGTTCTTTAGTTTCAAGTTTCATAAGAATTGAGTATAACATGAAGCATCGAGAAATTATATAGTGAAGACTATAATTCTGGAATAATTGTTAAAGATGGTTGAAATCTTGTGCTAAAGAAGGGAAGCATGCACAACTGAAGGAAGCATGTGAGGGTAAAATATGACCAGTTAAGATCATGGTACAAAGTGCATAACATCATCTTACACATTAGGTAATGCATTTGATTTGGTTTCAATTTGACTACAAGTTTCATATCTTTTTTAATTAAGGTTTTGTCTATGGATAACATGGATAAGTGTGGATAGAAATTAAAGGATTCTATGCCAAAATAAATACTTTTTAATGTAATGGAATAGATATATATTGTTGATCATTTCATGAAAACATAAAAAATATGTTTGAAATGTGAAAATGAATGTTAAATGAGCTAAGAAGAGAGGGTAAGTGTCTTTAGAGAAATTGAGTTATCATATGCACATGAATATAGGATACATTCACTTTTTGATATAGAATAGGTTGGTTGAAAGAAAATTTATAATCCTTTTGTAAAGTGAGGTTGGAGCCTCTTAATCTGAACTGGCACTTAGAGACTATGTTGAAGATCAATCTAGGGGAGTTGGTGCCTCCTATAGGTTGGTTCCTACAAATTAGAATTCAAGGGGATTGGTTTCTCCCTTTAGGGTTGCAATTGCTATGGGTTGGTACCTAGAAAATTATTGTAAGTTATATATTATTTTGTGAGGATGGATTTGGGCAATAGTTCCAAGGGTATTTTCTCATCATTATTTCTCCCTTCTAAAGTTCAACTAAAATATATTGTTCTCTTATGTGGATGTGTGCATTATTTATATTTCTAGTGATTGTGTTTCCATAATTTTATAAATGCATTGGTTTAAAGTAGAAAGTATTAACTACTTATTCATGCCCTCTCAATACTTTCATGTCTAACACATATTGTGTCAATGGTCAAATACACATGACCATCTATAAAACCATAATCATCACCATCATTGTACCCATAATCAACTCTCATTGAACCAAGGATATAATTCTCACATGTATTTCAACCATTTCTAAAAACTAGAAGATAATTTATGTTCCTATATCCATCAATGTATAAAATTTAAAATCACTTATAATCCTATACTAGAAAGGACCAAATCTAAAAACTAGATGTACCATCATATAAATCTATTAAAAAATGCACTTCCATAATTTTTCTCCAAATTTATTTGTATGATCATTTAAGTAGACCTAAAATTTAAAGGTCTCACAAATGATCAAATAAGTACAATCATTTTGTTACTAATCTAATTAAAAAAATACCCCATCCACTAAATAATAAACTAAATATTTTCTCTATCACATATTCAAAATGAAAAAAAATCATTTCATATATCAAAGCTATGACTTGTTATCTATTTGAAATAAATATCGATTTTATGGCATAAAATTTTTGTAGAAATAAAAATCCTCAAGCAAACCTATACTACTACATGTTCTCAAAGAGATATTTTTGATGACTATTGGATGAAAACAATCCAGTACCATTGGTTAATGGTATGTCCTTTAAAAACATATCTCTATTAGGCTATGAAGGTACATGTTTGTATGGATAAATGTATAGTTGATATCATGTTAACATTAGCTAACATTAGTGAGTGACACCTAGGTGTTGTATGTGTAATGATAGTCAACTCGAAATATGTTTTTAAATCTAATTTTACTTTTATTTTTCTATTTTTCTAGTAAGGGATAGCTCCAAGGCACCACCCCACTAGCAAATATAATTGAGGGCTTATTAGACATCAATAAGGCTAACAAACCCATATTAATTGTCAACTGCCACTCAAATATATTAGCAACTGCTTGCCCTCAATATGGGGGTTTGTAAACCTCCTTGTTTTTTTTAAATTTAAATATTTTGTAGTGCAGATGACTTTTTTTTTTTTTTTATGTTTTAGATGAAATATATGATTATATAACAATAAGAAAAGTAGGAAAAAAATAAGACATTGGTAGCCAATATAAGTCAAATTTTATGAAAATTATCATTTCTTACATCTCATGAACCCACTGATGAGGTTTGTTCTTTTTTAGTTCTTGTATGGCACTTTCCCCATAAAACCCTCATGATGAGCACTAAAAAAAGAAACCATTTTTTAACTCTTTTTTCAAACTTCATATATACAAAAAAAAAAAAACTACAAGTCTACAAATCCCCAAACCCCAAATCCAAAATTCTTAACCTACATAGTATATCTCATAAATTGGAATGTTTGAAATCTCTCCAACATTGTCACAACATCAACATTACTTCATATTTTCTTATACAAGGATTAAACCAAAGTAGGGATCTCTCACCTCCCTCAACCAAAAAAAATAGTTTTGATACCACTTGTTAAAAAAATTATTTCAAATTGACAAAACCATGTGAATAATGACATGAGAGAAAAGTATGCATACAATCTTACAAAATAATCATAATGCATATATTATAGACATACCATAAGATAACACAAGATATACACAAGAAAAACCCTAAAGAGAAAAAAATTCAAGCTACCACACTCATTGTATTATTCATCAATAAAAATATAATACACTTATAGAGTCTAGATGAATATCTATGAAACATGAAGATCCTTCAATGCATCTTTTATGTGTCCAAGCATAATGAATAATGATGTCACCACACATCTCATGTCATGCTTCACATATGCTTTAGAAAAGAAAGTTCAATACACGTGATAGCTCACTCCCATCAGTCAACCTCAACCACTAAGCATGTGGTTGTTTTTATATAATCAAGCTCACAGAAAACAATCAAGTAGTTAATTAAAACTAGCAGTACACAAAACTATTAACTCTAGTATTTATTTCTTAGTATTAAATTTCTCAATATTAGATATTTTTCCTATGTGCAATCCACATATAAAATATTTAACCAATATCACAAACAAATTTTTCTTAATTTATTAAGTTTCTCAATATTAAATATTTATTCTATGTGCAACCCACACATAAAACATTCAATCAATGTCACAAACAACTTTAAAAGTGAACTCAAATATATATTTAATGTGAGTAAACACACTAACAAATAAATCACAAATACATTTTTATTTTACTTAATTAAAATAAGTATTTGTTATACAAGATATACAACACCCTTTTTCTAATAAATTTAAAGAATAATTCATATAAATATAAAAAACAATTAAAAATATATATATAATTATAAAAGAGATTAGCGAATAATTAAGACTAATTCATAAAAGGCTCAAACCAATCTCCAAAGAAATCCAAATAGGAAAAAAAAAGATAAATATGTAATTATGTGCCCACTCTAAACTAAAACAGTAATCAATCGAATCAAATGTGCCTGCAAAATCTAAAGGGCATGTATATGCAAATTCCACTATTACAAACTTTTAATGTGAATTTTGCATAGCTGTTAGCTACGACTCAAGTTATAAGTCCTAAGAGTATATACACTGTACCTCTTCATTTGGAACATTCATTCCCTCCCCCCTTCCTCCTTCCCCCTCCCCCCTTCGCGTCTTCCCTGGCCCAGTGTCTCCATTCCCCTCTGAGGATTTTCATTTTAATGATTTAATACAGAATCTATTTCAATAATAAAAACATTACTTTCCGCTCTCCCATTAAGCATATACTTGAACGGCGCACCAAACACTCCATTAGGGCTTACAAGTTGACAAATACAGAGTGTAAAGATTTAGAACCAAACGGCATAAACCTTCCTGGTCCATGAAAAGACGGACCTCAAATGTCCTCACTCTGTTGTGGGTCAGAATTCGTAAGCGCTTGTAATTTTCTTTTAAGATTTTAATGAATAACGACAGTACCTTCTTGACCACTAAAATATCGAGGAAGCTAACGCCAAAATGGCTTCTGCGCAGATTCCATTGGATTATTTCAAGAAACTGATGGACCCACTAATGTCACTAGTATCGATATCTAAAAAATAAAAGTTCCCAAGTTTAAATAAAATACTAGTATACTGGAAGTTACTGCAATGGGGAGGTCACAAAATGCGAGAAAAAATCTTTCTGTAATTGTTTGGATTGTATTCATTGTTAATTGTAATTAGTTTGTAATAATTGCCGTATGAAAACATGAAGTTTGCTCAACATTGAAGTGGGTTGCTTCATTTTAATGTTGCTTTTGTTTGCATGTGATCTTTATTGCCATGTTTATTGAGATTTTATGAGACGCTGTTGAGAGCCATGTGAAACAGTACTTGTTCTGATTCTTCCGACCATTTTGTGGGGATTTGTTATGATCTCCGCAACGTTCTGGTTCTGCGGGACAGCGGCACAGCAATTATTTTGGTGTCTGTCCATATATTAAAAGATCCTTAAATCGCAAACGTCAGTAAGAATGGTCTCTATGTTAGATCGTGTCAACAAAATGAATGTGGGCCTTTTAGAGGAAAAGGTATATAGTACTGTGATAAAGTTTATGACAGAGGGAGAAGCCTGCAGATCACAGGATATTATCTTAGTCAAGATGACTACCATCATAAATTTGACTCTGGAGAATACCCATCCGTAAAGAAAACATCCTTTGGCAGTTAAAATGGATCTCTCATGATGAGGTTTGAAGATGGATGAAGGTGAATCTAGGGTGGGATTTTATAAGAACAGTTCAAGCCATTAGCTATTTTTGAAGATCAGGGAAGAGTTAGTATGAGATTGGTCAAGCTGGGACTGAACATAAATTTATTTATATCTATGTTCAAAATATTTATGTTGGACTATGCAGGTCCTATTATGAAATTCAAGACAATTGCACTTGAATTGTGTCTTTTTGGAGACAAGTGTCACTTTATATGGCTTGCACATTTTTGGCTTAAAGATCATACTTTATGTTTTGACTTGTGTAGGTGGCTCATCTGATATCATACTAATAGGTGGGCCCTACTAGAGAAGTTAGTATGGTTTCAGATGAGAAACCTAAACAAATCAAAGTTTAACATAAGTTGCTAAAGCTTTCATGTCTTGCATGTATGCTTTCTTATCTTAGACATAGATCCAACAACAATATGAACAAATTGTATAAATGAATCTAGCTATTAATTTATGCAACCACTAGCATTAATATATCTACACATATAAACATATCTACAGTGCTCAATTATTCCATATGTTTAGTCAATCCTTAAGTCCAACATTCAGTTTAACATCCTAAAATGTTAATAGAGTCCATCACAAAAAATTGTTAGGATTTGCTTTGGAATCTTAATATTTTTAAATATAAATTAGAACCTAACCTTCTTTTTTGGATCAAAATTTTATCTATTGGAAATGAACCAAATCCAAACAAATGATGGACTAGACACAAAGGAGCCAATAGCTCAAGGGTAGAGCACTATAACAACAAATAGAAGATCCTTGGTCTAAGCGCTAGTTGGTCCATGTCTAGTAGTTCAATTTGTTTTTAGAGCTAGGCTAGGCTAGGATCCCTAAGAAATGTAGTGTGGGTTATTGGTGATAAGAAATATATAGCCTAATACCAAATGTTGGGAAATTTTAATCTCTATCCAAATAATCAAGTTATGATTCAATGGATGAGACAGAAGGCTTGGACTAATATAATATACAAAATTAACTTATATCCAAATCTGAAATTAAGTGACCTTAAAATATAGCTTGGACTATTTTGTAATGAACCAAGTTGATTTCAAAATATAGCCTATGGAAGTGCCATCTTCCAGTGGTTAGCTAATTGGAGTGATTGGCCAACGAACAAGTGAAAGATTGCAAAGTATTTCCTCCTACACTTTGGGCTTTGCAAAACATGAGAGGGTAATCCCACAATATACTTTAACATCCTATGTGTCATTTAACCTTATACATAGTAAATAACAGATAAGCTCTATACATATTTTCTTGACAACTCAATAAATGCAAAGATTTGGAAAATCCTTTACATATCAATTGTTTCAAAAGCAATAGAGCATGGTAAACCTTGATTTGACATATGTTTCAATAAGAATTTTAAAGAATTTAGTGATTTGATCAAATGAAAACAAACTTGACAATAGGTTAACACTTAGCATCATAGAGCTTACATAATGTTTTATTACAACATCATTCTCAATTACTCAATGTCAGGACTAATTATCATATATCCTAACACTCAAACCATTTAAACCTATGATTTCATCCAAGAAATTTAACCAATTATTTGACTTAGAACAAAGATAAAACCATACATTCAATTACAACAATAAAGACCATTGAAACAACCCTTGATTAAATTCCATTGATAATTCAAATGATAAATACACGAGGAGAGAATTTTCTTAAATGATATGATATTATTTATATTTCAATGCTCGTACTACTATCAAAGTGATTACATAAATAAAGACTCATAACCTAAATGCAGTCTCAATTCTATGCTCTATATTCATTCTTTACACAAAAAATATTCTATGAGACCAATCAACAACCCATACAATTGGCCTTGAATTCCATTTTATAAAAAAAAACAGCAAAACAAGCCTCAGGCTAATGTACACATGCCACCTTTTCATCTGAATTTACAATTTCATTCAAAAGACTATTATATTTTTCAAGACGGTGTTGCCACAATAGTGGTTTACACTTTCTGGGAGATCCTATTTTTTGTTGAAATCACATATTTTTAGAAAATATAATTATTTAAGCCTTGAAATTTTTCATTTAAAGGATTACAATTGAAAAGGATTTGATCAAACCACCTTAGACCAAGCCTCCTTAGATAGAACCCCGCTAGTTTTAAACCATACCTATAATGGAGTCTCCTTTACACCTATCAAAATGCTGATAAAAACCCACTTTTGATTTACCTTTTCAGGAATCAAATGAATTCATTTAAAATTTATTTTTTGTAAGTATGTAGTCCTTATTATAAGCTTCCAAAAAAGTATAATTTTAATTAATTTTAATTTGATTATTATATTTATTTTTGATTTCTTGTGAATGTAGGTTTTTCACCGCAAATAAAGCTCTTTGTTCTACACATGTGGAAAATTAGAATATTATCAAAAAATAAAATATTCAGGTTGAATATTGATGTCCTTGATCTTTAAAAAAAAAAAAAATTGATTTCGATACATATAATTTTTTTTATGTTGTATACAGTTTGCCTATGTCTGAATTTAACTAGTTTGACTTCGAAACTTGATTAAGGAAAAAATATTTAATAAAACACTATGAAACAAAATGAACTAGTTAGATATCGTAGTTAAAAATCTAAATTTGAAAAAATTAGAATTTTATCCTTCATACGAAAAAAGTTAGGTTGTATATGGTGAGCATCATTGCTTAAAATTTTTGTTTACTAATAAAAACTAGTTTTCGAAGGAGATGAAAAAAAAGTGCAATCTGATTCCAATTTTTTTGAAAAAACTATATTTAGAATCTATAGAAAAACCTTCACAAATCACTAGTTTGAATCATCTTCAAATTCCTCACGGTTTAGCTGCTATAGGAGCCTGAAAGTTAAGATTTAGTTAAAAGAAATCAATTCAGTATCCAATTTGCCCAAAAATTGTAAACCAGTATTGTGGGATCGCCCAAAACTTGAAGGAGATGCCCATATGAGATAAAAGTTACTTCCCATTCACTAATGAAGATATCTCCTACCTTCCAAAAGGCTCTTTAGTAGGTGAAGATGATTCTTTTGGGGAGAAACAACACATTTTCTGCATGCTTCCAAATGTGTAGGACCAAAAGCATGAAAACAAGGAGAAAATAATATATTGAAGCATCTCCATATCAACACCATTCACTTGTTTCTTCATCTCCATATCACTACAAAATAAATCAACACCCTTGAACAAAAATATGTGCATGAACAAGGAGTGCCACTAGAACCTCACTCCTATTTCACCATTCTTCAAAGATACCAGACCTTTGTGTATCTCCTCCAAAAATAAGTTAGAAAAATCATAAGAATTGTTGAGTTTTGGATGTTGTATGTTGGAAGCCATTTACATAGGTGTAATTGGAATATTTGAGGCTTCATCAAATCCCAAAATTTTACAAAGGGAATTGAATGTCTTCTAAGAATAGATTGAAAATTATTTGATTGGGAAGGGTTCTATGTTAGTTGGACCCAATACAATTTTTCTTCCTCCCTTTCTGGCTACCAAGAAATCTGTCAGTACTAAGACCTTAAAAGTTGGTCTCACTTTCTCATATTCTACTCTAAACTTCTTTTGATCAATCTCCTCCATCTCATCACTCCATTGGTTCAATCTGAAATCCATTGTGAGCTCCTCCTTGGTAACCTAAACCATGTAGTTACCAAAATGTGTTCTAACTACCTTCACAGTAGGGTCATAGTTAGCTACAATATCTTTGATGAGGTCTATATCAAGGTATATATTTGGGACAATAAATTTACACATATCCAGCCTCCATGGGTTACATATAGGGATTTTACTATTTTTTTTATCGAACCGGTATTGAAAAAATGACCACCCTATGTATGGTAGTGTGTTATCTTTGATGGCATGTTGTTAGTCAATTGTACCATTTGTCATTCCTGGACCTTGAAACATATGCTTGCCTATGCACTTGTCATTTTTTGAGGGTTTCAATTGGTCTAATAGGTCGCGGACCAGAGGTGTCTTCTTAGGTTCAAATCTAGGGGGTTGGACTCTTGGTGTCATTTTACTTAACAAGCAACTCAAGCTAGGGTTTCACAAACCAAAATCAGAGCTTATATTTTAAGTAAATGGGTAAAATAATTTAGACAATTGAAATCAATTTGATGAACGTCAAACACTAAAAGAAATCTTAGAATCCTATTCAAATGACAAAAATAGCAATACTCAAGTAAATTACAAAGAATTGAGCATGAGAGATAAGGTTTTAGCTTATAGGTTTGTCGATGTAGAAAAACATTAATTCATAGATGAAAGAGCACAAAACGTACTACAATAACTTTTGAATGCTTTAAAATGATTTTTTGATTGAGATTATGCTTTAAAAATAGCTTTAATGATAAAGAAAACCTTCAAGTCAGCAGAAAACATCAACTCCTCCATTACTACTCACTCGCGTGCACCAAAACAAATCCATGCCACCAGAAAGTTTTAATTGTGGTTTTGGATCTTTTCGTGATTTGGATCAACGAGTGCTCAAATGGAATCAAGTTTTCTTTGAAATGTTTGACAAGCATGTTGAATTTCCATTGATCCTATCAAGACATGCCATGTGGATGTCCTAATATTATCAAATGAGCTCCACCACCCACCACAAGGCATGAGAAACATCCATGTGTCACTCACCCACTATCCCTCTTAGACCCACAAGGTGTTGAGCTATAGTCATGAGCTAGTTGGAAATGGTCTAGATTCACTCAATACATCTCTATATGTGCACCTTCTAATCTTCAGGTTTACACCCAAGTTGTTAACATTCTTTTATGATGGATGACTGAGATTAAAATATTTTCTCAAAATTTTACCCATGTGTGTATTAATCTATTTAATAGCTCACTCTTTAATGTTACCTCTATCACCCTTGAATATTTTAAAAAATATTTCATGTCCTCAATAGTCCCTCTGAAGGTGTAGATGATGCCTTGTGGCACACACATTCCAAACCTCTAGGGAAAGACATCAGTGTGTGGATCCCTTGTGGGTTGGTAGGGAATGGCAAAGATTAAATCAAAGGATCATATCATAATCGTTGATCTCCATACCTTTAATCATCATTTCCTAGCATGAATATTATGACCCACCTAAAGGGTGGACACATGTCATCATGCCCACTGGCTCACTGGAATTTTCCATGAATAGTTTAATGTCATGGGCTAGCAGCAAAACCAATAAAATGCAAGTGGTGGGCCACACCAACCACTACTTAGGAATTTTAAAAGGCACGTGCACTAGATAATGACTTAAAATGGGTCATCGACTAGGTTCAAAAGATAAAAAGATAGGAATTTTATGTGTGAGAACCTAGGATACATCACAAATGTTTCAATGATTTTCAAACACACATAACTATAGATGCACTTAACATATTTCAAGCGGGTTGTGACCGGTATGGCTAGGCCATGGGGCCAGTGGGTAAATGACTTCAATGTCATAAGTCATTATTTAAATGAACGAGAGTAGGCTATAACAAGTCACTGAAGAATTAGAATGTAGGCCAAAGGACTGAGCACCACTTAGGGCTTTTCAAGTTTTTGTGGAATAGACATAACCCTATGACATATGGAAAAAAAAACCATACCTTAGAACCTTAGAAGACAACATCTCAAAACCATTTAGAAACATCTAAATATGGATTTAAAACTAGTGGAACAAAAAAAAATTAGGGGTACCACTAGTGGCTCCAGTTGGGGACGTATGTTCCTCGAAAACAAAGTGAGAAACTAGAATTTCATGGTTAAGCAAACCAATACAAAGAATTCCAAAACCAAGAAACTACCGAGACAAGGTAGTTAGAAGAGACCAAACCCAAACCAAACCTACATAAAGTACAATATATATGGGAGAGAGCACACCTTAATAAAAGTATGGCTTCAAGAACTATCCATGTACTAGCAATTCAAGAAGTTCACTAGTTAAATTTTGTAGAAAGTAGGAATATTCACCATGGTTTTTCCTAATGAGATAGGTGCCTAAATATAGAGCATAAAATTTCCCATTCTTCCCCTTGTCCTAAGATCTATAATTCCACATTAGTACCATGTTTCCTACTTCAAATTTTCTTAAAGATGTTTTGCAGTACAATTTTTTGACAGGTGCAACTACAACTTTGCATTTTTCTTTTGAAAATCTCTCCTCATCTAATCCATCTCCATCAAGGTTTCAATTCTATGTTGTATAGCATCACACATACCTTCATTGTATACTTGGAAAATTTTATACATATTCATCAAGTTATTCTGGGGTAACTTTGCTGCTATTGCATGCAACAAGTCAAATGGAGGATATCTTATTGCCTTCTTGATTGTTACCCTATCTAGGCCCATAGAGCTAACTTAAAGTTTGAGTCCCAAGCTCTATTTTTCTTCTTAATGATCTTCTAAATAATCTTCATTAAGATTGTATTGCTTGATTCAGATTGACCATTGCCCTGTAGGTGATATGGCGATGAGTAGGATGCTAAATCCCATATTTAATGCAAAAAAATTGTAAATTCTTTAGACTTGAATCACATTGCATTTTCTAAAAAAAACTATTATGCACCCCAAACCTGGTTAATATATTGTACACTAAGAATTCAATGGGCACCTTACTTATTGCCCTTTTTGTGGGGATAGCTTCTACCCGCTTGGTAAAATAATCTATGGGAACAAGGGTCCAATAATGTCCTCCACTAGACTTATCTAAAATTTCTCCTATGAAATAAATACCCCAATATTGAAAGGGTGATTGGACTACAAAAGGTCTGAATGGAAAGTTACATGGGAATTTGAGCTTTCCAGAGAATCTCTGGCATGCATCACATGCCCTCACTAGCTTGTGAGCATCCTTGAATACTTTTGGCCACCAAAAACATACTCTTAGGAATTTTGAGTAGTGGTATTGGCCATATAATTCCCTCCACACACTCCACTATGCATTTTAGTTAAAATCTCTAAGGCTCTTGCATTATCAAAACATTTCAACAAAGCACTATCAAGATTTATCCAAACAAATCACCATTAATGATGATGTATTCAATTGGTTGTACCTTGAGAGTCCTTCTTTCATTATTTTTTAGCCCTCTAGGGCATTACTTTGTTTGCAAATAGTGCACAATATGTTTGTATCAATCACAATCTTACATATTAGAAACAAGAAACACATCTACACATTTTTTCTAATTTATTTGGTTGGTTTCCAAATTGGTCTTAGCCGTCAGATTAGCTAAAACTTGTCTTCTCACTAATTTGTTGAATTGGACATATATATTGAACTCTTAGATTTTGTTAATCCATCTACACCTTCTATCTATGAATTTTTGTTGAGTTAATATGTCTTTAACTACAACACTTGGGGCATATGCAACAACCATAGCTCCCATAAGATAGGTTCTAAAATTCTTAACAACCTTGACCAGTGCATGGACTTTCTTTTCAATGAGGGAATAATTCATCTCAGTAGATTGAAGTGACATAGTAAAAAGTGCAATTGGTTTCTCAAAACCTTCTTGATTCTTCTGTAATAAAATTGCAGAAATGGTTGGAAAGATGCAAAGGAGAATATTTTCAATGGCTTGGAAAAATTAGGATTCCTTAAGACTATAATCTCCTTGATTTCTTGCTTAATATTTTGAAAATCCTTACTTGGCTCTTTCTCCACTCTACTTTGCCACCCTTCTTTCACATCTTTGATATAGGGTGGGTGACTTCTAAAATTTTTGTGACAAACCTTCTCAGAAATTTTATTTTTCCAAAGAATGATTCAATGCATTTTAGATTCTTTGGCAATGGGATTCTATCAATTTCAGCTACCCTTTCAGGGTCAATTCTCACCCCTTCTTTTCACACAATGTGTCCCAACAAATTTCCTTCATTGAATCCAAAGGCACATTTCTTTGGATTAAGTGAGATTCAATACTCAAGGGACTTGATGAAAATCCTCTCCAAGTGCATACAATGGTCTTCTTCTTTCTTGGAGTAGGCACTCATATCATCTTGGCAGATTGCCAATAAAATATCTATAAAATCATAGAATACTAAATCCATAGCTCTTTGAAAAGTTGTACTTGCATTCGTTAGGAAAAAATACATTATTACATAAACATAGGTGCCCCATGAAGTTTTAAATGAAATTTTATACTAGTCAAAATCCTTCACTTTTACCTGATTGTAACTAGAAAATCTATCCATCATTGACAAGAGTTCACAGCCAATCACCTTTTGCAACACAACTTCCATGATTGGTAATGGATAGTTATCCTTTAATGATGACACATGGAGGTTTCTAAAATCAACTCACAATCTAATGTCACCATTCTTTTTCCTCACTAGCACAAGGTTAGACACCCAAGATGAGTGCCTAATAGGCTTGATTACGCAAAAATCCCTCAGCTTTACCAACTCTTCTTACATGTTTGGTGCCAAGGTGGGGTTAATAGGCCTTTTCTTTTGTCTAAATGGATTTTCATCTACTTTAAGAGGAATTCCATACTAAAACAACTCCTCCGTGTATTTCTTCAAGTCATCATAAGACCAAGAAAAAAAATTCCTATAGTTTCTCATTAAAGAAATCAGCATTGCTTTAATTTTGGGCTTCATTTTTGTGTCCACATATACATTCTTAGGAGCACTTTCACTACCTAAGTTTACCTCCTCTAGTTCTTTTATATGTGTGGAATATATTTTTCATTTCTCTTGTCAAGGCTATGGAGGACCCTTTCTAAAGCCACAAGACCTTTAGGGATCTTGTTGGTCTTAAGTTGAATCACTTCATTGCCAAAAACTGTATCCCTCCCATCCACTATCTCAACAAATGCCCCAAAATAAATCTCATGACACTCATACTATTCTACACATGTTAAAAACCTAAGAATTCCTTCATCATCATTGAAGACTTGCTAGTTTAGGATCTTTGTAAGGATTGAAGGCCTTGGTTGTACCTCCACTTTGGAGATACAAGAAAAAGTTATATCATTAGGCCAGAGTGCAATATTTGCAAGAAAATATATCACTTGGATTTTACTTGTCTACAAAAAATTAATTCCTAAAGCATTAAATTATTTTATGGAATCCCAAATGGCATTCCTATACTATTTTAGTCTCTTATTTTTTGATGCAAATCTCGATCTTACCTGGGATATGACTAATTTGAAATCACCAATCACCTTTAGCTTTTTTGTCCCATTTTTTTTTGCCACTTAGTCCTAGCAACCAAGATTCATATTCTTCCACATTTTTTGTAAACACAAATGACATAGTGAATGATAACTTAAATGTTCTACCACTAGGAGAAAAAATTATTAACCCTACACTAGATCCTTTCATGGAACATGCACCATAAAAATACATGGTCTAGAGGTCATTATTATAAGATAACTTCATTATCTCTCTTTCAAGAAGTGCAGGTTTCCTATAACCTTCCTCTTGTAGCTCCTCTATCCTAAAATCATTTATGTCAGTATCTACAAAGTGAATTCCATATTTAGGAGAAAATTCAATCATGTGTGGGACTCTTGATTCCCTAACTAGCTTGATCTCTTTACCATAAATGGGGAAAGTGGCGTAATACATGTCACACTTCATACTAAACCTCTTGGAGGCACTCCATCTTCTTGACAAAAAAATTCCATAATTGGGTGGAATTTCCACCATTTTGACACTCATTGTGAATTCCTAATTTGGGAATATAGCTAACTTTTAAGGCAGCTCTTTGATTATTCCAATTATAGGGACTACTCTAGAATCCATAGTATAACACTTTTCATAAGCACTATCTACCTTCAATCCCATCTCTTTCATGATCTCAACTAGTATTATATTGGAAGAGGCTCCAGAATCTATCATGCAATTTTTTAGGATCTTTCCATCAATAATTAAGGTTACAAAAAATGGGTCTATGTTACTAGGGAAGGCAATAATCGTGGTACCCAAGTAAATTTGAGGGGTTTCAGTAATGACTCCCTCAACTTCCTTCTCTTTTATTTATTTTCCACTCACTTTGGGTGGAGTAGACACCACTATATGATTACATGCTATAGCAGACCCAATGATAAGGGCTATCATGTTTTCTTTGTGCTCCTCAATCCTCATCATATCAAGCAAATGGACTATGACCTTGAATTGTGAAAGCAACTAAAATATGGAAATAAATGTATACTTGGGAAAATCATATGTTATCATACCTTTCTCAGTGTTGTTCTCATCTTTTGTTCACATTTTACTTCTGCCTTGGTATTAGCTTCCTTCTTCTCAAGTTCAAAATTCTTTTTTTTAATCATTTCCTTCACAGTAGGAGATGCAACTTTTCCATCTACATTTACTTTTGTAGTCTTCTTTGCCCAGATTTTTTCTAGCTTACCTTCCTTGGCCTAATTCTCATAAATTTTGTTTTCATCTTTTGATCCTTGGATGTTTGTATTTTTATCCTTGAATAAAATACTACCAACCTTACCCTATTCTCCACCCACAAGTCTTTTTCTCAATTGGTAAGAGCTTCTTACATTTGGAGCCAAAGCTACTGTGAAATTTTCAATCTCCTCATTTGAGGGTCTTCTTAATGATATGTCATCCTCAACCATTTCTAATGTGCACACATCATGATAACTTTCATTATGTTCATACAAAAGAACTTGTTGGTGATATGCACTATCTCCATGTCTTTGATTGTCCACATAAAGTTCATGAGACTCATCCTTAGATGAGAATTCACCATCAGAAAAATTTGAACTACTCATCATTAGGTTAACTTCTACATCATTTTCATGAGAAGGGCCATAACCATCTGGTGCATCTTGTTCAACTTCCACCAATTTTTTAATTGCACATTGGTGAGAAGAGTGAGGAGATTGGAAAACAACACACTAAGGAGACTCATTAGAAAAGTTAGTAGAATTATTTTATAGTGGATCAGGTGTAACGTAATCTTGTGTGTTTTTCTGATTAGTGTGGATTGGATTTCTATTTTTATAGTTTGTTTTGTAAGGATAATCTTGCAGTCTTGGGGGCCTTTCATTTTTTTGAAAACATGGCTTCTCATTTCCAAGCCCCTTTTCATGTTTATCTAGTCAATTATTATGATCCTTTATATAATTCAAAACCTTGTCAAATTTATCGTCAATAGAAGATAATCTATTTGTAGATCCTTTATCATGTTTAGGATTCTTAAAAATTCTTACATCATCCCTTCTCCCTACCTTTCTTGATTCTCTTCTATTACTTTCAATGTTTAATGCAATCTTGAAGGTATCCCTCAAATTGTGAGGGTTCTTATCTCTCAGGTGATAAATTATTTTAGCATCAAAGGAATTACAATAGGTGATCAAGAAAGTATCATCATTTGGTCTCTAATTATGAGGGAACATATTTGTTTCCTTTTGAAATCTAGTGTTGAAATCGTGAACCGTTTCGTTAGAGCCCTTAGAGATGTAAAATTCATTTAGCATAAATATTGGATCAATCTTATCACCATACTACTCTCTAAAGGACCTTTTAGATTCCTCCCACAACCTAGCAATGGTTCTTGCAGGAAATATTCTATACCATTCCATAGCATCCTTAATGAGTGATTGCATGAACAGTTTCATCATCACATCCTCAACATTAAATTCAAAATCATCCATCAAATAAAATGATTTTAAGTGATCCTCTCCACTAATGGAATTTTTACCATAAAATCTAACCAACACAATTTTAATATCATTAGGGATAGGGTTTGGATAACCATAAATCCCATCAATGTACAATTGCCTATATGTGTTCAGTTGCACAGGTGTTCTACTAAACTAATCATCCTGATCATTATGAGGTTCACCACCACCTTAGCTACTAGATTGTGTATTATCAACTCCCTCTCCACCTCCATTTCCATCATTACCTCCACTTCTAATTCCACCAAAATTTTGATTTTTAGATTGGGTGTTCTTATTTTCACCACCACCACCCCTACGAGAAATGTTCCCACCAGATTTAGAATTCTAAGGCTGGGATGTAGGGATGGAATGAATATATGTAGAATTGGTATTCATGCTAGTAGCTTGAGCTATTGAATGGGAATTTTTATGAGATGTGGATGCATTGGAATTATGAATTGAATATTTAAGGAAAGCAAGCTTCCTTTCCATCTCAACGTTTGCATCCTGTCTAGTTCCTTTTGTAAATTATCATTACGCCATTGTAACCTTAAAATTTTAGGGTCAGGGGGTCCACTTGAAGGGATAGAACTAGTTTTCAAACTTGTGGTAGAATTATTTGTGATTGAGACACCTAGGATTTCATTTGGAATAACTTGCTTGGGTTGGCCTATGGGTTTTTCCCTGTATCTTTAGGCTTTGACCTTTGTGTAGCAGAAGAAGGGTTTGATAATTTGGTTTTTATAATGGAATTGGTATATGTTCTAGTAGTATTTTTTCTAATAGGAACATTCACTTTCAGATGATCTAAAACTTCTGTAACAACTAGTTCAGCCAAATCTTCAAGAGATTGCTCTTCATTGACCATCTCTCTTAGATATTCTACTTTTCTCCTTAATTGATCTCTCTAGATCATATCAGCTATTATCTTGTTATCTCTTTTTTTTCCCTGTTTCTTTTTCAATTCAAATTTTTTTAATGCCTCCTCTTTAATTTGTGTCATGTCATTTATCACCTTCTCAAAATCTTCAAGAGTAACCTGAAATTCAGATTTCTCAGGTGTATAATTTATGAGATTCATTGGGTCCTTTTGAGTAGATGGTTTAGGAGTCCTACTTCTAGATTCCCCTCTAGGATTGAATTTTTTCTCAGTGAAAATAGAGTTATTTATAGGATTAGTCCTTTTGGTTTCCCAATTTTGATCTAATTGTTTGTCCTAGAAGTTCCACCTATGTGCAGGTACTTTTGAAACTTTAGGAGTAGGGGTAGGCTAGTTAGTAGTAGCAATAGGAAAAGATGTAGCAAGGGTGTCTTCACTATCATGGGGCATCCCATACTTATATACTTCCTTATCTTGAACATCTTCATTGGAATTAGAACCTTCATGTATTGGAGGATTAGTGGACTTATTTGTTTGAGAATATTTCTCCTTTCATGATGGCTTGGATTAGCAGGGTAGCTCCTCTTAAGGCTTCCTTTCAAGATTTTTCCTCATGTTTCTTCTAGTTCCTATAATTTTATTCAGTTCTACTTAATTTTTTCATCGAATTACTTACTTATAATGAATGTTATTGCACTGGCATAGAGACTCAGAGTCACCACCAAAGATTTATGGGAATTGTGAAAATATTTATGAATATATCAAACAAATTTGCAAGGAATTGAATATACAAAGACTCTTGAGATAGAACTTTAACAATTCAAAGGATATTTTTAAAAAAGGAGAGCATAATTTACTTGTAGCTTGGCATCTGACATCAATTTGACAAATGGTGGAACAATTTAACAAAAATTATCATGGATACACATATTTGTAAAATATATGACTCCACATTTAATCTTAGATTAGAGACTTTTCCTAAGCTTGTTCCCTAGTAGAGTCATAAATCAGGTAGTTATTTTTAATGAACCTAGCTAATATCAAAATATACTTAATGAAATCACAATCTTCCAATGGATAGCTAATTGGAGGGATTCACCAATGAATGAGTAAAATCCTGCAAAGGCTTTTCTCTTGCAATTTGGGCTCTACCAAACCCAGGAGGGTGATCCAATAATCTATTTTAAGATCCTCTATGATATTTAACGTTATACATTGTAAATAATAGATAACCTCTATATATATTTGCTTGACAACTCAATAGATACAAAGATTTGGAAAACCCATTGCATATCAAGTCTTTCAAAATCAATAGAACATGGTAAACCATCATCATTTCAACAAGAATTTTAAAGAATTTAGTGATTTAATTTTTTTTTGGTGAATGATCATGAATATTGTAATAGAAACACAAATCTCATAATAGTGCCTTAATCTAGGCTATAGAGTCTTATGAAATGCAAAAAAAAATGAAAAATAGTTAACACTTAGCATCAAAGAGCTTACATAATGTTGCATTACATCATCATTCTCAATTATTGAAAACTAGAACTCATTATCATATCCTAACACTTGAACCATTTAAACCTATGATTTCATCCAAGCAATATAAAAAAATCTTTGAATTAGGAAAAAGATAAAACCACACATTCATTGGAAACAATAAAGACCATTGAAACAAACCTTGATTATTTCATTGATAATTCAAATGATGAATACATCAGGAGAGAATTGGCTTTAAATATATGCAATTCGTTATATTTCAATGCTATTACTACACTATAAAATGTGTTTACAAAAATAAAAGACTCATAACCTAAATGTAGACTCAATTCTATTGTCTGTATTCATTATTTACATAAAAAAATTCTCCAAGATCAATCAACAACCCGTACAATTGGCCTTGAATTCCCTTTTATAAGAAAAAAGGGAATAAAACAAGCCTTAGGCCAATGTACACATGTCACCTATTCATTTGACATTTCCAATTTCATTCAAAATACCGTTATATTTTCCAAAATCTGAGGGAGATGTCCATATGAGACAAAAGTTATTTCCCATTCACTGATGAAGATATTTTCTAGCTTTCAAAAGGCTCTTTAGTTGGTGAATTTTTTCCCTTCCATGAGCAACAAGACCTTTTCCACATGCTTCCAAAAGTATAGAACCAAAAGAATGAAAACAAGTAGAAAAGAATATATTGAAGCATCTCCATATAAACACCATTCACTTGTCTCTTCAACTTCATATCACTACCAAAGAAACCAAAACCCTTGTACAAAAACATGTGCATGAACAAGGAGTGCCACCATAATCTCACTCCTCTTTCATCATTCTTCGAATCTACGAGACCTTTGAGTATTTCCTCTGAAATATAGGTAGAAATATCATAAGAAGTGTTGAGTGTTGCATGTTGTATATTAAAATCCATATAGATAGGTGCAATTTGCATACATGAGGCTAGATCAAATCCTAAAACTTGACAAAGGGAATAGATGTCTTTTGAAAATAGATGGAAAAGTATTTGATTGGGTAGGGTTTTGTGTCAGATGGACCTAATAAATTTATTCTTCCTCCCTTTCTTACTACCAAGAAGTGTGCTAGTACTGAGACCTTAAAATTTGGTCTCATTTTCTCATATGCTACTCTCAACTTCTTTTGATCAATCTCCTCTATCTCATCACTCCACTCATTTTATTTGGGACAATAATTTTACCCATATAACAAGGTATATATTTGGGACAATCAATTTACCTATGTCTAGCTTTCATGGGTTACAAAGAGGGATTTTAGAAATTTTATTACCAAACCTGTACTGAAACAATGACCACCCTATGTATGGAAATGTGAAATCTTTGATGGCATCTTGTCTATCAATTATGCCATCTGTCATTCCTAGACCTTCAAACATGTGTTACCCTATGACCTTGTAATTTTTCAAGGGTTTCAATTTTTCTAATAGGTCTTGGATGAAAGGTCTCTTCTTAGGTTCAGAGCCATGACTTTGGACTCTTGGTTCTATTTTAACTAACATGAAACTCAAGCTAGGGTTTCACACACCAAAATTAGGGCTTATATTTTATGAAAAATGGGTAACAAAATTCAGAAAATTGAAAGCAATTTGACGAATGTCAAACCTTAAAGGAAATCTCAAAACCCTACTCAAATCACAGAAATAGAAATACCTATGGAAATTGCAAGGAATTGAGCTTGAGAGATAAGGTTTTAAGTTGTTTGTTTGTCAACATAGAAAAACCCTAATTCACGGATTCCAAGATCTTAAAACACACTGCAACAAATTTTGAATGCTTTAAAATGATTTTATGATGGAAATTATGCTTTAAACTAGCTTTTATGATGAATAAAACCTTCAATTCAATAGAAAAACATCAACTCCACCATTAATTTTGACTCGTGTGAACCAAAATGGCTCCATGACACTAGTTTAGTAACTTTGAATTGTGGTTGTGGATCTACTCATGATCTCGATCAATGAGTGGTTTAGACAGAGTCAATTTTTTTGTAAAATGTTTGACTCATGTTGACTTTGCATTGATCCTATCAATAAATGCCATGTGCATATCTCATTGTCATCAAATGAGCTCAACCACTAGCCACAAGCCATAGAAAAATCCACGTGTCACTTGCTCGCTAGCCCTCAAAGATCTACAAGATGTTGACTAATGGTTGTGGGGTAGCAGGCAATGGTCCAGATTCATTTAGTACATCTCTATATGTGCACATTTTAATATTTATGCTTATACCTAAGTTGTTAATGTTCATTTATGATGGACCGCCAAGATTAAAATATCTCACTCAACATTTAACCATGTGTGCATTAATTTTTTTAACTTAGCTCACTCTTTATTGTTACCACAAACGCCTTGAAATATTTGATGTCTTGAATAGTCTCTCTGATAGTGTATATGATGCTATCTGGCACACACCCACCAACCCTTTGAGAAAATATGTCATCTTGTGGGTCCCATTTGGGTTGTTAGGAAATGACCAAGATTAACTCACAAGATCATGTCTTAACTACTGATCTCCATATCTTTCATCATTGCTACCATAGATGAATAGTATACCCCATCGAAAGGGTGGACACACATCGCCATGCATGCTATCCCATTGGGTTTTTTCCATGAATATTTTAATGCCATGGGCTAGCGGGAAACCAATGAAATGCAAGTTGTGGGACACACCACCCACTACTTAGGCATTTTTTAAAGGCATGTGCACTAAATGATTACTTAAAATGGTTCATTAGCTAGGTTCAAAAGATTAAAGTGCTTAGGAATTTCATGTGTCAAAACGTATGATACATAACAAATGTTTCAATGATTTTGAAACCCACATAACTATAGACACATTTAACATATTTCAAGTGGGTTGTGGCCAGTAAGGCTAGGCCTTCAGGCTGGTGGGTAAATGACTTCAATGACATAATTTATTACTTAAGTGAATGATAATAGGCTATAACAAGTCACCAAAAAACTAGTACGTAGGAGAATGGACTTAGCAATAATTAGGCATTTTTAAGGGTTTGGGGTGTAGATAGAGCCCTAGGACATGTAGGATAAAACTCTATCTCAGAAGAAAACATCTTAAAACAAATGAAACATCCAAGTATGGATTTAAAACTAGTAGAACCCAAAAATTCTAAGGGTTCCACCAAGATCCATCTTTATAATGCTAAAATTCAGACAACACAATTGTTAATGAACAAGACAACTAAGAGGGAGTGAATTAGTTGTAGAAAAGTAAACCTTGAAAACCCTCAACAACAATTAGATTCACATGCATTCATTAAACCCTTATAATTTTAATTTGATCAAACATGAAATGTAGATAACAAAAATTGAAATAACAACATCATGCACAACAGAACACCAAATTTACATGGAAAACCTAATGATGAAAAAACCATGGTGAGGATTAGCTCACAATATTAGTAATTATAAAAACTATTACAAGGGATCACTGTTGGGGCATGGTCCTAGCTCGATTGGCTAAAGCATCCTATTGTAGGCAAGAGATCATGAGATCTAGTCTCCCCCAAAACCTATGGTACTAGAGGAAGTTTTGCGCCAACACCACTAGTCATGTGATTTTTTTTTACCAAGCGCACTGTATTTTATAGGGGGACAGATACCCAACCAATTCTTATAGTCTAAAAACAAGAGAAAAAAAAAGGCTCATTGTCAGAATATGACACACTATCCAAAAAGACTCACAACTAGGGCTCACTATCATAGAAAGAAAATACAAGAAGATAGAAGAGAAATTTTACAAAGAGAACACTTTCTCAATGCAACAAGGAATGCACCACAATGCTCCAACAATTTCATAGTCTTTCTTGAATGATTTTTGACACCTTCAACTCACCGCCTTTAGGAATCCAATACACTTGAAATTCACACTTCTCTACTCCAATTCACATCACTCACATTGATATTTTATCAATTTTTCTTCTCTCTGGATACTTAATTTTATCTCACAACAATACAATAGTTATTTATATTAGTCTTAACCTCAAAAACCTTCTCCAATGTTAGCAACTATCTCTTACACTTAAAAATTCAAAATAGGTTGGCACCTTAACATTCCCATAGTGGATAGGAATGAACATGACCTACATAAATCCTTAATTAGGATCCAAATAGATCCCAACACATCTCAACATGATTTTACAAGCCTCACATGTAGTACTAACTCAAGGTTGACCAACACCCATGCTAAACACCATAATCATTAAGTACACACTTCCTTAAATCAATTTAAAACTTCCAAACAAAATAATTCACTTGAAAAAGATCTGTAATAATACACGAGCTACTTAAGATTCATCATATAAATCATCCAAACTTGCATCATACAAATACTTCAACTCAGAACAAATTCCTTCCTTAGGGAGTATGACCTTGTTGGCCAATTAAGGAATACTCCCGCAAAAATATATTTATGGGACCTTATCCGGGCCTCCCCTCACTATCATAACATGATGTAGGATGCCTTACAGAAAATTCCTATCCCTTCCAATTCACAAACCAATGAAATTGCAAATATGATTCAAGGATTGAATGCTAACATTATTTTCCACCAAAGTGAGCTCCCTCCTTTGGACATGCAAAACAAATTTTAATCCTTCATGATCATATCTCAATACAAAATAATAGGGATCAAGCGAACCCTTGTTGATAATGGATTTGTTGTCAATGTGTGTAGTGTTATCTCTTAGATAGGCTCCATATTGATAGATCAACCATCTAACCTTCCTCCTTATCTATTCATGGATTTGACAGTGTAGGAAAAAAGCTGCTTGGTGTGATCACTTTGCCTCTTACAGTTGGAGTGGCCATATTAAACACATTGATCCATGTTATACCTAATGATGTTTCATCTAACATCATTTTGGGCAGGCCATGGATTCATGCAATGAATGGTGTGCCTTCCACACTTCATTGCAAGATGAAGTACATCTACAACAACAAAGTGTACACACTTGATTTTGATCCCGAACCTTACATTGTACTACACCTTGAGCAAAAAAATCCACACCCTTTACCACCACCACACCAACCAAACCAGTGGAACCCGTACAACCAAATTCCTTAGATGATGTTTTGGATTCCTTAGACTTCACCCCTCCTCTCAAGGGAGCAATCAAGACCAACAAACAAGACTCTCTAAAGGGACACATAGTCTTGTTGACACATGGCTCGACTAATCCTTCACAAGCATCCACCTAAAGTAATTTAGCCACCAATGCAAACAATGACCCCTCATCTGATCTAAAGAAGCTGAAAAAGCTTTACAAAAAAGTTTATGAGATCATGAAACAACTTGGCTATAGTGGATAAGGTTGTGGTACTAACAAACAAGGTATCCACAACCCTATCGGGTATCATACACAAACATCCACTAATGGTCTTGGATTTTTCCCTTTCATCAAAATCATCAAACCTTCCTCCAACACCCACTCTATCCCAACCTCCCCTTCTCACCCCATCTTCCAAATCGATCCTTTGAAACTAATAAAGGATTATTTTCATAAATCCAATGTCCTCTCACAACCTCCTCTTGATTCAGATTTTATACACTCTTCTAAAGGAGTAAACAAAATCTCGCAATCCATAGAGCCTTGTGTAGGTATGATATCCTCTACTAAGAAAGATCCTTCCTTTTTCAAAACAAAAGGATCCCCTTCCTCCCTTGATCAAGAGGGTATCTTGTTGAGACTCCTCCAAGATCACTTGATCTCCCTTCCTCCTAACACTTGAAATAAATGTCCCATCAAACATTCATTCTGTGCCTTCCACTGTGTTCATGGTCATCACACTAACGAGTGTAAGGCCTTGAGAAAAACAATCTAAAATATTAAGGAGCTTGGATCTCTCCCTCATTAGGGGAACCTCACTCCTCTAATTGATACAAATTCACCCTCCCTTTCATCCCCTTAATCCTTTTGGCTCACTCTTGTCTTGCACTAAGTGGGGGCAAGAGGTTAGTTAGCCTTTCCTCTCTTATATTTCACTTGTCATTGTCTCTTTTGACTTGACGTTAAAATTTCATGAATATGTAAGAGAAAGCTTAGGATGTGGACGACTTGTCTTAAGTTGACTCACATGTGACATACACCCCTTTCTCATGATGCAACTTTTCAGAACCATATGACTCGACATAGGGCTTTCTAAACAAGCTCTCATGTCCTTTTCCTGTTCTACTTTAAAGAAATTGTTCATAGTATGGTGATTCAAAATTCCTGTAAAGTGGGGGCATACATCACCACTCACATTTCATTGTGTGATCTTCTTTTTATTGTGATTCCTTCTCTTGAAAATATTACACACAATGTTACTCAGGATTAGACATCTTCATTTTTCCTCTTTTGCATACAAGATGAGTACATTTGCACTTTTCCTCTCTTGACACATTACACATAATTTTCCTTAAGATGAGACATCGTACAAATAAAGAAAAATCCCTTTGAAACAAATGATTTCAAATATCAATTTATTTTGTGGCACCTTATCAAAGTTATCACGAGGTATAAATTTGGTATGGTTTGAGAGGGAATACCAACAAGCGGCATGACTTTCCCCATAGCCACCTTTTTGAGTACATACCAACCATGTGTATGCTTCTCACCTTTTTGGACTTCTCACCCCATGGACAATCTAATGTTTTGTAGCCCCAGAGAGAGCACATATCTCCTTATTCTCTTCACACTCAACCTTGTCATATCATGACCATGCATATTGTCTTGTTGCAATGCATTCACCCTTGAATGTATTTTGCATTGATGTCGAGTTGACTTAGAATCTCAAATCCTTGAGGGATTTACCGCCTCCTTCTCTTCCCATTATTCTTCTTTTTCATTCATCACCATCTGAATCATGTGGCTACTTTAGTGTGAGTTTGAAGCAAGTTCACACTCTCACTAAAGTAGGGGCTAAATGTGTCACCAAAAATTGTATACCTTGACACTTTTCATTCATTTGGACCTTGGCCTATGATCTTGGATCTTTTTCAACCCATTTTTACCTCTTTTTGAGCATTGTGAGAAAGTTTTTTAAGGTGTTGCAAAGCATTTTCACACTCTCCTAGGCTTGTCATCACCAAATAAACACATTATTATGCCAAAATGATCCCTCAATCCTCATACAAAACTTATCTTAGTGTGTTTTATAAAGACAATCTCGAAAAACACAAATAATCACATTTTAATTACCAATAACTAATGAAAAATGCCTAGGTGGAATATTTCACTACCTTAGGCTACCTAGTCTAGCATGGCTTAAAAATTTGAATTAAACTTAATTTTTGTCGAGATTTTGGTCTCCAAAACCCTGAAGTCGGCTTGTATAAAGTTATTTCGGGAAGGTTAGGTCATAACTTGTATAAATAACCTCCAAAACCCTAATTTATCATTAGGTAATGTCATTCTTCTCCACACCTCTCTCTTAACTGCTCTTCCTCTCAAGCAAGCTAGGGTTTCATCTTCTAAGTCAACAAGACACCATTTTTGAATCATTCAAGGACTAATTGTTGCACTAACACAAGATCAATCATCAAATGCAAGGTAAAATCCATTGTTTCATGCTTCCTTTCATTCTTTAATTCATTTTCTATTTTATTTGGTTTGATTACTCAAAAGGGGTTTGACTAAGGAAAACCCCTAATCTCTAACCCTAACCCTTGTCTCTTCTTTGCATGTGTGATTTGTAGGTTTTTGTATGTAGGTTTGTGGAGAATAAAGGTGTTAGGAAGGTGCCATCAACTCACCCAGTACATTCAAACCAACCAAATCCTATTTCTAGCTTGGATACATCTATCTTCCTGTTTTCAGCGGAATTTGAACAAGTTGTCTATTGGAATCCAAAGTGCGGGTTAGGGACTCCAATATAATCTTTCAGGTTCTCGAAAAACCCAGAAGAGGACTAGGTCACCCATAATGGTGACCTAGTCCCTCTAGGCTTGTGTTTTGGGGATTTTTACATTTCCAAGCACCCATTTGGCAAAACCTGTTTTGGCAAAGTTTCCCAAGAAGAGGACTAGGTCGCCCAACTTGGCGATAATATCCCTGTGAAGATTCCAAACATTTTCCAATGGATTTCGAGGTCTTTCATCTATATAAATCATTGCTTGGTGCACAAGTCCTGAACCTTCTATTTACTCTTTTTATTGTATATATTTAGATCATTTAGATTAGTTTGTATTAGTTTACTTTCATTTGCTTTACATTCCATAGATTAGATTAATATCATTTTACTTTTGGTTTCTAGTGTCACATAATACACATCACAATCTCAACCCCTTCCTCTTTGAATGAACCCTCAGATGAAAAGGTGTGAAAGACATACATTCACCCAATAGTTAGCTTTTAGGGTGAATAACCCTAGAAGCTCATTGGGGGAATCATATTTCCCCTTCTTCCTTTTTGGTGGTTCATCACCATAGGAGTGCATGCTGATTAGGAGTCATCCATTCCAAAATTCTTCAACATCTCTTTGACATACTTAGATTGTGAAATGAAAATCCCTTTATATGTTTGATTGATTTGTAGCACAAAGCAGAAATTCATCTCCCCAAACATTGATATTGCAAATTATTTTTGCATATCTTGAGAAAAAAAATTACACATAGCTTCATTTCTTCAAAAGATAATGTCATCCACATACACAACTACTATCAAGATCTTGGCTTCCTCAATTTTGAAGTAAATATAACTATCTATGATGCTTTTATTGAATCCTTGTTGTATCGAATATTTATCCAATATTGCATGCCAATCTCTGGGATCTTGCTTCAATCAATATAGTGCCTTTGTCAACTTACATACCATATCTAGTAGATCTAATAACTGAAATCCTTCTAGTTTTTCCACATAAACCTTTTCTTCCAATTGACCATTT
Organism: Sequoiadendron giganteum; assembly: GCA_007115665.2. Lineage (NCBI taxonomy): Eukaryota > Viridiplantae > Streptophyta > Pinopsida > Cupressales > Cupressaceae > Sequoiadendron > Sequoiadendron giganteum. The sequence goes on along the minus strand of CM021100.1, from coordinate 382,388,204 downwards.
AGAAAAGAATATTTCACATCCATATGATAAACCTTAAAGTCTTTGTGTTGCAAATTCCAAAAACATTCTAATAGCTTCCATCATAGCCATAGGCGAAAATCTCTCCTCAAAGTTTATTCCTTCCACTTATGAGTAACCTGTACACATAAGTCTTACTTTATTTCTTACCACTTCTCCATTCTCATTCTATTTATTTTTACATACCCACTTAGTTCCAATTATATTTTTATTTTTCAATCTAGTAACCAATTCCCAAGTCTAATTCTTGTCTATTTTCTTAAGTTCTTCTTCCATTTCCTTCATCCAATGTTTATATTTACATGCTTCACTCACTATTTCAGGCTCAACTATAGAAAGTAAACATAGATTTACCTCAAATTCAACAACTTTGCTTCTTGTAAAAGCACCTTTCCTTTTGTATCCAATGATTTGTTCTTCGGATTGATTCTTTTGCACATACTTAGGTGTCTTAGGGATCTTCTCTAGAGATTCTTCCACTTCATTCTGCACTTCATTTTCATGAAATTTTTCTTCTTCTACTTCTCTACAATTAGGTTCATCTGGCACATATCCATCTATTTTAATTGAATTATGCAAATTATCATAAACTTTAACATTTTTACTTTCAACTATTTTTCTCATCATTTTTTTTTAGCATCTATAAGCTTTTCTTTTAGTATAATATCCAAGGAATATACCTTCATTAGATCTTGCATCAAACTATCCTAAGTTTTCTTCATCTATTTTGATATAGCAGTTTATTTGAAATACTCTAAAGTACTTCACAATGGGAATCCTTCCATACCATAACTCATAGCCCAATTCTTTGTGCTCTTAGCTTTAGCTTGAACTCTATTAAGTATGTGAACAAAATTATGAATATCTTTTCTCTAGTAGACTTCTAGTACATTTTCTTCTCTCTTCATAGTCCTAGTAGCTTCTTGAATAGCTCAGTTTTTCCTTTGAACAACTTCATTCTATTGGAGAGTTCTAGGGACAAAGAAGTTCCTCTTAATGCCATGAACATCACAAAACCTGTTAAACTCATTGTAGGTGAATTCACCACCTCTGTTAGACCTCAAAAATTTAATTTTCAGATCCATTTCATTCTCAATCATAGCTTTAAATGCCTTGAATTTATCTAGCGCACCATATATTTCTCTAAGAAAAGTAACACATTTCATTCTAGAATAATCATCAATCAAATGCATGAAATACCCATTAGCTTGGAGACTTCTCACCCTTGTAAGACCACAAATATCTGTATGTACTAATTCTAGTAGTCCAGTAGGATATTTTTCCTTTCCTTTGAAAGTAATCCTTCTTTGTTTTCCAAAATGAGAACTCTCGCAAACAACATTGATAGGATTTATGATTCTTGGTAGATCTCTTATTGTATGAACTAAACTAATTCTTGCCAAATTATCAAAATTAATGTGACACATCCTCTGATGCCATTATGAACTGTCACTAATTTGTGGCATAAATTGATTTCCATGAAAACCCTTAAGTTCATAAATGTTCCCATTTTTTCTCTTACTAGAAACAATCACAATTTTGGACCCTTTTCTGATCTCAAATGTTTCATCCTTAAACATAAGATGATATCTTTTTCTACACATTTATTCAAAACTCAAAAAATTATGCCTTAATCCCTTAACATAGTAAACATTATCAGTATTATGCTTTCCATCAAAATTGATTGAACCTATTCCATAAATCTTAGCTCCTCAATCATCTCCAAATTTAACTAATCCTCCATCATTTTTTTCAAGTTTAACAAAATTAATTTTTTCCTTGGTCATGTGATTAGAGCAGCCACTATCAACAACCCATTTTTTCTTATCCTCTTTAACATGAAAAGAAGATACCAATGTACCTTCAACCTTATCCTTCTTCTCTGAATCACTTTCCTTCACACAACTTTCAAAGTTAGCATTACTAGATTCTCTTTTCTAGCCAAGAACAAGCTTTCATTATCATCAAAATCTCCATAGTAAGATTCATCATCAGAAATACCAACATCTTCTCTAATATAGTAAGCTATTTTAATAATATTTCCTTTGTTCTCCGTATTCTTATTGTTTGGATCTCTTTGTGGACATATTGAAGCATAATTGCCTATATCACCATAGCTGAAACATTTGAATGTTAGTGTACCTTTGTACTCACCGATGCCCTTCTTCATTCTCCTTACAAAGTTAGCTTCCACATCATCAAGATCTTCCTTATCTAAATCTTCAACCTTTTCTGATACTCCAACCTTGAAAGCAGTCTCGACATTTATACCATTTTTCAAGCCCCCTTTCCAAATTTCAAAAGAAGTTAGTGTACAAATCATTTGATCTCTACAATAAGTATTAAAATTTGTAATTTCCTCCATAGAAAATACCTTTTCACTATAATAATCATGAAGATATTTGAGAAATTTTTTTACCACTTTAGATTCTTTGACTAGTGCACCAAGACCTCTCATTATGCTCACCAACTCATCAACTCTTTACATGTATATTTTAATTGTTTCATCTTTAGATATATACATGGTCTCAAATTGTGCCTTCAAATTCCATAGATTTTCTTGTTTAACTTTCTCATATCCTTCATAAATGCTTTATAGTTTATACCAAACATCTTTGGCAGTCTACAAACTCATAAATTTTACTAATTCAGTATTTAAAAGACTATTCACAATAATAAAACTTTCCTTAACAATGATATCATGCACCTTAATATTTGCACTTCTACTTGGATCATTTTGAGGTGCAGTCTATTGATTCTTTACTACCATTTAAATTTCATATCTATGAGCTTCCAAATATTCTTTCATCTTTAACTTGTAGAATGCATAATATGTACCATCAAATCTATTGCATTCCAAACAAACCCTTTTCATCATCCTGGATCTACCTAAATTAGTTAAGCTCTCTTCCGAGGAATATTTCTCTAATACCAATTAAAGAATGAAGAAGATAATTGAGAGAGGGGGGTGAATCATTTGTAGCAAATTAAACCTTCAAAACCCTCAATAGTAATAAGATCCACATGCATTCTTTAAACCCTTATTTTGTTAATGTGATAAAGCATGAAGTTCAGATAACCAAAAATTAAATAACAACACCATGCATAAGAGAAACCCATATTTACATGAAAAACCCAATGAGGGAAAAACCATAATGAGCATTAGCTCACAATATAAGTAATTACAAAATTGGTACAAGGGCTTACTACTAGAATAGGACACATTTTCAGAAAAGGCTCACATCCAAGGATCATTGCTACAAAAATAAATACACGAAGATATAATAGAAATGTTACGTAGAGGAAAATTTCTCAATGCAACAAGGAATCCACCATAATGCTCCAAAAATCTTGTACACTTTCTCAAATGATTTCGAACACCTTCAGCTCACTGTCTTCAACAATTCAACACACTTGAAATTCACATTGCTTTTCTGAAATTTGCATCACACATCACTCGCATCAATATTGCATCTATCTTACTTCTCTCTTTATTATTCCTTTCATCTCACAACAATACCATACTTATTTATATTAGGCTCAACCTCAAAAACATTCTCTAATGTTGACAACTATTTGTTACACTTAGAAATTCAAAATAGGTCGTCACCTTAACATTCCCATGTTGGATAGGAATGAAGGTGACCTACATAAATCCTTAACTAGGACCCAAATAGATCCCAACAAACCTCAACTCACTTTATCAGGCCTCAAATGTAGTGCTAACATAGCATTAGCCAACACCTGTGCTAAACACCATAATCATTAAGTACATGCCTATTTAAATAAATCTAAAACTTCCAGGCAACAAAATTTGTTTGAACATGATCTACAATAATCAACGAGCTACTTAATATTTGAGTATGTGCAGGATCATGATGGGACAAAAATTGGCAATATGCATAAAGTTTTGTTTTTGCATCGACCCAAAAATGTGGAAATCTCGAGTTGACATTTTTCTAGCTTGGGTGTTGGTACATTGCTCCAAAGCAATGCCCAAGGCAAGAAGTACATATCGGATATTCGATCCAAATCGGATATTTGATTTGAATCATCTATAAATACATAACAACTGCATTTTAAAATCATTTTAGTCAGTTAAAACAACTGAGGGTGTTCAGTGAGAGCGACTTTTGGATATCAAATATCCAATTTTAGAAGATATCCAATTTTGAAGGTAAGTTTTTGGTATTTCTTTTGTTTTAATCAATTTTTCTATTAGATTTGTATAATTTTAAGTAGTTTTTTATGGATTTTTATTAAAAAGGAGGATTTTTTATTTATTTTTATTAGGAACTAGCGTTTACAATGGATTTTGATAAAAAACTAGTGTTTTTTATGGATTTTTGTTAAAAACTAGGGCATTTTTACAATAATCTCATTTATATTATGCAATTTCAATTAGATTAATTAGTTTTTAACTTTAATCAAGTATTATGGTTGAGAATGAAAATGCACAAATGTCAAACACTCCACCACCTCCACAACCATCAATTCAAGACTTAATTGGTGAAAAATTGGAGCAATTTGTGATGCTTATAAGATAATCCCTCGATTATGTGAGATGACAACCACATTAAAGGAAATAATTAAAAATATAGAAACCCTCTCCACCCAACATAATGCCTTTCATTCATGGCGAGAAGACATGATGGAATATTACTCATGTGGATTGTCTTACGATGATGTGAAAGATCTCCAAATAAAAAAATCCCAAATATCCTCTTTATTTGTTAACCGCTGCACCGGTTTGCTAGTTAATGTTAATAAACTAAAACTTTCTATAAAATGGTACACGAATAGGGACATTGTAGATAAATTTTTGGATCTTTGGTGTATGGTTTTTGATAAACCACCAAACAACAATTGTGATATACCATTTTACTTTATTAAAAAATTATATGTTGAGTTTGTGTTAAGGCATCATGTGAATTAGTTTGAAATTAAACCCTTCTAGGGCGTCGGTGGAGGTATGCCCCAAGATAGACCAAGGGAAGTTAGAGTAGTCCCACACCCATATGTTCCCCTTCCTCCACCACCTCCAGTATATCATCCAAATATTATCCTGAATGCAACCACACAAACTATTTTGGTTGTTCACTCTTTGAGTGGTCTTTAGGTTTCACATGCTTCTATAGTAGCTCAACCAAATTTTGGGTTATGTCGGAGATGGCTCGAGTGCTATTGAATCATCCTCCTTAGTTCCACATATTTGTGTGCCACATACTTGCACTATGTCCCACCAGATATGTTTGGGTCCCCTTGTACAACCCTTTGATCATCCCTTCGACACTTCTGATTATGACCTCCATGATGTGGAAATTATAGATCAGATGTAGGGGAGTGGAGCACACCCTAAAGATTCCTCTCCTAGTAGAGAGGGGGAGGTTGGAATAGTGACACAGGTAATATTTAAGTTGTAAATTCATAACTTGCATTTTTTTTAAATGAATATTAATAAGAGATAGTATCAAGTACTAATATTTATTTACACGGTCTATTTAACAATCGATGTCTGAGGAGGAGCTCAGAGAGGTGACTGATAGCACCCTTAGGGCCATTTCATTTTGCCTCAACATGCACACAATATATATTTTTACACTCACTTGTTTACATTTTTTTATTATATACTTTCTTTTCATTTGAATTGTCATTAATAAAATTAAATAATAACTTATATGTTTATCTAATTTTCCTCTTGTAGGAAATACCTAGTGCAAGCAAGGTGCAACCTTGTCTAGATTATGGAGGCACAAATTTAGATAAGTGGAAGGTAAATGAACTCAAATTGGATTGGATTAATATTTTTAAGATTTTATATTGATTATACATAAATCAACACAGATTGGGGGTTTCATATGTACTTGTCATTTTTATGTATAAGAAGTGATGAGCTATACATCATTGTTGACAAGTGTCACAATGTTTGAAGGAGTAGGTATTGGAGAACCTCTAGAATTAGGTGTTGAAACACCTCAAGGAGGAGGTTTCGAAACACCTAAAGGAGATAAAGAAAAAGATCAGCCTAAAGAGGTATGTGTTTATTTTATTTTGTGTTTGGTAAATATGTTCCTATTACCAACAATTGTATGCTAACTTGGATCAATTTTATGTTTTTGGTGACATATATAGATTGAAATTTCAAAAGTTGGTTTGGTTGGTTCTTTGAGAGGGGAATATTCTAGGACTCTTGACCCTTTGAAGAGACATACATTTCAGGTAATCGAGATTTCAATTTTAGAGTTCAATAACAATTCAATGTATATTGATTTTGATGTTAATTATTTGATTTTAAATTATATAGTATAACTAATCTCAATTGTGGTTTGAATTTTTCTTGTGCAGATACCTTCAGAACCAAAGAGTGCTTCAAAGAGGCTCCATTTTGATGATCCACCAGTAGTTTAGGATGAGATAGACATTTTGGAATGTAAATTTTTAATAGATATTGAGATGGCATATGCCACATTTTGTAAAAAATTATTTGAGTTGGCATTGATGCCATTTTTGTATATGTGCATACACTTGATTATTGGATAATTTGATATATAGAAGTTGACAATTGAAATTTTATTTGTTCCTCATGTGCATGATTAAACTCTTTGAAAATTTAATCTTGAGCAATGGTTAAATATCAATGTATAATAGCATAAAAAAAATGGTTATATTATGTAGTTTATATTCATATCACTGATTACATTGCATTGCACATATTTCAAACTCAAAGCATTACTTCACATTGCATAACTAACAACTAGATGTTGATAGATGAAAAAAAATTAATTACAATATAGTTTTCACAAATTCAACCTAAGCAATTATGCAATTACTTCACATTGCATAACTAATAACTAGGATCAATTGTCAATTGCATTTTATTGTCATGGAATTCTATGAGACCACATTTCTTTGAGGCTTTTTTTCAAATAGTCCACTGCCTTGTCTATGCTACCATATTTTTTTTACATGTCTACCAAATATTTTTATCAAACAGTTCACTGGCTTGTTTCTTTGGCTAAAAGCCTAAAACAAGTTCTTTCAAACAAGCTATGGATGATTGGAAAAATTCTATCAAAGCATAATAGTAAGCAATAGCATAGACAAGGTAATGAACTATTTGAAAAAATCCGTCAAAGAAATGAGGTCTCATGGTGATGGAATGCCATGACAATCAAAAGCAATTTTGATTATCATGGCATTCCATCACCATGAGACCTCATTTCTTTGAGGTATTTTTTGAAACATTTGACTGCCAATTTTGATTCTCATGGAATTCAATCACCATGAGACCTCATTTCTTTGAGGTATTTTTTCAAACAGTTGGCTGCCTTGTTGATTGTCATGGCATTCCATCACCATGAGACCTCATTTCATTGGCAATTTTTTCAAATAGTTCACTGCCTTCTCTCTGCTACCACATTTTTCATTCATTTCTATCAAAGCATTCTATCAAAATTTTAATTGCCTTGTTTCTATGGCTAAAATCCTACAACAAGTGCTTTCGAACAAGCTATGGATGCTTGGAAAGAATCTAACAAAGCATAATAGTATGCAATAATATAGACAAGGCAATGGAATATTTAAGGAAAATGCCTCAAATAAATGTGGTCTCATGGTGATGGAATGCCATGACAAGAAAATTGCTATAGATTGTCATGGCATTCGATCACCATGAGACCACCTTTTTTTGAGGCACTTTTCAAACAATTCATTGCCTTGTATATGCTACCACATTTTTCATACATCTACCAAAGCATTTTATCAAATAGTTAACTACCTTACTGCTATGGATAAAACCCTAAAATATGTGCTTTCAAACAAGATATATGGATGCTTGGAAAATGGTGCAGGAGCACCTTAGAAAAAAAGGAATAGTTGATGGTTAGTTGATACAACCAAGGATGAAAAACCACTCAATTTCATAATACAAGGGATTGCTAAACACCTTTCTCAACTTAGCTCTTGGATCTCTTTAAAAAATGCTACAACTAATCATCATTCTACACTCCCATTTTAGTCCCCTTGAACATATTTCCAACTCACATAGGACTCCTTTGGGAAAACTTTCACAAATCATGAAAACTATGTTGCACAACCTAGCCAAATAGGAAAAATTTCCAAAGAAACCACCCTTGGAACACTTCACAGACAGTAAAAATTTTTGGGGAAGCACGCAATAGATGAAAAAACCTCAAATTTTCCAATTTATCCTTTGGAACTTGCCCTCTAAGACCCTATTCCACAAAATCCTCAAATTGCTCAAATTTGACAAGGGTTTATTGAAAGACCTACTTGTAGACTTCCCTAGACTTTACCAAAAATTCAAACACACTTTAATAACCCTACACAAGCTTAAAAGAATAATACAATTGATTTCCCTCAAACAATTCCCACTTTTACCCTCTCTAATCTCACTTTTTCATGCAAAAATACCACAAATGCCATCTAGGGCATCACCAAAAATCATAATGCTGACCTCTACACAAGAAATAACGCAATTTTTTTTATCTATCCTAACTAAGCCTATCCATCAAGTTATAGCATAATATAGTGGTTGGAAGGCTTAAAAGTCCATTTTAAATGCACTCAAACCCTTGGAACAAGGCTCACAAACTGACCTCCAGTAAAATACCTCTTAAATGCACAAAAATGAATGAAATTACTTCAAACCAAGTTTGTGAAGAAGTTAACTTTGCTTCCCACTAGTTTCCATTAAAAATAAAGCAACAAGCAATGGCCTTATGGCTTATTTTGCATGAAAATTAGCGTTGGACTTTGGTTGGAGGCTGAAAACTACTTGTAAGGGCATAAATAAATATTGTTCTACAACTCATATGACCAAACCGACTATTCCATCACATCTGAATGGGTACGTTTAGGTTAGGTATGGTCCCCTTTTGCACCCAAATAGGCCAAAGCAGTTTGAGCTATGTTCAATTGATGAAATCCCTTAAGAGTTTGAATTGCTAAAAGACAATAATATTTGAAGGGCTATTTCTCAAAAACCATGATACTTACAGACTCTCTTTCTGAGGCTATGGGATTTTTTTGGGACCATCTACAATAACCTCTCTCTGTTTTTTCTATATCGGAGGAATTTTCTCATGGTGACGAGTTTTCAGTTGAGCAAAAAGTTGTCAGATGCAAGCAGTGTAAAGTTGCAAAGTGGTACAACTTTCATTCTACAACTCGTATGACCAAAAAAATTGTTCCAACACATCTATATGGGTACATTTACACTATAAATGGTCCTCTTTTGCACCCAAATACATTGAATCACTTTGAGCTACATTGGACCAACAATTTCCCTTAATAGTCCAAAGTGTTAAAAGACAACAAATTTTGGAAGGATTTTTCTTGAAAACCATGATGCTTACATAATATTCATCTAAGATTATGGGATAGTGTTGGGACCATCTATAATAACCTCGCTAGGTTTTTTCTATCTCGGAGGTGTTTTCTCATGGTGATGAGTTTTTAGTTGAGGGAAAAGTTGACAAATGCAAGTAGTGTAAAGTTGCAAAGTGGTGCAAGTTTTATTCTCCAACTCGTATGACCAAACAAACTGTTCCAACATTTCTGAATAGGTACATTTATTCTATGGATAGTCTTCTTTTGCACCCAAATAGGTTGAATCACTCTGAGTTACATTGGTCTAACAATTTCCCTTAAGAGTCCATGGTGCTAAAAGGCATCAAACTTTGAAGGGCTATTTCTTGGAAACTGTGATGCTTACAAAATCTTTTTTTGAGGCTATGGGATCATGTTGGGACCATCTACAATAATCTCTCTCGGTTTTTCTATCTCAGAGGCATTTTATCGTGGTGACGAATTTTCAGTTGAAGGAAAAATTATCAAATGCAAGTAGTGTAAAGTTGCAAAGTGGTGCAACTTTTATTCAAGAAATCATACGACCAAATAGAATATTCCAACACATCTGGATGGGTATTTTTATGCTAGGTATGGTCTTATTTTTCACCCAATAAGCTGATTCACTCTGAGCTACATTGGACCGACGATTTCCCATAAGAGTTCAAAGTACTAAAAGACAACAATCTTTGAAGGGCTATTTCTCAAAATGTGTGATGCTTACAGACTCTTTGTCTGAGGCTATGGGATTGTGTTGGGACCATCTACAATAACCTCTCTCAGTTTTTCCTATTACTATTATCATAGTAACAAGTTTTCAGTTGAGGGAAAAGTTGTTAGATGCAAGCAGTGTCAAGTTGCAAAGTAGTGCAACTTTCATTTTGCAAATCATACGACCAAAAAAATTGTTTTAGCACGTCTTAATGAGTAAATTTATGCTAGGTATGGTCCTCTTTTGCACCCAAATATGCTAAATCACTTTGAGCTACATTGGACTGATGATTTCCCTTAAGAGTCCAAAGTGCTAAAAGGCCATACCATCTATTGTACAATCTATAGCTCGATGGTATGGCCATGGTAGATTTTATTATGACTATATAAGATGAATATGTGGGTTTAAAGAGCAAGAAAGGTCTGTAGTTGAGTTGGTGAGTTGCCATGCATGGCAAAAATGAGTGAAATTAGGTAAAAAATGATGGTTACAACATGCTAATGTCAATGAAACATGGGGGCAGCAAGATTTAAGGTTGGATCAAGCTTGTGTAGCTCCTAGTAGATGTGGTTGATGATTTTATAGGGTGTGGCGAGGTTGGAAACATTGGTTTCCTTAAAAACCTCATGAAATTTGCTAAAAATGAGGGTTTGTTTAAATAGAGCTTTAGAAAGTGTATCTCACCAAAAAAAATTATGGTTTTGGTACCTTGGTAGGATGTTTAATGCTTCCCCATCAAAAATTTAGGTTTGGGAAGTGTTTAAATATGAGTCTCTTTGTAAAATGGGCCTAGTTTAGTGAAGTTGCACCCAAGTTTGGGTTTGAGGATCAAATTGGAGTTTGAATCACCTTTAATTGTAATTGTGCTATTTAAAGCCACCTAGCTCTTGCATCATAAAAATATTACCCAATGAACTTGAACAACATGCACACCCAAATACCTTGTTTCCACTTTGCTAGATCAAAGACTCGATTACATTGGAAATGACCTTCACATGACCTTTTTACATTTTTTTTGGAAAAAGTGGCAAGCCACTATAATTTAGTATATATAAATAGGAGATATTACAAAACCTGGCTCAAACGAGCATACTAATAGGAAAGATCCAGGAAGAAAACTTTTGGTTGTAGCTCGATTAAGTATAAAAATCTCTTAAAGAATTGTCCCAATAATAGTAACAAAGCATACACCTGTATGACTATTTCAACCTATGAATTTCCAAAATATATACCCCTTTACATTTTAAACATACCCTCTATACAATTCAAAAAATTTGACCCATATTTAAAAAAACATCACTGGATATAGATTATGCCGATACACAATTATGACCTTTTTACATTGTTTCACATTTGAAAATTCAAATTTTACAAAATTTGCCTATTGGAGGCATTCAGGGCACAGTCTTCCACGAGAGTATTATGTTGAAATTCTAGAGTAAAAATCACCTATACAAACCATCAAGATAGTATTTGAACTACATACAATAGAAAATATGCTTAGAATAAAAGACACTTAGAATAACCAATCTATATTATTGTAATTTGTCACATACCTCTCTGAAAGGATCGGAGCTGCCTATTGTTGTAGTAGGTACATGATCAATCATGCCAAGAATATCACAAAAGCTCTCAAATGAGAAATCTATATTGCCACAATAGAGAATATTCTTAGACTAACAAATCTATATTAATATGAACAACCTGAATGATGATGAATTGGTAATGAAAACTATAAAATATGCTTAGAATAACCAATCTATATTATTCTAAATGACCTAATTGATGATGAGATGGTCATGCAAACTATAAAAGATGCTTAGAATACCCAATCTATATTATTGTAATCTGTCTTATACCTCTTCGAAAGGATCAGAGCTTCCTATTGTTGTAGTAGGTCCATGAACAATCATGCTAGGAATATCACAAAAGTTATCAAATGAAAAATCTATATTGTCACAATAGAAAATATGCTTAGACTAACAAATCTATATTAATCTAAACAACCTGAATGATGATGAATTGGTAATGCAAACTATAAAAGATGCTTTGAATAACCAACCTATATTACTGTAATATGTCTCATAACTCTCTGAAATGATCAAATTTGGCTATGGTTGCAACAGGTCCATGAGCAATCATGTTAAAACTATCACAAAATTTGTCGAATGATAAATCTATATTGTCATAATAGAAATATGCGTAGACTAACAAATCTATAGTAATCTAAACAACCTGAATGATGATGAATTGGTAATGCAAACTATAAAAGATGCTTAGAATAACCAATCTATATTATTCTAAATGACCTAATTGATGATGAGATGGTAATGCAAACTATAAAAGAGGCTTTGAATAACCAACCTATATTATTGTAATGTGTCTCATACGTCTCTGAAATTATCAAAGTTGGCTATTATTGCAACAGGTCCATGATCAATCATGTTAAAACTATCACAAAATTTGTCGAATGATAAATCTATATTGTCGTAATAGAAAAGTTGCTTAGACTAACAAATCTATAGTAATCTAAACAACCTGAATGATGATGAATTGGTAATGCAAACTATAAAATATGCTTAGAATATCCAATCTATATTATTCTAAATGACCTAATTGATGATGAGATAGTAATGCAAACTATTAAAGATGCTTTGAATAACCAATCTATATTATTGTAATTTATCGCATACCTCTTTGAAAGGATCATATTTGGCTATTGTTGCAACAGGTCCATGATCAATCATGCGAAAAATATCATAAAATTTGTCAAATGAAATATTGTCATAATAGACAACCTGAATGATGATGAATTGGTAATTTAAACTATAAAAGATGCTTAGAATAACCAATCTATATTATTCTAAATGACATAATTGATGATGAGATGGTAATGCAAACTATAAAAGAGGCTTTGAATAACCAAACTATATTATTGTAATTTGTCGCATACCTCTTTGAAAGAATCAAAGCTATCTATTATTGTAGAAGGTCCATGATCAATCGTACCAAAAATATCACAAAATTATATACAAAATGGGTATGTGCAGGATCATGATGGGCCAAAAAGTGGCGATATGTAAGTGATATGATGACCCATGTGGCTGGCGACTTTTTTTTTACCCAAAATTGATGAAATGAAATGGATTTTTAAAGGATATTCTCAGCTTTCCACCAATATAAATTATTCTTTACTTTTAATTTAATAAATATTTATTATTCATTTTCTATTTAAACTACGACTAAATTCCTGATTGATAGGATGATTGAAAAAAATATATAGCTTTCAAATGTATCACATTTTTTAAATCCAAAATATGTGTAACATTCTATGCTTCACATACTATAGGATTAAAAAAAAAAAAATGAATTTCATGAAGTTTTGACCAAGTTAAGGTGGTCAGACATAGAAGTTTTTATATTTTTTTAAAGTTATAATAAAAAAATAATAATTAATTATTTACTTGGAAAATAATTACATAAAAATATGCATCACATCAGGACATGAGTCCTCTACTCATATCTAAAATATTATAAAAAAATATTATCATTTTATTGTGGTTAGGGTGGTTAGGCAGACACCTACTTCTTATTTTTTCCTTGAAATTTAAGTACTACTGCATTGAAATTTCAAATTTTCACCAAATATATTTTTTTATTTTTTAAATAAACCTAGTATTTTAGAAGCTACATTCAGTTTGTTACATATTCTATTCTTACATATTTTTGAAATAATATAGATAACTTATTCAAATTTTTACATCAAGCTGCCTAACTTTGATTTTTCTGAATTTTATTGCCACTTAAGGGCTTGTTTTTTCCCTGATGATCCTGCACATACCCAAATATCACTATTAAAGAGACTTGCATTGAAATGGTATAAAAAATATCAGTATTAAATAAATAACACTAATGCACATAAGCATAATGAACCTAAGAATTGTACCTTCCATTCTTGAATATGCTATTCAAGTGTGCCTGAGGGGTGATGTCTTTTCTTAAGAGTATCTAATATTGCTTCATGATCAACATTACTAAGTGTCCATAGTTATATTTTCTTTGGTTTGGGATGATGCTTCAACAACTTAACATTTTTTTCTATAACAAGGTGTGAATACATGAGAATGGTTTTGTGTTTGTCATAGTCTTCAAATGCAGGTATGCCATTTTTTCTAATCATGTATGTTCGCAACCAAGTTCCTACAACCACAACTGAACCTGTAGGATACATGAACCCATCATAATCTTCCATTGGTTGTGTTAGCTTGTGATTTACCCACACACATTGAGCCAACCAATAGTCTGAAATCTCTTCATTCTCCTGTGGTGCAACACATGCAAAAACATGTCTTGGCTATAGTAGATCTGCAAGCCAGTTGTAATCAACTGAACTTTCCATTGTGTCATTTTTCATGAATATATTTTGAGATAAAGGAGTTAGATATTGTGGAACCCATGTATCCACCCACTCACTTGCCTCACATTGATCCCACTCACATTGAATACAACTCTGATGAAAACAAGCCAATTCTCGTGTCCAAATGGTCCATGTCCTTGCATCAAAGCTTCAAAATGAATGCATCTTTGAAGAATATTTGATTGTATGACAATCCAATCTTCCTCCCACTGTACCATCCTCAAGAAACCAAAATAATATGTGCATTGTTGAATCAAGTGTCCCTCCCTATGACAATGCTGAACTACACCAATCAACAATAGAACGTGCATCACTAAATTTTTCTCCTGAAATCTTCAATTCCTCCTTAACTAGAGCTCTCTTGACACATGCACCTATTGCATCTTGCTCCCCTTTCCCATGCCCAGTGTCAAAAAACCCCAAATATGAGGTACACCCCTCTCTACATGCATTCTACTCAACCAATAAAACATATGAGAATTCTTCAATTGTCCTGTGCAATTATCTGACCAAATGAGATGTTGGTACAGTGTTATATCACACTCCTGCAAGAACTCAAAAAAATTCTTGAAACAATGTTTGACATACTCGAATGAGTGAGATCTATCATCACTCATATAAAAATGATATTCTCAACATTGAATATTTTGGAAGATGCATTGCACCACACTCCTACAACATTTCATTAGTATGCAAAGTAGAACGGATATAGCATAATAGTTCATGGTACATTGAAAACTCCACATTTTATTTGTAACAAGTATTATGAATCTTAAGAGGAACACAATAAAATGGCTTCAAACCTTCAAAATTCCTTTGTGAGATTTCCATATTTGGATGTGTTTCAATAAAAAAAATAAACAACATTTTTTAGCTTGATTCCAATAAATGTTCAGGATGCGGTGTACGATCTTGATTGCCAATTCTTAACTATAAAAATCCATTTGCATTGGGTGATACTCTAGATTTATCATGCCAAAATTGTTGAATTACCTACTTTACATTATCGGTTAGCTTTTTATCAACACCTGGAAGCCTCCCAGAAAAATCCCATGTATTGTTTTGAAGAGGATCATCTATTCTTTGTCTTCTTGTAAGCGCTCTATCCAATTTTCTATCATATATGTCAAAATCAATACATGTTTGTCTCATAAAGCGAGCCTTTTTCAATTGATGGCTTACTAGGGTAGTTGTAATGACTCACCGAGTAGCTCTCCTATCTTTTTCCTTGTTGTTTTTTCCAATAGAATTGAGATCATTAAAATGATTTTTGACAATAAAATAAGTTTTTTTGATCGTCTTGTTCACACGAATCTTCAATTTGGCTAGAAAAGGTCTCATCTTTTGCATCTTTAGCAATTGTACAAAAATTTGGCATTTCTTAGTCAAGGTCTTATCACTAAAATATTGGTTGAAAAGTCTTGTAGCCCACAACTGAACAATTTATGTTGACCTCTTTCCTTCAAATTTTTTTATTATGTTCTCATCAATTTCAAGTAACCATTTAGGGTTTCTTGAAGGTCTTTAATTTGGAATATGTCTTTCTTCCACACAAGGTTCTTCATTTCTCATGCAATTTGGTGAAACATAATTTACACTTGGTTCAATATTATGTTCAACATCTTCAATTCCAAAATTTTCACCTTGAAAATTTTCAATATCATGTTCAGCATCTTCAATTCCAAGATTTTCACCTTGAAAATTTTCATTCCCAATTTGAATATCATGTTCAACATCTTCAATTCCAACATTTTCACCTTGAACATTTTCATTCCCAATTTCAATATCATGTTCAAAATTTTCACCTTGAACATATTCAATCTCCTCTTCACTTGAAAGACCATAGGGCTCAGGCTCACCAATATTTAACATACCTTGTCTTCTCTTCCTATGACCTTCTCTATCTGTTTGTCTATATGCTTTAATTTTTTCTTTCGACGACTATTGTTCCACATTATACCTCATAAACGATGCTAAAAATCATTGCTTATGACAAATTTGAGTAGAAGATGCTCCAAAAAATTGATCTTTGCCTCTTCCTATCTAAAACCAAACATTTTTCGCCTACAAACAAAATGTAGTGTCTATTGGAATGCACAAAACAACCCACATGGGGTTTTTGTATGGCCCACAAATCCGATATTTGATTTGAAAAAAAAATTTAAATATTTTGTAATGGTAGGATTTTAGTGTTACAAATCGAATATCTGATTTGTGCACACATAGACCTAAGGGTTAATGGTAGAGGGTAGAGGGTTGAAAGGTTAAGGGTTAAGGGTTTAGGGTATAGGGTAGAGGGTTTAAGGGTGTAGGGTGTAGGGTTTATGGTAGAGGGTTATAAGGGTTTAGGGTTTAAGGGTTAATAGTTTGGGGTTAAGGGTATAGGGGAGAGAGCTAAATGGAGTGAGTGAGTAAGAGAGAGACCTGAGAGAGGGAGAGGGGGTATGAGGGAGAGATTTGAGAGAGAGAGAGAGAAAGTAGAGGGTAGATGGGTTTAAGGGTTTAGGGTTTAGGGTCAAGGGTAGAGGGAGAGAGAGAGAGAGAGTAGAGGGTTAAGGGTAGATGGTTTAATGGTTTAGGGTTTAAGGGTTAAGGGTAGAGGGGACAAAGAGAGACATAAGAGAGGGGAAAGGGGAAGGAGGGAGAGACTTAAGAGAGATAGTATAGGGTAGAGGGTTTGACGGTTTAGGGTTTAGGGGTTAGGGTTAAGGGTAGATGGGAGAGAGATAGAGGGATTTAGTGAAAGAGAGGGAGGGATATAAGGAAGGGAGGGTTAATGGTAGAGGGTAGAGGGTTTAAGGGTTAATGGTTTAGGTTTAAGGTTTTAGGGTATATGGTTCAGGGTAGAGGGTTATAAGGGTTAAGGGTATAGGGGAGAGAGATAGATGGAGTGAGTGAGTGAGAGAGAGATGTGAGAGGGGGTACGAGGAAGAGACTTGAGAGAGAGAAAGAGAGATAGAGAGTGGGAGAGATAGAGGGTACAGGGTTTAAGGGTTAACAGTAGAGTGAGAGATATAGAGGAAGTGAGAGAGAGAGAGAGTGAGAGACGTGATAGAGGGAGAGGGGATAGGAGGAAGAGACTTGAGATAGAGAGAGTAGAGGGTTTAAGGGTTAATGTTTTAAGGTTTAGGGTTAAGTGTTACAGAGGGGAGAGAAATAGAGGGAGTCAGTGAAAGAGAGGGAGGGAGGGAGTGGGAGAGAGATAGACAGAGTGAATGAGAGAGAGAGAGAGAGACCTGAGAGAAGGAGAGGGGTTACAAGGGAGAGACTTGAGAGAGAGAGAGAGATAGAGAGTGGGAGAGAGATTGAGGGTATAAGGTTTAAGGGTTAAGGGTAGAGCGAGAGATATAGAGGGAGTGAGTGAGAGAGAGAGAGAGACTTCAGAGAGTAGAGGGTAGGGGGTTTAAGGGTAGATGGGAGAGAGATAGAGGGAGTCAGTGAAAGAGTGAGAGGGAGGGAGTGGGAGAGAGATAAAGGGTAGAGGGTTGAGAGCTAGGAGTGATGGAGTGAGAGACTTGAGAGACATAGAGTAGGGTTAAGGGTAGAGGGGAGAGAGATAGACAAAGTGAATGAGAGAGAGAGAGACCTGAGAGAAGGAGAGGGGATATGAGGGAGACTTGAGAGAGAGAGAGAGAGAGATAGAGAGTGGGAGAGAGATAAAGGCTACATATTTTAAGGGTTAAGGGTAGAGGGATAGATATAAAGGGAGTGAGAGAGAGAGAGACCTGAGAAAGGGAGAGGGGATAGGAGGTAGAGACTTGAGAGAGAGTAGAGGGTAGAGGGTTTAAGGGTTAAGGGGAGAGGGGAGAGAGATAGAGGGATTCAGTGAAAGAGGGGGAGGGAGGGAGTGGGAGAGAGATGGAGGGTAGAGGGTGGAGAGATAGGAGTGATTGAGTGAAGGACTTGTGAGAGAAAAAGAGAGTAGAGGGTAGAGGTTTTAAAGGTTGAGGGTTTAGGGTTTAGGGTTAAGGGCTATAGAGGGGGGATAGATATAGGGAGTGACTATGAAAGAGAGATAGAGGGAGTGACTCTGAAGAGAGATAGAGGAAATGACTCTGAGAGGGTAGAGGGTTCATGGTAGATGGAAGATTGTTTAAGGGTTTATAGTAGAGAGGAAAGAGATAAAGGGAGTGACTCTGAGAGAGAGAGACTTGAGAGACGGAGAGGGGGTAGAATGGAGAGACTTGAGAGAGAGAGGGAGTGTGATAGTGATAGAGGGTATATAGAGTTAATGGTAGAGGGTAAAAGGTGTAAGGGTTTAAGTTTTAAGGGTTAAGGGTGTAGGGTTTAGGGTTAAGGGCAGAGGGAGAGAGAGAGAGTTGAGAAAGGGAGAGAGGGTAGAGGGGGAGAGTGAGAGAGAGAGGTTTAAGGGTAGAGGGTAGAGGGTTTAAGGGTTAAGGTTAGAAGGGAAAGAGATAGAGGGAGTGACTCTAAGAGAGAGACCTAAGAGAGGAAGATGGTGTAGGAGGGAGACTTGAGAGAGAGTGGGAGTGGGAGAGAGATAGAGGGTAGAGGGTTTAAGGTTTTAGAGTTTAAAGGTTAAGGGTTTAGGGTTTAGGGTTAAGGGTAGAGAGAGAGAGACTTGAGAGAGGGAGACAGGGTTAGGAGAGAGAGACTTGAGAGAGAGAGAGAGTAGAGGGTAGAGGGTTTTAGGGTTAAGGGTTAAGGGTTTAGGGTTTAGGGTTAAGTGTAGAGGGGAGAGAGATATGAGTGATTGAGTTAGAGACTTGGGAGAGAGAGATGGAGAGAGAGAGGGAAAGAGATAATATTTAAATATTTTTATATATTAGTAATATATATATATATTTAAATATTTATACATTAACTAAAACATTGAAATACTATTTTAATATTATACATAATAATATAATATATTATTTATTATATACATAATTCGGTAATAGATTATCATAAATTGTATATTATATATTAAATTATAAACTTTATTGCATTTTTTAAATCATATATTATAAATTGTATAACATTTGTTGAACTCATATCTAACAATATTGGATATCAGATTCAAATCGAATATTTGAGTATAATATCTGATATGTCTAACATAAAATTTAATGCTTAGGGATTAGCCTCAAGCTTGATTCGGAATTTGGTTTGGACCTGCCAATCCTAAGAAGTCAACAAAAAAAATGTGTTTAACAACTTGCCTTGTTTTTCTAGACTTCGCCCATGTGGTTGACGATTTTTTTTTACCCAAAATTGATGAAATGAAAAGGGTTTGTAAAGGAGTGTCTCATCTTTCCACCAACATAAATTATACTTTAATTTGAATCTACTAAATAATTATTATTCATTTTCTATTAGAATGATGATTAAAGTCCAAGATTGATAGGCTGATTGAAAAACATCTATAGCTTTCAAATAGTATGACATTTTATAGGATTGAAAAAAGATTGGATTTGATGAAGTTTTGACAAAGTTAAGGTGGTCAGATGTACAAGTTTTTATATTTTTTTAAAGTTGTAATAAAAAATTCATAATTAATTATTTACTTGGAAAAAAATTACAAAAAAATATGCATCACATCTGGACATGAGTCCTCTACTTATATCTAAAATCTTATAAAAAAAATGATCATTAAATATTATGGTTAGGGTGGTCAAACAAACACCTACTTTTTATTTTTTCCTTGAAATTTAAGTACTACTACATTGAAATTTCAATTTTTCACCAAATAGATTTTAAAACTAATAATAAACCTAGTAGTTTAGAAACTTCATTCAATTTACCATAGATTCTATTCTTACATAATTTTGAAATAATATAAATAACTTATTCAAATTTTTACATCAAGCTGCCTAACTCTGATTTTTCTGAATTTTCATTGCCACTTAAGGGCCTGTTTTTTCCATGATGATCCTGGACATACCCATTCATGAGAAAATTCATGCAAAATCACATCATACAAATAATTTAACTCAGAACAACTGGTAAACCTTATTCACACACTCACAAATGAAACTTACTATGTAGTGCACCAAATCAAGTAAAAAATTATAATCTAAAAGATACAAGCATTATAAGAAACTTCCCAGATCCAAACAACTTGAAGCAATGAAGAAACATAGAGAAAATACATTTCTTCTAGGTGAAAGAAGACATCATTGAAAGATTGGTTCACACACTGGTGAAAATATCTCGCATTGTACAATGGTCTAAAAACCCAAATTCTAAATATAGAAACCTCTGATAAATTTGAATAACCTGTCAGAACCAATAAAGCATAGCATCAACATAGAATAAATGTGGAGAACACTATCAGAGCACATTCTAGCCACCTACATAACACAATTTACTTTTTAATCATTTTTTCTCAAAAGCACTTGGAAACCAAGTACTAGAGACATCATCTCAGCTCATTACTTCATTCCAACTCATCTCTATACATTGCAACAAAAATATAGCTCCATGTATGCACAAAATTCCTCAATATCTCAACTACACATGCACAACCTGCGACAACCTCTTTTTCTCAATTTTCTCAATATCCCCAACATGCATAAAACCTCCTTAACAAAGAGTTGACATCAATTTCAACACCATTTAGTAGACTTCTTGTTGACATTAATGACAACATCTTCATACTTACAACAATATCATGCTCAATAAGACCACCCTATGAAATCTTATAACAAAAATAAATATAACATAATATCACAATAAGAAAAAAGCAAAGAGGTACAAATCAACAACATAAAGACACCACATAACACAAGATTTTTGTTGAGAAACTCTTACAACAAAACCTCCACCAAGAAGAGAGACAAAATATGCATAGTATCTTCAAATAAATAAGATTACAATACATTCAATTTCATTCTCATTTATCTTCCAACATAGCAACACATGCATACCTATGAACAACCACTGTATGTCTCAACCTGTCCTTTGTCTTGTAGAATAATTATATTTTCATTTTATTGTTCCAATGTATTTATACATCCAGGGAGTTGATTTTATAGAAGTTTGAGGAGATCTCAGGCCCTAAATATGGAATCCAAATGTGAATCCTCATTCAAAACATCCCCAAACCTTGGATTACCTCCTCAAAAATAGAAAGACACTATTTTTGGCTCCAAAAATTTCCCTCCAACTTGGGCACATAAAAAATGATGAAATACTGTAACATACCATTGTTCTCCCTATTAAATCTATTATGTTCTACCCACATGTAATTATCTATACATCTAATGT
Organism: Sequoiadendron giganteum; assembly: GCA_007115665.2. Classification (NCBI taxonomy): domain Eukaryota; kingdom Viridiplantae; phylum Streptophyta; class Pinopsida; order Cupressales; family Cupressaceae; genus Sequoiadendron; species Sequoiadendron giganteum. The sequence continues at coordinate 382,366,476 of CM021100.1, read as the reverse complement.
AGAGCAATAAAAAAAATTATTTTCTATTCAAAGATAAATGCATCATTTGAAATATAACTTTATCTAAACTTTTCCATTACATAATTAAAGAATCATTCCAGTAATATAAGTATAATTTAACCTTTCATAAATATATTCAAGATAAATTTTCACATCAAAATTTCCATAAATATGGACACATTATACATACATAGCTTAAACAAGCTCACATGAACTAGAAATATAAATGTTTTAGAGTGTCCTTCTCCTTAATCTTGGCCACCAACTACATTAGGAGAACCATCACTTAGGCCCTTTTCTTCCAACCATGGACTAACTGCGGTCCCTTGCACATCTACCAAATATTGGTTAAATGGACCTCCCTTCAACAAAGAGATTTTTTTGGTAACCTCATCTTTCAAATATTTTTTCTTGAGCATATTGATATCTCTTATATGTCTAGAGCTTACCATAAAGTCAACCTCTAGTTCTATGATATTCTCAGCCTAGTATGTATTTGGATTTCGGTGAATTGATAGTGTAGATAGTGGCTACCTACACTACTTTTTCCAAAGAATCAACACCCAGTACTTTGAGTGAGGGTCATTTGCATTCACCATTACAAATTTTTGATTTGTATTTTGACCATTAGTATTATATTCTATTCTAGGATATTCCCTTTCCTATGGATTATCCTAACTATAGGAATAACCTTCCCTTTTTACTCACATTAATTTATAGAGAAATAAAGTATCTCAAAACAACTCCATCTTATTTTAAACAACTAGATTATTACTATACTTAATAAATTACTTACAATCTACATATAATATGAGTAGTATTTATATTAATATAATAACACAATCATTGTATACATATCTACATGAGTAAATATCAAAAGTAAGGTTTCACAAAAAGTGAATCGACCAAGTGATATGAAAGAATATCCAAGAATCTTACACAAGTATAAGACAATATCTCATCATGAAAATAAAATAACAATCTTTCCAACATAATAACAAAGAGGTAGAAATCAGCGTGCATGTTTAAAGCTTCCAACTAAAAAATATTCTCCTCAAATTTGTGTTGCAAGGTGTTGCCCTTGGTCAACATGGCGTGGGCCAACATAGTGCTCGAGATTCATGACATGGTTTAATCACCTCCTAAGGATCTTGGATCTTGTATAAATTCAACAGTTTTATTGGGCATTAACAGGTTGATCTATTGGTGTAATGGAAACCGTTATTGCAAAAATTGCTATCAGAGTCAAGATCACAGGTTTTAACCCCTCGCTTGCGCTAGGGGGGGATTATTGCAAAGTATCACCCTTGGTCTCTTCAGCATGGGCCAGTGTGACACTCAGGCTTCATGACATTGTTTAACCACCTCCTATGGTTTTTGGATTTTGTATAAATTCAGCGGTTGTATCGAGCATTAATAGGTTGATCTATTGGTGCAATGATAGTCATCTTTGCAATAGTTCACTTGCAAATTCCACGATGAACTACCTAAATTCCTCTATTAGCTTCACTATAAATCTCTCAACAAAACAAATTAATACACAAATACAACTCTCAATTCACTTTGCACTAAATTTGCTGTAGAATAACACTAAGAATTTAGATTGTGAAGTAATACATTTGATACAATTACCACCTCTATTTATACAAATTTGTGAGCAACCAAAGGCTACAAACAAGTATTTTTACCACTTCACATCCTCATTTAATGACTCGGGCATAGGTTTATAATACATCAAAGTCCTCACCATTTAAATGACTGAGTTTACTTGATATTTGACACAAAAATATTTTAAAAAGTTTCCTAATTTGAATTCCTTTACAAAATATTGTCAATTTTACACTCGAATGAGTCTCTATTCTATTTCTAGGCTATATGCATTTTAAAGACTTATTTTACATTTCAAACACTAACAAATATAGTGCCACCTCTTTATGCTTGGTGTGAAAATCATAGCACAAGCCTTGACAAATTCCAAAGGCATTTAACATAGTTTAAACTTCTGTTGTAATGCTTGCACAATAATGTATATATCGTATGTGCTTTCTTCATTTGTTTTGAGTTTTTCTTACATTATTTTATTTACTAGTTGGTATTCCATTAAAGGATGCACTAACTATATTATAAGGGCTTTATTCTTTTAGAGTGCTTCATTTAAAATATGTGTTATATTAGGTGTTTTAAGATTAACACAACACACACACATATATATATATATATATCATAAAAATATATATATAAAAATTTATATAGCTATATGTATATATTCATATAGATTCATTTTATAGAGTTAATCAAATACATTTAATTAATAAACATATATATAATATAATATAAAGAATAATATTATGTATATGCATATATATATGTGATTATATATACATATATATTATTATATATACCATATATACATATATGCAATATCATTTCAATATCTTTATGAAAACACTCAAACACACAATTACATTGATTGACATATATATGTAGAATGCATGTATGCATATATGTCACCTTAGTCCAATTTGTATTCCCATGCATATGGGAAATCCATCCATGAGCATGTGTGGGTAAGTCTAGCTATGTATACTCATCTAAATATTCACTTATATGTATGAGTTTACAATAGACATGTATATATATACATATATATACATTTTATGCATATTACTCATCGACATAAAAATAAACACACAAAGAAGGATTCCCACTTATCATCAAGACTCATCACTGAAATGAATAAAAAATGGTTTTGGGTGGGAGTTTGATTGAAAGTTGTATAGGATATAGTTTTCACCCCTTAAGAAAATTTCCCTTTCACATACCCTCACCTTAGAAAACCAAGTCTTAAGGCGAAATTCCACATCACCTACAAGCCTTTCATCCACTTGGCATTTATCTTGTGTGTCAATGACATAATATTTGTCAAGGATACAAGAAAAGCATGCAGATGTCTATGTGGCACACTATCATCCCTGATGAATTCCTACATTTGAAGTTGGTAGAGGAAGTACACACCTGATTGGGGATGAATTGTAATGTCCCTCTTTGACCAACCAACCCAAAAATAGCTTATGATTTCTCATCCCACCTTCAAAAACATTCTTTATTCATCCATTTGATCCTCTAATCTAAATTAATCCATCTTTCATTCACATCTTCAAACTCTCAGGAAACATTCTATTATTTCATTGTGAGAATTGCAACTTTGAATCTCCATGAACTCCACATTACAAGTGTGAGGCAATAGAAGTGTGGGCTTGGATTCTTACGAGACCTCCCTTCATCACTGTTGCAACTGTGGTGACTTTGTCAAGTCCATACCTTGCATTTTCCCTCCATTAGCTAGTGAGATTTTGGGTGGAGGTGGTAACACCTCACTGCACTCATTTTTTATTTGATAGAGTAGCATAGTATTGTTTAGTAGTGTTCATTGCAATCTTACTTTCTACTTTCTTTATCACATATTCTACTCTATTGTATTTTGGTTGTCCATGAAGGTGGAAACATCAAAACGGGGGTTTGACTAAGGCAAACCCCTATATAACCCCAACAATATTCCCCTTATTATTTGTGTGTAGGTGGATGTACATGTGGATATAGATAGAGAACAAGTGATTTTGTGAGATTATCTTCATCACCCTAGCTTTCATTTACTTGCTTTATCATTTATGTCTTTATTTATTTGTACTTCTTTATTATGTTCTTTCCATCAAAATCAGCTAGCTAGGATGTTGGTAATATTTTAGGTGGTTTTTACTATAGTTCATGTTTTCTTGTTGTATGGATTCCACCATGCCAAAGAGACACCAATTTTTTGCACTATCATCCCAAAACTGCACTACCATCCTTGGATAGATTGTTGTCTAAGGTATAGTATTGACTCCAAAAACTAGCTTGCCTAGCCTCAAATAAATTTTTGAGTTTATAGAGTGATAGAAGTACTACATAGTGCTCTTCATTCTTGACCTCCATCTCAAAACACCCTTTAGAATGAGGTAAGATAGGGCATCCCTTTTCTCTCAGCTCTCCATGACTTGGAGCCTTGATGTGCTTTGTCCCCCTCTCTTACATTTTTGGTGAACCTAATGTGAACCATTTTCGTTTTGCTTAGTAGTGCTAAAAACTCATTTTCTCATTTTCTAGGAGCATTATAGGTGTGATTGTTGAGTCCTTCCGCCTTACAACCCAACTTGTGACCCCTATTAGGAATACTTGGAGGGTTCCATAGGTATTGGCTAACGAAGCCTTAGTTGAATCACTCTCACACTCTGAACCTTTGGTGGCCTTTATGAGAGTATCATTTAGTGTGTGTGATGTCATCTTTCCTGCATCTGCCTATCCCCTCTATGCATCTTGTGAGTAGTGGTCAAGATATAAAATTCACCTCACATGACCTATCAATAGGTTTTAATAGAGAACCATATCCTCTTGACATCCCTACATGAATCAACAAAAACACCATGGTAGGTGTTCTTGTTGCCAATGTGCAAAGTGAATCTGATTACTAAGGATATTATGTTAATAAAATTCTTGCATAAAAATGGGTACGAAGCACATATAAGCACCATTCATACACATAACAAAAAATTTGTACCTCCCTTTGGTAGCATCATTTTGTTGGTCCTTTTTTGACCTAAGTTTGTGAGCCTACTATTTGATATAATCCCAAGTTCTAAACTCTTCAAATTGCAGCTAGGCATCCCCTGCTTAGTAGCTATGAATGTAGTTCCCTTGGTTGTGCATAAATATTTGAAGTTCATCCATGAGAGTTCTATGTGTGTGATCCATGACACTGGTTATTAACCACCAATTGTGTGTGATAGCAATTCCGTAGACCACTTTTGGCCTGCACCCATTGGTCTGCTCCCACCTAGGAAGGACCTCTTGTATCAGACATATAGAAAGTACAAGAAAGGGTTCCTAAAACCTAGAGTGAGATACACTCCATCCCACTATTTTCTCTTGCATATGGCCTATTTAAAAGATAATAGTGATGCCACCAAGGCATGTAGAAGGGAAGATGAGAAGTTATCTCAAGGAACCTCTTCCTCCTCTTTCGATTTTCACCCTGATGCATCCTCTCACCCTATTTGGCTCCATCAATATCTACTTTGCATTTGTGAGAGAACCCTATGGTGCCCGCTCGGTGAAAGCCCAATCATCTTGCATTTTAGATTCCTATCCTACCCATAGAGCCTAGGCCCATTCGATATGGTAGAAGGAAGGGTCCATGCAAGGGATCCTTTATGTCTCAACCATCGTGGCCTCCCACCGCTCTTGATTATAAAGCAGTGAATGGGTAGAGGCCCACCACCGAGGCATTAGAGTCGACTCCTCCTAATCTCTCTCAATATATTCCTATTGCTCCCATTCAGGAGTTTGACCCTCCACCAGAAATGGCTATGATGGGAACCCCTATGGCTAATCAAAAGGCTTCCATCCCTCCATAGCTCGTGACCTCTAGCTCAAAGAGTCACATAAATTTCCTTACATGTGAGTGCAAGTGCTTGAAAAAGGATCTTGTGGTTGAGTAGGCAACTTTACAAAAGAAGAGGATTTGACCACCCCTATATCAGGGCCTCCTACTGTGTCCTCCTCTCTCCTCTCATCTACTTATGTTCAATCAAGTTTAGTCTCACTTCCAACTACTGGTGTGAGTGTGAATGTGCCTCACCCCAAAAAGGTGCAGGTGTTTATCACTCCCTCAATTGAGCCACCTCTTTTGATGTCCCTTCCATACATCCCACCATTCCTTAAACCCATGGACATGCCAAAAAATTCAATGATGTCCATTGTGGTTTTCTCCTCCTCTCCCACTCCTTTTGTCCCTTCTATGGGGAGTTCACCTCCTTTAATAAAGAAAAAAGAAAAGGTTGGCCCTTCCAATAATGGGGGTCGAAAGAGGAGCCCACCCTATTCACAAGGTGATACTGCATTAGCATGTGTTTTTGCTAGTGACAAAGCCAGTCTTCACTTCTCCTAATCTTTTCGCCACTCCCAAGTCACTCGGTGAGCCCAATGATGAATCTCTACTATTTTCCTCCTCATCCATTGAGGTAACACATGGCACTCCTATAAAGTGTATTTTCAATTATCTAGAGGATGTCTTGGCTTTATTAGCTATGTTCACAAAATCGCTAATCATAGATCCAGAAGAGCCTAGCGCAGAAGACCTTGTGGGGCCTTCTTCATTGGCCCTTGTTGTAAAAGGTTCAAAAGCCCCTCCCCTTAATATTCCACCACTGTAAGCTCATCCACCTTCCCCTTATAATGATCTATATTGGGAAGTATATGACCTCTTGGTCAATGAGTGTGAAGGGGAGGCCTCTTCTTTACCTTAGATTAGATGCATATTTGTTGTGATGTGTTCCCCCATGCTTGCATTATATGTTCCTAGATGAACCTTGTCACCATTGTAGATATTTGAATATATGAGTGATTATGTGTCATAAAAATTCCTCTATCTGTATCATCATTCTTCCATGTTTGTGTCTTGATTTTTGAAAAATTGGGGATGATGCAAAGTGTTGGGGACATTTAGGGTTCCCTTCCATGTTGAACAATTTTTTTTCATTTTTCACTTTATCTTCCATGCATTCCTCTTGATTTGGTGGAGATTGATGATCTTTCTCCTTACACCCTGGTTACTTATTATTTATATCAGCATGAGAAAATCTAACAGCATGAAGCCAAATCCCCCTATCTCTTTTATTTTATTTCTCTCTTCTTCGCTTGAGTTATGATGTTGTGGTTCCTATGTGTCATTTGTAATGTGTGTGATAACATCACAATGATGACATCTCGTTATGTCACGTGAGCCATAACATCACTTTTTCATTCTTTCTTTTCTCTCCTTAGGTTTTTACATTCCTCTCTATTCATCATGCACCGCCCTAAGTGGGGGCTATCATGTCAACCTCAAATTTTCAGAAAACACATTCATTTCCAATGAATCTTTTCACAAAAATATTTATAAATTTTTTCAATAAATCACATTCTCAACTTGGACCCCCAACAAAACATGTCTCCTTCATCGTGGGTTTGCAAAGAAAGAACTTGGGAAATTTTCTCCAATGAGGGAGCAACCCTTTTCCTACAAGAGAAGCCTCGACCTTCCCCTTGTGAGGGGGGAATTTTCTTCCTTTTGAATTCCTTGATGAAGTGAACATCTTTCAAAAGGATTCCTCAATGCTAAATTGATTTTCAAAAAGAATTCTTACACTTTCAAATAGGGCATCCCTTGAGTGGACCCCTTTTATTTTGAAGGGTTCTTGAGGGACCCCTTTGGAATCCTTTAAACTTATTGATTGTTTGCATGACTTTCTATCTATTTTCCAGCATGGCTAGTTTTTGTTCTTTGGCATGTTTTATCTATGGATTAAAATGTTGCTTTGAAGGTGCACCTATGAAGCCACTTTCCAGTCCGACTCTATAGAGTCCCCCTTCACTTGAATTCATTCATGAGAGATAAATTGTGGGTTGCCTTCTTGTAGGTCTATGGGCCTACAATATTCTTACATCCTACAATATTTGTCCATCATTGGTCAAGAGGCCTTCAATGTACTTTGCACAACTGCATATTTCTATAGGACTATGGAGTCCTTTTGTTCAAAACTCTCTAGCGAGAGTACTTGTGGAGACCATTTCCTTCCCTACGTTTTCGATCTCACTAGATCATCATCTACTTCCTTGATGGTTCAAGTATATATTTCTAACCCTTCAATCTACTTTACCAAACACTCATCGATACTCACTCTCGCTAAAGTGGGCAAAAAATGTATAGGAGTGAATTTGCACCCCTTAAGAAAATTCCCTTTTCACCTACCCTTACCTTAGAAAACCAAGTTTGAAGGTGAAATTCCACAAAACCTACTTTCCTTCCATCCACTTGGCATTTTTCTTGTGCTTTAGTCAGAGAAATTTTTTGGGGGATGCAAGCATAGTGCATGGATGTCTACATGACACATTGCCATCCCTAACAGATTCATGCATCTAAATTTGGAAGAGGCATTACACACCTAATTTGGGTTGAATTGTAAAATCCCTCTTTGACCAACTGACCTAAAAAGTAGCTTATTCTTTCTCATCCCACCTTCAAAAACATTCTTCATTCAACCATTTGATCCTCTAACTAATTAATCCATCTTTCCTTCACATCTTCAAACTATTAAGTATCATTCAAACATTCCATTGTGATCATTGCAACATCTTTGAAGCTCCATCAACTCCACAGTGCAAGTGTGATGCCATAAAACTGTGGGCTTGGAGTCTTGTGAGACCTCCCTTCATCACCACTACGGTTGTGGTGACTTTTCCAAGTCCATACCTTGTGTTCTCCCTCCATTGGGTTGTGAGATTTTGGGTGGATGTGGTAACACTTCGCTCCTCTTCCTTGTGATTTGATAGAGTAGCATAGTATTGTTTTGTAGTGTTAATTGCAATCTTACTTTCTACTCTCTTTCTCACATATTCTACTCTGTTGATTTCTTCTTGTCCATGGAGGTGGAAACGCCAAAACAGGAGTTTGACTTTAAATTTACACCCCTATACAACCCCAATAATTTTTACCTTCTTGTTTGTGATTAGGTGGATGTACACATGGAGCTAGTTGGCGAACAAGTGCTTTTGTGAGATTATCTTCCTCACACTAGCTTTCATTTACTTGCTTTATCATTTCAGTCTTTATTTTCTATACTTGTCTATGAGTAAGTTTTTAGGTAGTTTTTACTATACTTCATGTTTTCTGGCTATATGGATGCCAACACGGCAAAGAGATGTTGATGTTTCACATTTTTGTCCCAAAACCGCATTGTTTCCCTCAGATAGAGAGTTATCTTACATGTAGTATTAACTCTGAAAACCAGCTAGCCTAGCCTAAAATAAACTTTTGTGTCTATAGAGTGATAGAAGTAATACATAGTTTTCTTCATTCTCGACCTCCATCTCAAAACACCGTTTAGAATGAGGTAATTTAGGGAAGCCCTCTTCTCTCAGTTCTCCGTGACCTGGAGCCTTGATGTGGTTTCTCCCCCTCTCTTACAAAAGAAAATGGGATTCACCAAAATGATGGTAGATAGACCTATTTTCCTTTATATGATTAAAGAAATGAGATCCAAACAACGATTTGACTATCAACACAAAAGGTGAGTCAAATCAAGGTATTAATCTATAAATTTCACTTTTATGCAAGGACGGGGTCCTAATTAAATAAAAATTTTGGGAGAAAGATTAAAAATAGGAAACAAACTCCAAAATGAAAGCTATAAAGTGCATATAATAGATTAACCTCAATTCTTATAGAACTAGAAAGAAAAATGAAGATATGAGAATGGAAAAGTGATGTGTACTAGTCACCAAAAGTTCCTTTTTGAAGCTTAGTGAGGAATCATCCCCCCTATGGTGAATGGGTCCTGGCTAGTGCTTTATAAAAATGGTTTCTAGGTTATCTTCTACTCTGTCTTCACTCCAAGATTTCCAAATCTCACAATTAGACTGTAGAAATAAATTTTGTAGGTTAGTTTCCATGAAATTACAAGAATGATGACAACTTTGGAAACTTTAAAATTTCTCTCTTTAGGAGATCTTTCACCTAAAATCTACAAACACAAATCAAGAGGGGAAATTTTTTTCTTGTTGGTGAATGGGGGTTTGTCTTGGTCAAACCCTGTTTTGGTAATTAAACCTTGTAATGAAATGAAATAACATGAAGTAATGATGAATGAAAAATCCTATGTCACAACTCACCAAACCTTTGTTTGAACCTTGTAATGTAGATCTATAACTAGCATGAAATTTATTCAATGGATGCGGATCTTAATCTTGAAAATTGATTTGAAACAATCCCTTTAAATGCTTGAATCGATCTTGAACACTACATCAACATATTAGGTCAAATAACATGTATGATGCAAGAATAATTTGTCATGATAATGGATATTGAATGCTGCAATAATCTTCAATAAATCTGCCCTTGAATGAATGCCTTGAAAATTCTTGTGAAATACTCTTGATCACACTTACTCATAAATTTGCTAGAATGCTTGAAAGTCATAGATTTGCTAGGATGAAACTTATTGAAATGACCTCTTATTTATACATATGTTAGCATCAATTCATAAAATTCAAATCAAACAAGTTGACATGTGAATATACATTTGAAATCATTGAAATACCACCAAAAACATATTTTAAATTAGGGTCCCAGGTCACTTACCTAGGACAAACATTCTCCAATGTTCAGTGTTATGTTATGCTATTTATGAATTTCAGGATCTACCATTTGAAAATTACAATTGGTTAGGTTTGGATTTGAACTAAGAGACCAATTAAGGTATAATTAACCTCAATTAATTAATAAATCCCTAGATAAGTGTGAAAGTGTAAAGATACACCTTACAACACAATAAATAAGGCACAATTAGGTCCATTTTATTTAATAGCGTCATAAACTTAATGTGAATGTGCAAAACATATTACAACACTAAATTAAGGAATAATTTAGTTCATTTTATTAATATTATTTCCCAAATTAAGTGTTAAAAATGGATACTTTTTCCTACACTAAATTTAGCCCCCACTTTAGTTTGAGTATGACCCCATGTCACACTCACGCTAAAGTATACATTCTTGAGACACATATGTATGCAGCAATGATAAAGATACTAAATCATACACTATCAAATCCTAGGAGAAGAAAAGGGGGGTGGATCAAGCTTTGAATGTCCCAACGTGATGTGGAACACAAGTTTTTGTCTAGGCAATGGGTGGATCAACCTTCAATTGTCCAAATGTGATGTGGAACACATCTAGGCTATTTTTCCTACACATTCACAAGCAAAAATCGATGTCCAATATGACGATGACACATACACTCACATGGGCTAATGGAACCTCAGGTTGTGCACTAGGTGAGTATTCAACAAGTGCAAATGAGAGAATCTTATTAGGATCCCATACCATATCAAATATTTCCTCTTGGAAACTTCCAGAAGGAACTACAATACTATACTTCAAGCTTCACAAGTTCTAACAAGTCATGTAATGATAAGAACTCATGAACAAGGCTCCATTGGAAAGCAAGGTGCATTATGATTGGTCACCTTAAAGGAATGGGTTTGATCTTCAGAAGGTTTACACATTGTATTATGTTAAACACTTATGAACTTTATATATATATATAGGTTTTTGTTTAAAGGGGTTTTTCTTAGTTCATGTAAGGTCTATCCTTAGCTCGATCATTGTGCCTAATGTCTCCAAGAGAGGACAAGTCCATTTGCAACTTAGGGAATGCAATACATAACATCACCATTAATAGAAATTTGTATGCTAAGAAATATCATGCTCTTGGAGGACACTCAAACCAATCACACCGCCAAGAAAAGGATGCACCACAAGAATAAAGGAAATTGCACAAAGAAAATGAGTATCTATAATAATGCCAATGTGCGTGCCCATGTTAAAGGAATTGCTACACAATTTCTATTAGAAATAATTTTAAAGTAGTAGAAAACATGAGAAAGGCCTATGCCAAGTCACATTTTTCCAAATGAAGCTACATCATGAAAAGGGGTTTCTCCCAAAACACATAAGGGATCTACGGATTCGGGGTCAGTGTATCTTTGTTACAATGTTTTTATAGAGCTAAGAAATGTCATCATTCCCCAAATACGCATATAACAAGAAGAATGACACAAAGAGAGAGAAAAAAAATAAAAATCTTTTGGGTCAACTTGGAAGAGACCTAGATGTCTTGACACCTTGAGTCATCCCCAAAAGGAAAAAACAAGACACATGAAAATTTAAACGTTTACGACATAGAGAATAATGCAGATACAAATAGAGGAATGCACATTAAGAGTGATACATCAAATGAAATAGTATGAGGGATCACATTACATGCATGTAATCACACAAAGAAGCATGAAAAATAACATAAAACAATCATACTAGGAAGGCACATGCAAGTCAGCCTATATTAGGTCGTTCAAATCCCAATCTTGTTCAATATATGCAAAAGGAGGACAACTAGCCAAAGGGAAAACAACAAGTGTCTAACTAGGACACACACCACGTTCAAATTTCATATTAGTAGAATCATCCTTTAAGTTCATATAAGAGGAAAACATTAGATTTAGCTTATTATGCACTTCCTCATCAATCTTAGAAATTTCAATATCATCATGCAGATTAATCACAATGAGAGGTCTAATGATAATATCCATAGAATTTTATTTTTTTTATGCTATGACGAGCGTGAAGATGCATCATGCCTCCTTGGAGAAAATTTTGGATTTTTATTTTCTATTTTTTTCTTTTGTTCTTTTGCTTGGGACAAATTAGAAATTTCACGATGTCTACACCTATGCTTTCTAGCATTTCAGTTTCCTTTCATGTAGTTTTCAAGTTTTTCTTGTGTAGGAGTATTTTTATCAACCATAATTTTATTTCCCCCCCTCAAGGGAGGAATTGAAGGAGCCATGTGAGGTTTTTCAACCACTTCCTCTTTGTCTTTGTAAACTTTTTTGACTTTAGGATGCACAATGGGATTTATTTTGTTACTTGTGGTCTCTTATATGAAGTGGGTGAAGGGTTTTTCATAGGCTACTCTTGGATATTTGGAAGGGATTTTGTTTCAAAAATAGTTTCATCTAGGATAGGAGGCTTAATCATGGGTTGAGGAATATTGCTAAGGGATAATTATACAATGTGCTTTGCCTTAAAATTTTGGTAGGATTTGAAAAAGAGGTCCTCACAGGGTGTAATAGGTTCAACAGGTTTGGGCCAAATTATATCCAATGAGAAGTTCCCAGAGGAATTTACAAGATTAAAGGTACTATGATGGATAGTGAATATCTCATATTTTCCAAATGGAAACTTTAAACATTTATGCACAACCAATGGGACAAAATTCATGGAGAGAAGCCATGGAGAGCCTAACTTCACACAAAATTAGTTTGACAATGGGATGATGGTGAATGAAATAGTCAATTCTTTCGGTCCAACATTTAGAGGGATATTTATCGAGCCAATTGTAGGTCACATAAAACTATTATGTATTTTGATCCACGCATCAGTTTTTCATATGTATCTTGATAAAGCTCATGCATAAATAAGAATTCCTTAGTGATCACATTCTCCACATAGATAGGATCAATAAATATCCCATTAGTAGGATTTTCATCCATTCTTTAGCTATGTAGAGAGGACCGTGAGGTGCATGGTTAAGTATATCTTGTTGTGAGAAATTAATATGAAGTGGAATCTTAGTTGGGCCCTTATGAGGTTTAGCATCAATAAATTTGATTGAGGTATGTATATTATCATTCTCTTTATTTTTGAAGTTCTTGTTAAGGATGTAAGTGAGGCTATAGAAAATTTTTATTCTTTGTTCATTCTTAAGTAGCTTTCTTATCTTAGCTAGCATAGGAATCACATAAGGACTCACATGATTTTAAAAAAATTATATTTCTTCATTCCATCCTTCTTATGTTCTCCTATAAGATATTAGCAACATCATGCACTTTGGTTGTAGGTACAAAAGTCATTGGAAATGAGGTATGAAGGCTATGATCCATAGAGGGTTGATTATCAACACTATTAGTAGAAGAGTTGGAAAATCCAAGATCCATGGTGAATGGTGTATTGAAAGATGGCATGAGTCTCAAACTACATCTCACAACAATATTGTTAATAGGAAACCAACTTGTAAAGCTCTTACAAGATTCACAAACTTAGTGTAAACCCAAAATGGAAAGAGGATGGAATGAAATGTAATGACCTAGGGTATAATTTGTAAATGCAATTTTTAGATTCTAAACAAGGTAAATTTATAATTACACAATGCACTAGATTTATTAAATTAAGCTAAATATTATTAATTCCAATTAACATAAAATTTGCAAATTGAAATAGAAAACTAAAGACATCAAAATGAAATGCGAAAATAGATGTTCTAGTTCCCAAACAATCAAGGAATGACCTTGATCAAAGACTCATTTTCCCTAGGGTGAATGGGTCCTAGGTTAGGGTTTTTTATTTTTTTTACATATTTCTAAGATGATATCAATCATTTACAGATTTTGATAAAAAATAACAAGTGATATTTTGAATTATTTATGTAATTAAGATGAAATATAAGTGAAAAATATGACAAAATGACAATCTAGGAGACCTAGTTTAATGTGAAATTTTGTTTCAATTTTCAAATGCATGTAAATTTTGATGTAATGGTATGTAAATGATATAAAAAATGACTAATTTTTTGATATTTTCTCAAATTTAAATAATGCAAAGATGCAATCCTAAAACCCTTAAATGGAATAGAAAGTAAATGTAATTTAAACAACCCTAAATGAGACTTAATTCATTGTAATGAAATGAAAATGAATTCAAGATCTAAATATAGGGTGAAAATCGACTTTAAAATAAAATAAAAATGCAATGATCAAATTCAGGTTCACACAATGAAATGAAGAAAAAATGGATTTGGGTGGGGCTTTGATTGAAAGAAAAATCAGCTCACCAAAATGATAGTAGATAGACATATTTTCCTTTATCTCATTTAGGAAATGGGATACAAACAATGAAGTGACTATCAACCCAAAATATGAGTCAAATAAAGGTATGAATATGCAAATTTCCCTTTTATACAAGGATGGTGGTGTTGATTAAAGCACACTTTGGGGAGAAAGATTAAATTTATAGAAAACAAACTCCAAAATGCAAGCTATAAAGTGCATCTAATAGATTAACCTGAATTCTAATGGAACCAAAAATAAAAATGGAGATCTGAGAACGGGAAAGTGATGTGAACCAATCACCAAAAGTTATTTTTCAAAGCTTATTGAGGACTCATTTTCCCTATGGTGAATGGGTCTTGGCTACAACTCTATAAAAATGGTTTCTAGGTTCTTTTCTACTATGTTTGCACTCCCAAATTCATAAATATCTTAGTCAAACAAATTAAAATAGATTCTATAGGTCAGTTTTTATGAAATTTCAAGAATGATGACAACTCTGATAACTTTGCAATTTTACTCTTCAAGAGATCCCCCCTCCTAAAATTTGCAAATACAAATCAAGGGGAAAAAAAAATTTGATGGTGAATGGGGTTTTGCCTTGGTCAAACCCTATTTTGGTAATTAAACCGTGTAATGCAATGAAATAGAATGAAGGAATGATGAATGAACAAGCCTATGTCACAACTCACCAAACCTTTGTTTGAACCTTAGAATGTAGATTTTCAACTAGAATGGAATGGTTTCAATGGATGTGGATCTCGATCTTGAAACTTGATTTGAAATAATGCCTTTGAATTCTTGAATGGATATTGAACACTACATGAACATATTAGCTCAAATAACATAGATTAAATGTAAGAATAATTTGACATGATAATGGATCTTGAATGCTAAAATAATTTTGAAATACTCTTCATCACACTTGCTCGTAAATATTATAGAATTCTTGAAAGTCTTAGATTCTCTAGGGTGAAACTTAGTGAAATGACCTCTTATTTATACATATGTTAGCATTAATTCCCAAAATTCAATTAACACAAGCTGACATGTGAATATACATTTGAAATAATTGAAATACCACCAAAAACATATTTTAAATTAGGGTCCTAGGTTTAAGTGAGGACCCATTTTCCAATGGGCTAATAGGTCCTAGGTCACTTACATAGGACACACATTCTCCAATATTAAGTGTTATGTTATGGAATTTATAAGTGTTAGGCTTTACCCTTTGAAAATTGTAATCAATTAGGCTTGGATTTGAACTAAGGGGACAATTAAGGCATAATTAATCTCAATTAATTAATAAATCCCTAGATACGTGTGAAAGTGTAAAGATACACCTTACAACACCATAAATAAGGAAAAATTAGGTCAATTTTATTTAATAGGGCCCTAAACTCAATACGAATATGTAAAATACATTACAACACTAAATTAAGCCATCATTTAGTTCATGTTATTAATATTATTCCCAAATTAATTTTTAAAAGGGGATACTTTTTCCTACACTACAATCAAATACCTCATTCCAAACATTCATAAACAAGATCACAAATCAATATAAGTAGACACAACTAGAGTGAAGTTCTCTTTCCATCTACCCAACTCACTTGACTCTACTAAGACCAACTAGGGCATGAGTGTATGAATGCTCAATAAAACTTAATTAGAGGTTACTAGACCAGCTTCTTCTCTTGAGTGATACTTCCCCTCTTTCAGAGGCTTGAACCTATTGCTATATTCAACTGAGTTAACCATAGCAATAGTTAGTTGAATCAATGGAATCATATACATGTCATACATTTCATATTCACATTATATATTTCATATATTAAATAATAAATTATTTAATTGAAACAAACATTCATTCAACATATTTCCATCAGAAATCATAAATAAAGCACATTCACTTTTATTGAAGCAATTTACTAAACAAGGTAATAGTAAATAGGAAATAAAACTTGGGGGTTTTAAAATATTCCCCCCTTGTGAATCATCATCCTTGATGATTTTTAAGTATCAGTATGATCATAGCATAAAGCACGCATCACAAAACATCACAAAAAAAAACATAATTATTTTTCAAGAATTTTCAAATTCTAGCAAGACTTGTGGAAAAATTTTCTTCACTTTAGTATAGTCTTCCCATGTGGTAGATTTGTTTCCATACTGATCCCATTGGACCTTGCATTGCATAATATCTCAGTTATGTAAGTGAATCTTATCTTTTCTAAGCACCTTGAGTGACTCGATTGTTACCACCCCTAGATCTTGCACCTATAAAGTAATCCAATCAATAGCATGTTTATTGGCTGGTATATAATTCTTAAGATATGAGACATGAAAGACATTATGGATCCTAGGAAGAGCTCATGGAAAATAAATACTATATTCAATAAGGTTGATTTCCTAAAGAACCTCAAAAGGTCCAATGTAGTGCGGATCTATTTTGGATGATTTTCTAAACTTGATAAAAAAATTGTGAGGTTTAACTCGCAATAAAAATCTATCCCCCACTACAAAATTCCTAAGCACCCACTTAGAATAAAAATATCTTTTATACCTATCATTAGCTTCTACTAATCTCTACTTAATGATTCCAAATTTTTCATCATTTCTAATAACATCTCTATTATAAGGCTTATCATATCTTTCAACCTATCCCAGCTTACAGGAGTTCGACACTTCCTACCATATAATGCTTCAAATGAAGCCATCTTGATCACAAAATGATAGGAGTAATTATATGCAAACTCCACCAATGGTAGATAATCCTCCCACTTGTATTGATGATTCATGCAATACATCCTTAGTAGGTCTTACAATACTTGATTCACCCTTTCAATTTTCCCACATGTTTCTAGATGATAAGAAGAGCTTATATTCAATTTTGTCCCAAGTGTAGAAAATAGGGTTTTCTAAAATCTAGATGTCACCTGAGCATCCCTATATGAAATTATCTTATAAGTAATCCCATGCAATCTAAATATCTCTTGAATAAACTTTCAATCTATTATAGGATATCTATCAGTCAAATTCCCTCGTATGAAATGAGATAATTTTGTTAACTTGTCAACCACTACCATAATGGAATTGTGCTTGTTCCTATACATAGGGATACCTTCAACAAAATCCATGCTAATGAGTTTCTACTTACTTTCTAGAGCTTCATGTGGATACAAAAGACCTATAGGATGATGATAGTGTTCCTTCACTCTTTTGCATTCCAAGAACTTGTTACAAATCTTATTGTGTCTCCTTTCATACCCTTCCAAAATAAAATGGCTTCACATTAGCCAAAATCTTTGTTACACCAAGATTTCTTGAATATGGCACATTTTGAACTTCTTTCCATACCAAGTCCCTCAATCCTCTAGAATTTCATACATAAATTCTCCCCTTAAACCTCAATAATCTATTAGGTTGAAGGTGGTATCCTTCGTACCTTCAATCTTGTGGATTTTCTGAGAGTGCTTGCTTGACTTTCTCATAGAACTCATCACCCTTAGATTCTCACAAAGCTTGGCCCTTGAAGTTAGTTTAGACTGATATCCTCAAGGAGATATATCTCCTACGACTTAAGGAATC